>OX393583.1:22529264-23199412 GCA_947652605.1 Elmis aenea
TACGGGATGATAAAATAAAAAAAATCATAACTCGTTTCCCAAGGGGTTACATTGAAATTCGAATACGGTCCCTGTATTTGATCGACATGGGACAATTACCCTAAAAATTTGGTTGCGAGCCGAATCCGCATAAGGGCGCTACGACCATCCACAAGTACGAGGGTGATAAAATAAAAAAAATCATAACTCGTTTCCCAAGGGGTTACATTGAAATTCGACTACGGTCCCTGTATTTGATCGACATCAGACACTTACCCTAAAAATTTAGTCCCGAGCCGAATCTGCATAAGGGCGCTACGACCATCCACAAGTACGAGGGTGATAAAATAAAAAAAATCATAACTCGTTTCCCAAGGGGTTACATTGAAATTCGACTACGGTCCCTGTATTTGATCGACATCAGACACTTACCCTGAAAATTTGGTCGCGAGCCGAATCCGCATAAGGGCGCTACGACCATCAACAAGTACGGGGATGATAAAATAAAAAAAAATTATAACTCGTTTCCAAAGGGGTTACATTAAAATTCGACTACGGTCCCTGTATTTGATCGACATGGTACACTTACCCTGAAAATTTGGTTGCGAGCCGAATCCGCATAAGGGCGCTACGACCATCCACAAGTACGGGGATGATAAAATAAAAAAAATCATAACTCGTTTCCCAAGGGGTTACATTGAAATTCGACTACGGTCCCTGTATTTGATCGACATCAGACACTTACCCTGAAAATTTGGTCGCGAGCCGAATCCGCATAAGGGCGCTACGACCATCCACAAGTACGGGGATGATAAAATTAAAAAATTCATAACTCGTTTCCCAAGGGGTTACATTGAAATTCGACTACGGTTCCTGTATTTGATCGACATGGTACACTTACCCTGAAAATTTGGTTGCGAGCCGAATCCGCATAAGGGCGCTACGACCATCCACAAGTACGGGGATGATAAAATAAAAAAAATCATAACTCGTTTCCCAAGGGGTTACATTGAAATTCGAATACGGTCCCTGTATTTGATCGACATGGGACACTTACCCTAAAAATTTGGTTGCGAGCCGAATCCGCATAAGGGCGCTACGACCATCCACAAGTACGAGGGTGATAAAATAAAAAAAATCATAACTCGTTTCCCAAGGGGTTACATTGAAATTCGACTACGGTCCCTGTATTTGATCGACATGGTACACTTACCCTGAAAATTTGGTCGCGAGCCGAATCCGCATAAGGGCGCTACGACCATCCACAAGTACGGGGATGATAAAATAAAAAAATCATAACTCGTTTCCCAAGGGGTTACATTGAAATTCGACTACGGTCCCTGTATTTGATCGACATGGTACACTTACCCTGAAAATTTGGTTGCGAGCCGAATCCGCATAAGGGCGCTACGACCATCCACAAGTACGGGGATGATAAAATAAAAAAAATCATAACTCGTTTCCCAAGGGGTTACATTGAAATTCGAATACGGTCCCTGTATTTGATCGACATGGGACACTTACCCTAAAAATTTGGTTGCGAGCCGAATCCGCATAAGGGCGCTACGACCATCCACAAGTACGAGGGTGATAAAATAAAAAAAATCATAACTCGTTTCCCAAGGGGTTACATTGAAATTCGACTACGGTCCCTGTATTTGATCGACATCAGACACTTACCCTAAAAATTTAGTTCCGAGCCGAATCTGCATAAGGGCGCTACGACCATCCACAAGTACGAGGGTGATAAAATAAAAAAAATCATAACTCGTTTCCCAAGGGGTTACATTGAAATTCGACTACGGTCCCTGTATTTGATCGACATCAGACACTTACCCTGAAAATTTGGTCGCGAGCCGAATCCGCATAAGGGCGCTACGACCATCAACAAGTACGGGGATGATAAAATAAAAAAAAATTATAACTCGTTTCCAAAGGGGTTACATTGAAATTCGACTACGGTCCCTGTATTTGATCGACATGGTACACTTACCCTGAAAATTTGGTTGCGAGCCGAATCCGCATAAGGGCGCTACGACCATCCACAAGTACGGGGATGATAAAATAAAAAAAATCATAACTCGTTTCCCAAGGGGTTACATTGAAATTCGACTACGGTCCCTGTATTTGATCGACATCAGACACTTACCCTGAAAATTTGGTCGCGAGCCGAACCCGCATAAGGGCGCTACGACCATCCACAAGTACGGGGATGATAAAATAAAAAAAATCATAACTCGTTTCCCAAGGGGTTACATTGAAATTCGACTACGGTTCCTGTATTTGATCGACATGGTACACTTACCCTGAAAATTTGGTTGCGAGCCGAATCCGCATAAGGGCGCTACGACCATCCACAAGTACGGGGATGATAAAATAAAAAAAATCATAACTCGTTTCCCAAGGGGTTACATTGAAATTCGAATACGGTCCCTGTATTTGATCGACATGGGACACTTACCCTAAAAATTTGGTTGCGAGCCGAATCCGCATAAGGGCGCTACGACCATCCACAAGTACGAGGGTGATAAAATAAAAAAAATCATAACTCGTTTCCCAAGGGGTTACATTGAAATTCGACTACGGTCCCTGTATTTGATCGACATGGTACACTTACCCTGAAAATTTGGTCGCGAGCCGAATCCGCATAAGGGCGCTACGACCATCCACAAGTACGGGGATGATAAAATAAAAAAAATCATAACTCGTTTCCCAAGGGGTTACATTGAAATTCGACTACGGTCCCTGTATTTGATCGACATGGTACACTTACCCTGAAAATTTGGTCGCGAGTCGAATCCGCATAAGGGCGCTACGACCATCCACAAGTACGAGGGTGATAAAATAAAAAAAATCATAACTCGTTTCCCAAGGGGTTACATTGAAATTCGACTACGGTCCCTGTATTTGATCGACATCAGACACTTACCCTGAAAATTTGGTCGCGAGCCGAATCCGCATAAGGGCGCTACGACCATCCACAAGTACGGGAATGATAAAATAAAAAAAATCAAAACTCGTTTCCCAAGGGGTTACATTGAAATTCGACTACGGTCCCTGTATTTGATCGACATCAGACACTTACCCTGAAAATTTGGTCGCGAGCCGAATCCGCATAAGGGCGCTACGACCATCCACAAGTACGAGGGTGATAAAATAAAAAAAATCATAACTCGTTTCCCAAGGGGTTACATTGAAATTCGACTACGGTCCCTGTATTTGATCGACATCAGACACTTACCCTAAAAATTTAGTCCCGAGCCGAATCTGCATAAGGGCGCTACGACCATCCACAAGTACGAGGGTGATAAAATAAAAAAAATCATAACTCGTTTCCCAAGGGGTTACATTGAAATTCGACTACGGTCCCTGTATTTGATCGACATGGTACACTTACCCTGAAAATTTGGTCGCGAGCCGAATCCGCATAAGGGCGCTACGACCATCCACAAGTACGGGGATGATAAAATAAAAAAATCATAACTCGTTTCCCAAGGGGTTACATTGAAATTCGACTACGGTCCCTGTATTTGATCGACATGGTACACTTACCCTGAAAATTTGGTTGCGAGCCGAATCCGCATAAGGGCGCTACGACCATCCACAAGTACGGGGATGATAAAATAAAAAAAATCATAACTCGTTTCCCAAGGGGTTACATTGAAATTCGAATACGGTCCCTGTATTTGATCGACATGGGACAATTACCCTAAAAATTTGGTTGCGAGCCGAATCCGCATAAGGGCGCTACGACCATCCACAAGTACGAGGGTGATAAAATAAAAAAAATCATAACTCGTTTCCCAAGGGGTTACATTGAAATTCGACTACGGTCCCTGTATTTGATCGACATCAGACACTTACCCTAAAAATTTAGTCCCGACCCGAATCTGCATAAGGGCGCTACGACCATCCACAAGTACGAGGGTGATAAAATAAAAAAAATCATAACTCGTTTCCCAAGGGGTTACATTGAAATTCGACTACGGTCCCTGTATTTGATCGACATCAGACACTTACCCTGAAAATTTGGTCGCGAGCCGAATCCGCATAAGGGCGCTACGACCATCCACAAGTACGGGGATGATAAAATAAAAAAAATCAAAACTCGTTTCCCAAGGGGTTACATTGAAATTCGACTACGGTTCCTGTATTTGATCGACATGGTACACTTACCCTGAAAATTTGGTCGCGAGCCGAATCCGCATAAGGGCGCTACGACCATCCACAAGTACGAGGGTGATAAAATAAAAAAAATCATAACTCGTTTCCCAAGGGGTTACATTGAAATTCGACTACGGTCCCTGTATTTGATCGACATCAGACACTTACCCTGAAAATTTGGTCGCGAGCCGAATCCGCATAAGGGCGCTACGACCATCCACAAGTACGGGGATGATAAAATAAAAAAAATCATAACTCGTTTCCCAAGGGGTTACATTGAAATTCGACTACGGTCCCTGTATTTGATCGACATGGTACACTTACCCTGAAAATTTGGTCGCGAGCCGAATCCGCATAAGGGCGCTACGACCATCCACAAGTACGAGGGTGATAAAATAAAAAAAATCATAACTCGTTTCCCAAGGGGTTACATTGAAATTCGACTACGGTCCCTGTATTTGATCGACATCAGACACTTACCCTAAAAATTTAGTCCCGAGCCGAATCTGCATAAGGGCGCTATGACCAGCTATGTATTTGAGGGTGATAACTGTTAAACTAAAATAATTCGTATCTCGTTTTCTACGGAAAAACTTAATATTTGACTATTAGAATGACATCGAACACCTATCTAGATTTAGGTCGAGTTATTTTTGTAAATGTATGAACGGGGTAGTTTGTTACATTTATGTTATTATGCGTAACTCGTTGACCTAGCGCCACTCCAATGGTCCGCTGTAATTAGTAGTTCGATTGCCTCGTTTCTAGCTATGCTCATTTCTGGCTTCACTCAAGTATGTTTAACTAACACAAAAATGATATTAAACTGTTCTAATTACGGTTTGTACGTTAACAGTTCGTCGTTTGCTTATTAACATTGACCACAATACTTGAGATATTTATGCTGACGATTATGTTATGTGCACACAAGAGCTAAGTCACAATGTGGGCACAACTCACAACAACACAACATTGTCAATATGGGTGCGAAGTTAGTTCACTCGCACGCATGTAAAGTTTTGTATGAACTACGGCGGTTGATATAAACTAAAATAAATCCGAATTTATGGGAATCAAATAAAACCTATTTGTTGCTTCGAAAGTCGTTAAATAAGAAAAAAATACACTTTAAAAAGCTTAAAATCGAATTGGGTAAAGTTCAGATGGTGTACACTGTCATGGCGGCTTGGTAGATCAAGTGCACCTCGGTTATTTTCGTGTCGATTATAAGTGCTGGGTTCACAAAACAACAAATGTGAAACAGGTTTAAGGTAGGTGAAGCCTTTTTTTGTTAAATGAAAATAACCCAGAACCTTAATTTTCAGGGCTTGATGAACAAACATAGAATTTCGTACGTCACGCCAAAAGTAGGTAGTTTCAAATTTCAACAAGTTTTTTGAAAGAAATAAGTTATGTTGGTTACCAATCTGAAAATCTAATTTTTTTTGTTTGTCTGATGGTGTGAAAATCCAATATGGCGGCCATAAGAAATAAAAAAGTTAACTATCGCAACTTGAGGTCTGTTCCAACACGACTATTACAATCCAATTAACTATCAGGATTCTGCGCACTCTCGATATAGCGTGCCATTAAAGATCATAATGGCACGTGATATTGATACTGCGCACACTCCTGATAGTTCGGCGCACTGTCAGCAAGCGTGTTGGAACAAACCTTTGAAATCTAGAAGGCTAAGAAAATTTCTGTCGACGTCATCAAACTCAGGACGGTCAAAAACATAAAGTTACCAAGTTTAAATGAAATAGCGTCAATGGTAGGGAAGATAATAATATTTTTCTAAAGTCACATTTTTCAGTTTTTTTGTAATAAATCAAAAACGAATCAAAATATCCAGGATTTCTTTTCAGATTCTTAATCGCCATAAAAATGTGCAACTTTTCTCTAATTTAACCGACCTTGTATCTCTTACCGTTTTACAAGATAGCAATGGTGAGCATCGAAAAAAGCACCACCCTGTATACACCTCAGCCAATAGAAAGTTGTCCAGCGGCTGTCCCTACCCTGTTTGTAAAGGTACCCTAGCAAATATGATACATCGGACCATCTATCAGAACGATTTACGTAAAATACAAGAAGCCTCTCATTTACTCAACAGATGGCAGATGTTGGACGGAAATGACAGTATCGGAACTATTAAGGGTGGAAGGGACGAGTTTACAAAAGTGGGTACAGTTCATACGTGTGCAAAAAGGTCGACTTCGAAGTCAGTAATTAAATTTAAAAAATAGTATCCTATTTTAGCTTTTTAATATTTTGATTTGTTAGGATCGACCAAAAAAAATTTATAAAACTCACTACTCTTTATGTAGAAAACGTATTAAGTCTATTACAAAAATATTGCGTTTAAGTGACGTTAAAAAAAATTTTTGGGGTCGATTTTCCGAAATCGGTTAATCAAGAGTTGGTCACGGTCACCCTATTGGGGATTCACCTCTTGCACTACCTTTATTCATGCCTAACCGATCGTGGAGGATTCGGCGAATGCTTGTATCTGAAAGCCCCGACATTTTTGATAGTTCTTTCACCTTTAAGAGTCGATCGCCTAATACGAGCTCCTCGACAAGGGCAATCTTGTCGTCCGTCGTCACTTCCACAGTCCTTTCTGTTCTTGCATTATCTTCCAAGGATTCTTGCTCCATTCGAAACCGTTTTGACCAATCTTTTAACACAGAATAAGACGGGCAATTGTCCCCGTACACCCCATTGAGTCGAACATTGATGCTTTGAGGAGAAAGACCTTCGCGAGTAAGAAATTTTGTAACAGCTCGATACTCAATTTTCGTGACTTCTGACATCGTGATGAACGAATGACAGTTATAAGAAAACTAATTGACATAAAATCCATTTTTGTTTTTTCCAAGGCTAATATGACCTGGACCAATGTGTTAAAAAACTTTGACCCGCCTGCGATACCTAGATCTATGTCAGCACTCAGGACGCGAAATTTTGGCGTTTCCCTCGTAAATTATGGTCAGCCTGTATACAGAATGTAATTTACAATTTATAATTAGGTTTATTGGGTTTCTTCTTGCAACAAAAAAGTTATTAGGGTACTGGTTGCAAGAAGCAAACTCGGTATAAATAACCTGTGACACCCAGGGCCGGTCTTCTAGGGGTTGCGGTCCCCCACGATTGAGGGGGCCCCAAAACGATCATGAACTAAACGCCCATATTAAAATTTTATCATGTATTTGTATTATATTAGGCAATGCATTTTTTCAAATGTTCCTACTTAATTTAAAAAAATATATATTTTACAAATACGCTTTTAAAAAGAGTAGTAGAGTTTGATTTAGATATTAAAGGGAAAATATAAAGGCGTACAATCTAGAATATTTAGTTTAAACTCTCATGCAATTTAATGTACCTTGCTTATCACATTCTTTTAATTTGATAGTTAATTAGTGAAGCTGTTTCCAGATGCATACATTACAAAAAAAATCGGAATATTACGTTTATCCTGTTTACTTTCTGCATCATCAAAAAGTTGGTAATTTATACAAAAGCATTTAAATATTACGCTTAAACCATTGTGTGATACTCGATGGGAAGCCCAAATAGACGCAGTCAAAGCAGTGTATAAAGGCTTAGCGCACATTGACACGCAGTTGACTGACGCAGGGCAGGTACAGTTTCTGTGATTCCATGTTTGGAGATAACTAGATAAGACACCGCGAATTGAGACGCAGAACAATGCAGCGCAGTACTGCGCCGTTTTCGCCTGCCCCACACTTGTGGATCACAGAAACTGTGTCGTATCGCCACTCGCGCTCCTTTGAGTATTTTGATTTGATTGTGTCTTTTCTTTAAATGGAATCATTATAAGTAAAATTAATTGAATCGTTGTGTAACTACCCTGTGATTTACGACACCAGCCATTTACAACATATGAAAACGAAATTTAAACAGGTAGATAATTTGGATAAAAATCACCAACCGTGTTAGTGTAAATTACACTCCCCTAAAAATTTTGAGCGAAGATAGCAGCGGCAATTATTTTTGAAGTTAGATAATAGTTTCGCAAACGTTTTGCACAAGTAAAACTTTTAAAATATTACACAGGGCATTTGCTACGCTTTGTCAAATTCAATGGAAATAAAAAATGTGAATAATTTTTTTATTACAATAGTTTAGTTTTTTTTTATGTGTACAGAATTAGATTGTACTTAGATAATTTAAAGTTAGTTTCTTACCTATATTTATTAATTTCCGGGCTATCGTGATTTATATGTTAATTGCAGGGGCAAATAAAATATTTCATAGTAGGGAGACAAAACTAGAGTATTTTTTGAACAATTAAAACACAACAAATAAAAAATTTATTTATATTTCTATAAGAATATGCAAAAATATATAGATTACTGTGTTGAAAAAAATAACTTTATAATGTTTAAATATTAATTAATTTGACAATGCGTAAACTGCCGCGCAGAACTGCTGTCCAATGTACGCGGACAACTGTGCCACATTGTTTTCTGCCCGGCCTGGCCTGCTCTGCCCGTACTGCGCCTCGCAGTTCAATGTGCGCCTTAGCTTTTAATAGTTTTTTTAATTTTTTATCAGGGACCCAATATTTTTCATATAATTGAGTTTGATCGTTTGCCGAATCCTAAAAACCGATTGATAATGTATTAGGTTCGCGAACGGAAGGCTGATTAAAGAAAAAAATTAATACTGACTTGTCTAATTTTACATTTTAAAAAACACGGTTGGTACTGTTTTCGGTGGAACCAAGTGTCGTATCGTAAACATACAAAAAAATGGTTTATAGGATTTAGTTATTATCTTATAACACTGGTCCAATAAATAAATGCATAAATAATTTTAAGAAACCTCTATTTAAACGTAAGTATGATTTAACTACAAATTTCTTATTAAAAAATTTCAAAAATGGGTTGGCAAACGACAAAATTATAAGTTTCCTGATTTTTCTTTCAATTGTTTTAAATTACCGCTGTCTACCTTCATAACCTATTTAAAAATATTACTTTGCCCTAATAATTAACAATAAAATCGCCATGTCTCGGAAAATATCAATTTTAGGTGAAAAACAGAATTCAATTTTCTATAAGACGGTGTGAAAAAACATAGGGTGTTGTACAGGGTGGGGCAGGGAAACTATCTTTTTTCAATGGGGCGTGGTAAAGCGAGGAGAGGTAGTGGAGGGGCGGGGATGGTCTTAAAGGAAAGCGGTATTAGGGAAATTTGTTCTTCAACCTTCGTCAGTCTTAAAATGCTTAGGACAAAAGAGCAGCGCGCGTTTGCCGTAGAAGCTTACTTTTCACGAGGCCACTCGATCGTCGCGGTGCAATGTGCATTTCGTTTATGTTACGAAATTCCCCTTGAGGTGCTGTTCCCCCCAGGTATGATGGGTAAAAACCTTCAGGGGAGATGGAAGTGTAGAGAGTCCTTAACCAAAAAATATTTCCCGTTTCCCGGGAATAGTGAGTCCTTCCCGGGCGGGAAATCCCAAAAATTCTAAAAAAGCATTTCCCGTTTCGCCGGGACCGCACGAAAGCGCCAAAAAAACGTATTTTGAAATGATTGGCTCATACTCGGTATTGGACACACTGACGATATGTATTTCATTTCTTTTCAACTCACATCAGATCCGCGCGAACTACCACACAAGCAAGACTAGGACAGGGTGGCGTTTATGCTGACGTGTTGTTTCATGTGTATATTTAATGCGGTAAGTCTCCGATGTTTGAACATATTTATTGCTATACTTACTCTGTTCACAGTTATTCTACATGCAAATTTAATTACAGCCCATGCGATTTTGAAATTCTTACTTGATTCTTTGCGTGAAAATGATGATACTATATCAAGAGAATTGTTAAAAGCTTTGTCACTCCGGTTTAAAACAAGAAGAAACCAAGATCTTGTGTCTTTAACAAAGTATCTTCAAACACTTGATTTACAATCTACAGCTACTTCAGAATTGCCTTCATCATCAGAGTCTAGAATTATACGTTATGCTCACGAGACGTTTAACAGGTTGTTTGGAAAAGAGGTTGAATGCGTTGAGGACGTTGAGGTTGATGAAATGCAAATACAGAGTGATGATTCATGTGGGGAAAAACCAATTTTAGTTCCTGATTTAAATGACAAATTGGCTGTAGCTATAAATGCAGCACTTAAAATTAAAAGAAAAGGCACCCAATTGCCACTTAATCAGACAACATATCTACAAAAGGAATTTCAATTATACAAAAATACAGGAAACATAACTAAAAATTTGAAGAAGTTATTGGACGCTTTATTGACCATACAGCCCACATCAATTGAGAGTGAAAGGGTATTCTCAGCGTCATCCAATTTTTGTACAAAAAAAAGATCAAATTTGAGCGATCGTTCTCTTAATTGTCTTACATTTTTAAAATCTTATTTTTTAAATCAAAAATAAATTAAATAGCATTTAAAATGAACAATTATATATTATATGTTAATTTATAATGAAATACTTTTTTATGTTACGTTTTTTTATAATGATATAGTTTATCATGTTATGTTTGTTTATTTCAAATTAATTTTTTTTTTTGTTATTTTCTTATTATTATTTCATTTTTATTATTTTATGAATTAAATGTATTTGTTTTTTTGAAAAAAATGTCTTTTTCAATTATTTTTCTACACTTTTACAAATTTTTCTTCCTAATTTCTAAAACTCTTCATTTTTCCCGGGAAACCCGGGAAAAATGAATTCAATTTCCCGTTTCCCGGGAACAAAAATAATCCGGGAAACGTGACTCTCTAGAAGTGTGTCCAGCAGAAGATCAGGAAAAAGACGGACCGTTAGAACACCCCAAAACATCGAGGCACTTCGAGGTTCAATCTTGCGGTCTCCTAGGCGCTCCGCCCGCAAACATGCAGCTGCCCTTCGTTTGTCAGATCGTTCAGCCCTTGAAAATAGGGATGTAGGCGAAGTATGGTTTCAGTAGGATAAGGCCACGGCCAACACATCGCGAATTTCAATAGGTGTTTTTAGGCAAACCTTCCCGGGCGGCTGATATCCATGAAAGGCGACATTCCGTGGCCGGCACGCTCGCCAGATTTAGGCCGGCGACATACTTGCGGGTGACCCGTGCGGGCCGGTTCCCGCAAGTTTTGTAACTCACACGTTGTTATGGTCGGCGACATACTTGCGGTTGGGCCCGCAGCTGCCCGCTAATCTATCGCACTTGCAGCGTTCAAATCGCAAGTTGCGGTTTGCCCGTACGTAATGTGACTCATTGATACATATCGGTGTGTTCATACTTGCGGGTCAACCGCAATGTAAATTCAGTTGCCAAATCGATTAACTCCACTTTTTTCAATTATTTTTAGATTTTAGTGACAAAGCACTTGTTTGATGCTTAACTTATTATATTTAAAATAATACTAAATGACAAACAATGGTTTGGCCGTCAAATAATAATTTTTTTTATCCAGAAAAACAATTAATTCTGCGAAATACTAATTAATGCATTTAATACGTCGTCAGATAAATGCAAAAGGTACACACACCTGTAATATTTGATTCTACAATATTTATTTGAATTTTACTTTAATGAGAGCGTCTTAAATATAGTTAATTCTACCGAACCGCAACCGCAAGTATGTCGCCAACGAAAAAGTACAAGGTCAGATTTTTGCGGGTGACCCGCAGCGGGTCACCCGCAAGTATGTCGCCAGCCTTAGCCCCCTGTGGGGCTACCTCAAATCTCTTGTGTACAACAACCGTCCCACAACCCTGGAAGCCTTGAAAACCAATATTCGTGACGAAATAGCCCGCACACCGGTTGCTATGCTGGAGAGAGTTGACAGAAACTTCAAAAATCGATTAAATCGCTGCATCGACATTAACGGTCGTCACCTTCAAGATATTGTTTTTAAAACTGCATAATTTCAAATTTCCCATGTCATATTACTACTAGACAAAAAAATGCAAAGTTTTTATTTTGTTTTTTTTTTATTTACCTTTGAAAAAAGATAGTTTCCCTGCCCCACCCTGTATTTAAAAAAAATGAGTCATCGATGTTTAAAGCTTCACAAGTTTGACCAAGCGTAAAAAACGCCCTGTATAATATTTTAAAAATGTAGGTGGTGCAAAGTGTTACATAATCTATTGTCAATCTTATCTCCAAGCGAATTTCTCAGGTTTCTCAAAGTTTTTAAATGTTGAAAATTTTTGAAAATACTGTATTTTCATGAAAATGCAATTTTCACAAAACCGGTTGACTTTAGACCCATATAATCTTTTACATTTTTTGAAGTAAATTTAAACAGGAATCCAAAAATGTCAAAATATACAGGGTGTTCCATAAGAAAAAGTATAACTTTGATATGTTACTCTTTTTTGGAGCATCCTGTATGTTTGAAAATATTTTTAAAATGTAGCCCTTATTGACTTACATAATCTAACAGCGACAGAAATTGGAAAATATAAACCGTTTGGCCATAAAACTCCGTGGCGTCCGTCGCTACTCACCCTGTATTAGTTTAGTAATAAAACATTTGATTGATATAGATACTTTATTTCATAAATAATTTTAAAAAACTGTAAAAAATAAATAACTTATCAATAAATAAAATAAATTACGTTGAAGTTTTTTACTGATGCTCTTAATTTAAAACAGACTTAATAAATATAATACTTACAAACAAGACGAGATTCTTTCTCAATTGAGCGATAAAGTAATAAATTAAATCATAAATAGCTTAAAACTAACACACGTAGGAATTGAAAATAATACTGATTTGCAATTAATTACACATACTACGAACATTTCTGAATTTATTTTAAATTTCACGAACGTGGGTTGACCGCTCTTTTGCTGTGTATGTAGGTGTCTTCGTAATTTAGTTCCATTGGGTCTCCTCCTTCTTCTTCAGATGAATGGTTGAAGAGAGCATCCAGCACTCTGGACTGCGATCGCCGTTTTCTACCACTGCAATGAAAAAAAAATGACGTTAATCATTTAAAAAGAAACGGTGAGAATATGAAGACTGCTGTGAAATTTGAGAGCCAAAATACAATAGAAAAACATACATATAGGGTGTCCATCTGGTGAGTATTTCCTTTAAAAAATCTGGTTTATAAATCAATATATAAAGAAAATTTAGCAACAAAATTTGTTTGGGATCATGAGTTACATAACCTTAAATTATTTTCAGCTATACCGGTATTACCGGTGCTTCTTTCTGGAAAACTCCTGTTACGCAAGTATATGCTTTAAAACTTTCGAAGAGGAAGAACAAATTTGAACTAGAAAGCACACGAAAACGTAGCAGAGCCACCTAGAGCCGGCGC
Source organism: Elmis aenea (assembly GCA_947652605.1). Classification (NCBI taxonomy): domain Eukaryota; kingdom Metazoa; phylum Arthropoda; class Insecta; order Coleoptera; family Elmidae; genus Elmis; species Elmis aenea. Next base: position 22,542,724 of record OX393583.1, read on the forward strand.
GTGGAAAATTTTCTAGTTACACTGATTGTGGCGCCCACTTTCGCTTCCGTCTAGGGTACCTCTATAAACAGGGTAAGGACAAGCACTGGACAACTTTCTTTTAGCTGAAGACTGAGGTGTGGTTGAGTTTCGCTTGCCACTAGGCCGCGACCTCCAAATTTTATATAGTTTGCATGGAGATCATAGGCAGTTGTACACATTTTATTTTTTTCTTGCGTGTTCAGAGTGTTTAAGTGTGATCCAAGACTTTAAAAGACATTAGTGATTGTTTTATAAGCAGGGACTAAAAACGAAAAAAATTCCGTTCGTTTCTGTTCGGAACGAAAAGGAAATATATCGTTTTCGTTCTTTTCGTTCTAATCGAAAAAATTTTTTTTTCGTTTTCGTGAACCGAAATAATAACGGTTAAAACCGGTTTTACAATATTTTTTTTGTCGTCAAAAAATCAATTTTTTTCTAGTCACCACAATCCTCTATAAATACGATAACAAAATTTGCGTCTCAACTAAAATATAAACGATGACGATGGAGTTTGATGCTCACGGACAGCATATTTTAGACTGGCGAACCATCGCCATATTAAATTTACCAAATCGTTAAACACATTAACATTTAACCATTTTATTTAGTTTAACACCCGTAAGGTGCAGAAACACAACGTGATTAGGTTAAATTAGACACACGATCTTTATCTAAAAATATGAAAACATAGCAAGTGCTGTTTTAAATTTGATTTAGTACTAAAAATCTATGCATTTGAATTAAATAAGATCCTGCTGTAATTATTTAAAAAGACAAAAGAATGAATTCAAGTGGATAATTTACTAAATGTTATAAATAAAAAAGATATTAAAAAAAAACTTATATTAACTTGAAATATACTTTAACTTTATAGTTTGTACATACCATACAGCATACAATATACATTTTCACATTCCGTTAAATCTTACTTGCAACACATCTTCCAATAAATCTTCTTTTACATTAGTCCTTTTCGAAGTAAGAATGAATTTTACTTTTATTAACTCTAAACACAAATAAAACATACACATTGATAATATATATCCAATCAAGTGTATATTCTATATTGATGATTTAAAAAACAAATTAGAAATAGAGAATATCTGTACCGTTAATTGGGTTACACGAAATTGCAGGTATAAACAATAAAGTTGTTAATACATATTCACGTAAATATATGGAGAATAGTGAAGCTCACTTATTTTAAGTGAGATTTTTACTGCCTCGTGGAGCCTCCGCAGCACTGAAGGTAAATTCGCGTTTGTGTTTTAACAAATAAAATTGAAATAGCGACAAAACCGGTTTTGGAAAATATTTATTTCGTTTTCGTTCTTGAACGAAAAATAATAATTTCGTTTTCGGTTTCGTTTTCGTTCTTAAAAAAAAATTCGGTTAATTTCGTTTAACGTTTTCGTTTCGTTCTCAGTCCCTGTTTATAAGTTATTTTAATTTAAAAAAAGTGCCTTGTTTTATTTGTCTACATCCAACTTAATGGCTGTCAATAATCAATTCAAATTTCACGCCAGGACTCTGTAAGGACAAAGTTGGGATCGGTTTACACAGACTTCACCTACACAATATACTTTAATACATCCCACTTTACCGCAAATAATTCCACACATAACATCTTTTAATGTCAGCAAATCATATTCAACAATTATCACCCGTTTAAAATTAAATCATGGCAACTTCCCCTCCCATCTGTATAAAATTGGCATAAAGGATAGCCCAGCATGCCCATGTGATGGGCAGTCTTACGGGGACTTAAATCATTTATTCTTTTCGTGTAGTCATAATACAATTTTAACAGAAAAGCCCTACAAAGATCTGATATCGTTGGGGGTGCACCTCCCTGTTAACATAGTATCGGTTCTATATGTAATATCAAGGGACATTTGTGACGTTCTCGTTAATTTTGCTCGACTTGCTAATTTAAATATTTAAAGTATCGATAATATAAAATATCTGTGGCTAATGGACTACAGTCCAATGCCAAACAACCCAAAAAAAAAAAAAAAAACTTATTGGCAAAAATTGGAATTTATAATGTAATTTTGCGAGAAAATATGAACTTAACTTGATGAATCTATACTTTGCAGCTTTTCAGATTAAAGCAAACTACACTGGTTTGTTTATTAAAACAAAATTAATAAAACCGGTGCTAAAAACTTTTAATATGTATATTTTTTGTTAAAATTTCTAAAATATTTAAGATTTACATACAAGCTAACTATGGATATTGTCTGTGTACTGCTGCTAGGGATTAATTGTTTTTTTCCTACATAAAGACGTTAAATAATAACATATTTTTGTACCTATGCTTAAAGTTTTATCAAAATTAGAAATATTATTCAACAGTTTTTTATCATTACAGCAGTAAATAACTTATGTACAAGTTTTCAATTTCGATTGAACTGCCATAAATATATTAAACCTTAAATTATTAATAAGAGAAAAAAAATGCTTTTTTTTATGAGGTCATAGCCAACCATGGTTTCCATTTAAAAAATGCAAGTTTGTAATTTATCTGAGAATTTAAACAAAATTGAAAGAGACGAATGGTTTTATTTTATAGTGCGTAAAAAAAACCAACTATTTCCCAAAAAAATATTTTTGTACCATCAACTATAACCGAATTATTAACCATTTAAAAAAATGCTTATTTTGATTTTTGTGCATTATCGAGCCGGTCATGGAAATGTTTTTAAAGTTTGCGACGTCACGCTCTAAACTTATTTGACAGAGTTATTAAATCTGGTGAAGAATAATTTTTCACACAGTGTGATTCGGCCTAATTGTATAAAACACAGTAAATAAGGGTCAACTCACACCGGCGCGGTGGCGATCGCGGGCACGATCACGATAATTAGTAACCCGGTTACGTAAGTAAGTAACATGGTTACCAATAACCGTGATCGCGCCCGCGATCCCTACCGCCACCGCGCCGGTGTGTGTGGACCATAAGGTAAGGCTAACAACGTAAACCGCTTAAATTTTATTGTTTATATTACAAACAATCATACTTACATTAATTTGGGATCGACTTTTCCGAATCCCAACGGGACTGTCACTAATTTTCCGGACATTTTGCTAAGTGCTACCAACGTCTCCAGTTCTGCCAGTCTTTGGTCAGATACTCGCTTCACCCTATAACGAAAAATCACAAAGTTAATTAAATATCACAAACATTAGGGGTTTGTCAGGTGAAAATGACAAAAAAAGGGGATATTAAAGACAAATTCTGATTCAATTTTCTTAAACAAATTATAGTTAGGAACAGGAAAATTGCACTTATATCCAAAGTATAGAAGAAAAACAGCTAAAATGGTATGGGCACGTACAGAGGATGCCGCCGGAAGCACTGACAAAAAGAGTAACGTAATCAACAAGCCCGGATTTACACATTTCTACGCCCTACGCCAAAGCACAATTCTGCGCCCCCCCCTCAAAAAGTTGATTTATATCTAAATCTAATATTATATGATTACATACTAGGAGTAATTTTTAACTCTAATAAATTATACTTAAATATTAATTTATTATTATTATACAGGGTGTGTAAAAATTGGCGGAAGCGCTACACGTGACGATGTTCTTCGTAAAATTCCAAGTCGAAAATCTTGATACAAAAATGTTGTACCATGCTTCCTATGGCTTCAAGAACCATTTAAAGAAAAAATAAATTGGCAACATTGCATACATTGATTTGCGTTTGGACATTTTTTATCAGCAATTTTTACTTAGGTATTTACAATTTTTGTTCGAACTGAAAGCCTTCAGCTCGTAAACATAGCTGCAAACTTTTGGGTATCGTAAAACACAAACTAGAAATAATTACGAGAAAAACAGAGATGACAGCTAATGACAATGTTGCCATATGTATTATTTTCATTCAAATCAGTGATTTACATATTTTTAACACCAATTTTTGAAAGGAAGAACACAATATCTAGGAAAAAATACTATTCGAAATTTATTTTTATTCCAAATTGCAGCTTTTTCATTTGCAAGTATTAAATAATAACGCTTATTAAAGGACTAAATGTCAAAACTTTGAGGTCCTCTTGCAGGCACAGCAAGCATGGTACAACATTTTCGTATCAAGATTTTCGACTTAGAATTTTACGAAGAACATCGCCACGTGTAGCGTTTCCGCCAATTTTTACACACCCTGTATAAATAATTGACGGACCTATACAGTGTGGCTGGTTTTTCATTGTCCAGCTTATATCTGCTAAGGTATTAATGTTACCAAAAAAAGTTAAATGAGAAACTTATTAAACAAAGGCTGGTCTACAAAATAATATCCTTAAGGTCAACTCACACCGGCGCGCGGTGACGGTGGCGATCCACCATTACTATAATAAGTAACCAAGTTACTTAACTACGTAACCAGGTTACTTATTATCCGCGCCGATGTGAGTTGACCTTTAAACATTTTTTGGAAGCGTCGCGCAGTATAGTTTGAGCACCGCTGGTCTATACATGCACTTGTTTTGTTTCGAACAAAGATTGCTGTAATTGGCGTAATTTTTCTCAGTCTCCTCGTACGAAATATTAATTTAACCGTTTTTATCAATGTTTTTCCTTTGTAATATATGTAAGGTACAGGTAAAATAAACATAATCTGCAACTTGAATATTAAATTCGATCATGTTACGAAGAAACAGCGTTGAATATTAATAGTTGGAATAATGTGTAATAATTTATTCTCGGTACATAAACACAATGCAGTTATTTTACTCTTGAGAGATAAGGTAACTAGAGTATTGGTTGAAAATTTAAATAGCTACTTGCGTAATGTGTACATGAGCGAATAAATCATTCTCAAGATTGTTTTTTTTTTAAATTTTATCATCTGCTTGCCCCAAATTTAAAAATAGATAAAGAAGATACATTTACTTACACTACCGTCGAAAAGTTTGGACACGATAATGATATAATATACAGGGTGTTTCTTAAGTATTGAAAAAAACTTCAGTAGGCGATTACTTATCAAAAATTAAGGGTGGTCTTTCATATAAATTTGTTTCCTTAGACGTCTCATTTCGGAGTTAAAACCCTCTAAGGGGGAGCAGAAAATTAGGTTTTTATTTTATTTCTCAAATTTGAATAAATGTAGGAGAATGATATTTGGTAGATGTTTTATGCTTATTGAAAGCTTTCCCATCATAGTAATATCTCCCACCTTCACAGGGGGCTAAAAAGTGCGACCCCTGTTGGATTTTTTATCAAAACATTTTGTTGGTTAAAAATTTTAATTTAAAGCTTGATTTACTTAGAAACTTTTTTTATTCTATAGTTTTTCCCGTAAAACCTACCGTTTCTGAGTTAAAAATAAAATAAGTAAACATGAACCATAAAATATTCCAACATAAAAAGATTCATTTTGGTGGTTGCCATGGTTTGTTTATGTTCATATTGGGTAGAATTGACGGGCGTTATAGCGTTGTCACCGCGTAAACGTCAAAAATTAATAACATCTGTCAATTCTACCCAACATGAACATAAACAAACCATGGTAACCACCAAAATGAATCGTTTTATATTGGAATATTTGATGGTTTGTGTTTACTTATGTTATTTTTTACTCAAAAACGGTAGGTTTAACGAGAAAAACTAACGAATAAAAAAAGTTTCTAAATAAATCAAGCTTTCAAAAAACAAATTTTTAAATTACAATTTTTAAGCTTTCAAAAAGTTCTGATAAAAAAAACAACAGGGGTCCCACTTTTCAGCCCCCTGTGAAGGTGGCAGATGATTGAAAATATTAATATGGAAACCTTTTATTAAGAATAAACCATTTGCCAATTATCATTCACCTACATTTATCCAAATTTGAGAAATAAAATAAAAACCTAATTTTATCGCTCCCCCTTAGGGGGGTGTAACTCCGAAAGAAGACGTCTAAACAAAAATTTATATGAAAGTCCCCTCTTAATTTTCGATCAGGAATCACCTCCAGATTTTTTTTGCAATACTTAAGAAACACCCTGTATATCAATTATATCAATTATTCACAATTTTTGCAGTTTTTTTGTTGTTGTTTAATTAAAATATTTATAAACATTTTTAGCAAAAGAATAAAAACAATTTATTATTTTAATTATAAACAATATGAATATTACAACTATTCTAATAAAACTTATTTATGATAATTAAACGGCATTTTCGTCAAAATGACCACCTTTTGCTTTAATAGGGGTCTACAGACCTACCAATTTGTCGGAACAACCGGCCGACCATTCCGATAAATTGTTTAATGTGTAGTCTGTCACCCGACCAACACGACAGTTGGAACGGTCGGGTGACCGGCCATCCAACAAGCCAACGTCCCCACTACATTCCTTTAGATAAGGACTATTAAACCGAAAATTCAACATCAAAATGAATAAAAAGCTATGACGTTTACGCTGTTGGTTGTACTGATCGGGAGGTGTGTAGACAACACCCAACTCGGAGTTCCCGACTGTCGGCCCCGACAAATTGCCTAATGTGTAGAGGCTTAACAACTGCTTGGCATATCTTCGCATCCTGTTAACTAATTTTTGCAAAGTTTCGTGTGGTTTCCTTGCGAAGAATTCCATTTTTTTTAACACTCCGTTACTCGCGCTCACTTTTGTTACGTTAGTGCTCGCGTGGGATACTATGGTATCCCACTCGCAATAATAGATTTTAACGACATTTAAAAAATTATTTTTGGTTGTTTGATATATTTAACATGAACATTACAATTATGACAGAGATGCATTACCAAAAAAAGTAGCGTTAATGTTTATTACAATTTTCTAAATAGGTAGTCGCATTTTTCGCCTCACTCCTGGTTTCTGGCAATTCAGCGATTATATAACGTGCAGCTGTTCTTTTATTTTTTTGAAAACATTCTTTCTCCAGTGAGTAAAGTTATTTTTGTAAGTAAAAACAAAAATAACATGAAAAATACCTTACGAACAAAAATCGAGCTATAAAAATAAAAATCACGTTAGTGATCGCGCGGGATACAGGTATCCCAAGCGTAATTTTTTTAAGTTGTCAGCTTTTATAGCACTGGTCACTGATAAGCAATAAGGCTAACTAAGTCTACAAAGTACGATGAAAAGGTACTGAAATGACGAAGCCATAATATTGTGCCATTTGACAAAAATTTGCAGAAATACATCACTGGGATACTATAGTATCCCGCGCGAGCACTGGAGTGTTAATGTTCCAACACGATTTCCAGCAGAACATCTCCAAACCATCACATTTCCATTTCCATGCTTAATTGTAGAAACTACACAGTCATCGTTCATTTGCTCTCCAGGGTAACGTCGAACGTACACTCTTCGCTTTGATCCGAAGATTTCAAATTTAGACTCATCTGTCCATAAAACACTAGCCCATTGTTGACCAGTCCAATTCGTATGTTCTTTTGCCCATTCCAGTCGTTTTTTTTTATTAGCATTCCGTGAAAGTGATTTTTTCATTGCAGCTCTTCCTCTCAGACCCGCGTGTAGAAGACGTGTCATAACCGTAGTAATCGAAATTTTTAAAGATTTTCCAAAATTAAAGTCATTTGCAATATCAAATACTGTATACAACGATAAAGTCGGAATCTGCAGTAATGTAGATTATTGTAGTTTATCTTATATTCAAATATTTATAATGTTTATCACAACAACAACTTACAAAACCTTCTTAACTCGTACCAAATGAGTTTAAAAAGGTTTTACACCTTGTTTTGATTTTGTTTTCACAGCCTACTATAATTTTGTTTAAAAAAAAAACTAAAACTTGCGCATTATTGAAAATAACTACATCAACCCTTATACATATATTTGGAATGACAAAACAATAAGGAATTTAAATAAGTCATAGCCAACTATGGGTTCTATTTAAAAAAATAGAACTTTATGCCACAACTCGAATTTCCGATATTTTTTTTGAAAAATTGTCTACGCCACTTCATTCTCATCAAAAAAGTGCCTGTAGAACAGGCCTGGGTAAATGGCGGATCTGGCCCGCGGTAGAATTCTCTCTGGCCCGCGAAGTATTTTATAAATCATTATCAAAAGCAAAAATATTACTGTTTGTCCAATATAATTGGCGCATAAAAAGAATTTTAAGCAACAATTATCACAAAAAAGATAAGATCATTTTCCGACAGTTAAAACATTAAATATTTCCACGAATAAATTTGCTGAGTATTTAGATATCATTACTAGATTAAGTGAAGAGTATTCGATTGTGCATCAACCATTTTCCGTAGACGCTGAAAGAATACCGAGCGAATTTCAACTTGAAATTATAGACTTTCAGTGTAATAATAATTTAAAAGATTTATATTGTAGTAAAGAAATATGCACCTTTTAAAAATCTTTTGACTCGGATAAGTTTTCTAATTTAAAAAATTTTGCCCAAAAAATGTTCGTTATTTCTGAATCAACGTACATTTGCGAACAAACATTTTCAATATTAAATTTTAACAAAAACCCGTTCAGATCCTGTATTAGTGATGAACATTTAAAGGCAGTTTAAGAATTTCAACAAAATTTTCACCAGACATACAAAAAATTATAAGTGATGCTAAAAAATTTCACTTTAGCCATTACATTTTGATATGATGTATAAAAGTTGTATGTTTTGAGAAAATTTCATTCTCCTCCAAAAGTTTAGTTTTAATTCTTCATACTTCAATGAAAAATTCTATCTTTTGTAAATTCAATGTTATATGCGTTTGTTTATACAGGGTGTCCCCATTATACACGGCAAAAAAGTAGGTGCATATTCCTGAGTGAAAATGATGACCATTTGTCAAATATTTTGTTATCCGAAATTGCTTCCTTTCAAAGTTAGAGACCTCCAAAGTTGCAAGAAAAAAAATTCAAAAAATCGATTACGTCCTAGCCGTTTAAGCTAGAGCTATCAAACTTGGCCGAAATGTTTGGGTGTTTCCCATTGACTTTGTGGGATAATTAGAAAAAAAACACGTAATTTGAAGTATGATTTATAGTCAGGTCATCCGCTTACCATCTTCAGAATTTTTTTCTCTGGAATAAAATTGAAAATGTCATTCGTCCATAAGAAAGTACGACTTAAGAGGAAAAAATTCGTCCCTCTTTGTTTTTTGCTGTAAACGTAGCCGTTTTCGAGAAAATTAGCGCTAAAGATGCATCGACAAACTCTGTTTATACACCTCAAATATTTTTTTTAACTAAACTTAGTTGGCTAATGTCATGCTTGACTTAAGGCTTGTTCATAATAAACTAAGTGAATGTCGGCTAATTCGTTTAGAGTATACAAGTTTGTGTCTGACATTTTTAAAAAAGGTTAGGTTATGAACAAGCCTTAAGTCAAGCATGACATTAGCCAACTGAGTTTAGTTAAAAAAAATATTTGAGGTGTATAAACAGAGTTTGTCGATGCATCTTAAGCGCTAATTTTCTCGAAAACGGCTACGTTTACAGCAAAAAACAAAGAGGGACGAATTTTTTTCTCTTAAGTCGTACTTTCTTATGGACGAATGACATTTTCAATTTTATTCCAGAGAAAAAAATTCTGAAGATGGTAAGCGGATGACCTGACTATAAATCATACTTCCAATTACGTGTTTTTTTTCTAATTATCCCACAAAGTCAATGGGAAACACCCAAACATTTCGGCCAAGTTTGATAGCTCTAGCTTAAACGGCTAGGACGTAATCGATTTTTTGAATTTTTTTTCTTGCAACTTTGGAGGTCTCTAACTTTGAAAGGAACATTTTCGGATAACAAAATATTTGACAAATGGTCATCATTTTCACTCAGGAATATGCACATACTTTTTTGCCGTGTATAATGGGGACACCCTGTATGTGTAAATATCATTCTTTCAATTACATTTTTGTTTTATTTAAAATTGCATGTTTTCATAAAAGGATTAATCTGTATTTAGTAAAAAAAATATTTTAAATTTTATGTTGTAAAAAATGTTAAAATTGTTTTATAAATTTTTTATTCATTTTGTTGTTTTATGTTGTATGAGTATTGTACACTTTGATCATTATCTAATATTAATGTTTAAAAATTTTCTTTAATATAGTACATGTTTTGATTCAAAAATATTGGTTTTAAAATTTATTAAATAACCTCCTTAGCAAAAACTATATTTAAAATTAGAAAAAGAACTTGTTTGGCCCGCGGTCAAATTTTCATCCGCAATGTGGCCCGACAATCAAAAGATTTGCCCACCCCTGCTGTAGAACGTCAAAATTATTTTTGTTTATTTTCATAAACAAGTGAGATATAGTTATAAAACGAAAAGTCGAAAAATCGAGTTATTGGCGATAACTCGAAAACAAAAGACGATAACCGATTTTAGTTTTTACCTTTAACTTTTTCTCGAAAAAAGAGATCGAGGGTGCGCAGTCCGTTTTTTGATACCTCTCATAGTTACCGAGAGTTCCTATTAAAACATCGAAATTTGCCCACCCTGTATGTATGTATTGAAAACAAAAGAAATTAAGATGGCGAGTCTGGTTGCTTTTACGCGCGGCGTATTTTGTGTTTCTTTCAGCGCTAGAGTGGTAAATAAATTGAATGAAGCTTCCATATGTTGCAATTTTGTCGAAATATGTAAAACTGAGGAGGCGGAACTGTCGTAACCTCTATCGTTTTGCAATAAAGTTCTATTTATTGGTCGTTAATGTTTATAACTCCCTACATATTCAAATGTTTTTATATATAAAATGCAAGAAAAAATGGAAACATTTTATTTAAAGTCTGGCAAGGTCAAACGAATACGTGATAGGGTTTGTAAACGGGGCTTGGACTGAATTCGTATTTCATCAGTTTGAAAGTTTTTATTAGGTACCTATAGGTCGCGATATTTGCAGAGCTTTTTGATTTAATTCCCAAGACATTTATGCGAAAAGAATTTGACACATAAAGCTTTATTTAGTTTAAGACACTTTTCAACACAGTTTTTTAACTGTTTGTGCAATATAAATGGTGGTCCACATATAAGGGCCACTATTGGGATCTAGTAAACGGTAAGAGCTACAAAGAAGTTTAAATTAGACAAATTATTTCTTTTTATGAGACCCATTCAGTGATGCTTTGATGTTTTTAAAAATTTGCATGGCACGCTAGATAATAACCAAAATGAAAATAAGCATTTTTTAAAAATCGTTAACAACTCGGTTATACTTGATGGTACAATAATATTTTTGGGGAAAAAGATGTAGATTTTTTTAAGCACTATAAAATGAAAACATTCATTTGTTTGAATATGGTTTAAATTCGTAGATAAATCACAAACTTGCATTTTTTTAAATGGAAACCATAGTTGGCTATGACCTCATAAAAAAGCATTTTTTCCCTTTTTTTAATAATATAAGGTTTGATATATTTATTTTGATATTTAAGCTCAAAACAAATATAACTCGTCACAAAGTCCCTACGAAGCTAAAGAGTGCCATGTAACAAAAGTCAATTTAGTTCTGTCATTTAACACAAATTTTAACGAATATAAAAGTAAAACATAAAATCAAAAATAAACCCAAATTTATTTTATTTTATTTAATCATTTAGTCCCTCTACCGTCGGGTGTAGGACTAAACCCAAATTTAATGATTTTTAAAAAACCAGCTTTTCGTCTAATGATTATGAAACAGCTTATTTTATTTACTTGACTATCTAAATCAAAATACTTATACAGTAAAAAAAAGTCGACTTTTAAGTGTACAAAATTATTTTTACAACCAATTTATTTTACGTATTTGTTGGCCAAACACAAAATAACATGAAATTTGTAATTTTTTAAATCGAATATTTAACTAAAACAGAATATTTAAAAATTATATTAAGTTTAATAATAATATACTTAACAATAATAAAATAAATTGGAGTATATTTTCAAAATGACCTGTATTTTTTTGAAAACAATCTGTTGTTTTTTAAATAATGCTTCTGTTATAATCTTATAGTAATAATTAACATCATTAATCATTTATGACACCCCCACTTATTTTGTTATTGGAAAGAATTATCAAAAAAAGTTTCAAATAAAAGTTGTTTGATACAGTATTTCCCAAATATTGGTATGTCAAATTTCGTTTTCTTTTGTTTTTTGTAGGAGTTACGGCACAGGGCAGATATTTGTTTTTGTTTTTAAATGGCACCATACATATTTTTTTATACGGTTTGTAAGACATTTTCTTTCTCTTTTCAACGCACTAAAACTTATATACTCTTACATGACAAAATTTGAAGGAAATCGCAAAAGAATAATTTTGTTTTAATAGCGTACGGTTACGGTATTAATTATTTTACATAAGTAGGCTTTAAAAATGTTACAAAACGGTAAAAATGTATTACAGTAGTTTTGTGTTTACTGTTGTAACCTAAATAATTTTTTTAAAAATCTTTTAACATTTTCAAAGCCTATCTACTAATGTAAAATAATTAATACAGTACGCTTTTAAAACAAAATTATTCTTTTGCGATTTTCTTCAAAATTTTGTTATGTAAGAATGTAAGGGTATAAAAGTTTTAGTGCGTTGAAAAGAGAGAAAAAAATGCCTTTCAACCCGTGTAAAAAAATATGTATATCATTTAAAAAAAATCAATGTGGTGCCGTAAGGGACACCGCACACTACCGACTTTTTAGTCGGCCAACAGTTTAGTCGTTATCGGGCTATGACAGGGATTTGTTTAGTTGGACACACTACCGACTTTTTAGTCGGCCGACTATTTTGTCGGCGAGTGTGCGGATTCCAATTAGTAGCAGTAGGCCGATAGTTGGCCGACTTTTTTGTCCAAAGGGAATCGGGTCACTGATGCGATTATTTAGTCGGCCAACTAAATAATCGGTAAGTGTGCGCGCTCTCATAAACACTCGTGCCTTTTGCGAAGACGACTAAACTGTCGGCCGACTAAAAAATCGGTAGTGTGCGGTGTACCTAACTCTTAAAAAACAAAAGAAAACTAAATTTGACATGACAATATTTTGGGAAATAATGTATCAAACAACTTTTTTTGATAATTCTTTCCAATAACAAGATAAGTGGGGGTGTCATAAGTGATGCCTCACCCTGTATATATAAAAGAGCTTATTTGTGTGTTTGTTTGTTTGTTCGCTATAGAATCCTAGGTCCGTTGACCGATCGGGACCAAATTTTGCACAGTTACTATTTAGGACCCAACGGATTAAACGTCGTATAAAGAACGGCCGGGAATGTTTGGGAACGTCCGCAGAGCGCGCAGCGCGAGTAGTCTGTGATTGATAATCTGGGAACGTCCGCCGAGCGCGAGCGCGGAGCGCGAGTAGTCTTTGATTGATAAAAGAGAATTGTAATCACCCGTGCAACGCCGGGTAAATCAGCTAGTACAACTATAAAGCGTAGTTCACACGGTGACATTTAATTATTGACAGTTCGGTATTTGACGTAAGCTTACCATATTTTTATATTTTGACATAGCAGACAAATAATATACCTACAATTATTGTTGGTCATCGATTTTCAATTTATCATGTCCCCAATAGATGTTCCAACGATTTGAGAGCATTTTCAACAAATAGTAACTTCAAAATAATTAGTTGCTCTACAATATTCGATGCTGCAATTACAAGAGCGGCCATTTTTATTTTGACTTTGAATTTGGGTAGTTCACACTGTGACATTTAAAGTCGCGACTTTAAATGTCACCGTGTGAACGACTCATTATTTATGTTCATTGAATAAAGTAAAATTAAAAACAGTTTAACTATTTTCCTTTTTTTATCGGTAGTATCTATTAAATGTATTCTTTTTCGAAATATGGTCGACTGTTATGATAGGGGCATAGGGCCGAATTAGAAACTTTGGGGTGTTGAAGTGGGGAATGATTTAGAAAAGGTTGGAAAACACTGGGTTAGATCCAAACAATTTTAATATTCTTCTTAAAATTATTATTCAAAATTTTGTTTGTTCTGGTTGTCATAAACGTCAAATGATATTTGCTTTATTTCTAACCAAATCTTCAAACAACATGGCATGCCCTATTTTTAAACTTAATAGTCTCAACCTAAACGTATATAACAAGATACTGGTAAACATCATATTCATTAAATAAATAACACATCACGACTGTGAAGTCAATTACAAATTTACATGAAACGTATAAGTCCGCAACGAACCGAACCACATTTAAGAATAAACGTGTTGACAGGTTCTAATTCGTTAAGGCAACTGTCAGAAACATTTATGCCAAGTCTATGGAAAAGAATACTGCATGTCGATTCTAAATGGCTTGTTGCTTGTTAGGGGTTGGATTTACACGTGGGATGCCAAATCGCACTTGTCTGTTTTAAATAAGACGCGACATAGATGGCTTGAAATCTATGTAAAGTTGGAGAGTTGGGCAAAATTTGATTTTTATTAAAAAATCATTGATTTAAATTTTAAAAAACAAAAAATCACATTGTTGATTTTTTTGAAGAAACTTGACTATTTTTCCATTTTAATTTAATTTATTCATTATTCAATCTGCGTTTACTCTGCATTAATTTTTTTCATCAAAATCGTTTTTTAATGTTAGAGCCGTCAAATTTCAAAATAAATGTATCATATGGCACATCATGGAAAAGAGAAAAAATAATCTCTCGAATGACACTAAAATCTACTATGGTTTGCGTTTAAAATAATGCAAGTTTATGCTGTATCTCGTAAAGTATACAATATTAAAAAAAAATTATTGCCGCCATTTTATAGCGATTAAAAATATCTACCACTTTTGTAAAAAAATTTTTTTGCTATATCTCATAGCAACTGAGATAAATTCATATAAAAAAATGCCACTTTTTTGATTTTTCATCAATATGAAATTAGCAATTAGCCTTGAATTTTTTGTCAAAAACAAAAGCGTCGCTGTATTGCTCTATGAAGTAGGTAACTTTTGTCCCAGTTGACGGACCTTGTATCTATTACGGTTTAAAAGTTACCCATGGTGAGCCTCGAATTCTGGACACACTGTAGCTGTATGGTTTTTTACATTCCATTCAATATTACAGATCACAACAGATCACTTCGGATCGATAAGTTGAGATGCTGCAATCTTTTGTTGCGACTGCTTTAAACAATTTTCCACAACTTCACGAAGCCTGGTTTCAATAGGATGGTGCGACATCGCACACTGCAAAGCGATTAAATTGATTTTTCGGTAGCGATATTCTGGTTATAGTTTATAGTTCGTCATAACCTAGCAACTCCACCAAAATATCAACGACATAACTGATGTATCACACATGCCATTATACTTTCACAGATATTGTCTTTGTAAATTTGCGTTTTGGACAACCAATATAAATCAGTCAGCTCGCTTGTTGTAGTTTATGTCGTTACCATGACAACCAATCAACAAACTAAAAATTTTGAAAGCCTACTTGTAATAAATTCGTATACGTAGATAAACTTCAATTACGAATAACAAAAGCAAACATGTAGTTAACTACAGTAGCACGTATATTTTTTATACGGCGAGTTATTTAGATTTGTAGCAAGGATGCGAGCTCAATCCATTATTATTCGCAGTTGTTATAGATGGCGTAATTAAAGAAATAAAACAAAAAATGTGACCGTTTCACCTAGGCAACTGGAAAATGAAAGAAATAAACATATAACTGAGTTAATCTTTGCAGACGACATGGTCTTAGTCGCGGAAACAGAAAAGAATGTGCAACGTAATCTAGAAAGTCTAAACCAGGAATAGGAAAAAATCAATATGAAAATAAACAAAAAAAAAACTAAAACTATGATCGTTACAACGGGGAACAAAGGGCATAACATCACTTTAAATGGGCTTAGGTTGGAACAGGTAGAAAGCTTTAAATAGTTAGAAGTGGTCATGGAGAAAAATGGAGAAATGGACAAGGAAATAAGCGAACGGGCAGGAAATGTGGGAAGTATATTTAACAGTTTAAGAGCAAAATTTTTTGGAGATAGAGAAGTCCCAAAACGAACAAAAGTGGTAGTGGTAAAAAAGGTAGTAACTCTGGCACTTTTATACGGAAGCGAAACCTGGACAGTCACAAAAATAGTAACCGTGTGAATGCAGCAGAAATACGATTTCTAAAAAAATCAAGGAAAAACAAAAAAAGATAGAATCAGAAATGAAACATATAGAGAACAATTAAAGATAAAATCAGTTGAAACAAAAATACAAGAAAGACAGCTGGGAAGGTTGAGTCACATTTATAGGATGAAAGAAGAAAGGTTAACCAGAAAAACCTATGAAGCAAGATCACAGGGTCACAAGCACTAAGAGAGGGGTACCGACTAAAAATCACCTCCAAAGAGGGGAGACGTAGGGGGCACTTAGCTATTCTCAACGAGATCGACACGCATCCGACATTAAATATGATCTCGGATAGAATAAACAGGACGCTAGCCATTGAGAAAACCTTTGGAATCATAATTTTAACACGGGACCAATGGGAGCGTCATGAAATAGAGCTTAATGGCCTGGTCTGGTATACGGACGGGTCAAAAACGCAAAATGGAACAGGCTGCGGAATATGGGGAGCAGCACAACTGAGACAAGGCAAAGCCTTGGACAGTGTGCAACTATATTTCAAGCCGAGGTGTACGCTATGCACTTATGTGCAGAAACATTATTAGAAAGAGATTTTGATAATAAAAGAATCTTCATAGTGTCCGACAGCCAAGCAGCGTTCAAAGCTTTTGGCTCGTCGGAAGTAAACTCAGGACTTGTTCTCAACTGCATACAAGCACTCAACGTGCTAGGAAGCAGGAATAATGTTAAACTGGTATGGTATCCAGGGTACACTAATATACCAGGGAACGAGAAGGCAGATCGCCTAGCCAAAATTGGCAGCGAGACACCTTTCATCGGATCAGAACCCGCAGTTGGTACATCCTATGGAACAGCCAAGCGGTGTTTATTGACATATTAATACAAGGGCACAATGTTCATTGGAAAAAAGTTGCAGGACAAGCCCATTCCACGGCTATCCTGTCAATGGTCTCTAAAGAAAAGACAGAAGAAATGCTCAGGATGAGCAGATCAGACATCAGAGCAGCCACAGGGCTTCACAGGGCACTGTGGGCTAAACAAACACTTCTACATAATAGGGCTCTCAGAGACCGATATATGGCAGAGGATGTGGTGAAGAAGAAGAAACTCCTCTTCACGTAATATGCCAGTGTGAAGGATTCACAACCTACCGGCGCAGACTTCTAGGGATGGAAAAAGGCAACCAAGATGAGCTAAGAAAAACACCCTTAAAGAAAATCCTGGAGTTTTTCAAAAACACAGGACTTCTTTAAGGGGCTATCACCAGAGGTTACAATAGACCAATAGGTCGCAGTACAGGAACCGAAAGGGGACCACCTCCGCGGAAATAATAAAAAAAGATAACAGGGAAAAAACAAAAGAGGTAGATCGAGAGAAACCTGACAAGATGAAGTTAAAAAAGCAGCAACGGATAAAAACATCAAATGGAAGACATAAAAAAGCTAACACAAGACAGACAAATAATCGAAAAAACTAAAAAAGTCAGCACTAATCAACTCAACAGTGCTACACCTAGCAGTAGAAGGTCTCATGATTGAATAATAAATAACAATCAATATATCCAATACAGGACACGAAAATAATGAAAGAGCTGAGGCAAAAAATCTATTTGTTGGATAATTACAATTTCACATCTAATGAAACAACAAATTAAATTAAAGTAAGCCACGTTTTGCGTTCTCAGAGTTAAATATTGAATAATTAATCACGTAATCAAGTAGCCATTTCCAATAGTCACGGAACTTGTACGTAAATATTGATATTTTTAAAACAACGCAATAAAAAACATTTTCAGAAGTTGTTTCCATATTCAATTTATTCGCTGTCTTAATCCTGCTGTTCTGTTCGGGTTGTATGACTAAAAACGATTTTCATTTGCATATAATAAAATATTCGGTGGAGATATTATTTTACGTTATTTTGACTTGGTTACTTTATACAGAGTGCCCATTTTTCTAACCTGTTGTATGGGTAACTCCGTTAATATTAGAGATACAGAAACGTTTAAATAAGCAAATTTGTGCAGAATTTAAAGGGAAATCTGATGCCATTTTCAAATTTGACCTACGTCATCAACTTCTTGAAATATTTTGAAAAAACTGAAAAAGGTCGATTTTTTCAAACTTGAATAATTCCGTAACCATATGAGTTAGAACAAAAATAAAAATTTGCTTTTGTAGATGTTTTTACGTACATTTCAAATATGTTAACGAAATTTTCATAGCACTCTCGGTTTCCGAGTTATAGCACAAACTTGCATTTTTTTAAATGGAAGTCATAGTTGGCTATGGTCTTATTAAAAAGTTAATTTTTTTCTCGTTTCAATGATATAAGGTTTGTTATGCTTTACTGTTGTAGTTTTTCTTTAAATAAGCAAAAATCATTTTACATGTTCACTGCCTACTGATATATGGGAGTTATCCCGTGTTGATGTTCTTTTTTTTCGATGTGACATTTAAGAGTTCTCTCTTATTGTTAGTGTAGCAGTTATTAGCCAGTTACAAATTTTAAAAACAAAACCTCAGAGTTTGTCAAATATAATTTATTGTTTGTTTTACCTATAAATCTCTCTCTCGTGTTGATCACAATTTTTGATTGAGTTTATTTTAAATTTCAAAAACAATGTGTTCTAATGAAGAAAAAACCACATGATTTTCTATTACTACGCTTGTAATAGAAATAGTAGAAATTCAAGTGAAATGTATTTGCAAAGATTTATGGAAAGGAGCCAACCAAGAAAGAAATTATTTTCGCTATTAGAAACCAATTTAAAAAAATACGGGTATACCAAAAAGTCTGGTAATATTTCTTCATTAGAAAACATTGTTTTTGAAATTTATAATAAACAAAAATTTTGATCAACACGAAAGAGAGACATACGTATAACAAACAATAAATTTTATTTGACAAACTCTGAGGTTTTGTTTTTAAAATTTGTAACTGGCTAATAAATGCTACACTAACAATAAGAGACAACTGTTAAATGTCACATCGAAAAAAAAAGAACATCAACACGGGATAACTCCCATTTATTAGTAGGCTGTGAATATGTAAAATGATTTTTGCTTATTTAAAGAAAAACTACAACAGTAAAGCATAACAAACCTTATATCATTGAAACGAGAAAAAAATAACCTATTTAATAAGACCAAAGCCAACTATGACTTCCATTTAAAAAAATGCAAGTTTGTGCTATAACTCGGAAATCGAGAGTGCTATGAAAATTTCGTTAACATATTTAAAATCTACGTAAAAATATCTACCAAAGCCAATTTTTACATTCGTTCTAACTCTTGCTAATTTAAACGTGTCTGTATCTCCAATATTACCGGAGTTACCCATACAACAGGTTAGAAAAATGGGCACCCTGTATAGTTAATTACTGTTATTTGGGAGAAATTAAATCTTTTATTTTAAATACTTTTTTAAATTTTTATTAATAAATTCTGGAGGCGATTCCTTATCAAAAATTAAGGAGGATCTTTCAGATAAAAATTTTTTCTTAGACGTCTCCTTTCGGAGTTACACCCCCCTAAAGGGAATCGGTAAAATTAGGTTTTTGTTTTATTTCTCAAATTTGTATAATTGTAGGAGAATGATATTTGGTAGATGTTTTATACTTATTAAAAGGTTTCCCATGGTTATATTTTTAATCATCCCCCATCTTCACAAGGGACTGAAAAGTGCGATCCCTGTTTTTTTAACACGTTGACTGCCGTGAGAAGCACAACGTGATGCTCGATGAATTCACCGCAATAGCCACGAGTATCAACCATTGATTCTCAGACACTGCGAGTTTTAACAGCCAGGAGAAGTAGTTCTCGCTTCTCAGATCCATGTAACTTTAATGTAGCATTAAATACACGGCTGTAAGCGATAGAAAAAAAATTTGGCCGGTACCTAAGTGATTCGACTGTTGATTCTCAAGGCCCGAAATGTTCGTAGTGTCATACTACTGAAATGCAATAAAAACTCAGATGAATTATTCATATTTATTTAAACTTAAAGCAACGTTTCTTTACATTTTTATAAACTAGAAAAATAAATAACTTTCTAAATGATATTACATATTTAAAAAAAAAATAAAAAACTGACAGATTAAAAGTAAATGACTATTTAGTACAGGTTATATATTGGCGAAAACTCAAACGTCCTCTAAAAGGTACCATGGTTTCATCTATAGGTACAGACATTTTCTTTTGGCACGCCGGTTTTTTGAAATTTTGAATTAATAGCTTTGTCAGAGGAGAAATCTTTTGCAACCGGTCTTCTGTCACTATTTCATTGTTATGAAAATGCCATAATTTTGTTTTTTTGCGAATTGGTTCATCATCAGAAGAATCACTTGAACTGTTCGGAATAAACTCATCGCCCGAATCTTCAAATAAACCATCACTATCTTCGTCTGAGAGACACTCTTGCCACAAGCGACTTAATTTATTTTGTTCCTCTTCAAAACAAATTTTTTTAACACTTACTATTGACGAAAAACAAAAAACTGTGAAGCATTTACAAGTAAACACCCTTCGCGAAATGCATACATATACGTATGAGGTATGAACAAGCGAACAAATGTCGCACACGGAAGAATAGACTTGTTTTCCTATGAATCGGCGTATGATGCTTACGGCTGTTAACAAGGAAAAGCCACGTAGTGTTGAAGATTTAAAAACCAAGATAACGGGCATCTATAGCAGAAATCAGACATAATACGTTATTAAAGTAAAGTAAAACTGTTTACCTAGCAAACATTTTGGTTCTTTGCAAATTTTAAGAAAAGTAATACAACTGGATATGACAACCCATACATCAATGAAACGAGGACAAAAATCTCTTATTAATGAACCCCTGGCCAACTATGGTTACCAAGTTACCATTAAAAAAAAAAGTAAGTTTGGCCTATATCTCAAAAACCGAGTATGCCATGACTTTTTAGATACATTTTTTTAATTCTACGTAAAATTATCTACAGGAATCGTTTTACAGTTTGGTTTTACATAGGTGGCTATGGAATTATTTAACATAGAAAAAATCGTCTGTTTTCAGTTTTTTCAAAATATTTAAAAAAGTTGAAGGTGTAGCTAAAATGTCAAAATGGAATTTAATTTGTCTTGAAATTCTGGCCAAATTTGCAAATTTAACCGATATAAGGATGGCTTCAAGAATGAATAGACCGTAAAAAGTTAATATTTCTTTGTCACGAAAAGTGTCTTTACAGTGATCTCGATAGTTTAGACCAAAAATAGTTCTTATACATCGTTTTTGTGTAATAAAGAGGCTTTCAGAGTCACTAGTTTTACCCCAAAAAATTACAGTATAGCGTAAGCTAGATTCAACATATGCATGATATACAGTTTTAGCCGCGTTTGAACTGACCATTTTTTTAGGTTTTTTAGTGCGAAAGGATACCGTGACAGGCTTTGTGACAGGCGTTCGATGTGGTATGACCAGTCCAGTCTAGAGTCACAATACCTAAACCAAGAAATGATATTTTATTAACAATGTCTAATATGTTTCCACCAAAGAAAAACTCATTTTCTCTATGATTTTTCTAACCCGTTCTGTTTCAACAACGGATGTGAAACCCGAACTTAGGTAAAGACAGATGAAGCAAAAACAAGTAGCCGAAATTATGTTCCGCGATCGACTTTTGTTTACTCATGCGAAGAGGGACGATTAAAGAGAAACAAAAACGAATCGAATTAGACAGGCTTTTATGAAACAACCGTTTAAAAAGTCATGCGCTGTTTTTTAATAACAAAAAACCAGCTTAACCAAAATCACATATATTTTCGAAGGATGTAGGGGAAGTTGGGGTAAGATGACGAACGTTTTTTACAGGCAATCCATCAAAAACTCAAATTCAAAATTTTCACTACCATCTGGAGGTTAGTAGACGAAGTTAATATTAGCTGATAAGATTTTAATATAGTTCAAATTTCTTCGTTAAAAGCAATTGTTTGTCATCACATGTTCGGTTACAATATTTATTGCCGGTGTTTAGTGTTTTTTTTGGAAAACTCGGGTAAAAACAAATTGAATTTTGCTGTAGGTTGTACATTACCTGTGATAGTATTGGTATTCTGTTTAAATTTTATAAATCTTTTTGTAGTTTTTTATGTAAATTAGAAAAACATTTTTAATATGTAGTGGGGTAAGATGACAGGGGTAAGATAACGATTCGTCATCTTGCCCCAGCAACCAGTAAGCACTGTTTTTGGTAATAAAATTTTATTACATCCAGAACATCCATGCCAAGAACCTACAAAAAAAAGACCAATCGTGGTCAGTGGTCTCAAGGCGCAATGATAGCGGCTATGCACGACATTGAAGAAGGAACTACATCCTGCAATGCAGCTGCTGCAAGATATGAAATACCTGAATGTTTCTGACCATATCAATGGTAACATTGGTGGATATACTAATGGTAACATTGGTAGGGAGATTCCTGATGAAAACTCAGATGATTCAGACTTTTCTTCAGATGGCAATATTCCGTTAAAGCAAATGAAAAGCTATGCTTTGTTTACGCCTGTAAAAAATGATGGAGAACCTGAACCTTCTTCATCATCAAGGATTGTAAAGGGCAAACTATTTACCTCTAAAGGAACAAGCCCTAGCTGCTCAAAGTCGAAATCTGACACCTCACTGTGGAAAATCAGACCCTTGCCAACTATTAATCGTCCTGTTCAAAATAATAAAAAAACTCTCAGCGAGCGTAATTACTGGCACTCCCATAAAAAATCAATTAGAAGAGAAAAACAGGTTAGCAAAACAGAAGGGAGGAAATGGGCCTAATGAAAAAACTGCTATATCTTCTCAAACAACTGAATCTTTATCCTATTATTGTCTAATCTGCCACAAACCTTATACATAACCACCAGCGACAGACTGGATTCAGTGTTGCAAATGTCAAGAGTGGTGCCATGAAGACTGCACCACTTACGATGGCCAAGGACAATTTATTTGTGTTTTATGTATGTAGGCGCCATCTTACCCCATTATGTTCGTCATCTTACCCGCACTATGGGGTAAGATGACTAAAATGACATTTTTTGTTTGTTTTTTTATTGTAATATTGGAAGCGCTGTTTAGTTTAAAATCATAGGGAATTCAAAGGTAATTCACCAATGTATGTATTCGTCATTTTTATTTAATTATATCATTTTTCTCTTGGCCAAAACTTAATTTTCTTGTTAACCTAGTCATCTTACCCCAACTTCCCCTATGTAGGTACTAGGTTTAAACGAAATTGGACTCAACCCTTTTTCCTATAGTTTTGATTTGTGTCAAATGAATTTTACACAGGGCCAAATCTAGGGGGCCGCGAGCAGGCCAACTGCCCAGACCGCCAAATTTGAGGAGCGGCAAAATTTGTAGAAAGAGAAAATTAAAATCAATAAAAAAATATATAAAATTAGAGTATAAACTTTATCTTTAATAGTTCCCCACAAAAAAAAAATCTAGAAGTAGCCAAGCTTACGAGCTAATATAATTATTATAATTTCTAGTGTTTTATTTTCAGTTTCTCAACTTTATTTCCATTTTTTGAATGTAAATAGATAAATATGATTCCAAATAAAAACAAAAATTTTGTTGCAACATTTACAGGGAATAATTAATTTTTGCATTTACATCTGAGCGAGAAAAATTAAGAATTTGGGACTGGCGATGGCCAACTGTTTTCTTTAAATTAACTTTTTTTAAAAATTCATTCTTATAAAGAATTTAATTTTAAATCCGATCAAGCATAAAAAATATACATACATAGGAAAATTATTGGGAAAAGTGAATTTCAAAATTATTTATTATTTTAACAAAATCTCAGGATTGTTTGTGACACTAGATTGCTTGATGGTGTTTTTTTTTTAAGTACCTATAGCAAGACAAATATATTTTTTAACTAATAATATCAAATATTTCTGAATTGCTACGTACGATGTGATTTCAAAATTGTAAAGTTTGTTTTTTTCATTGAAATTATGTCTGTACTTTGTTTAAATTGCAGCAATGATATTCTGTCGAAATGGAATATTTTAGTATGATTTAATTATTACGCATGACATTCAAAGCAAGTTAAAATGGATGTCACATCCATCCTCATTTACCCATTACATTAATAGTTATATAAGTTAGCTAAATTTTATTAAAATATGTTTGAGTTTGCTTCTAGCCACATATTAAATTATCTGATAACGAGAAAATGTATGAGTAATGAGCAAAAACCCTTTTATTTTGATTTGATATACTGTAACATCAAAGTTGCGACAATATAGTATTATACGGGGTGTCCAGTTTAAAATGAAGTAGGTACATGGGTATCTCGGAAAACGTTAGAAATACAAAATCGCAACTACATGCGTAACAATAATCCAGTTTTACATTTTCAATAATTCGTCCTGTTACGTAGTACCACGATGAAAACGAAAAATGTACATTTTCTTAAAACCTCCATATTACCTTTATTTGAACAGATTTGTGCGCCAAATTTTCAGGATCGCAGAAGTAACTAATAAGGATTTTAAAAATTACATTATAAAGATTCTAGGCCTACTATGTTTCGCGCGGTCATACCTAACTTTTGTTTTTCTCATGGACGCCATATTGGATTTTTGCATTTTTCAAATCTCCATAACAAATGCTTTTCAACCATGTAAAGCATCCGTATGTTTTAACCTAGGGAAAATATGAACATTTGCAAAATTAAGGTTTCACCACAGTAGGCCTTGATATCGTGATTAAACAATTTCTAACAAATAATACATATTTTTCTGTAGTGCAAACAAGTTAGTGATTTCCGAGTTTTCAATGAATCGTTTTTCAAATAAGAATAAATTGATATGTTGTGAGTTAAAAAAAAAAATTGAAAGTGCTGTATCTCTCAAAATTTTCATAAAAATGTAAATTATACGAAAAGGGTTGCCTTAAGTCCCATATAACCTCATACATTGTTTAAAGTAGATATACAGGGTGTTTAAAATTCGAGTTTAA
The DNA here is from genome assembly GCA_947652605.1 of Elmis aenea. Lineage (NCBI taxonomy): Eukaryota > Metazoa > Arthropoda > Insecta > Coleoptera > Elmidae > Elmis > Elmis aenea. Next base: position 22,567,767 of record OX393583.1, read on the forward strand.
GCATGGGGATCTCGCTTATTATAATAGCTAGAGTATAGGTTTAAATTTGGCAAAGTTGCTAAATTCGATGCTTATTGATAATCCAAAGAGAAATTGGAAATATCTCAAATGGTATCCGACAAAATTAGGAAAAACTGAAAAATACGATTTTTGAAAATCGTTTATAACTCCTTCGGAGTTAAAAATATTTTAAATGTGTAAAAAAGTTGCCCAAGCAACTTTTTAAGCCGAATCGGATGGTGGTTACAAATTTTTCCAAGGTCGATTCATTTTTGTTTTAGACAACCAACTTTGTTTTTACTTATGGGCAGCATATCGCGTTTTTCTACGTTATTAAAGTTCATTTTTACGACTAACAGGCCTTTAAAACTTTTTTAGTTTGTTGATCGGTTGTCATGGAAAAAACATAAACTACAATGACCGGCCTACCTGATTTATAATGGTTATTGTTTAAAAGGTATTTTTTGAAATTTGACAATGAAAGAAAAAGTAAAATACCATGTGTGATACATCAATGGATTTAGAAAAATAAATGCTATTTGATTATGTAAATAGCAAAAATTGCGCCTATAAGAAAAAACAAAGTTGGTTGTAATAAAACAAAAACTAATCGATCTAGGAAAAATTTGTGACCACCATTCGATTCGGCTTGAAAAATTGCTTGGGCAATGTTTTAACATATTTGAGATATAGACGATTTTCAAAAATCGTATTTTTCAGTTTTTCCTAATTTTGTCGGATACCGTTTGAGATATCTCCGATTTCTCTTCGGATTATTATTGAGCACCGTATTTAGCAACTTTGCCAAATTTAAACTTACACTCTAGCTATTATAACAAGCGAGATCCCCATGCTTAAACTCGAATTTCAAACACACTGTATATATTTTTTTTTACACCTGTTATATTTGCAATCTGCTTACCATGAAGCAATAGGCAAATTTGTTTGACAATAAAGACATGAGAAGATTCACTGTCCAGTGACAGCAACCTAATATATTTTACTTAACTAACTTATTACTACCTTAATAGTTAAGAGCTAGTTACTAGCTAAAAGTCACTTAAATTACTGAAATTAGGTAAATCTAAACTTTAGAGATAAATTTTAAGAGGAAGCCAAGAATGTAAAAATACACAGGGTGTTCCATTTAAAATTTCAAAGTTTGAGCCCGTTTTCGGTTGAACCGGAAGTCGTATTGCAATCTTAATATATTCATCCAATCCGAAAAATACCATAAAGGTCAATACACATTATAGGTACGCTCTCGCTCCAGTCGCGGTCCACTCTCGCTTTACTGCCAGTCCAGTGTATTCACACTGGCCGCGCTCTAGCCGCAAGCTAGGCGCGAGCTAGAGGCATGCCAGCCGCGTCCCAGCCGCGCTCCATTAGCGGTCAGTACTCATTCGCTACAGTGTATTGTATACAGATACATGAATACATGCAAATTTAAGCAATAAAGACCTTTTTATAGTGGCGTTTGGAAGGAGAATTTTACACTTTCTTTCCGCATTTGGCAGCTGATGATACGAAATTCTCGCAATATTTTAGGATGTCTAAAGATAAATGCAAATTAAAAAATCATCGTCGTTCATATTGATTCAGATGGATTGACAGAAGCGGATTTATCACAAGACTTGATAGGCTATATAGCCTACGTCGGCAAATTTTATGGGTCAGCAAATTAAAGTTAAATCCGTCCAAATAATAAAAAAAAATAATAATTTGTTATTAAGAATTATCAAACACTCAGATATAGACATTTACTTATAAGGTGCCGACCTATACGAAAATAGAGTGGTAAATTCACAAACTCTTTGGTTTTTGGGGGCCCAAAAACACAGCAGGAAAAACCATTATAGTTTTATATGGAATAGAAAACTTTTTCAAACAAAAACGAGACCTTTTTTTAAGTTTATATATATATATAAAAAAATTATAGAATGGCGAAAATTTATTAGCTAACAGCTGGCAAAATCATAAATCCGCCACTGTGGATGGAGTAGTGGTAGTGGTATATTTGTAATAATAATATGAACGTCCGTCATTGTATTAGTTTCGATATCGAAGAAATGAAAACTCTGGATTTACTGGAATGGTTATCTTTATTTTTTTACGTTTTTAATCCGACGTTTTGAGGAAGGAGCTCATAAAATTATGAGCGAAACGTCAGATTAAAAACGTAAAAAATAAAGATACCGTTCTAGTTAATCCAGAGTTTTTATTTCTTCGACATCGAAACTAGGGGTATATTTGCTTCATCAAATCTTGAGGACCTTTTACAAAATGGTACTCTAGAAACTCTTCATGTACCAGAAGATAAACCTCTTACAGGAACTAAACAATCAGCACCCTTTGTTATCGCTGATCCAGCTTTGCTATTGAAAAAATATATAATATGATAAGGCCACCCTACACTACAAATTAAAAATAAAATTGAAAGAAGAAATTTTAATTAAAGATTATCGCGTGCACGTAGAATGGTTAAAAATCCATTCGACATATTAACACAAAAATTTAGAATTTACAAGTTATTGACCACAACCAACACAGAAATTTTAAGACATTGACCGAGAGAAGAAGGAAATTCCACAACTGGAGCTTTTGAAGTAAGTGACGTTTGCAAGATAATTTAATTCCGATGCTGGTTCTGTTTCATCTGCAATAGTATTCTAGATATTTGTCTGTTTCCGTACTTTTGCGCAACCCTGTATATCGAACTAGGACCACCCTTTACTCTGGTTAGTGGTTACTCGATGAGGCTCACTTAACGAAGTGTTTACAACATAGTTTTAATTATACTAAATCTTTACGTTTAATTACAAATACGAGATTGCACTGATGCATTCATTCTACGACGTCTGAGATTATTTTTAATAGTAACATTGAACGATTAGTGTAGTTCTTAAAATAAATATACTGCGTAACAGATTTATCACTTTGGGTTTTTGATCTCTCATAATAAATTATTGTTATGGTGTGATATCTGAGTGGGCGATAAGGGCTATTTAGGAAATCATTTTTTAATCGGCGGACACACACATATAATTAAGAAAATGCAAACAAAATTTCATCAGAATAAATATTTTGTGTCGACGGACATGAATAATCACAACATGAGATATTATTGCTAATTTCGCGATAACCCTTCTAATATGGTGTCGTTATCATTTATCTGCTCTATTGACTAATTGCCGTACAACTTTCGAAATAGTTTGTATCGCAGAGATTACGATTTTTGTATCAGAGCCTACCGTTTAATTGACACTTCACCAAATAATTTTTCTTGCGCGACTGCGAACCCCCTATAAAACCGGTAAAGTGCCGGTTCGTAATACTCAGATGGTTCCGGTTTCGATCCTCTTCGACGTAATTTTAACCGATTTCGTAGTACATCAGTTCGGCTCAAGTTTATTTTTACTTAGGTCTAGTACACAAGCTAAACAAATCTCTACCAAAGCAATATTGTGACATTCTAAAATCCTATCTATCAGATAGAATTTTCCGAATGAAACAAGATGAAGAATATTCCACATTCAACGAAATCAAAGCCGGAGTCCTTGGCCCGGTACTGTACCTGCTATTCACTTTTGATATACCACACACAACATGTGAAAGTAGCCACTTTTGCCGACGATACCGCAATTCTAGCCATCGGAACAACTATTGAACAATCAACAGATAAACTCCAGAACGCAACAAATCAAATCTACGAATGGACTAAAACATGGCGCATCAAACTAAACGAAACCAAAACAAAACAAGTGAATTTCACAAATAAAATATCAGTAGAACACCTGCCAGTGGTATTAAACAACAACAGAATTCCACATTCTAACACAGCTAAATATTTAGGGATGAACCTGGACATTAAATTAAAGTGGAAAGAACACATTAAAAAAAAAACGTGAAGAGCTAGGCATCAAATATAGAAAACTATTTGGGCTAATGAATAGAAAATATAAACTTTCAATTGAAAATAAACTTCTAATATATAAACAAATACTGAAGCCAGTATGGACCTACGGCATACAACTTTGGGGGTGTGCTGATAAAACTAACATCAAAATAATACAGTGATTCCAAAATAAGGTACTTCGGGCAATTGTGGATGCTCCGTGGTACGTGAGGAATGTCGACCTCCACAGGGACCTGAGGATGCCAACAGTCGACGAAGAAATCCAAAACTTTGCCAACAAACATGAACAAAGGCTGCATGATCACATCAACACCGAAGCCCTGCAGCTCTTGGACAACCAACATCTAGTGAGAAGGCTTAAACGGACCAAGCCGTTTGAGTTAGCGAGGTAGCGTAAAGCAGAGCACTGTGCGGTTGTGAAGCTTCGTTCTTGAAAACAAGAATACAGAAGAAAAAAAGAAGACACCAACGGGTGGACTCTTAACTTAAGTATAACTATCATAAAGAGATATTGCTGGTTGGCTAAAGTAGCTAGGTGCAATAAAAAAATACAGGAAAAAAAATTCTTTTTACTTTCACGAAACGTGTATTGAACGCGGTCTGTTCCAAAAAGTTAATGGTGAAAACTAAAATTAGTTATCGTTTTTTGTTTTCGAGTTATCGCCGATAACTCGATTTTTCGTTTTATGACTATATCTCGCTTGTTTATGAAAATAAACAAAAATAATTTTGACGTTCTAAAGGCACTTTTTGATAAGAATGCAGTGGTGCAGACAACTTTTCAAAAAACAAAATCGAATTTAGAGTTGTGACATAAAATTGTAGTAGTATTTTTTTAAATGCAACCCATAGTTGGCTGTGGCATCACGAGAAAGAGGATGTTTTCCCATTCCAAGAGTATATATCATGTGGGGTTGATTTATTCATTTTCCTTACATTATGGCAAAAATTAGGTAATTTTTCATATTTCATTTTTTTCTAGTGGTAGGCTTATTTCATTAAGAATATAACTGGTAGAACAAACTGTAATTCTGTTATTTTAACGATACTTTGACAAAAATAATCACGTTTAATTGTTAATTGTTTATATTTTTGTACCTCAAAAACACGAAATGGCTTACGAGTATTACAAAAAGTATGATATATTAGAATGTTTTATTCAAAAGAGTAATAACACTGAAGCTGCAAGTGAAACATATTTTAATCGTTACCCATAAATGAAAAAGAAATGTCCCGCAATTATTGAGATATTGTTTTAATCTTCCAAAAAATACCTGAAAGGCTTCGAAAGTGATTTGTATTTTTCTGCTGTTACCAGTGATATTTTACGATAGTTCTAAAGTCTTCCAGATTAATACGAGGCGTATTCGGAAAGCAAGTACCGTTTCATTCTAGCGCCGCCGCAGCGCTGCGGTCGGCGTTCCTTGCATGCGCGCTAGTCTTCGTTGTTCACTGGCTGTCAACTGACGCCATATTGGTTGCTCTACGTTTTGTTTTCAGTGTGCTGTGCACATTTAAAATGTTTAAGACAATTACTGATCCCGCAGACTGTGAGATTCGTGCTGTAATTTGATTTTTGAACGCGAGGAATGTGAAACCGTCCGAAATTTATCGTCAAGTTCAAGAAGTTTACGGTGAAGACGCGATGAGTGATGAAATGGTGAGAAAGTGGGTTAGAATGTTTAATGAAGGTCGAACAAATGTCCACGATGAGGCTCGGAGTGGGGGGCCTTCTATTGTCAACGATGATTTGGTAAGGAAAGTTGATGAAAAGATCCATGAGAACAGACTTGGCGTCGTCCGACTACCACTTGTTCCTGCACATGAAGCGCGAGCTAGGCGGCAAGCGCTTTGGATCTGACGAAGAAGTGAAAATGCTGTGGAGTCGTGGCGGGAAGTTTCTATGAAGAAGGTATAGAAAAGCTGGTCACCCGCTACGACAAGTGTTTCAACAATGGCGGAAACTATGTAGAAAAATAGTTTAATGTATGCACTTACATGTAAAAATAAAATTGGTTTGAAAAAAAAATGTTTTAGTACTTTTTTTTAGAAACGGTACTTCTTTCCGAATACGCCTCGTACTTGCTGCAAGAGTACTTTTCTCTATTTCGTGGTAAAAGAAAACGGAAAATTATCAAAATTAACCTCTTAAGCTGTTATGCCGCATATAATCGTCATCGGCCTTGGTCATGAATAGCGACTATGCCGTACATATTCGCTTTGTGTAAAATTGTGTATATCTTATTGTATTTGACGAAAACGTACGATTTCTTTGCTTCGGTCATTACATATAGGATCACCCTTTGACGTCAACTATTTTGTTTGTTCGAAAACATTTACAGCGCCACTTGCCGACATTTACTATGTGTTCTGTGCTTCAAAAAAGTAATAAGAAAATAAAGTCGTTATTGGTGTGCAATTTGCAGCACGGGCCCTTGCCCTGAACCTTGCTTTAAAGATTTTCATACCAAAAATTAAATTTTTGAAAACTTTGTACTGTTTTGTAATATTTTTAAAAACATGCCAAATGGATAATTATGCATTGTTGTCAGGGACTGAGAACGGAACGGAAACGAAAACGTTAAACGAAATTAACCGTAATTTTTTTAAGAACGAAAACGAAACCGAAAACGAAATTATTATTTTTCGTTCAAGAACGAAAACGAAATAAATATTTTCCAAAACCGGTTTAAACCGGTTTTAACCGGTTTTGTCGCTATTTCAATTTTATTTGTTAAACACAAACGCGAATTTACCTTCTGTGCTGGGGAGACTCCACGAGGCAGTAAAAAAATCTCACTTGAAATAAGTGAGCTTCACTTTTCTCCATATACATATTTACGTGAATATGTATTAACAACTTTATTGTTTATACTTGCAATTTTGTGTAACACAATTAACGGTACAGATATGCTTTATTTCTAATTTGTTTTTTAGATCATCAATATAGAATATACACTTGATTGGATATATATTATCAATGTGTATGTTTTATTTGCGTTTAGACATAATAATAGTAAAATTTATTCTTACTTCGAAAAGGACTAATGTAAAAGAAGATTTATTGGAAGATGTGTTGCTAGTAAGATTTAACGGAATGTGAAAATGTATATTGTACGGTAGGTACAAACTATAAAGTTAAAGTATATTTCAAGTTAATATAAGTTTTTATTTAATATCTTTTTTATTTATAACATTTAGTAAATTATCACTTGAATTCATTCTTTTGTCTTTTTAAATAATTACAGCAGGATCTTATTTAGTTCAAATGCATAGATTTTTAGTACTAAAACTAATTTAAAACAGCTCTTGCTGTATTTTCATATTTTTAGATAAAGATCGTGTGTCTAATTTAAGCTAATCACGTTGTGTTTTTGCACCTTACGGGTGTTAAACTTAATAAAATGGTTAAATGTTAATGTGTTTAACGATTTGGTAAATTTAATATGGCGATGGTTCGCCAGTCTAAAATATGCTGTCCGTGAGCATCAAACCCCATCGTCATCGTTTATATTTTAGTTGAGACGCAAATATTGTTATCGTATTTATAGAGGGTTGTAGTGACTTGAAAAAAAATTTATTTTTTGTCGACCAAAAAAATATTGTAAAACCGGTTTTAACCGTTATTATTTCGGTTCACGAAAACGAAAAAAGAATTTTTTCGGTTAGAACGAAAAGAACGAAAACGATATATTTCGTTTTCGTTCCGAACAGAAACGAACGGAATTTTTTTCGTTTTTAGTCTCTGATTGTTGTGTGATATAATATGTTGTATACACTATAAAAAAGTAAAATTTTAAATAATTCTTACGTTTTATTAATTTTTTAATTCATATTTTCAACATAATGGTTATGACGAACGAAAGAATGCAATGGATATGACGTAAATACTCGCGAGCGGTCTAGAGTACGTGTCATCTGTGCAAGGCCTCGCGCTCAGAGGCCGTGTAGGCTTAAGAGGTTAATTTCGAAAAAGACAAACTAGTCGATGTTGTTTTTGTACTAGAAGAGACTGATAGAAATTGCTTATTGGCGAGCGATATTTATGCGACACTTTATCCAGAAATAAGACTTCCGGGCGAATAGAATCACTTTCGAAGCCTTTCAGGTTTTTTGTGCGTACGGCGTTAGATTTTTAACTTCCTATAAATTCGGAATAAAAACCGTTTTACGTGTTGATATAAGAAAATTTATTCAAATGACAAGCTGACACTTCCTTACATTTTGGCATTTGTTTTGCATCAGCGCGGCCTACTTTGGTGCATAAAAATGCAATGAAATGGTAACTTTTGAGAAAAGTATTGAATATCTCAACAACTACGGGGTTTAGACATAGGACAACCCCTATAAAAATTGAAGGGGAGAAAAAAATCTATCGAATAGCGAAATAAAATAAAAGTGGTTACATTTGAAAAAAATGAGTTGTCACTTTGAAGTTTCGAAAGTTTGAAATTTTTTTATGAACACCTTGTGTATCACTAAATATTTTTTTTTTATTATTAAAATGTTGCTCCTTAACCGGACTAACATCATTGCTAAAACTTATTTCATAAATTCAAAAAACGAGTGCGCTACGATTTTTTAAAGTTAAGCCTACTCAGGTAATATTTTTCAAAAAAAATTATAAGTTGGCAACACTGACACAAAATCAAAAAGTGAACAGACATTCATGTAGAAATTAAAAAATGACATTCGAACGAAAAAAACCGATTTCATCTCGAGTCGTAAATGCTATTTTGTCTACGAAATTAAAATTATGTTATAGAACGAACGTTAATGTAAACGAACCAAATGACAATAATTATTATGGATAAAGCATTAATTAATCATTTCATTTCCATAGCGACACCACGACATACATAAAATTATAACCTGCAAACAAAATATATTTAATACTAACTTTTGTACCATTCTTGGGCTTTTATATAAAATGCTACATTAAAATGAAATTATTTGATAAGAATATTAACGCAATTTTAGTTTATTATGAGTTTAAGCTAAAAAAAAATCGTAAATTTTACAATTTGATTTTGACATTGACATTATTTTCGTCTTTCATGTACATGAGTGGAAAAAGGATTTTTTTTTTTTGTAAGAACGAAAAGAACGAAAACGATATATTTCGTTTTCGTTCCGAACAGAAACGAACGAGATTTTTTTCGTTTTTAGTCCCTGCTTTTAACTAAATCAATTTCGCACGTGCTACGATAATGGAGTGATAACTTGTCAATCATTTTATCCTACAATCTACGTTGACCGACATTTGGCGATTTCTCTTAAGCAAATTGTTGGTAATCTGTCGCTCACGCGTTTCTGTTTGTTTTACGCGCGGTTCCGCGCACAACTTCTATTAAACGGTCGACGTTTTTTCATTAAGCAAATTAAACAGCCATAAATTTTTCCCGAGCAATATAACGGTGTATTATATGGGATGGGACCATAAAATGGTTATTAATTGTGTTTGAAAAGGCTTTTAAAAGAGCGTGTCACGGTACACGACCGGTATGTGTGTGAGTCAGAGATTGCACAATTTCTGGTAATAAAATGTGATTAAGTATCTCTCTAAATTCTCAAGTGTAGTCTATTGTTGTAATCATCTGTCGTAACACTAATATTGACATCAAGATAAGCAGAGGTGCCGGCGGTATTGGTACCTACAGAAATGTTACGTTAGTTATTCGATCGATATCATTTTATTGTATCGAGTGTAGGTGCGATTATCACACTATTAATTCTTGTAATTCTACATGACACACAAATGTTTCGTAATTTGCCGAAAATTTAAGACATAAATATATTGGGGGAGGCAATGCTATGTTAAGAAGTTAAGATGTACTGGGGTGTATGTTTTTCAACGTGAAGAACATGGGAGCTCGGCAGTGGCCGACAGGGCCGGCGACAGAGGTTGGCAGTAGTGGGTGCTTCCGGGGATTTCCCGGGAAATTAGCTCCTTTTTATATTCTCGACTCCCGGGATTCACGTTTAAAAACCCGGGACGAGACTGGTACGCACGAAAAGTATTAGGTATTAAAACGGAATATTAATAATGAGAATGCTAAAATTGCATCGAATGCTAAACGTAAATTTAAACACACGCTTTTCTTTCCTGTTTTTTTTTTACTTGATTAAAAATAATTTATTTTTGTTTGTTTTCTTTAAAAAAAGGGTGTTTGGTTTTTTAATTTTTTTAAATAATAAAATAATAAATATGTACGGTTTTGTTATACAAATTTTTTATTTTTTTTCACTAAAAAATAACATTTTTCTGTAATAAAAAAGTTTAATATTAAAATATTTTTTTAAATAAAATTTCCCGTGACTAAACGAAATTTCAATCCCGATTCCCGGGATTGAAAAAATCTTCGGGAACAGCACCCACTGTGCACCGCACAAGGGCGGCTAACCAAAGGGGCGGCAAATTCCTGACAAGGGAGGGTCTAGATACGTTGTCGCTAGAATTTGATTAAGGCTGTGTTTATTGCATCAAGGACATCAAAACTAAATATTTTTCAGAGTTATACGTGCCACTGGCCATTTCCTTCGGAAAAATAGGGAAAAAACTGAAAAATTGGTATAAAAAGGTCATTTTTGCGATCGCGTTGACCATGAAGCTGTCAGAGAGAAAATCTAAATTCTTCCATTTATCTACCAATGCGCGCATCCTTTGCAAGTAAAATGGTGCAAAGTTTTTGAAAAAATCTTGAACGGTTCCGGAGAAAAACGTCAAAAACGAAGCCCGTGCATAAGCGCTATGATTTAGAAGTTGTGGTACCTATATCTGTATACTTACAGTGTGTCCAGAATTCGAGGCTCACCATGGGTAACTTTTAAACCGTAATAGATACAAGGTCGGTCAAGTGGAACAAAAGTTACCTACTTCATAGAGCATTACAGCAATGCTTTTGTTTTTGAAAAAAAAATTAAGGCTACTTTGATATTGATGAAAAACCAAAAATGTGTCATATCTTTACATGAATTTATCTCAGTTGCTATGAGATAAAGCAAAAAAAGTTATTTACAAAAGTGGTAGATGTTTTGAATCGCTATAAAATAGCGGCAATCAATTTTTTTTATTATTGCATATTTTACGAGATACAGCATAAACTTACATTTTTTTAAATGCAAACCATAGTTGATTTTAGTGTCATTCGAGAGCTTATTATTTTCTCTTTTCAATGATGTGCCACATGATACATTTATTTTGAAATTTGAAGGCTCTAATATTAAAAAACGATTTTGATCAAAAAAATTAAGCAAGCCATGAATTAATAACATCGGGTTTCATCTATTAGCCTGTAACAAACAAAAGAACGCCCGATAAGAAACAAAAGAACGTCTATGATTACGCATTCCACTTTGCCAATTACCGTGGTAAGATAGGATTAAACGATTTTAGAAAAACCCGAAACATATAATGATGACTTCTACCTTTCATACATGATGGCGTACAAGAATGCACTGTATAGAAAATATCTCCTCACATTATATGCATGCATGTTGTTACTTAAAAAACAATTTTTCTTAGAAGCTATTGGATAAAATCTAATAATACTTTGTATGTACTGCGCTTTCATGTTCGAATAACAAACTTTTTAGTTTAAATTGTCCCAATTGTAAAGGAACTGCCTGCCACAAAGAACTTGATATACTAAGACGTCATCGCAAACAATTCCACGTAACTAATTTATGGGTTTGAGAATTTGTTAGATATACCGGGGGATTTAGTTTGACTTTCGCAATCCTATAACTTTGTTTTTTTTAAGGGGAAATCCCTATTGCCTCATATTTTTGTAAGTTGAAGGAAATTCTCTTTTAAATGACGTTAAAATGTTTTTCTACGATAACTGCACTCATAGGTTAAATTCTCCATAATGACGTCACGTTTTGTCGTTATGACGGCGGACAAAAAAGTACCTAACTAAATATCCACTTGCATTTTTGCATGTAATTTTTTTTACCATGCAACCGACTTATGTGATTGTAACTAACCAAAAGATTTTGACGTTTTGTTTGTTATTATTTGAAGGTTATAATTTATTCGTGCAGTTATCGTACCGAATTACACTCGAGCTTTGTTTTTACCCCCCGTAAATTCCACTTCTGTCATTAATGTCAATGCAAATGCATACGATTTATCACGTTTGCTAGCGGATAAATAAGAACCTTACTTATTTGCAATCGGATAAATTTTTGTTTACCTTCACCATAGCGACGCAATGACATTTTGGAAAATATCAGTTAAAATTTTAGCAGGCCAAATTTTTATTTGTAACACTCGTTATCGCTTTTCAATTTAAACTCGGATAAATTGTCATTTGACCAATCAACTCGTGCTACGCGCTCGTTGATTTGTCAAATCTCGATTTATTCTCGTTAATTGTTACTAAGCAACAACTCGTGTCAAACAAAATTTGGCCAGAAAATTTTAACTTCTTATGGTATTACCCCCGATAATGTGTAGGTATATTAAACCGGAGATGGTCAACTTAAAAAAAATATGTGTGGTATATTTATTTACTTTATTCTTGTAAAGAATTTAATTGTAAAAGCGATCATGCGACAAAGAAATGAACAGACATGGAAAAACTCTGAAGAAATATGATTTCAAAAATACTAATTACTTATTACAAAATCTTGGCAGTCAATTATTTAACGACTTTGATATTTAAAGTATGAAGTATACTTATATTTTTACTAGCTGATTGACCCGGCGTTGCACGGGTGATAACAATTCTCTTTTATCAATCACAGACTACTCGCGCTCCGCGCTCGCGCTCGGCGGACGATCCCAGAGTATCAATCACAGACTACTCGCGCTGCGCGCTCGCTTTCGGCGGACGTTCCCAGACGTTTCCGGCCGTTCCCGGCCGTTTTTTATACGACGTTTAATCTGTTGGGTCCTAAATAGTAACTGTGCAAGATTTGGTCCCGATCGGTCAACGGACCTAGGTTTCTATAGCGAACAAACAAGCTCTTTTATGCATGTATACCGGGTGATTCCGTTTGACAGTCGCACCCCTAAAACTTTTTAATTATTAAAAATAACCCCAACAAACCTTATATTTTTGGAAACGGCGACAAATTCTCTATTAAATGATGTGCATTTGTTATCTCTACGATGACGTACGTCGAATCCGCGATAGGTAACTGTTTTTCTTCAAAATACATAGTATAAATTTTGTTGTTGATTCGGATAGAGAATTTAATTCTGAATCCGACCATGTATTAAAAAGTAAGCGTACATTAGAAATTTTTCGAGAAAAATCAGTTCAAAGTTTATTCAAATTGTAGCAAACAGTCTATTTATTAACATAACAAAAAACGATCAAATCTTAAAAATTATACTATAACCACAAAATTACTTCAATAAGTGTTCAAAATGACTCCACCATTTTCAATACATAATCGCACTCTCTTTAAAAGGATTTTTAAATACAAAACATTATTTCTCGGAATTTGTTTTTTACACTCTGTTCCTTATTTTCAGCTTTTCCTGAAAATCGGTTTGATTTTCCGAAACTTTCACCAAAGTTGTAGCCCATAAAATTTGCCATTCAGAATGGGCCGTCCGTTTTTTGGTAAAACCTTTCGTTTTAAAGATACGGCGGTTGCAAAGTCTAAGAAAAAATTAAAGTTTTAAAAATTTTCACAATTTTTGTACAAACTGCTTTATAACTCTTAAACCATTGCCTTTAGACAAAAAAGAATTATAACCAATTTTGTAGAGAATTTCATCCTCTATTAAAAAGCTGTAACGTGTTTTACGATAAATTTGATATTTTCGGCGACAGAGCCTTTTAAATGCAGAAGTGTAAAAAAATCAAGTAAGTGTTGATAACTGCTTAGCAATTGATTTTAGAAAAAAGTTTTACTTGAAATTTTTTCTTAGAAAAAGGTCCTCTATCACAAGTTAAAATATTTGCGGTGATAACGGGGACACTCTTTATATGCTATTCGACAATTAGAAAAACCTCTTAAAATACGTATTATTAGTGATAAAAACAATGCAATTATTAAATTGTAATTACATAACTATTAAACATTTCGTGCGCAATTTCTTGTTTGTGGTAGCCTTACTATTATTATTATTTCATTGCATAAATAAATCACTATGTTTTTTATTGACATGTTTGTTTTAAATCTAATGTCGAAATGTAAGCGCACCAAAACTAAATAAATTACATTAGTTGCGTTACTCAAACATTATCTTAAAAATTTTCCACAAATATTATGTACTTTTTTTATTTTGCAAACCTATGTTCGTATAGTTTTGTCACATTTTCTCAATCGTTTTGAATTTAAACGAGGAATCACTTTTTAAAAATAAATTCAACGACAGATATTCGTCCGAAATTGAGCTCTGTTGCAAAGTTAAAATTAAAAAAAATTTGGAGCCGTTTTCGAGAAAGTTTTTTAAAATTTTAAATTAATTTCGTAATTCGAAATTTTACCAAAAACATAATTTTTATTATCATCGTTTTTATGCATTAACGACAACTTCAACTTAAACAACGTGTATACAGGGTGACAATAAACTACATGTGTTGTATGGGTAACTTTGTTATTATAGGAGTTACATAACCGGTTAAATTGGCAAAGTTGGGCAGAATTTCAAGACGAATTTAAAACCATTTTGCAGTGTGACCTACACCCTTAACTTTTTTTATATATTTGGAAAAACTAAAAACAGACTATTTTTTTACGATAAATTATTCCATAGCCTCCTACGTTAAAGCCAAAATGTGATATGATTCCTGAAGATATTTTTGCGTGGAATTAGAAAAAAATATCTAAAAAGTCATGGCACTCTTGATTTTTGAGGTATAAGCCAAACTTGACTTTTTTTCAATGACAGCCTTAGCTAACTATTGGCTCATTAAAAAGAGATTTTTTCTCGTTTCTTGCATGTATTGGTTGTTAGGTTTATCTTTAAAAATAAGCAAGTTATAGCAATATTATTGTATTTGTTGTTTAATCTAACTAACCATGTAAAAAAAAATCACATAAGTAAGCTAGCTATACTTAATTAAACACAAGAAAGTGAAAAAAGCCATGACTTTTTGATATTTTCTTCTAATTCCACGCAAAAATATACAGGGTGTGTATAAATTGGCGGAAGCGCTACACGTGGCGATGTTCTTTGTAAAATTCCAAGTCGAAAATCTTAATACAAAAATGTTGTACCATGCTTCCTATGGCTTCAGGAACCATTAAAAAAAACAAAAATTTGGCAACATTGCATCCACTGATTTGCGTTTAGACATTTTTTTATTAGCAAGTTTTACTTAGATATTTATCCATTCCATTCCATCTGAAAGCCTTCAGTGCATAAACATAGTTGCAATCTTTTAGGTATCGTCCAATACAAACGAAATAATTACGAGAAAAACAGAGATGACAGCTAATGACAATGTTGCCATATGTATTATTTTCATTCAAATCAGTGATTAACATATTTTCAACACGCATGCGGTTATTTAAATAGAGTATTTTCTGGCGAATTCAACAATACCAATAACTTGGTATTTTTATTAGGAGCAGGCATTAAAAATTTCAAATTATTGTAAGATTTTGGTAAGATATCCTAATAATCATAGTTGACTATGCAAAATGGCAACAAAACAAATGCTTTTTTTGTGTTTTTTTACAAAACCGTTTTTCGGACGTTAGCAAAAAAGCATTAAAAATATTTACATAATGTAGATTTAAATTATTTCCAGTTAACACAATTATTATAATAGACAAGCAAGGGTCGAAATAAAACAATTGAAGTCGGTTATTGTTTTTTTTTTTCATGGCAACCTTAATTTTTGTTTAAAGCTTTTGCATGTTTTTAGGTTATTTCGCTTATTTTTAAAAATAGACATATAAAATATTACCTACCTATATCATTGTAAAGAGAAAAAAAAATCTTTAAATCTAAGTCATCACCTACTACGACTGCTATTTAAAAAAAAAAATTGTTTTGTCAAATATCTCGCCCGGTAATTTGTAAATAAAAATCTAACTATCGCCATCTTATAGCAAACAAAATCTACAAAACATGTTTCGTTTGGCGTTTTTGTGTATTCCCAACAATAGCAGAGATATTTAAGTTTAAAAATTTTGATCGATTTCTGTTTTTTCGGTATATCACGCAAGTCATGGAATTTTTAAACAAAACAAGATCTTGTTTAAAATACACTCCTAAATAGCTAACTTTTGTCCCATTTAACCAACCTTGTATTTTTATTATTTACGGAGATAGCAATAGTGTCCCATGGAAAAGTGAAACACTCTGTATAAAAAAAAACTGTGTTTAAACGAAAACGTTTTATAAAGACCTGTTGGAAACCCTACTTTAAGGTGACCATTTTCCCCCCGAACTTTCGGGGACACTAAGCTGGGGTTACCAAAAAAAAAAGATCCTCAACTAACTTTCGTAAAATCTATTTTCCCGTTTCCCGTACACCACAACTTACATTTTAATAAACGGAATTCAAATTAAAAAGCGGGATTTAAAACTCACGCATTTTTGCATATTACAAAAAGAGAGGATAGTTTCAAGGAAAGGACGTATGGTAACCCTAAGTAACCTAACCTAACATAACCTTATCGGATTTGAGATTTGACACTTTATTTAAGGTGCACAAACTCCTCCTCACTCCAGTTTTCGTGACCAATAAGCGGTTACACTGTTACAATGTTGCCAGACTAACAGATTTGCATAATTTTGCAACAGTGAAAGTACCATACATTCGTTATTTTAAATGTGTATAGAAAAATTATGAAAATCAGGGACAAGAACAATCCGGGACTTGAGTCTTGTTTCGGGGACTGTCCCCGAAAATCGGGGACGAATGATCACCCTACCCTACTTCTATCTCTAATTGTTTCCGAGATGCCCATGCTCTGCGTGTTGAAACATACTCGCTGTATTTATTAATGAACAAAAACGGTAAATTTTATTTTTATAATTGTATACAGATGACTCACACACATTCACATATTTGAGAATATTTTAAATATCTGGTTTGATCGAATTATACGTGTAAGGCACAATTTTGCTTAATATTGCGTCATTTTCAATAGTACTTTGATACATTCCCAATTATCTGCCGCTGTAACAGGATGCAATTTAATAAAAGTCTGAAATTTATCTTAAATATAGAATTTTAATTAGTGATGTAATTAATATTATCAAATTTACTATAAAATCGTTATTTTTAATAAATACGCGTGTGTAAATTCCAATAGCGGTTCATGTAGATCAGTTTTTATCAAACTCACAACCATCTCGGACCCCGTTTGAGAGTATAGTCTTACCGTCGTACTCCTTTGAAGAGACTAGTTTGGAGTAGTTTTAAATAATACAATTTTATTTAGCTAGTCTAGAGCAATTATTATAGTACCTACATGTGTATTTGCTTTTGATTTATTGATGTTAAATCATTATTTAATTAAGGGTAACTTTCTACAGCTGAAAAATGCTAAAGTAAAATTAATATAGGTATCTCAAGACCCTGTAATATATACAGCGTCATTCAAAAAGTCTGCAACAAATGGGAAACATTTTTATTATTGAGTTCTCAGAAAATTTTGTTCGTGATAAAAGTTGGTGCATGGTCTAAAATAAATTTTAAGAGGAAAAAAAGTTGAATAAAAAGTCATGGGACACTGGATTTTAGCGATTTTTGAAATATTCGCACGAGTAAAGTGCCCTTATTTTTAGAGATAAAAAATATTTTTATGGGAAAAGGTTATTTAGAATCTCAAAATAAAACTAGATTTAAATTTTGAAGTCAAATTCAAATTTTACCATTCAAAAAGTTGCAACAAATGGAAAAGTTTTTTGTTATTGATTTCTCAGAAAATTTTATTCGTGATAAAAGTTGGTGCATGGTCTAAGACTAATTTTAAGAGGAAAACAAGTTGAATAAAAAGCCATAGGACACTAGATTTTAACGATTTTTGAAATATTCGCAGGAGTAAAGTGCCCTTATTTTAAGAGATAAAAAATATTTTTCTAGAAAAAAGTTATATAGAATCTTAAAATAAGGCTAGATTTAAATTTTGAAGGTCAAATTCCAATTTTTATTTTTTAAGAAATTTTAACATTCAAAGTCTGCAACAAATGGAAAAGTTTTTTATTATCGATTTCTCAGAAAATTTTATTCGTGATAAAAGTTGGTGCATGGTCTAAGACTTATTTTAAGAGGAAAACAAGTTGAATAAAAAGCCATAGGACTACGTTTCCCTTTTTCATTGTTCATATATTTTTAAGTACCGGTCTCAATCAATCATCCTGTATAGTGTACATTGTAACATAGTCAAAAAACATTCTTTAATACTTACAAGTATAGTTAAAATTAAAAATCAGCAAAAAGTCCTTATAATAAGATTTAAAAAAACACGTGCTTGTACTTTACAGTATTATTTAATAGATGAGTGGGATATGTAGCTTTATTTTGATTAATTTCATTAATAATTTTAATTGAAACTGTTATAAATTTTTTTAGATGCCATAGACACATTTAGAATAGATAAAATTGTTTTACATAGACGAAAATTATAGGAAAAACATTGTTACAACACAGCACTTTAAAATATTTCTTACAAATGCCCCCCCTATTATTGCAGAAATAATATTAGATGATTTATTAAAAACAATAATGCCAAAAATATCTGATAACATCCCTTTTTTAAAGAAATATGTAGACGATTTAATTTTAGGCGTTCCAAAATCCAAAGTCAATAACATTTTAAACTTATTCAACAGTTACCATCCAAAAATTTAATTTACCTGTGAGACAGAAACAGATTATTCAATAAATGTTTTAGAAGTCACCCTTTTCAGAGATAACAAATAACAATAATGGTTCAATGTATACAAAAGCAAATCTAATCATGTCTAGAGCCCCTCAGATTTTAAACCAAAATCGTAGCGTAACGAAACAGCACAATCAAAAATTTTAACAGCACACGCCAGCACAAGGCTAGCACAATACATCTGTCTAAAAAAAATTTTTAAATTACTTGGTTATTATGTCTACAGCCCCTCCAATTTAAAATCAAAATTGTCGTGTAATGGAACCAGCACAATCAAAAATTTTAACAAAGCACGCCAGCACAAGGCTAGCACAACATATCTGCCTAAAAAAAATATTTAAATTACGTGGTGGGGGGCTATCATGTCCACAACCCCCCCAAATTAAAATCGAATTTGTAGCCTAACGGAACCAGCACAATCAAAGATTTTAACAAAGCACGCCAGCACAAGGTTAGCACAACATATCTGTCTAAAAAAATGTTTAAATTACGTGGTGGGGGGGCTATCATGTCCACAGCCCCCCCAAATTAAAATTGAATTTGTAGCCTAACGAAACCAGCACAATCAAAAATTTTAACAAAGCACGCCAG
Organism: Elmis aenea; assembly: GCA_947652605.1. NCBI lineage: Eukaryota > Metazoa > Arthropoda > Insecta > Coleoptera > Elmidae > Elmis > Elmis aenea. The sequence goes on from OX393583.1 coordinate 22,587,082, forward strand.
CACAAGGCTAGCACAACCTTCTACATTTAAAAAAAAGTTACATTTCAAATGTGGGGGGGCCCAGGACATGGACCTCTACAATTTTAAGCAATTTTGTTAACCGTTAATAATATAGGTTGGTTTATTTTGTTTTACCGTTTCGATACAAAACTATAGCATTAATTAAAACAATTGAATCTTAGAGATAGATTTTCTCGGTTCAGAAATGTTAACTTTTCGAAATTTTTGCTGGATACTTTATATTATTGTTTATTAACATATAATATGTTAATAAACAATAATCTATAAATCGAGCCATATATTGACGGTATTTTATTTTATACCTTTTAGTCATAAAAAAATTAAAACAAAGGTTTTCTATTTTCTTTATTTTTAAACATAGGACAACTCCTATGAAAATTAAACAAAACTGTCGAATGGTGAAATAAAATAAGGGTGGTTACTTTTGAAAAAAAAAATGAGTTATGTCACTTTGAAGTCTGGAAAGTTTGACATTTTTTTGTGAAACCTTGTAACACCAAATTTAAATTTTTTATTATTAAAATGTTGCTCCCTAACTGGACTAACATTATTGCTAAAACTTATTTCTTAACTTCAACAAACGAGGTTGCTACGATTTTTTAAAATTAAGCCAGCTTAAGTGAGATTTTTCGGAAAAAAATTATGTTGGCAACACTGACACAAAATCAAAAAGGGTACTGACATTAATATAGAGGTTAAAAAATGACATTGTTATACCTAAAAACATACAAGGTGTTCATTTTAAAAATCTTTGTTTTTGTTATAGCGCAAAAATGTGACACCCTGTATAGCTGAAAATAATTTTAAGAAGTAGATCTTTTCAAACCAATAATTTTATGTATTTAAGTTTTTTTCTATCTCCTACGGGCGGGGCGCTATGAAAGCCTGACGCACTAATGCAGGACCCTGTATAATATCATATTTATATGAATTAAAATGATCCGTGAACGATTATACTCTGTTTTCCTCCGTTAAGTCGCAAAATATATTTACAAAAAATGTATTCTAGAGAAAAGTTTTTGGTTTAGAAATGTGAGTTTGTTACAAGCGACTTAAAAATATTTATAATTAAGAAATTTAAATAAATTATTACCTACATGTTTTTCTCATTTGGTAGTAAAACAATAGAAGATTTATTTAAAACAATTGAATTCTAAGTAGAGATTTTTCGGTTTATAAATGTTTTTTGATACATTTACGACATGTTGAAGTTCTTTTGTTTTTGGCCCATATTGTCGCTAAACAGTTGAAAAACATTATTTAAAACAAGTGAATCCTAGATACGAGTTTTTCGGTTCAGAAATGTTTTTTTTTTTGTAATGTAATTTACCTGAAAGCGACTAAATAATATTTTTAATTTAATTAACAGATTAGTTATAGCGTTTTAGATTATATTTTATTTAAGCATATTGTGATACGTGACGCAATTTTGTTTTTACCTGTCTAGCCGCAAAACAATTGGAGCATTATTTAAAACAATTGAATCTGAGATAACAGATTTTGCGGTAGAGATATGTTATGTTTTTTATGTTTTTTAAATGAAAGCGTATTAATAATATTTTTAATAGGCGTAGTATTAATTCTGGTGTTTTTTACATTATATTATTACTTATATTTAAATGGATTGTGATGATGTTGGCGCTATTTTGTTTTGTTACAAAAACAATTGTAGAATTTTTTAAGACAATTGAATCCTAGCCAAATTTTTTAGTAATTTAAATAATTCCGGGCGCATATTCGGTGTCTTAATAATATTTTAAATTAAAATGTAGGATCTTACCTGCTTAGGAAGGGCGCAGCGGCTGCGGTTTGGCAAAAAACGGTAAAAACAACAACAGAAACAATAAGTTTGAGTATTACAGTTCTCATGCCTCTTTTTTCAGATAATAACGCAAGCAACAATTAAAAAGTTCACTAATATTTAAACAACTTGTTGGTCTTCTTGCCTCCACTAATAAATTTTTTTCACACTTCGGACTCTAGATTAAATAAATTGGATGTGCACTCGCGTGTTCTAGTTGAAGCTGCCGATCACGTTGGCTGTGATAATAAAAACGATGTTCACTTGTTTTAAGTAACCGTGGTATCTCTCGCTGCGCTTAGCTTTTATTTCAAAATGCCATTTCACATCCTGATTTGAACTTTTATATATTGGAGCGAAAAACAGCTGTCGGTGTGGGACCGGCGCGGCGCCTACTTTTGGTGGGGGGGAAGTACAGAGAGTGGGGACACGTATGTGCGCTACATGGATGCTTCTTAGAAAACAAATATTTGTACAATTATTAATCACTTGCGTACCATATTTTCCGGTACTTTTACGCAATTGCAGTAGGCGTGCACACTTGAAAAGCCGATTATCGGAGCCAATTTGAATTAATGAATTCTGAAAGCTTTGTCGTGTACTATAAAGTGTGCCGCGCGCTTAATAAGTCCGTACCTACACATTAAAAAAAAAAGATATGTTTGAATAATTATTATCAACAGCGCAGTGCAAATTATTTGCGATAAACAAAATAGCAATGAAACAAAAGTCCCCTTACAAAATGAATTGTCCTGTAAAATACAGGGATTGCTAAGCTTCTGTAAAAAATATTAAATAAATATTTTGAAACTCACATTTCTCAAGAATTTTTTTTACGTTTGTCTAAAACTTGTCACATTGAGACCGGGCATTAAAAATATATGGAGAATGAACAAGGGTATGGATCTGAAATTTTGCTTATGACCATGTTGGTATCTGATCTGTTTATTTTCAAGATGGCGACACTTCCGGAAACACCGGAAATGGTAACAAATGCCAATAATAATAACTGTAAACCACTTTTATTGCTTTTGTCTGAAGCATCCCTGAAAATGGAAAATCAAGAGTATTCAAACACGAATATTTTGAACTTATTTTATATTTATGAAGAATGTCACAACATTATTGAAAAAACTTGCCGTGTGTTCAGTGAGCGGTATCCTCATTTGACTGTAATGACCAGACAGAAATTTCAATGAATAGAATCAATTTTTTTGCAAGTTAGAAGAGTGAAATCTGCTAGTATTCGACCTAAGCGTGTGACAAATGATCAAAGTTAACATCCTGGGCTGAGATATTTTAATGAACATCATCAGCGGTCAATTCGATTGGTAGTGCAAGACTCGGGTTTAACATACTATGCTGTACAAGCTACATTAAAAATGTACAACTATTCGTTCGCACTTTCAATCATTTTGTGTTATTGTCTATGAATGTAAAATAAATTCAAAATATGCGTGTTTGAATACTCTTGATATTTTATTTTTATGGATACTTCAGATAAACGCAATAAAAGTGGTTTACAGTTATTAATATTGGCATTTGTTGTCATTTCCAAGGCTTACTATTTAAAAATGTTGCAAATTCTCTTAACCTTATCAAAAATTCTTAATAACTCGAAAATTGTTGCAGATAGGTATAGGAAACGCTAATACAGATTGATGCAGAATGTAATTTTGAATTAGAATGAAAAAAAAAGTTTGGGCATTGTATTTGAAAAAAACGAGTTTTTGGTCTGAAGTTGCATTAAAAGAAAATTAAATTTTGGACACCCTGTAAGTAATGCATCGATTGCAAAAACTCAAGGATGTACTCCAAGGTTGTTTTTAGGTATGGTCCAAATTTAAGTGCTTTATCTTCAAAAATGGCAGCGGTAGATAATATTAAGCATCACGATGAAAATCGAAAAATTTTCAAAAAAGTCCAAAAATCTCAAAAATGGCTGCACTTAGGTATAGGGAATGCTAATAAAAGTCCCTCTAAAATAACCTTTTAAATCCAAAAACGCAATAAAAAATATATTATTGTATTTGAAATAAGAAAGTAGACGTCAACTTCCGGTATTTCCGGAAGTGTCGCCATATTGAAAATATTTTCAATAAACAGATCAGATGCCATTATAGTCAAAACCAAAATTTCAGATCCATACCCTTTTTCATTCTTCATATATTTTTAATGCCCGGTCTCAATCAATCACCCTGTATATTTGGGGTGCGTCTTATAGTCCGTTGCGTTTTATCAAAAAAACGGTAATCATAAAACTGATTTTCCCAAAAACTTATCCATATAACCCCTTTTTTTTCCTTTAATTTTGATTATAGATAAATGAAATTTTAGACATATGATATGTGCAAAAAAACGGGCTTTTTGAGCTATTGCACACAATTGTTTCACTTCCGGTATTTTAAATAGAATACCCTGTACATTTTTACATTTTTGGAAAGTGGAAGCAATTTTGGATAGGTACAACTGCACTATTTTATTTTATTTATTTAGTCATGAGTCCTTCTACTGTTGAATTGTGTTGTGCTGACTTTTTTTCATGTTTTTCTGGCTTGTGCTAGCCTTATTATGTCTTTCCATTTGATGTTTCTATCCGTTGCTGCTTTTTTAACTTCGTCATACCAGGTTTTTCTCGGTCTACCTCTTTTGTTTTTTCCCTGTGATCTTGCTTCATATATGCTTTTCTGGTTAACCTTTCTTCTTTCATCCTATAAATGCGATCCCAGCTGCCTTTCTTGTATTTTTGTTTCAACTGACTTTATCTTTAATTGTTGTCTATATGTTTATCTACACGGTTCTCGTTTTTCGAGGGCCACTATGGGGATCTCGTAAACGGAAAGAGTTGCGACTTCGGTTAAATTAGCGCAAAGTTGTATATTCAGGTGCTTAATAAACGGAACTTATCTAGCTTTTTTAGTTTTTGAGATATTGGGGGAAAAGTAAAAAAGTGGATTTTTGTTTTTTACCCGTAACTTTTTCATTTGATGTCGAATTTCATTTCAAGCTTTACCTTTTTCATGGCCACTTTTTGCAAGGAATCAAAATCCCCAATTATATTTTCCATGCAACGTTTCGCTTTTCTTAAACCATCATCAGGTAAATTTTTTCTTATGGACGCTATATATCTGATTTTAACGCCAATTTGTAGAGAATTTTATTCTGAATTCGACAATATAATATAATAGTTGGCACTTCTTTGAAACAATTGTTAAAAATGGTAAAAACAAATATTTAATTTTGAAAAATTCCCAATCGGCATGGTAAATAATTGTCTTTGTACCTTTATGTTTTTTTTTATTTCACAAAACCTAGCCACTTTCTCTGTTTCATAGTGATTTAGAAAAGGTTTAGTTAATTGACATTTCGTTAACAAAACCAGGTATTAATGAATATGTTGAGAATGCATTAACATTGTTTACTTATTAGCAAATATTTTTAGAATATTTTCCTCAGTTAAGTAGCAAATATCACTAATATGTGTATTTAATCCCATATTTGGCTATTTGTAACAACATTTTCGTAATCAAATAATATAAGTTTTCATAGTTTAAAAAAAAACGTCCAAAAATCTGTTAACTTATTAGAAGCCATTAACACAGATAAAGGGCATATTTCGTTGAAGATGTAACGCGTTCGCTTGACAAGTTAAGTTAGTTCTTGGCAGGGCTGCGGAGTCGGGAAAAAAAAGTCGACTCCGACTCCTGATAATTTTAGTAGTTCGACTCCGACTCCGACTCCGACAAAATTAAATACTAAGACATTTTATGGTGTGTAATATTAGAAAAAAAGAGTATAAAAAAATTATTTAAAATTTAACTTTCAATTTTGCGGCAAGGGACCATCTCGCATTTTTTTGTTGTACTCGGAGTCGGAGTCGGTACAAGTGGGCCGTGACCTGCGTAAATTGAATTTAATTATGTCAACAATTGTCCAAAAAACGTTTTTGTACATTTTAATTGACATTTAGATTACTTTAATCGGCTTTGAAAGTTGCGGAATCGGTTTTTTGACAAGTCAATTTTTTTAAATAAAACTATGGTGGTACAAGCGGTTATTTTAATGGAGCATATTCTAACGAATTCATCGATACCAATAACTTGTATTTTTATTAACAGTCTGCTTCAAAAACTTCAAATTATTGTGAAGATTTATTAAGAGATCCTGTTAATCGCAGTACACTGTGCATAACTGCCACAAAACAAATTATCGTTGTTTTATGTTTAATTAGCGATTGCGGAGCCCCTTCGGGGCTCCACCGCTAGTTCCCGGCTTGCGCGTAGAATTCTCTTTGCGCGTAAAGTTCTCTTTGCGCGTAAAGTTCTCTTTGCGCGTAAAGTTCTCTTTGCGCGTAAAGTTCTCTTTGCGCAATAAATTACCTTTCGTTTGTTGCACGTTACATGTCTCTATGTTCCCTAGATATATCGATTATTACTAAACGTGTCGTTGAACCATCGATTGGCTCAAATTTTTATTTACAACACTTTTTCCTTCACCGCTAAACACCGCCTTGCGCGTATTTTTTTCTTGCGCAAAAAATTATCTTTCGTTTGTCCATAATTGACTTCGTTCCTGAGATATATATAGCTCAAAATTTAATGTAAAACAAATTATTCTTCTAGTGAGAGCATTGCGTAGTCGATTCGTTTCCAATCTTGCTTCCCGCTGCTCGTCTATTTCAGATGAACGGTCTTGAGCATTGCGTAATCGATTCGTTTCCAATCTTGCTTTTCGTTGCTCGTTCATTTCAGATGAACGGGCTTGAGCATTGCGCAATCGATTCGTTTCCAATCTTGCTTCCCGTTGCTCGTCTATTTCAGATGAACGGTCTTGAGCATTGCGTAATCGATTCGTTTTCAATCTTGTTTCCCGTTGCTCGTCCATTTCAGATAAACGGGCTTGAGCATTGCGTAATCGATTCGTTTTCAATCTTGTTTCCGGTTGCTCGTCCATTTCAGATAAACGGGCTTGAGCATTGCGTAATCGATTCGTTTCCAATCTTGCTTCCCGTTGCTCATCTGCTTCTGAAGCTCGTAGTGCATTTTTTTCTTTGCTTGAGGTGTAGATTGACATACCCCTCTTCGTTTGGGAGGCACAATTAAATAGAAAATGCGTTGATTTTTTATATATAGATAGACGAACTGTCAAATAACAGTCTTACTGTCACTTACAGCGTACAGCGATGTTTGTAATGCATGCGTCATCAGCTCAACGGTCCGTTGACAGTGACACACTTCAGTTTCTAGGTTATGGTGTTAGTTTGACTATTGACATAATTCAATTTTTAAGTTATGCTGTCAGTTTGACAGTATTGACATACTTCAATTTCTAGGTTATGATGTCAGTTTGACAGTACTGTCTTGACATACTTCAATTTCTATGTTACATATCAATTTATTTTGTAAATGCCATCGTATTTTCATGATCTCAAATATGAATTCAACTCGAAACTGGGATTGTTTCGTATGTATGTTTAGGGGAGAGCAAGGCGATTCCGATTTGGTATGATACATGTACATAAAGCTTAATTGGAGAATGGTCCAGAATGGTCTGAGCACTTCTATTATTCTGTCAAAGTTTGACAGTGCGTGCGCGCGACGATGTTTTCATCATGCAAGTACGAACATTTTTGCACGTTTTAATTAATAACGTTTGCAAGCGATTTTTTACGAGGTCCTGAGCGTGCACATATTAAAACTCGATCCTTTATACGACCCTTCAAAGAAGTTCGCGAACTTTAGACGCCCCCAAATATTTTTAATCGCTTTTTGAAAAAGGCTTTCGACGTTCGTTAGTTTGTAGTGCGGGCGCGCGCCTGCGCTTTTTCTTGTTCGTGGTCCGAATTTAACTCGAAAGTGGGATTGTTTGGTACGTACTTGTCGGGGAGAGCGAGAAGATTCCCAATCGGTACGACACATGTGCGAAAAGGTCGAATCGGAGAAGGTTCGATCGTTTAAACGTTACGTCAAATTGTCAAATTGTCAAATTTTGACGAAATTCTCGCTCCAGACGACCCGATTTAAATGTTGCGTGTTAGATTTTGGCACGTTTTCCTCAATATCTTTTCCGGACGATTTTTTTGGGAATTCTTATAGGTATAGCCTATCTTCTTCCCATGGTCCTATAGATTGTCTGTGCCAAATTTGGTCAGGATCGGATGAATGGTATAGGAATGCATAAAGGACAAACATACATATATTCATTTTTATATACAGGCTGTCACACAAAAAACGCCGCAAGCTGTAACTCCGTTATTTGTAGTCCGATTTTGGTGAACAAAAAACTAAATGAAATGTCTCCTCAAATACTATAAACTGAATTAGATTTCAATTTTTTTCAAGGTCAACTTAAATGTCAAACGATAGTCAATTTTTTTTTCCAAATGGCGCCATCTATTTTTTTTTACTAAATCTGGTAGACATTATTTTTCTGAATTTAATGATGTAATCATAAGTTAATTTTAGTGCTAAACTAATAATAAATAAAAAATTAAAGTTTAATTAAAATAGGTTGTTTCACAAAATTTTCAAGCGTGCCGTGGAAAACAAAAAAATCTTAATCAACAAATATCATTTAAATACCACACTGACGTCAGGTGACTTAGCTGGCCACAAAACAGGTCCACCGTAAGTAAATACGCCTCTTAAACGACTACATCGTGTCTTTTGATATACAGAGAAACAATTTTGAAGAAAGTTATTAAAATTAATTATTGAACATCTTTGTTTGCGTTCAAAGGCATTGTCGAATCGGTTCGGCAGCTTCAAGGCTCTTTGTTTAAACTTTACTCTAAATAATTACAAGTTCATCAATATAAATTGTAATAAAAAGGAGAAGAACATTTATGTCTCTTCATTATCATCTTACTGAAATCAGTGGCGTAGCTAGAAATATTTTGGCCCCAATGCAAAAATCACGTAAGAGCCCCCACACCTGATAGTGGTATAATTATAAAATATTTTAATTCTACCCTGCAGTATGAGGCGCCGTTTGTGTCAAAAAGAAATTTGCAAAATAAATAACATTTCGTACATAAATATACAAATATAAAAATATTTAGTCAATTTCACATTGATTTTTTTTTTTTTTTTTTTGATATGGGTAATAATTTATTTATCAAGAAAATATTTTTATTTATTTCGTGTAGGTACATTCCACATTTATATTTTTTTATTTTTTTTTTATTTATTTATTTTTTTTTTTATATACCTTTGGTTAATAATTTATTTTTCAAGAAAATATTTTTATTTATTTGCACACCAAAATATATTTTTTTTTTTTTTTTTTTTTTTTTTTTTCCCACTGCAATTATGTACGCTATTATACAACAGATGACGCGCTACCCAACATTTGTGTTTAATTTTGAACTGCTGCGAAGCAAATTAACTATATTTGACGTTTGCGACTTCCAGTTTAAAGTAAGTACTTATACGTATACTCTTTGCAATTTTTTAAGGTAATTGTAACTATTTTTTTCACAGCATGTCAACTGGAAGACCACAGCTGCCTGCATAAGCAGAACAAATTACCTTTTTTAGGAAATCTCGTTTAAAATGGACAATTATTTCTAAAATATTAGGTATTTCCAGAAGCACACTATAGGTATAGAATAGAAGAAGCTTATTAACATTTAATATAATTGAACAAGCAGCAGTTCATAATTAAACACAAATGTTGAGTGGCGCGCCATCTGTTGTATAATAGCGTACATAATTGCAGTGAAAAAAAAAAAATTTTTGGTGTGCAAATAAATAAAAATATTTTCTTGAAAAATAAATTATTAACCAAAGGTATCAAAAAAAAAAAAAAATTAAAAAAATATAAATGTGGAATGTACACGAAATATATAAAAATATTTTCTTGATAAACTATTACCGATGTCAAAAAAAAAAAAAAATTAAATGTGAAATTGACTAAATATTTTTATATTTGTATATTTATGTACGAAATGTTATTTATTTTGCAAATTTCTTTTTGACACAAACGGCGCCTCATACTGCAGGTACACATTATTATTTACTAATTGGTTATAGGAGAAAATTTACCATAATCGACTAACCGTATTTAAAACTTCTTTTTTCTCGTTTTCATGTTTGCAAAATCACTAGTAATTAATTGGCCTCGTGCCTATTATTTAACATTAGGTATCTACATTAAATACTTTTGAATTTGTCAATTGTTCTGATGTTCTGTTCTTTCAGGATAATTCACGCAATTGCTTATATTTCACGAACACAATATTATTTACATAGCCCAGTTATTCAAAGACGGTGTACATAATGTATGAGATAATAAAAAATACATCGCTTTGCATACCATTGTGGAATTTGTCGATATTCGTAACTCCTGTGTAAACACAAAATGACAAAAAAAAAACATACGTGTGGCAACAATTTTATTAATATCGCCCTTCACTTCAAAATAACACCCCGCTCCTTAATTCACGTATGCTTTACATATGTCGTGCAGCGATTAGACATTTTTCTGGAACAGCTTTCTTTTTACTAATCACGTTTTTTTTTAATGGTTGGTCCATCAAATCAACTTAAGTTTAGGGTTAGGTGAGAGTCTTATTGTTAGATCATATGGGTCAATCTAAACAGATGAATCTTCCTTAGGTGTAAACAAATTTTACTTTGGTTACCTTTGTTAATAACAATCATAATCTTAATAACAACAATGGTAACCACAGCAAAATGTGCTTACACCTAAGGAAGATTCATCTGTTTAGATTGACCCATAAACTACATGGATAACACTACCACAATGCAACTATGTTGTACACATATCCCAGACGTACAATTATACTGCATCTCCTTCTAACACATATGAAAGTATATTTCTATCTCGCTTTCCCGACCCACCGAGTCAAATCGTGTGCGTTACTATGGTTACGCGCGAAATTTAAACTAAAGCGTTATTTGAACTACTAGTAGATGCAATGTACTCGGATGTTTCCGTGTCAAATATGGGAGGATACAATAACATTAGATCAGACTTAGTAAGTTTTATTGAAGTACAGTAAACATTGCTTATTAGAATCAATTGATTCAATTAAACGACGATTTTAAAAGCAAAAAATTCTAAATGTCATTCACGCGTCAGTCGCCAGAATAGACTAGGTAGGAAGTACGTTACAGTTATTATCCCGGTTGCGCTACGATGACAGCGGGCCCGGGTCCAAAACAAAGATAGAGTATATTGGGCCCACATAATATAGAAAAAGATAGGTTTAAAAAGACACGTTGTACATGTCGGCAACATTGTCTTAACTATATTCCTATGGTGTTGTGTTATCCATGTAGTTTATGTAATCTAAGGTGAGAGTACGGCAACTTTTTTTAAAGCTAAAAGTGCCACAGACAATTCTAGTGCGCCGGTGCATCGACATGGAGCGTTGTCGTGAAATTGGGGCTTAATGCGAAAAATTCTTTATTGGCATCCGTCCAGAAAATCAACATTTTTCCTTTGACGTTTTTGTGTATTCGCAACAATAGCCGAGATATTCAAGTTTAAAAATTTTGATCGATTTCGGTTTTTTCGTTATATCACGCAAGCCATGGAATTTTTAAACAAAACAAGATCTTGTCTAAAATATACTTCTAAATAGCTAATTTTTGTCCCATTTAACCAACCTTGTATTTTCATTAATTACGGAGATAGCAATAGTGTCCCATGGAAAAGTGAAACACCCTGTATATTTATTTCGGGATTTATTTGATCAACTATATTAAAAGCTACCAAAGATTTTTTAACACATTTTTCAGTATCAAAAATCTGTCAATCATCGTAACAAGAGAATTCTATCGCGTTCATACGTCTAGAAGCAAATAGGATGTGAAGAAGTGAAGACGTTATCTACTGACGAGTTTCTGTTAGATTATAGGCAATAGTAACAATAACGAGTGTACTGTTTCACATTTTTTAGGTCTTGGTTTATGTACTTAAATTAAAAAGTATTGCACATACATTGAAAAAATTAAAATTAGTCTTGGTTTCATAAATTTCTTAATAAGTTTAAAATAGGCAATGAAAACTCTTAATTTTAGAAATTTATATGATATAATAAAAATTGCATTATGTTATCCGCGTTTTTATCATACTCTCTTCCATTACCTCGTCCATATGCAGTAATTACTTAATATGTCATAATGTTGCTGGAGTTGAGAAATTGCGATACGCTACTGCATATGTTTCAAAATTAATAGACATACTCAAGTTTACTGCAGCATTTTTAAAACCTATAGGTACATGTGGTTCGTTTTAACAAAAATTATTACAGCTAGATGTATAACTGCGCAGTAGCGGCTTGTGTATATTTACTAGGGGTGGACGATATATCGATATATCGATATACAGAGTGTTTCTTAAGTATTGGGAAAAAATTCGGGAAGTGATTCCTTATAGAAAATTAAGGGGGTCTTTCATATAAATTTTTTCCCTTAGACGTCTCTTTTCGGAGTTACACCCCTCCCCCCGAAAGAGGTGCGGTAAAATTAGCTTTTTATTTTATTTCTCAAATTTGGATAATTGTAGGAGAATTACATTTGGTAGATGTTTTGTACTTATTAAAAGGTTTTCCATAGTAATATTTATAATCATCTCCCACCTTAAGAGGGGGCTGAAAAGTGCGACCCCTGTTGTTTTTTTTAATAAGAACTTTTGGTGGGTTGAAATTTTGCAATTAATTTTTTTTTTTTGAAAGCTTGATTTATTTAGAAACTTCTTTTACTCTTTAGTTTTTTTCGTAAAACCTACCGTTTTTAAGTAAAAAATTAAATAAGTTAACATGCACCATCAAACATTCCAAGATAAAACGATTCATTTTGGTGGTTGCTTGGTTTGTTTATTATTCATATTGGGTAGAATCATAGATAAGGTAGAATTGACAGGTGTAATTCATTTTGAGGTTTACGCGGCGAAAACGCTAACAGCCGTATTCATAGTCCTTCCTTGAGGATTAAGGATCCTTATTCCTCGTTTCATGTTTCATAAATCTACCTTGACCGAACAAGGAACCTTATAGGCTACCTTATCTCAAGGGAGGTTGCGAGCTTCCTTGAGGCGGAGATTCGCAGAATCTAACCTAACATAATTTGACATTTCAATTTGTGGTTGTGTTACTTGCAGTGTTATATTTTTTAAAGGAAGTGGCTATATGTCCGCCGGCGGCATAGCTTATATAGACTTAGAATTCCGCCGGACGGCGGATTTTATACGTTATACAGGTGCTTTCCGCCGTTGAAGCTGTATTAAGCGCACGCGCGGCGGAATCGACGGTATTTCCTAGTCAAATTCCGCCGCACGGCGGAATTCCTTCTATGATTTGTAAAGTCCGCCGTAAACATAACCAACATTTTAGCTGTCAATATTACTCTCACTCGTAAACAAACAAAATGAACTATGAAGTATTTGCCGAAATAAAGCGTTACTATCGCTACAGGTATAAAGTCAATTTTTACTGAATTATAGGTCAAATATTGATGGTACCAGGGGGTAACACCATCGAAATTATTATTAGGTAGAAATTGAAGGACCGGTTAGATTTAATTTAACCAAATTCATGTTTGACTAAAAAAAAAATTTTAAAATTTTAAAGGGAAAAGTGATACATCAATTTGAGATAGGAGATGACGTATACGTAAGAGATTATAGAGACCCAAATATAACATCTTGGGTAAATGCTAAGATTATGGAAGTTTTAGGATTTAAAAAATATTTGTTTAACAAAGAATAATTTAAAATGAGTTAGACATGTAGATCAAATGTTTAAAAGCAAACAACCCCTTAGATTTGGGATGATTCCAAACACGGACGAAAATCAAGACAAAAACGTACAACGATATTGTATGTAAAAAATGCAATGTGCATGTTCATATTTCGGTATATTTCACATAAACTATAAGGCGTTAAGGTCCTTAAGATCCCTCGCAACATTATATTGACAGCTAAAATGTTGGTTATGTTTACGGCGGACTTTACAAATTATAGAAGGACTTCCGCCGTGCGGCGGAATTTAACTAGGAAATACCGTCGATTCCGCCGCGCGTGCGCATAATACAGCTTCAACGGCGGAAAGCACCTGTATAACGTATAAAATCCGCCGTCCGGCGGAATTCTAAGTCTATATAAGCTATTCCGCCGGCGGACATATAGCCACTTCCTTTTTTAAAAGTATAAAGAAAATGAACAATGAATTTTTATGCAACGTGCAGCTTTCAGGTTCGTAAATTCTAACACTGTGGTAAATAAATATATAATTTATTTATGTTGTTTTAATTGCAGATTGTTAATGGAGACTTGCGGGGAGACAGCCAAGCATCAGTAATTGTTATGATTTATTGCTTTTTATAGGTTGTAGTTGGACCTCAACGAGATATTCTTGACATATATGATCGAAGTGGTACACGATGTCGTTTTGAGCTGGGATATCTGGACGGTATTCTACTTGGTGATAGTAGATATGCATGCTGCAGCTATCTACTAACGCCTGTTTTAAGACCTGAGACAGACGCAGAAATTTGGTACAATATTGCACACAAGAAAACACGCGTCATCGTTGAACAACTGTTCGGAGTTTAGAAACATCGATTTCCTTGTTTGCATTATGGCTTAAGAACGAAGTTGAACACATCAGTAGCAATTTGTTTGTGCCACTGCCGTTTTGCACAATCTTTGCATTCAACATAATCTGGACGATGTATGTGAAGAGCAGTTCAATGAAAATATATTTGAAGACATAATAAATCACCAACAAAATGGCATAGGACTTGCGCACAGAAATGCATTTATTTTAAGACATTTTTCATGAACCGTAGTGCTTTAACGAAAAAGTGCTACCTTAATATTAATAATAGTATTATTATTATATGTATGTTAATTACGATAAATGTTTGCCCAAATAATATGAATAAATTTTTTTTTCTAACTTTCTTATTTTTATTTGAAAAAAAACAAAATTAAAATGTTTATTTACAATAATTGCTAACATGTTTAAGCTCCTCTTCCTCTATCTTACAATGCTTCGCAATAATACGGAGATACTTATACAAAAACAAACAAAACAGAATCTATCGTGTTTTCGCTAGTAAGCATAACCTGTACAAAACAGTTGAAAACAATTTTCATATTACATGAAATTAGTTGCAGCCACCATAAAACGATGCTACCTCCAATAAGTTACTAAAAATCCCTAAAATATACCGTCCTCCTGGAAGGGAGACTCGAGGTCTATTTATGAAACAAGGCATCCTTGGAGATTCAAGGAAGCCTTCATGAAGGCTTCCTCTATCCTTAAGATAAGGAATGACTATGAATACGGCTGTAAAACGCCTGTCGATTCTACTCAATATGAACATTAACAAACCATGGTAACCACCAAGATGAATCGTTTTATATTGGATAACTGCACATAGGCGCCGACTTTCTAAACTCGCTAGGGGGGCAGGGGATAAATGTACGATGCACGAGTGTAACAAGTACCTACACCAGGGATGGCAAATAGAATTTGATCAGTGTGCCAAAATAACATAAAATTTAATACAAATTTTTCCCGCTGGTAACTTTTCCAAGACTAGTTAGGTTAGACCGCTGGTGACTTTTTCAAAACTAGTTAGGTTCGGCCGCTGGTAACTTTTCCAAAACTAGTTAGGTTAGACCGCTGGTGACTTTTTCAACACAGAAAAAGATACTTAGCGTATCTACTAATTTAAAAACAAATTTATTCATACAATTCTTTAGGGTGCCGTCGAAAATCTCTCAACTTTGGCACGCGTACCACCTATTTGCCATCCCTGACCTACACGATAGGTATTATTGGTACATAGTCTCAGAATGGACGAAAAAAAGTATGGCACTAAATAAAGTTGTACTCGAACTCGAACGTGATATGTGCTGTTTGGCATAATTTAAATGTGATTTGCATAAGTTAGCCTTTGCGATGTCGCATCGCATGGGGGCAATGCCCCCCTAGTTTAATCGGCACGGGGGCACGAGCCCCGTTGCCCCCGTGTAGTCGGCGCCTATGTAACTGCACTTATATGTTAAATTCTCTGTAATGACGTCACGTTTTGTCGTTATGACAGCGGATAAAAAGGTACCTAACTAAATATCCACTTGCATTTTTGCATGTAACTTTTGTTACCATGCGACCGAATTATTTGATTGTAACTAAGTAAAAGATTTTGACGTTTTGTTAGTTATTATTTGAAGATTATAATTTATTCGTGCAGTTATCGTACCGAATTAAACTCGAGCTTTGTTTTTATCCTGGACAAACTTGCTTTTACTAAACTCAAGTTCGGTTGCAAGGCAAATCTTGACTCGACAACTGTCAAAGATAAAATAACGAGTCTGTAGACAGTTTTGTCTCGTCGACTTTCCTAGCAACCAAACTTTCGTAGCAACGCAAGTTTGTCCGGCTAAAAACAAAGCTCTCCTGTAATTATTACCCCCGATAACTACACTCATATGTTAAATTCTTCATAATGACGTCACGTTTTGTCGTTATAACAGCGGATAAAAAGGTACCTAAGTAAATATCCACTTGCATTTTTGCATGTTACTTTGTTACCATGCAACCGACTTATTTGATTGTAACTAAGTAAAAGATTTGACGTTTTGTCAGTTTTTTTTTTGAAGTAAAACGCTTAAATTTGGACCATGCCTAGAAGAAACCTTGGAGTACATCCTGGAATTTTTGCAATCGATGTATTACTTACAGGGTGTCCAAAATTTAATTTTCTTTCAATACAACTTCAGACCACTAAAACTCGTTTTTTCAAAAACAATGCCCAAACTTTTTTTTCAAATTCTAATGCAAAATTACATTCTGCATCAATCTGTATTAGCGTTTCCTATACCTATCTGCAACAAATTTCGAGTTATTAAGGATTTTTGATAAAGTTAAGAGAAATTGCAAATTTTTTAAATAGTAAGCCTTGGAAATGACAACCAATGGCAATAATAATAACTGTAAACCACTTTTATTGCGTTTGTCTGAAGTATCCATGAAAATGGAAAATCAAGACTGAACACGATTATTTTGAACTCATTTTATATTCATGAAGAATGTCACAAGATTATTGAAAGAACTTGCCGGCTTCAGTGAGAGGTATCCTCATTTGACTGTAATGAAATACAGAATTTTCAATGAATAGAATCAAATTTTTTGCAATTCGACCTAACTGTGTGACAAATAATGAAACTAACGAAGTTAACATCCTGGGATATTTTAATGACCATCCTTAATGGTCAATTCGATTGGCAGCGCAAGACTCGAGTTTAACATACTATGCTGTACAAGCTATGTTAAAAATGCACAACTATTCGTCCGCACTTTCAATAATCTTGTGATATTGTCTATGAACGTAAAATAAATTTAAAATATCCGTGTTTGAATACTCTTGAAAATATTTTCAATAAACAGATCAGATGCTATTACGGTCATAACCATAATTGCAGATCCATACTGTTTTTCATTCTTCATGTATTTTTAAGTACCGGTCTCAATCAATCACCCTGTATAAGAACAGTTATCAAAATTAAAACAACGTTCGTAAATTTCTGAAATGTCGGCCTGCGTAACCAACATTGCATTAATTATAAAATTCGTCATCTGGCAGCATAAATATTCAATATGACGTTCAAAAGTAATATAAAAGTTTACTTACGTATCTTGAAAACCTCGCAAACCCTTGCCGAACTTGCAAATATCAAATTTTGAATTTACAAGCGTCGTGCTATTCATTTTCATAGTAGCCATTGTATTTATTAATGTCGCCTTTTGTACATCTCACAGCAACTTTACCTCTTATTAAGGATATAACAAACTAACGATAGCAGAGCGACTTAATCCAATTTCTATGAAACGATAAATAGGCAGACAGCCGAGATAATCTAATGAAAATTCAATTAATTATAAGTTTACATCAGAACTCAAAAACGAAACAAAACAGAAGCACGAAATTATTTTCCACTCAATAAAATTTATAAACAAAAACAAAGTCCGTTTGTTTTTATTTATACAGGATGTTTCACTTTTCGATGTGACACTATTGCTATCTCCGTAAATAATTAAAATACAACGATGATTAAAGGGGAAAAGATTGTGCCGTACACTGTGCATAACTAAAACAAAACAAATGATCGTTGTTTTATGTTTAACTGCAATAGTCATTTAATTAAAAAGTCTAAAAATTTTGGTAATCATTTTTATATAATTAGATTACTGCGATTAAAAGGATCTCTTAATAAATTTTCACAATAATTTGAAATTTTTGAAGTAGATTCTTAATAAAAATACAAGTTATTGGTACCGATAGATTCGTTAGAAGATGCTTGATTTAAATAACCGCTAGTACCAGCATGGTTCCATTTAAAAAAATTGACTTTTTGTCAAAAAACCGATTCCGCAACCTTCAAAGCCGATTAAAGTAACCTAAATATCGTTTAAAATTCACAAAAACGTTTTTTGGACAACTGTTGACACAATAAAAATCAATTTGTGCAGGTCACGGCACTCTTAATAAAAAACTAAATTTTGGTTTAAAAAAAATTGAGGTTATAAAAATTAACGAAAATAGTGCAGTTGTATCAAAAATCACTTCCTCTTTCCAAAAATATAAAAATATACAGGGTGTTCCATTTAAAATAACAACGTTGGGGTCATTTCCGGCGAAACCGGAAGTGAAACAAATGTGTGCAAGGGCTCAAAAAGCCCGGTTTTTTGCACATATCATATGTCTAAAATTTCATTTATCTAAAATCAAAACTAAAGAAAAAAAAGGGGGTGTACCACACTTCATTTACACCCGGTATATTAAAAATATTTTCATTTTATCCATCTTGGATATCGCACCACCTCTGCTTTCTCCTGATTCTAGATTTTAAAAATGCTATCCACTGCACATTATCTTCAGAAAATTTATCTATGGCTTTAAAGTCACGATTGCACGTACCCTTTCTTGGTTTGTAATATTTTTTAGAACGAAAATTCAATATAAATTCAGCCATAACTATCTTTTCAAGATACGACTGAGTCTGCTAAGAACCAGACTCCAAATATATCGAGAAGAAACTCGCCTTCAGGAAGCATAAACTTATTTTATTCATACGAATTGTGAGAACATACTCAAGAAAAATTGTATATCATAGCATGTGCTCAACCCGAGCATCCGCTTCTAATTTTTATTATTACGACTTGGAGCTTTTACTCCAATTTTTTGAGAATAAAGTATGAACTCATTTTTATTCACATCACCCCTTGTTTCGTTAAAATCAGGGAAGAGTCGGCAAAAAAAATAACCGACTCCCGACCCCTGAGTCGGTATTTTTTTAAACCGACTCCGACTCCCGACTCCATTCATTAATAAACCGTAAATAGTATAGTCACTTAAATAATGTAACCATTGTTCAAGCGAGATATTTTTACAATTTCGCCGAATTTGATCCGCGCTGTGCACATAGAAATACTGACGATACAAAAAGCTTGTCTTCAGTGTCTATAAAACTATGCGTGACCTCAGAAAAATAAAAACATCTTTTCTTAGTACTCCAATAAAGTTACGTATTTCTCTTTTTAAGCGACATGGTATATTTTATCGTGTCATATATGTATCAGTAATGTACATCTATCATACGCTGTCGTTTGAGGCAATATCGACTTCATGTGGGGAAATCGACAAGTAATTGGCTTTTATTTATTCTCAAATTTACTAGCAGCGTCAAATTTTAAACAGCACACAGTCTACTCGTTTACATCAATTCGACTGAGTTTTTTTAATGTTTTGGTGGAAATTTAATTCAACTAAACAACCAAATGACATACAGGGTGTACATGAAATCAGGTTCGCTCACTTTTTACTTCGGTAAGCGACAACTGGGCGACGGTCAACTGAGCGACGGTCAACTGGGCGACAGTCAACTTGGTGGGACCAACTGGACGACGGCCAACTGGTCGACGGTCAACTGGGCAAGACTAACTGGGCGACGGTCAACTGAGCGACGGTCAACTGGGCGACGGTCAACTTGGCGGGACCAACTGGACGACGGTCAACTGGGCGACGGTCAACTTGGCGGGACCAACTGGACGACGGTTAACTGGGCGACGTGCCAACTGGGCGACAGAAACTTAAACATTTTTGAACTCTTATCTTAGCACACGATTTTACGGATTATTTTGTAAATATTGGTTAAATATACTTACTTAATTTTGTAGAACTATATCGTACATCGAAATTTGTAGAATCGTTTACGAAAGATATGTTCAAAAAACGTGGTCCGAAAATAATTTAAATAAATGAAGAAGGAGGATTGGACAACATTAGAATAAAGAGAAAAAACACAGGTTTTTTATTCGTTTATCAATATTATTTTGTAATTAACAAATACATTTATATTAAGACAAAAAGTATTGTATGTATAACATTCAAAACAACATAATTATTTTTGAATTATAATTGAAGGGTGTTAGGTAACAAGTAATGTCATTTTTATCGATTTGGAGATATCGACTGAACAATCGTCTATGACAAAAAACACTTTTTTTCCAATAACTCAAAAACCGATAAAGATAAAATATTTTTGAAAACGGATTTAAGTTTGTCTCAAAAAACTACACACTTTTGGTAAATTGACCGTTTCTTTTTCTTGAATATTAAGCTATCCAATCGAATTTGGACCACCCTGTACAGCCTGCATGCATAGTAAGTGGGTCTTTACGCACGGTAAGCAAAAAGCACGTTTTTTTTTTAGAAATTATCAAAGTAGGTTCACGTCAAACCCAACCTGCAAGTGGATCTTAAGGCACGGTAAGCAAAAAGGGCACTTTTCTAAAAATGTCAAAGTAGACTCACATCAAATTTGACAGTTAAGTGTATGTACCAGTGTGTTAAGAATTAGCCAAAAAACACGATAAAACGGACGTATTATGTGATCGTAGAAAAAGTATGCTACATAACACGAGTTGTAAAGCAATTGTGCTTCTTACAGCTCTTGTTATGTAATAACTATACACACAAAAACACAAACACACACATACATACACGCTCGTACACAATGTATGGCGCAAATCAATTGGTTGCCACACCAGTTTATTATGTTTACATTTTTCAAAATTTATTTTATCAGTTTACTGTAACAAAAGCAACTTCAACAAACTTTACTATTTAAGGTAGTTCTTCATCGATTTTCAAGTTGTTTATTATCTAAAATATTTTCTGATAACATCTGCATACAATTGAAGTAGGGCATCAATTTAATTTAGTTTTACCTATCTTGATATTGATAAACGAATCAACCGACGTTACGATATATTGTAAATTAACATTCGTGAAAGGAAAAATTATTTTGTTAATTTCTCAAACTAAAATGCATTGTTGAGGACAAAGTAAGATATCGGTGCGCAAAAATAAAACAATGTTTGTTTGCAGTTTAAGATTATGTAATTAAGTGTTAAATAATCAATTGTTAATCTAATTCCTAAACGAAATTCTGCCTTTTTAAATAACTTAAATGTTGAAAAAAATTGAAAGAGCTGTATCACTCAAAATTTTCACAAAAATGTAAATTTTACGAAAACCGTTGACTTTAGACCCACATAACCTATTACATTTTGTAAAGTAAATATTAAGGGGAATCCAAAAATGTAAAAATATACAGGGTGTTCTATTTAAAATATCAAAGTTTGAGTTCGTTTCCGGTTGAACCGGAAGTCGTATTGCAACCTTAATATTTTCATCAAATCCGAAAAATACCATAACGCTGAGATACAAAATTTCATTGTTATATCTGCAATAGTGTTCTAGATATTTGTCTGTTTCCATACTTTTGCGCATCCCTGTATGTAGAATTGGCTGCCGCTATAGCGGTTTTCGTGATTAAACCGGAAGTGGTCAAATCCAGAACACCCTGTATATTTCAACATTTTTGGAAATACGAAGCAATTTTGAATACAACTTCACTATTTTGTATAATGTTTATAACCTCAAATAATTTTTGGCCGAATTTTTTTTTTATTGAGTGCGAGTCATTTTTTTTTTAACCGAATGGTAGTGGTACATTAACCAAAATAGTGCAGTTGTATTCAAAATTGCTTCCTGTTTCCAAAAACATACAGGGTGTTTCGTTTGAAATAACAAACTTAGGGTCATTTCCGGCGAGACCGGAAGTGAAACAATAGTGTACATATGTTCAAATAATCGGGTTTTTCATAATTATCATATGCCTAAGATGTCATTAAAATAAATACAAAACTAAAGAAATAATGGGGTGTCCAGAACTCAGTTACCTACATGCAAATAGGGTTTTAAATGTTGTTAAGATTTAGGTCCAATGGCTTACAAGCTATACTAATAATCAAAAAAAAAATTCCAGTAAAAAGCGTTTTTTTAATTAAATATCTATCTAATTATGTAATAAAAAGCGGATGGTTCTATTTAAGTTTTTAAAGTCACTTCCGGATTTTGCCACTTCCGGTTTAATCACTAAAACTGCTACAGCGTCAGTCAATTCTGCATATGCAGTTTTGTAATAAAATTTTTTCCCATCTCTGTCAGATGTCGCATTTTCGAATAAAAGAGCTGGTACGGGTGGTCTGAAACACCCTGTATACCGGGTGATTCAGTTTGACTGTCGCACCCCTATAACTCTTCAATTATTGAAAATAACCCCAACAAACCTTATATTTTTGGAAACGGCGACTAATTCTCTATTAAGTGATGTGCATTTGTTATCTCTAAGATGACGTATGTCAAATCCGCGATAGGCAACTGTTTTTTTTAAACTAAAATAGTATGCATACATAAGAAATTTTTCGAGAAAAATCAGTTCAAAGTTTATTCAAATTATAGCAAACAGTCTATTTATTAACATAACAAACATTTAAAAAAACGATAAAATCTTAAAAATTATACGGTAACTATCTACAGGGTTCTCGTTTTTCGAGGGCCACTATGGGGATCTCGTAAACGGTAAGAGTTACGACTTCAGTTAAATTAGGGCAAAGTTGTATATTCAGGTGCTTAATGATTTGACGCAAACAGAACTTATCTAGCTCTTTTAGTTTTTGGGATATAGGGAAAAAAGTAAAAAAGTGGATTTTTGTTTTTTGCCTGTAACTTTTTCATTTGATGTCGAATTTCATTTCTTCTAACAGTTTTTCATGGCCACTTTTTGCAAGGAATCAGAATCCCCAATTATATTTTTCGTGCGACGTGTGGTTTTTTTAAACCATCATCAGGTAAATTTTTTCTTATGGACGCTATATCTGATTTTAACGCCTATTTGTAGAGCATTTTATTCTGAATTTGATAATGTATAACACTTAACACATTTTTGAAACAATTTTTGTTAAAATAGGTTAAAAACAAATATTTTATTTAAAACAAATCCTAATCGGCATTGTAAATAATTGTCTTTGTCCCTTTTGCCTTGGAAGCACGTAAGTAAACCGCATGAAATTACTATTAAAGGGATTTAATTAAAAAAATCGGTATTAATAAATATGTTAGGAATGCATTAACATTGTTTACTTATTAGCAAATATTTTTAGAACATTTTCTTTGGTTAAGTAATAAATTTCTGTAAAATGTGTATTTTAGTCCTTATTTGGCATACAATTATTTGTAACAAAATTTTCGTAATCAAATAATATAAGTGTTCATAGTTTACAAAAAACGTCCAGAAATCTGTTTACGCTTTTTGCTTATTAGAAGTCATTAACGCAGATAAAAGGCATAACTTGTTATTTTTTGTTACAAATAATTGTATGACAAATAAGGATTAAATACACATTTTAGAGAAATTTATTACTTAACCAAATAAAATATTCTAAAAATATTTGCTAATAAGTGAACAATGTTAATGCATTCCTAATTATTAATATCTATTTTTTTAATTAAATCCCTTTCATAGTAATATCATGCGGTTTAATACGTACATCCAAGGAAAAAAGGACAAAGACAATTATTTACCATGGCGATTAGGATTTGTTTTAAATAAAATATTTGTTTTTGACATTTTTAACAACAATTGTTTCAAAAAAAGTCGCAAGTGTTATATCGGGTGATCGAAAATGATTGATGCCAAGGGTGTTAGGAACTTTATTCGAACGGTTGGTAACACATAGGGAAAAACCAGTGGCGTAGGGAAAGAAGTTTATATTGACATTTAAATATGACAACTACAGTTTTTGTTGTCAAAAAGATTTGCAAAGCTTTTTGTGTAAGAATAAGCTTTATGAAAAACAATTAAGTGAGGTTACTTAAAATCAGTTCCTTTATTAATTTTTAAAAGTACATATTAGGTAAATATTGTTTGCAATACAAGTTTACAGAAGGTGCTCAACATGCCTTCCTTCATTTTCTAAACATAAATTAACACGTCTTTTTAAATTTTCAAACACGTTTTGTAACATATTTTGTGATATATTGTTAATTTCAATTTTTATTGCTTCTTCTAATTCTCGAAGTGTATGTAGCCTGTTCGCAAAAATTCGATTTTTTAAATATCCAAATAGGAAACAGTCAGGTGGTGTAAGTCCAGGAGACCTTGGTGGCCATAAGTTAGCACTAATTATTCTGTCATCATAAAATTCTTCGAGAAATGCTATGGTACTATGTGCTACATGAGGCCTGGCATTGTCTTGTTGAAAAAATCCATTTTGAATTTCATCATCGTGCAGTTGATCAATAAATGTTCCTAACATTGCTTGGTATCTTTCGGCATTGATTGTATCGTAGAAGAATATTGGTCCAATAATTCTTCTTCGTGAGATAGCTATCCATACTCCAACTTTTTGTGGATGCAAAACAGTTTCAACAAAAATGTGAGGATTCTGTGCGCCCCAAGTTCTATAATTTTGACTGTTAACATACCCTGACCGATGAAATTATGCTTCGTCAGTAAAAAATGTCAGGTCCAAAATTTCATTATTGTTTAAATGTCGGTTGAACCAGGTACAATAACGTTGTCTTGCTTCAAAATCGCGTGTAAATAATTGGGGAATGGTTGTCACTTCATAGGGGTGTAAATGTAAAACATTCACTAAAGCTTTTTGTGTGCTGCCATATGAAAGTCCTAAAAATGTATTACTATAATTGTGAAAATCTAAATTCAATGCAATGCCTTACCTGTTTGAGTGGATAGTTTTCTAATAGATTTTTGTGGGCTTATGGCTACTCTTGTTTGAACATCTTCGATTACTTCCTGCGTAAGAACCGACGGTCGACCTGATGATTTTGCCCTACACACACAGTGCTTGTTATCGAAGCGGTCAACTACACGTCGTTTATGGGTGGCAAAAACTTTGGGATTAATTTCAATGTCTGGAAATTTTTCTTGAAACTGTTCAATAGTTGACTGCAGAGAATAAGTCCAATCGCCATCGTCGTTACGGTTACCACTTCGGTAGTTTCCCATCAATATCATCTTATTCTTGTGTGAACACCATCATGAATAGTTAGTTCTTAGAAGAACTGATTTTTACGAAACGATGCAAATTAAAACGAAAAACTACGTAGAAATTACACACGAAATGATAGAACAACCTGAACGCACAGACAATGGAAAAATTATAACTGATTTTTACGAAAAAATGCAAATTAAAACGAGAAACTACTAATCGCACACGAAATGACAGATCAACCTGAACTGTCACTGAATACGAAAATAATACTACGCCACTGATATCCTAGTTTTACACTGCGATACCAACAAAAAGTCGGTTATTTTATTTTCGGTCTGAAGTTAGCGGGCATCAGTCATTTTCGATCACGCGATACATTGTCGAATTCAGAAAAAAATGCTCTACAAATTGGCGTTAAAATCAGATATAGCGTCCATAAGAAAAAATTGACCGGTTGATGGTTTTAAGAAAACGAAACGTCGCACGGAAAATATAATTGGAGATTCCGATTCCTTGCAAAAACTGGCCATGAAAAAGTTTTAACAGAAATGAAATTCGACATCAAATGAAAAAGTTACGGGCAAAAAACAAAAATCCATTTTTTGATTTTTTTCCCTATATCTCGAAAACTAAAAGAGCTAGATAAGTTCTGTTTGCATCGAATTATTAAGCACCTGAATATACAACTTTGCCCTAATTTAACCGAGGTCGTAACTCTTACCGTTTACGAGATCCCCATAGTGGCCCTCGAAAAACGAGAACCCTGTATATTAATGTAAAACTAGCTAAAACCTAAATAAAGATTTATTATTACTACTATTAGTATGATTATTATAGAAGCATTTACCGAAAATACGTCTTGGCTGGGACGGTTTGTATAATTATTTGGTAATTTGGCACAATTCAATTAATTCAGTTTTGTCCAACACACATGTTCCGTCATTTTTGGCATACTGTTTAAGGTTCTGTCAACGATAACAAATCAAATGACAACAAACAAGTTATAATATCCCAGCAAAGGTTTCCTAAATAAACATTACATTCGTAATTACAATTTTTTGAATGATATAACGTAAGTTGACCTTTTATTTATTTATTTCGATCTGCTGAGAGAGTTTTAATCAAGAAAAGTAAACATAAGGGACTCAATAAGAAACAATTATACGAATCACTGATCCGAGAAATCCAAAGTTAATACTGACCACGAATTGATATCTTTGATTACTTTTCATCTGAGTTTTTAAATGTCACGCATTTTGCAAATTTTAGCAGTGATGCTATCAAGAATACCACAGCTATCTGGTTAAGGTGATATTCGATTAATTATTGCAATTTATTAGTAAACACGTTTAAATAAGTGTCCTGCCATTTTTGATGAAATACAGGTTACAGGGTGTCCCAAAATAATAATAATAATAATAATAATAATAATTTATTCATCCTTATATAACAAACAAAAAAATTGTGTGGGATAAGTCAATAGGTACAAAATTCAATACTACAAAATTCAATACTCCACATACATAAAAAACTCTTCAAGCGAATAAAAAATATGTTTAATTAGCAGGTGTTTTAGTGACCTTTTAAATATTTTTCTATTTGTTAATTTCATTTCCCTGGGTACTTTATTAAATACCCTTACACTCATTGTAGTTAAAGACTTCTGAACAATAGTTAATTTAGTTTGTTGAGGCAACAATAAATGGCCATATCTCGTCTCATATTTAGAAGAATTTCGATTATTCAAACGATCTCTATTGTCAAAGGCATATAAAGCCAATTCTAAAATCAAAAGGTTAGCTAATGTTAATATTCCCAAATCCCTAAATATATCTTTACATGATTTTCTAGTACTTGTCTCTACCATTGATCTTACAAGTCTTTTTTGGCAAAGAAATATTCGTTTAAATTGTGAAGAATTACCCCATAGTAATATCCCATAACTTAACCTAGACTGTGCTTCAGCAAAATAAATCTTTTTGAGAACATTAATCTCCAGACAATGTGTTAGACATCTTATTTTATAATTTACAAGATGGTTTACCCGGCGATGCACGGGCGATTACAATTTTAATTACTGTTTTAACTTGAATAAGCCCAATAATTCCAAATCATACACAAATGACATACTCTGATCAATCATATTTTCATTTTCTTATAATTCCTTAAAAAATAACTATTTATTGCTTAAAAATTGAATAATAACTCAAATTTATTTTCTTTCGTCTTGTTTCAATTAAAAATGTACTAATAAAAATAATACTTCATGTACATTTATTACTAATTGTATACAAAACAATCTTTACTTGTGAAATACACCGCGCCGTATCGTGTTATGACCATGTATTTGCCGACGTAAGATCGAATCCCGTCGAAGTAATTTTTTTTTTTTTTTAAATTGGTAATATGTGCTTGTACTTAAAGTGAGGCGTTAGATCTGCAAGGTCCTAAATAGTAACTGTGCAAAATTTGGTCCCGATCGGTCAACGGACCTAGGATTCTATAGCGAACAAACAAACAAACAAACAAACACACAAACAAGCTCTTTTATATATATAGATTACATTAAGTTTTGTTATTAATTTATCAGCGTGGTCATTCCATTGAAGAGTGTCACTAATAGTAACACCCAAAAAACTACAGCTGTTTACAAAATTAATGTTTTCATTATTAATACTTAATGACATTGTATTACTTAAGTTTCTTTGTACAGTGTGAAAAAGAATAGCATTCGTTTTGTTACAATTCAAAAAAAGTCCATTAAAAGCAAACCACTTATGCAATTTCTCTAACATGGTCTTACATCTTATCTCAGTTTCTTGTAAAGATTTACAGGATACGACAGCAGAAGTATCATCTGCATACATCACCATAAAATAATCTGCTAAAAATTCTACAATATCAATCAAGTACACCAAAAACAAGAATGGGCCAAGGACAGACCCTTGTGGTACGCCCAGAATTACAGGTAAAGCCCTTGATCTGTATCTCTCACAACTTCCATTTTTGAAAAATGATATTTGTACAAATTGCATTCTATTATTCAAGTAGGATTCAAACCATTTCAAAAAATTTCCACGAATACCATATGCTTCCAATTTATCCAGGAGACGCTTGTGAGGTACACAGTCAAAAGTAAAGTGACCAGATGTCAGATGTAATGCGGGACGTTCAAAAAAAGTAGTAAAAAAAAAGTTAAATTTGTTATGAGTTTATTAATATGGAAAAAAACAAACACAGTTGACATTAATTTTGAAAAATTAAAAAAACTTCATTGCAAAACATTAACCACATAAAAACAGTTTCAAAATAACACAAAATGACTAGGAACATAAATATCAAAAATAAATATAGACATGAAAAACAAACGTAAACATTAAAAATAAATATAAACATTAACATCTATATAAAAAATATTTGTATATAAATAATCACATTATTTATAAATATTTCTCCGCAGAGTGAATTTTTTTTAGTAAAACTCCATTACTTGAGATATTTTTATGAAATTCTTCGCAGGTATTTGAAAAATTTATCTTAACTAGCAATATTGCTCTTAACGTTTCTATGCTCAATTGCGTTTTTTCTCCACAGCTTATTCACAACTGAAAAAAACCCTTTGCGTTGCGCCATTGGTACCTGGTAAGCATAATGCAAATCCAACTTCTTTTTCTTTAGATCCAAATTCAACTTTACGAAAGTAATTAGATAATTTCGTTGAAGAAGCTGCAGCTAATAATGTAATAATGCTCGTTTATGTTTATCCGAAGAAATGTGTCTTGTGATGTCATTCTTGCCTCCCGACGCAATCGAGAAATCACTATTGCAAATATCACAGTGAACAGTGTGTTCAATTTTGGTTCTTTTTATAAAACCAAATTCGTTTTTTAATTCGTCTGTAAATGTACAAAGCCGTTTCTTTGACATGGTTATCTTTATGTTAACTATTTAACACAACACACTATTTAAAAATATAAACTTGTCAATTGACACAAGTAGAAGAAATATTTGTAACCGACTGACAGTTCTAGCGCCATCTAGTATGAACTAAGAAAATGGTAAAAAAGGTTGCATAACCAATCTGGGACAGTTTTCAATGCGGGACAGACAACTCAAATCCGGGACTGTCCCGCACAATCCGGGACGTCTGGTCACTTTAGTCAAAAGCCTTACTGAGATCACAAAAAACTGCCACAGGAAGTTCACTGTTATTTATATCGCGCAACACTTTTTCATAAAAAGAATTTATAGCTGTCATAGTAGATTTGTTAATACAGTAACCGTGCTGTTTAGGAGTTAAAACATTATGTTTATCTAAGAAGCTTCTCATTCTCTCTAAAACTGCATATTCAAACAACTTAGCAAAAGTACTGGATAAAGAAATCGGCCTGTAATTAGATATAATTGACTTATCTCCTTTTTTAAAGATAGGAGAAATTGCAGAAGTTTTCAAAACATCCGGAAAAATACCTGAATTAATACTCAAATTAATTAAATATGTTATTGGTTCAACCAATTCATTTTTGAACTCTTTAACAATTTTAGATGGGATACCATCTGGTCCACTACTAAGTTTAGATTTTAATTTAGATATAATTGACCCAATCTCCTTAACTGTATAATCAACAAAAAATATACTACCACATATTGTCTTGTTAGTAAATATATTATCTTGTGGTCTTACAATATTTTGAGTTATTGCAAAAGACTCCATGCTAAAGAATTCTACAAAATTCTCAGCAACCATAGTAGGTTCATGAATGATGTTATCTTCTTTTTTATTCTTGAGGCTTTCGCGGCCGTTATCCATAATACAATCTTGGTTTCCGGGTTTGGAACCGCGTCTTCTATATTTAGAAGTAGTTGACGTTTCGACCATTGTGTCTTGGTCTTTTTCAAAACGACTAATTTGTGAGGGATGTTGCTGGGTTTATATATCCAGCTTGTGGAGGCGTGGCGTTCCGCTTGATGGATTTGTTCTGCCTCAGTGATTTTGTGATGACTGGTTTCCAGATGTTTGAGAGTTGTATGCCTGTGTCTCTGTTGTAGTTGTTTGAGTTCTTGATGATTTCCAATGATTCTCAATATAATCTTGGCCAGAAATGGTTTGCGCGGGCCAGTAGTTTTGTTTCTCTGAAGAGGATGTTGTGTCCTGTACCCTGGGCGTGTTCTGTTACCCTTTCTGGACATACTGGTCAAAAGAGAAGCAAACGGAACACTTAGCCACAGCGTTTACCGTAAACCGACCCATACCAACCGATATCTAAATGCTGCATCACATCACCACCCGGCCCAAAAACAATCGGTGATCAACACATTAATACATAGGGCTAAAGAGATATGCACACCAGAAAACATCAAAGAAGAACTGAACATGGTCACGAGAGCCCTGCAAGAAAACGGTTACCAGCGTAAACAAATACTTCGTACCATACAAAAACATGCCACGCCAAAAGAAGGAAAAGAAAAGAAAGAATACATCGCTACGACTTACTTGCCCTACATCAGCGGAGTAACTAACAAAATATCAAAGCTTCTACAAAAACATAAATCAAAACCGTTTTCAACGCTCCTTTGAAGCTCTCGAATAAATTAAGAAGAACACACGACACAGGACTACACCACGAGGGAATATATAGCATACCTTGCTCCTGTGGAAAAGTATACATAGGACAGACTGGCAGGAGTATACAAACGCGTCTCAAAGAACACGAAGGACAAACAACAAGAAAACAAGTCGATAAATCAGCGGTAGAAGAACACGCCCAGGGTAACATACTGAATTTTGCGGGTAGCGGGTCGGGTATCGGTCATTCGTACACAATAAAGCGGGTATTCGTTCTGATACTTTTTTTTTTAAATTTTTAAATGTGAATGTGTATAATATTATCGCCTGCTTATTATATTTATTACCATGTTTTAAACAACAAATATATAATTTGGAAAACAAATATGATTAAAAATGTATACGAAGCAATTTTTATGTATTCACAGATTTACACGAATACTATCGTATAAACCCACAATGAACAATACAAATACGAAATACTTTGTAAGCAAGCCGAACATGCTGTTTCGCATTTAACTCATTTATAAAGCCTGCCACACACAATCTAACGCGCGATTCAGCAAGATTGACCGATTTGGACGGCAGACAAACAAGTCTGTACTGCAGTACGATCGCAGTTGATACTTGTAATATTTCTATAAAAGGACTAGTCTATTTAGTGGTGCAGTCAGTGCAGTGTTCGTGCGTTACTTTAATTTACAACATTTGAAATTAAACATAACACATCATGTCTGTTAATCTAAATGATATAAAAAATAAAGTAAAGAAAGGTGAATATAAACTTATAGATAAAATAAACCCTAAATCTGACGTTTGGAATAAATTTAAATTAATAATAAATGAAACGGAAGAAGTTATTAAAGATGTTGTTGCTTGTAAAAATTGTTTTCAAGTTTTAGTTTTTAACAGTCATAAAACTGGTACATCATCTTTACGAAAGCATGGTTGTTCGGGTTTTGCGGGACCATCTACAAAAACCTTAACATAATATTTTGTAAAATCGCCAACTCATTTAAAACTACCAGATAAAAACGACAAAGCTCTAATAATACAATCTGCTGTAAAATACGTGTGTAAAGATCTAAGACCATTTCAATCTGTTGCTGGTACTGGTTTTATAGAACTAGTACAATGTTTAATTGATATTGGTTCAAAATCTGGTCGCATTGATGCTAAAGAATTATTACCTGATCCCACAACAGTTTCTCGTCATATAAAAAAAATGGCAACAGAAACCAGATTGAAACTTATTTCAGAACTTAAAGAAAACTTACGTGAAGCAGGAGGAGCAGTTACTTTAGATATGTGAACTGATGATTATAGAAAAATTAGTTATTTGTGTTTAACTTTACATTATATTGAGAAAACCT
This sequence comes from Elmis aenea, assembly GCA_947652605.1. Classification (NCBI taxonomy): domain Eukaryota; kingdom Metazoa; phylum Arthropoda; class Insecta; order Coleoptera; family Elmidae; genus Elmis; species Elmis aenea. The sequence goes on from OX393583.1 coordinate 22,619,247, forward strand.
GGACTTTAAAAGAAAGAGTCTTATGCACACACAACACAATGGGATAACACTTTAAAGAAAACTGATGAAAATATAAAGTCTGCAGGAATTCAAAGTTTACGAAAATTTGAATTGGAAGATTTTTTACAAAATTAATTTACGTTACTGACCGTGGTGCCAACATGATAACTTCTTTAAAAAACGTAAAACGTTTAAATTGTTCTGCACATCTTCTTAACACGGTGCTCCATCATTCGTTCTCGTCAAAAAATAAGGAAAATGTAAAACAGTCCTTAGATTTGCAAAATGTAATAGATGCCGGTAAATCTCTTGTAACATATTTTAAACAATCAAATTTGCAAAATAACCTTCAAAAAACTTTAAAAGCACCGGTTGATACCAGATGGAACAGTTTATACATGATGTTTGACTCAATTTATGCTCAATATGACGAAATTAAAGATATTTTACTTGAACGATCTGAAGAACATCGTTTAGATGATTTAAATAAACAATTACTTGAAAATATTGTCGATTTTCTAAAAAAATTTAAAATAGCATCCGATGCGTTAGAAGCCTCGAAGACACCAACAATATATTTAACTGTAGTTTGGTTTAAAAGATTGGAAAAACATCTTGAGCCATCATTACGAGACGACATTATGATATCAGAGTTAAAAACAAGATGTTGACGCATTTTAACAGAAAAATATCAACCACATTTATTACATAAAATTGCACTATTTTTTCATCCAAAATTAAAAAGTTTGAAAATGCTTAATTCTGATATTGAAAAGGAACATGTCAGAAATGAAATCAAAAGACTAATGCATGAATATAAAGACAATACATTAACGCAAAAACATGAATCACTTTTAGAAAAGCCAAGTAAAAGCTACTACAGAGGGGGGTGATTTTAAGAAAATAAAGAAGAGAAAAATAGAAGACTGTTTAACAGACATTGAAGATTTAAGCGACGAAAATTTAGAACCTTCACCAGACGAAATACAAATGTATGCTAAATTAAAATTGAGTGAAGATGAAGACAATTTTGAATTATTAAATTGGTGGAAATCCAAATCTGATATATTTCCGAATCTTTCTAAATTAGCACGCACTATTTTATCTGTTCCAGCCAGCAGCGCTGCGAGTGAAAGAGATTTTTCTACAGCTGGCTACATCGTCCAAGAAAGAAGAACCCAACTTAATCCAGAAACTGTAGATGATATTTTATTTCTTCATAGCAATTTGTAAAATAAGAAAATAATGTTATTTAATATTCGACAATATTTTTAATTTATTTTAATTATCTTTTTTGCATAACATGTTTTTGTATTAACTAATACAAAGTTAACATATTATATTTAACCACTTATTTCTTTTTCAGTTGTTTAAAATAAAACACGTTACATTTTAAGTTTGTATTTGTATGACAAGAATAAATAAACGTTAATACTTATTTTATTTTCTTATTTTGCTGCTGTAATTGTTTGTAAATTTAAAAAATGGGATTTTTTTCGCGAGTCGGGTGAAACTCAAACCAATTACAATAAAGCGGGTAGCGGGTCGGGTGCGGATAGCGGGTTGGGTGCGGGTAGCGGGTCGGGTGCGGGTCTAATAACTTAGAATTATGCGGGTAGCGGGTCGGGTGCGGTATCAACATCAGCTTTGCGGGTCGGGTGCGGGTCCGAAAAATTGGACCCGCGCAGGACTCTACCTCACTTGATTTTTGAGATGATGTACACCAAACTTGAGTTGTTTCTAAATAACCACCGTAGTTGGCTATGAATTTAACAAAAAACTTATTTTTGTCTGATTTCAAAATTTTTATCACTTTTTTCAGAATTTGCGGGAGGGAAATACGAAATTATTACTATGTAGTATAGGGGAGCCTTAAATTAAGACAAAAATGTCATGTTTTCTTGCTTTATACCGGGTGTAACTGAGTTCTGGTGCACCCCTTTTTTAATTTAGTTTCGATCTTTTGATTATACACAACTGAAATTTTAGACGTTTGATATGTGTAAGAAACCAGATTTTTTTGTTTCACTTCTGGTTTCGCCAGGAATTATCCTAACTTTCTTACTTCAAATAGAATACCCTGTATATTTTTACATTTTTGGAAAAAGGAAGCAATTTTGAATACCTTTTTGGTACATTTTTTAACCTCAAATAATTTTTGGACGATTTTTTAAAGTTTAGTGTGCCTTGACCTTCATAAATTGAATTTTATTATGACAAAAAGTTTCACATCCATGAACACAACTTAATTTTTGCTATTATTTATTGCTACTTTAGCAATAATTCAAACAATTCTAAGAAAACAGGAATTGTACACCACAATATATCACTTTACTTCCGTAAAATAAACGTTTTGTGCTCAAAATTACTACATATCGACAAACGTATTTAAGATGGATAATAAATACGGTAAAAAAATTTGCTGCAGGATTCACAGAACATGGCAAAATTTTTAGACTTTACTGCCATCTCCATTATTTATCGTAAATAACAACCCTATTGATACTTAGTTGGCAATACAGTTCATAAAAAAAAAAAGATTTTTGCGCTCTCTTTAAAATAGATTTCGGCCGCCACGGGAGTGTAAGAACACCGGCCCGTCGTCGTATCGTTCAGTGGGGATTAGTGATTGCAATACCGGTATACCGGTATACCGAATACCGGTATACCGTGCCATTTTACAATACCGAAATACCGTCTCATTTGATGGTCTAATACCGGTATTCGGTATTATTATTATTTGTTTTAAAATTTGATTTGTATTATTTTATAATTGCAGTCTGCCAAAAATAAAAAAATAGCAATAAATGCAAAACACAAAATTGTGTCACAAAATTATATATTTAAATTAATTAAAAGAGAGATGATATTATTAGAAGACGAAGGAATATTGCAATATTGGAATATTTGTTGTCATTTCCAAGGCTTACTATTAAAAAATGTTGCATATTCTGTTAACTTTATCAAAAATTCTTAACTCGAAAATTATTGCAGATAGGTATAGGAAACGCTAATACAGATTGATGTAGAATTTACTTTTGAATTAGAAAATGAAAAAAAATAATTGGGCATTGTATTTGAAAAAAAAAACGATTTTTATTGGTCTGAAATTTTGAACACCCTGTAAGTAATGCATCGATTGCAAAAATTCTTCTATGCATAGTCTAAATTTAAGCGTTTTCTCTTCAAAAATGGCGGCGATAGATAATATTAAGCATCACGATGAAAATCAAAAAATTTCAAAAAAGTCCAAAAATCTAAAAAACGACTGCACTTAGGTGTAGGGTATGCTATTAATAGATCCTCTAAAATAACGTATTTAATCCAAAAATGCAATAAAAAATAGACCATTGTATTTGAAATAAGAAAGTAGACGTCAACTTCCGGTATTTCCGGAAGTGTCGCCATCTTGAAAATATTTTCAATAAACAGATCAGATAACATTATGGTCATAACCATAATTTCAGATCAATACCATTTTTCATTCTTCATATATTTTTAATGCCCGGTCCCAATCAATCACACTGTATATCTTCAGTTTTTTGTGTCCATATTTTTTTACATATGTAATTTTTTAAGTATCTTTATTTTATGTAAATTTGTGTTTTGACTTTTGTCATTATACTTACTATACCGGGTGTAAATGAAGTGTGGTACACCCCCTTTTTTTTCTTTAGTTTTGATTTTAGATAAATGAAATTTTAGACATATGATATGTGCAAAAAAACTGGCTTTTTGAGCCGTTGCACACATTTGTTTTACTTCCGGTTTCGCCGGAAATGACCCCAGCTTTGTTATTTTAAATGGAACACCCTGTATATTTTTACATTTTTGAAAAGAGGAAGCGATTTTGGATACAACTGCACTATTTTGGTTAATTTTTATAACCTCAAAATTTTTTTGAAACAAAATTTAGTTTTTTATTAAGGGTGCCGTGACCTGCATAAATTGATTTTTATTATTTAAAAAATTGTCCAAAAAACGTTTTTGTAAATTTTAAATGACATTTAGGTTACTTTAATCGGCTTTGTAGGTTGCGAAATCGGTTTTTTGACAAAAAGTCATTTTTTTTTTAAATGGAACCATACTGGTACTAGCGGTTATTTAAATTAAGCATCTTCTAACGAATCCATCGATACCAATAACTTGTATTTTTATTAAGAGTCTGCTTCAAAAATTTATTAGGAGATCCTTTTAATCGCAGTAATCTAATTATGTAAAAATGATTACCAAAATTTTTAGACTTTTTAATTAGATTACTATAGGAAGTAGTTAAACATAAAACAACGATCATTTGTTTTGTTGTAATTATGCACAGTGTACTGCGATTAAAAGGATATTAATAAATCTTCACCATAATTTGAAGTTTTTGAAGCAGATTCTTAATTAAAATACAAGTTATTGGTATCGATGGATTCGTTAGAAGATACTTAATTTAAATAACCGCTAGTACCAGCATGGTTTCATTTAAAAAAATTGACTTTTTGTCAAAAAACCGATTTCGCAACCTTCAAAGCCGATTAAAGTAACCTAAATGTCATTTAAAATTTATAAAAACGTTTTTTGGACAATTATTGACATAAAAAAAATCAATTTATGCAGGTCACGGCACCCTTAATAAAAAACTAAATTTTGTTTCAAAAAAATTTTGAGGTTATAAAAATTAACCAAAATAGTGCAGTTGTATCCAAAATCGCTTCCTCTTTCCAAAAATGTAAAAATATACAGGGTGTTCCATTTAAAATAACAAAGCTGGGGTCATTTCCGGCGAAACCGGAAGTGAAACAAATGTGTGCAACGGCTCAAAAAGCCAGGTTTTTTTGCACATATCATATGTCTAAAATTTCATTGATCTAAAATCAAATCTAAAGAAAAAAAAGGGGGTGGACCACACTTCATTTACACCCGGTATGTACATATGTATGTGTAAAACGCATATATTGTATTTTCAAAATTAATACTTTTTTAAAAAAGCAATAAGTTCCGGTATTACTTGCGAATAAATACCGAATACCGGTATCGTAATTTTGGTCCGGTATTGCAATCACTAGTGGGGATGTTATCGCGGAGACGGCCTCTCATTCAATGGCGGGTTCTAGCATCTAGCGGCTAGGACCATCGCGTCGTAGCGAAAGGTTTAACGAAAGTAAGGTGACCAACCGTCCTCCTTTAGGTAGGACAGTCCTCCTTTTTTCACTTCTTTCCTCCCTTGAAAAGGGTCCTCCTTTTTGTCCTTTTCGATATTTGAAGACTAAAATCTGTAAATCTCCTAATTCGATCGTGAAGAAATTAGAAGACTGAATGTATATTTAAATTTTGAAAAATTAATACAATGGGAAAATCAACACGTTGAAATTAATAAAAGATGGGTGAAAATATTCAGCCATTTCAAAAATAGACATATTCCATGTGAAAATTTATTTATTCTTGTTCAATTTGTGTTGTGCTGCCCTGGAACTAATGCAGCAGTTGAAAGAGTTTTTTCAATTGCTAATGATTTTTGGACAAGTGAGAAATCGAGATTGAATGTTGATACTCTAGCTGCAACACTTGCCGTAAAATTCAATATGAAGGACATTTCTTGTTCAGATATTTCCAAAATATTGTTAGAAGATAATACACTGACAAAAAATATTCATTCAATGGAGAAGTTCTCCTTTAAATAGTTATAGGCATGTAAGCATAAAATTTCATGTTAGTGTTAGTTACAAATGTTTTTATTAAGCATTTATCATATTATAATGTTTGCAATGCATAAAATGTGTCTTATTTATTTACTTTTTTTTTGCTCTTCAATTTGTGTCCTCCTTTTCATTGTAAGAAAGTTGGTCACCTTAATGAAAGGCAATTCCCCTTTTAAACAATAATTATTTTTCTCCTGAGCTTCTGCCATCATCGCTTCTGCGTAAACGTAAAGTTCTAGTTAAGTTTGTCTTTTTTTACGAATTAAATTCGAGTTTGTGAATGGATCATTCCACTTTCAGTTATTTTCTATGGAAAAATTGATCCTATATTCGTCCGTCCCTCAATAATGGAACAATGACGAAAATAGAAGTCTTTCTGTACGTAAGGCGTAAGTTGATAACACTGCAATCGAAATTGTAACGATATTTGTGACACCCTGTACGAGTAAATACAAAGTCCGCCTACAAATGAACATAATTATTAGGCATCAATGAAACCACATTAAATAAATAACATTCAAACTGCTTCAACAAAATAACGTATATTACCGTTGCAATTTTATGATTAATTTTACGTAATACATTGAATTTCAATCAATACTAATTATCAACTGTACCTTTAGCGAGTCGAATCAATTTCCAGTTAGTAATTAAGAAAACGTTGGTTTCAAATTTCAATTTTAAATTCGCTTAATGATGACAATGCTGAGATCAAATGGAAAATTAAATCGAACGATTTTACTTCAGCGTGAATTAATAGGGTAATAACTGTCATTTAAAAATTGCCTTTGTACCTGAAACTTGCGAGTAAATGTTAACTTTTAAATTACAGGACAATTCTGCAAAAAAAAAATGGAATCGTTCAAAATTTATTATTTAACGCCAAGCTTGACACAGAGACGTGTGCACCAAAGAGTAACTTATTTAGGTTCAGCGTTTATAACAAAAGAAATAGAGGATCGTGAGCTCTATTTTAATATACAAGGTGCACCAAAAATTGTATACATACTTTACAGTCTATAATATCCGACACTAAGTATGATTTCGGATAAACAGGACGTAGTTATCAAAAAAACCTTTAGAATAATAATTCCAATACGGGATCAATGGAAGCGTCAAGAACAGAGCCGTATGCATTGGCAACGGGGCAACTGCCAAGGGCGCGAGGGGCGTCAAGCGCAAACATTTATGCACCCAGGCCTAAAAAACTAAAAACATCAGGCGCCCTTTGCTAAAATTTGTGCCACCCCAATATGTCTCTGCGATTTCCCACCAGTGCACGGTGATTCCCCTTTTAAACCAATAGTAAAAATGGCCCTGCACCCTGATGAATGAATCCAAGAGCTGGCACTGGAAATCCCGTTTTTCCGTTTATAGTCAACAAACTGATTTGCCCGGCGTTGCACGGGTGATTACAATTCTCTATTATCACAGACTACTCGCGCTCCGCGCTCGCGCTCGGCAGACGTTTCCAGATTATCAATCACAGACTACTCGCGCTGCGCGCTCGGCGGACGTTCCCAGACGTTTCCGGCCGGTCTCGACTGTTCCCGGCCGTTCTTTATACGACGTTTAATCCGCTGGGTCCTAAATAGTAACTGTGCAAAATTTGGTCCCGATCGGTCAACGAACCTAGGATTTTATAGCGAACAAACAAACACACAAAGAAAGAAACAAACAAGCTCTTAAAAACATATAGATAATCTTATGATACTTGGCCGCAGATGAGCAAAGCATTTATAGATCAATCAGTTGGGTGTGTTACATGTACAGGGTAGTCCAAATTCGATGAGATTACATGGGTATCTCGCTTAATAGTCAAGATAGAAAAACGGTCAAATTACCAAAAATGTGCAGTTTTTTGTGACAAGCTCAGAACAGTTCTCAAATATATTCTATCATTTACGGTTTATCTTGTTTTCACAGCCTACTTTTTGTATCTCATCTTTTAAAAAATTAAAAAACCTTTGTAACTTGCGTATTATTGAAAATAAATACATCAACCCTTATATATTTGAAAAAGAAAAAAACTTAAGGAATTTAAATAGGTCATAGCCAACTATAGCTTCTATTTAAAAAAAGTGAGTTTGTGTCATAACTTTTTAATATCAAGTGTAAAAAAATTTTTGTAGTACTATCTAAATCTACATAAAAATATCTAAGAATAATCTTCATAAACTTTTTAGATATTTAAAACAATAAGGAAGATTTGATAAATTTCCGTCTTTTTAGCACAAAATAGAGAAAAGTACTCTTACAGCAAGTATTAGGCTAGGCGCGCACATGCGATTTTCGGTCGCGCGATTATTTAGTCGCACAAATAGAACTCATGGTTTTAAGTGCAGTTGCGCTCACATGCGACTAAATAATCGCAGCGATTAAAAAGATGCAACACGTTCCATTTTCGCAGCGACGCGATTGTCGCAATTTGAAATGAATCACACAAGCAGGCATGAACCTGCGCGCACTTGCGACTATTCTGCCGTAGTTGTGGTTCATTTGATGCTGTATATTTGACTGTGTTATTAAAATTTTGCTTTTAAAATGTCTGAGGTGAATTATCCTACTGAAGAATTAGTGTCCAGTGTTTTAGACACAGAAACTATAATATCGGAGGTGGAAAAAAGACCAGCTCTTTGTAATATTATTTTTAACAATTCGTCAAAACTTTTTATACTCATTCTATAATAGCTGAAAAATTTATGAGGATGATCCCTCAAATCACTATTAATTTTATAGAATTGTCCTTTTAGCAATCTTTGACTTAATATTGGATGTACCCAATGTTGCTTTTTACGTTGTTTTCTGAATCTTCGACGAAACAAAGCAATCACACACACAAATCCATCTTGATTCTAATGTGTTGTTGCGTTTAAAAGTCGCAAGTGCGCGATCCATACAATTATCTTGCGACTACGATTTTATAGTCGCGGCGACAGAAAATCGCATGTGCGCGCCTGGCCTTAAACTATCGTAAAATATCATTGTCAGGTATTTTGTGCGTACGGCGTTAATTTTGTTACTTTTTATAAATTCGGAATAAAAACCGTTTTACGTTTCGATGTAAGAAGATTTATTCAAATGTCAAGTTGACACTTGATTACATTTTGGCATTTGTTTTGCATCAGCGCGGCCTACTTCGGTGCATAAAAATGCAATTAAATGGCTACTTTTGTGAAAAATATTGAATATCTCAACAATTACGGGGTTTAGACATAGGACAACCCCTATAAAAACTGAAGAGGAGAAAAAAAGCTATCAAATAGAGAGATAAAATAAGGGTGGTTACATTTGAAAAAAATGAGTTTAGTGACTTTGAAGTTTGGAAAGTTTGGCATTTTCTTGTGAACATCCTGTATCACTAAATTTAAATTATTTTTAAAATGTTGCTCTCTAACCGGATTATTGCTAAAACTTTTTTCTTAACTCCAAAAAACCAGGTCGCTACGATTTTTTTTAATTAAGCCTGCTTATGTCAGATTTTTCGGAAAAACAATTTATAAGTTGGCAACACTGACACAAAATCAAAAATGGAACAGACATTCACGCAGAGGTTAAAAAATGACATCCGAAGACCTAAAAATATACAGGGTGTTCCATTAAAAAAATCTTTGTTTTTGTTATAGCGCAAAAATGGGACACCCTGTATAGTTGAAAATAATTTTAAGGTGTAGATCTTTTTAAACCAATAATTTTGTGTATTTAAGTTTTTTTTCTATCTGTTACGGGCGGGGCGCTATGAAAGCCCGACGCGCTAATTAAGGACCTCGTATAACGACAAACTGAAATAAATCTTGAATAAACATATTGTATACATTTCTTAGTTTTCGTTAATAAACGTTACAACCCAGTGGGCCTTGTAAACCTCTGTCACCTTTATCACCTGGTATTCCTGTACTGCCATGTAACTCTGCCGGTCCTTTGTGACCTGGCTTGCCAGGTGGTCCAACAGGTCCAATTTTGCCGACCGGTCCCATCTCACCAGGAGATCCATCTTCACCCTGTCTTCCATCAGCACTATCCCTTCCAGGCTCACCCTTTTCGCCAGGTAGTCCAGGTTCACCTGTTGTACAAGGAAATCCTGGTAGTCCTGCAGCTCTTTTGGGTCCTTCGGGTCCTACATAACCTCTAGGATCTGGTGGTCCTTCCACTCTTACCTTCTTCACCTTTAGGTCCAGGAGCGCCACGATCACCATGTTTTCCATCTTCACCAGGTAATCTTGTAAGCCATCTTTTCCGATTTCACCTTGTTGACCATTATTGCCTGCTGGTCCAAGTGGACCAATTGGTCCAGTCTCTCCTTTAAGTCCAGGCATACCTTTGGTCTTTGGTCAGCTCCTGTCCAATTCCGTCTTTAATTTTAGCTACCAATTCCTCTTGATTAGCTTTCATCTCATATTTAATTTCTTCTTTCAGTGCCTTCATTTCATTTTGGCTAGCTTACATTTTCTCTAGCATCAAAGCGAAAAGCTTCTCCATTTGTTGCTCCATTTCTTGTTAGTCATACACTTATAGCAATCAACCCCACACCTGATAAGGTTTATTAACGAAAACTAAGAAATGTATACAATATTAACTTTATTGTGTTTTTTATTTAAAAGTTAATACGAGAAAACCTATGTAGTGCTGTCTCCACCACGACCACACCATGACGGGCCGATCAGCAAAGGTAAAAGTATAAGCGCTTTTAAGCAACGCAGTCTACAAAACCGATTCCCAGATAAACCACCCTTAATCTGTCACCAAATATTATTTTAATAATAATTCATAAACAAGAAATTTTGTATAAACGTTTTGTAAAAAAAAAGTCTTCACTAAAATCTCTGGAATTTTGGATTGTTAAATCTCTCTATAGAAAATAATTTACCATTAAAAATGTATTCATAGCAAGTAAAGGAACGCTAGAGTACGCCCACTTCCAGATTCAATGTTAACCATGACAAAGCAAGTCACAAAAATATTGTGAAGTTCTTTCGTATCACACTCAACAGAAGCGATCAATATACGCGTATCAAATCCAGCGTTGGTTGTTTTATTCCTCTGATAATTTCGCTTGATTTCTCGAAATCTTATTAAGTATTTGATGAAATCCGATCATTTTCATTAGGGTACCACTGTACTTCCTAGTACAGCGGTTGTGCAGCTAAAGCATGCGGATCAGAGGTTATAAACGTCAGAAGACGATTTATAGTTACAAAAAATAATCTTTAACAATTCGAAATACCAAGTGCATACGGATTGTGTACGATAAGAACTTGCAATTCCTAAAACCTGAATATACAGGGTGTTTCTTAAATATTGCGAAAAAATTCAGGTGGTGATTCCTTATCGAAAATTAAGGGGGGTTTTTCATATACAATTTTTTCCTTAGACGTCTCCTTTCGGAGTTACACCACCCTAAAGGGGAGCGGTAAAATTAGGTTTTTATTTTATTTCTCAAATTTGGATAAATGTAGGAGAATGATATTTGGTACATGTTTTATACTCATTAAAAGGTTTCCCATAGTAATATTTTCAATCCTCTCCCACCTTCACAATGGGCTGAAAAGTGCGACCCCTGTTGTTTTTTTTTTTTATCGGAACTTTTGGTGGGTTAAAATTTTGCAATTAATAATTTTTTGTTTAACACGTTAAGAGCTATTTGTATCCATTTTTGGATACAACACACTACATTTAGATTCGGCGGCCTGTATTCTTAAACATACATGTATTACCAGAAAAGGTTTAAGGATGGCCCGGTGAACCGAAAACCTTAGTGGCCAGCGATTTTTTTACTCACATTGATATAAAAAACTAACTTTAAAAAAATAAAAAATCTGTACTAAATACGATTAGTTTACCAAAAGTTATTACTGAACGCTTGATTGTAGGTGCATATAATATAAAATTATAATTAGGCGCATTTTATTTCATAATTTGTATTTATAATCTAAATAATGACAAAAACCGGGTTTTTAAGCGGTTTTCAAAATCGGTTCATAAGTTAAATCGGTTTTTTACGAAAAAAAAAGGTATTTAAACAAAAACTGTAATAAAAATAAAGTTCTCGATTTCGGTTAACCGTTGCCAATTTTTTTTTCGGTTTCGAGCCTGATAGGTACAAAATTAAAGTTTATTCAAAATACTAATTAAATAAATTACATAGTTAATTGAAATATAAATTAATTATAAAAAGTAACATCTTAACTGTTATTGCCGGAAAAAGTGAAAAGAACTAACAGATTAAAAGAAAATATTTACGAGAGAAAAAAGAATTTAGACATTTTCATATTTTTTGCTATAACATCTGAAGTAGGTACGACGAATTTTGTACTATTGGTAACTAAATGCTTTGGTAAAAAATATATTTAATCTTTAAATAGCCGGAATTTACTTGAAAGGATTATGGCACACAACTGGTCAACTGTTAACAGCTTGGGGTTAAGAAATGAGAACGATAAATGTACGATGCACAAGTAGGTAGGTAAGTTTTGGTACATAGTCCAGTCTCAGAATGGACAAAAAACCAAAGTTTGGCACTAAATGTAAGTTGTATTCGAACGTGATTTGTGCTGTTTGGCATAATTCAAATCTGATATGCACAAGTAAGCCTTTGCGATGTCGCATGGGGGGCGATGCCCCCCTAGTTCAATCGGTACGGGGGCACGAGTCCCGTTGCCCCCGTGTAGTCGGCGCTTATATAATATACATACATTCGATAAGATACAGAGGCGAAACACTATTTTCTTCACCATGGACCGCCTGTATCCAAATGGATACAATTCAATTTTTGTTTAAAAACTGGTTAAAATGTGATTATTTTGTGATTTTTTTTTATATTACTTAAGGGCAAGTTAGAAACCTTAATTTAAAAAAAATAATTGGTGGCCAGAAAAACCAACTCTCTTTAACATGGTGGCGCTTAACGTGTTAAAAGCATAATTTATTTAAAAACTTTTTTTATTCTCTAGTTTTTCTCGTAAACCTACAATTTTTGAGTAAAAAATAAAATAAATAAACACGAGTTCATCAAATATTCCAATATTAAACGAATCATTTTGGTGGTTGCCATGGTTTGTTTATGTTCATGTTGGGTAGAATTGACAGGCGTCTTAGCGTTGTCGCCGCGTAAACGTCGAAATGAACTACACCCGTCACTTCTACCTAACATGAACATAAACAAACCATGGTAACCACCAAAATGATTCGTTTAATATTGGAAAATTTGATGCACTCATGTTTATTTATTTTATTTTTTACTCAAAAACGGTAAGTTTTACGAGAAAAACTAGGAAATAAAAGAAGTATCTAAATAAATCAAGCTTTCAAACAAAATCTTTTTTATTGCAAAATTTCAACCAACCAAAAAGTTCTGATAAAAAAACCAACAGGGGTCGCACTTTTCAGCCCCCTGTGAAGGTGGGAGATGATTAAAAATATTACTATGGGAAACTTTTTAATAAGTATAAAACATCTACCAAATATCATTCTCCTACATTTTTCCAAGTGTGAGAAATAAAATAAAAACCTAATTTTACCGCTCCCCTTTAGGGGGGTGTAACTCCGGAAGGAGACGTCTAAGAAAAACATTTTATATGAAAGACCCCCCTTAATTTTCGATAAGGAATCACCTCCCAAATTTTATTGCAGTACTTAAAAAACACCCTGTATACGGAGTAGGTTAATCACAGCTACTCAATTCACCTATTTTTAATGATTTAGATACTTTGGAGCGAGAAAGAATAATGGAAATGAAATAGAACTTAGCGGGACAATAAACCGGTCTGTCCGGTTTTCCAATCCCTAGTAAAGATTTCTCACACACCCTGTTTATCGCCCACTTATAACAGAACCATTTTATTTAAAAAAATCTTAAATCTTGTAAGCCAAACTTGTGAGCTCAATTTTAAAATCGCGATTAATCCCATGTGCTACGAATTTGTAATTTTGACCTAATAAGTGTTAACGTTCTCACACATTTCGTAAACATGCATTCAAAATAAACTGTCTCAACATTAATAGCTACTAACATTGACTTTGTACTTATTAACATTTTTTACCTAATGTTTTTAATATAACGTCACGCTGACATAACTTGTAAGTGGAGCAATGTTATGTTTGCTTTTTTGCGGTAATGATGAAGAAGTTTTGAGATTGGTCCAAAACGGAATAGTTTCCGATAAATTTTACTCACAATTGGTGGAGTGTCTATAGCACAGGGTAGACCAAATTCAAATATTTTACGATGCATCTCGATTACCATAATAGTTACTGGAAATCTGATATCGGTCTTTTGGATTATTTTTCGGAGATAAACGTGGTCTTTTTTAATTTGACCCATAAGAATAATTAGTCCAAAAAATTTCTTCATGTCTATAGTGGTAATATCTGTAAATTTTGCCGTTTTTGCAAACACTTTAAATTTATCTTTATTTTGATTGTAATATAAGTTGCTCTGATATGTTAACATATCAAAAAAATCTTCTCCGATAAACAAATTGAGTATACTTTCCACACTACTTAGATTATCTGGTATAATTTTTACTCCACAATCGCCGGCAAAAGATTCTACTGTTGGAAATTCGTCTATATCTAACCAAGTATCTTCCTCGTCATTATCACTAGCTTCGGAACTACATTCACTTTCGGAAGAGTCAAGTTTCTTTGCAGGTCGTTTTCTAGTTTCAACAATACTTTCGTCACTATCACTGTCAAAGTTTGTGTCCAAATCACTTGGCGGATTTGATAAGTTGTCAGCAAACACATCACTTATATCTCCAAAACTGTTATTTTGTAAGGTCATTTTAATAATTATAAGTATGAATTTTATCTAAATAATTAAACTAAGAATATCAGCAAAAAATACGTTAACTATCAATATGATGTATATCAGGCCAAACGTAAACTAATAATGACAACAGTATTATTTTAACGCAATTAACGCGCGTAACCGGTCCAATATGCATGGCAGATATAAAGTTAATCTCCGCCACCGGTCCCAACCTAAAAGTCCATTAAATTTACCGGTCCTTTGCACATATTTCAGGTAATTGCTGCCGGTCCGATATGTGTTAAAGGACGCCAATATCGCTGATATTGTATTCGTGATTTTTCCTTTTATAACACTTTTAATTTTTATTGCGACCCCCCTCCAATTTTCGAGATTCTTTATACTTTGCAATGTTGGCAACCCGAACTAGAAATAAAACGCGTTTGCAGTAATACCACTCCAAATTCAATTTCCATTTTTCTTCGCGACCCCCCTTTAGATGTTTCGCGACCCCCTGGGGGGGTCGCGACCCACAGGTTGAGAATCACTGTAGTGCACTATTAGCTATTTGCCCGACTTTGAAAATTTACTATAACTTCTTTATTTACATAAATAGATCTCTCATACAAAGGTTTTTATAAACATTTTTATGGTTAATTTAAAAACATTTTATTATTATTATTTTTAACAACCTCAACTTTTGGGATATGAAGTAAACTTATACAATGTGTCCAAAAGGTACGGAATATGATATAAAGGGTGGTTGATTGAGACCGGGACTTAAAAATATATGAAGAATGAAAAAGGGTATGGATATGAAACTTTGGTTATGACCATAATGGCATCAGATCTGTTTATTGAAAATGTTTTCAATGTGGCTACACTTCCGGAAACACCTGAAGTTGACATCGACTTTCTTATTTCAAATACAATGATCTATTTTTTATTGCGTATTTGGATTGAAAACGTTATTTTAGAGGAACTTTTATTAGCATTCCCTATACCTAAGTGCAGTCATTTTGTAGATTTTTAGAACTTTTTTGAAAAATTTTTGATTTTCATCGTGATGCTTAATATTATCTAAAGCCACCATTTTTGAACAAAAAACGCTTAAATTTAGACCATGCCTAGAAGAAACCTTGGAGTACATCCTGGAATTTTTGCAATCGATGCATTACTCTTACAGGGTGTCCAAAATTTAATTTTCTCTTAATACAACTTCAGACCACTAAAATTCGTTTTTTTCAAATACAATGCCCAAACTTTTTTTTTTCATTTTCTAATGCAAAATTACCTTCTGCATCAATCTGTATTAGCGTTTCCTATATCTATCTGCAACAACTTTCGAGTTATTAAGAATTTTTGATAAAGTTAAGAAAAATTGCAACATTTTAAATAGTAAGCCTTGGAAATGACAACAATGCCAATATTACTAACTGTGAACCACTCTTATCGCGTAACTGCAATCCTTGATTTTAAAATCTGTTATAACCAAACGTGTGCCCGCCCGGTAAAGACGAAAAACAGATTACTTAAAAAGGTAAGCTTTGAATACAATAATTACTTGAAACATGCATGCCAACGATAAACCAAAAAAAGCAATGTTCAACAAATATTGCTTACGAGCGAATGTAAAATACCATTAAATGTATTGTTTGTCAGTCGTTTAATGAACGCACCCTAGACCAAGAGCCGTTTTAATAAAGGCCTTGGTACAATATTATTTTGTGAAGATTCAGTCAGTAACGCGACTTAAGCAAGTTATAAAAAGTTTATAGCAGGCCGCTTGATAGTGTGAATGTTTTGATCGACTGTTATCTAGTTTTGTTAGAGTTCCTTTTCTCGAGAAATTGTCAGACAGCTTTTAGTTTTTGATTGGAAGATTAAATAGTACTAATTCTAAAGTAGAATCAATCTAACGTATGCAATAAGTTTTTGTGTCCCTCTAACGATTTCGTTAATATCAAGGTAAGTGAGATCCCAGTAGGGGAATACCCGGTGCAATGGGAATACCCGGTGCAATAAGTACCTAAATGTTTTTTGTTTTATTTGCTTGTTATATTAAAAGACGTTTTTTAAACCCGTTTTTAATTTCAAACTATTTAAAATTTATGTTCTCGACTGAGTGAACTATAACCTGATTTTTTGTTTGTTTTTGTTTACATGGAAGTTTATGGGTTTCAATATTTTCTATTAAGAATAGTTATGTGTGTTTCTACAGCCTAATTGTTTGTTGTCCAGTGTCTTGATAAAAGATGATTATTTCTGCATAAATCTATTTGGGAAAAAAGAATACATTCACATTTATTATACAGGGTGTTTCACTTTTCCATGGGACACTATTGCTATCTCCGTAAATAATGAAAATACAAGGTTGGTTAAACGGAACAAAAGTTAGCTATTTAGAACTGTATTTTAAACAAGTTGTAGTTTTATTTGAAAATTCCATGGCTTGCCTGATATAACGAAAAAACTGAAATTGATCAAACATTTTAAAACTCAAATATCTTGGCTATCATTGCTAATACACAAAAATGCTATAAAAGGTTGAAGGTAAATTTTTATTTATAGATTACTGTGCGAGATATTTCATAAACTTCTTTGTTTTTTAATGATAGTTTTAGTAGACAATGATGACTTACAATTAAAGATTGTTTTTTTCTCTTTACAATGATATAGTATTTTATGTGTTTATTTACAAATATAAACGATATAACTAAAAAAATTGCGAATCTAATTTAAAAAATCTACGCTGCAATGGAAAAACAGCAACGGACTATTGTTTTATTTTGACTTTGGCTAACCTACCCAGTCACTCTTAAACGGCAACATTAAAATAAATGTAATGAAAAATTAAATAATCATACCGATTGATAGTATACAGGGTTCTCGTTTTTCGAGGGCCACTATGGGGATCTCGTAAACGGTAAGAGTTACGACTTCGGTTAAATTAGGGCAAAGTAGTATATTCAGGTGCTTAATAATTTGACGCAAACAGAACTTATCTAGCTTTTTAGTTTTTGAGATATAAGGAAAAAAGTAAAAAAATGGATTTTTATTTTTGGCCCGTACCTTTTTCATTTAATGTCGAATTTCATTTCTGTTAAAACTTTTTCATGGCCACTTTTTGCAAGGAATCAGAATCCCCAATTATATTCAATCAATTTTTTCTTATGGATGCTATATCTGATTTTAACGCCAATTTGTAGAGCATCTTATTCTGAATTCGACAATGTATAACAGTGGGCAATTTTTTGAAACAATTGTTAAAAATGGCAAAAACAAATATTTTATTTTGAAAAGTTTCTAATCGGCATGGTAAATAATTGTCTTTATTCTTTTTTTCTTGGAATTAAGGTAATTAAAAAGTATGAAATTACTATTAAAGCGATTTTATTGAAGATTTAACACAAAACGAAAATAGGTAGGTATTTATTTATTTATTGAATGGAAAAAAACAGCTATGCCATCCGTGCACGGTCACCCAACCAAGAACTAACTTAACTTGTCAAACGAACGCATTGGTTACATCTTCAACGAGTTATGCCCTTTATCTGCGTTAATGGCTTCTAATAAGTAAACAGATTTTTGGATGTTTTTTAAAAACTATGGAAACTTATATTTGTTTACGAAAATTTTGTTGCACATTCGTGTATGTAATAATGTTAATACATTCTCAACATGTTTATTAATACCTGCTTTTGTTAACGAAATGTCAGTTTTATAAACCTTTTCTAAATCAATATGAAACAGAGTGGTTATGATTTGGGAAATTTAAAAAAAGAGGTTATTAAACGTCAAAACAAGGGAAAGGGACAAAGACAATTGTTTACCATGCCGATTTGGAATTTTTCAAAATAAAATATTAGTTTTTGCCATTTTTGCTAAAAATTGTTTCAAAAAAGTGTCAAGTACATATTATGCATTGTGCAATTCAAAATGAAATGCTCTACAAATTGGCGTTAAAATCAGATATAGCGTCCATAAGAAAAAATGTACCTGATGATAGTTTTAAAAAAGCGAAACGTCGCATGAAAAATATAATTGGGGATTCTGATTCCTTGCAAAAATTCGCCATGAAAAAGTTAATACAGAAATGAAATTCGACATAAAATGAAAAAGTTACGGGCAAAAAACAAAAATCCATTTTTTTACTTTTTCCCCTATATCTCAAAAACTAAAAGAGCTAGATAAATTCTGTTTGCGTCAAATTATTAAGCACCTGAATATACATATTTGCCCTAATTTAACCGAAGTCGCAACTCTTACCGTTTACAAGATCCCATAGAGGCCCTCGAAAAACGAGAACCCTGTATAAATATATTTTATACCTCTTACTAAGATATTAGCAAAAAAGTTTTTTTTTTATATATTCATTATCACAAGTTGATTTGCATTATTTCTAGTTGACAGTTATTTGTATGATTTTATAATGACAAAACTTCCAATTTAAACAGATAAGGATGTTTCACATATTTTAAATTTATGTTTTAACGAAGGTGTTTAAACTGCACATCGCCATTTTTAATGCATAGGCGACATTTAGATTCTAAATAGCATTTCTCTGCTTTGTTTTGACAAAAGCCTGAAGTAACATTTCCAAGTCCTCCTTTTATTCATTTTCATTTTATCACCCTAAAGAAAAAATGATATATTTAATTACTAATGCGCTGCGATTGTTGAATTTTAATCGCTTATTTTGATATTTCTGTTGTAGAGTATTGCAGCTTTATGATGTCGGCATCGGTCGTGGTAGGAATAGATTTGGGCACCACAAACTGTTGTTTAGCTGTGGCAAATAAGCATGGGGATATAGAGATATTAAATAATAGCGAGGGATACAGAGTCACTCCATCGTACATACATTTTGATAAAAATTCTGTTACAATTGGAAAATATGCGAAAGAAAGCCTTTATGATGATATGAAGAATGTTGTGTACGGTAAGTAATAGTTAGGAAGTACCTTAAGAGACAATTAACTGTTCTATATTACAAACCACAGTAGTCTCTTTAAAATTAAGAAAATATCTTTCAAAAAACACGTATCCCCAATTCGGGCTCAACATGCAAATCTTGGATATCCTAAGGCAGTGGTTTCCAACCTTTTTGTACTTCCGCCCCCCTTTTTCATAAAGAAATTTTTGCGCCCCCTCACTTTTCGTAACACTCTAATTTCATAAAAATACTGTTCTGATATAATAATTATTTAATGGGCTACAAAACAATATACCATATTCTGTATAAATAAAGTTCTTTTTGTTTGTTTGTATTCAAAAATGATATTTTGGTAACAGCTGTGCGCCCCCTTTGCAATAATCTCGCGCCCCCCTAGGAGGGCGCGCCCCACAGGTTGGAAACCACTGTCCTAAGAACTATGAAGCTGGTTAAATTGAGGCAAAGTTGCAAAATTTGAAAGTGAAATTATATCTCAAATATTTTTTTTAAACTTTCCAATAGGTATTTAGGAAAAAATAATAAAATTGACTTGATCAAAATTATTTTAGATATTTTTACATTGTGTATTTTTGTATTTACTTATAACAACTTTAAAATTCAATGTGCCGCTCCAGTCGTTTTAATTAACCTAATTTTTCTAAATGATGTCTGTCAAAATGCCATTTATATGCGATTGTTTATGACATATGAACAACCACAGCGTTCTTAAAAAAAAACTCTTTTTGCAAAAACTCAAGTGAGTTAAGACAAACGGCATTTTACTAAAAAAAATCTAAAATTTAAAAAATCAATAAAAATTTTGAATTTTTGAAATTAACAGCAATTTTATAATTTACCAACAAAATGTTTCAGGTTTTTTTTTAGACCCCAACACAAACTACAACCTTTCATAAACAGAATATTTTTATCTATTACTGTTTTTAAGTAATTTTGGATTAACATTACAATTTAAACACTGTTTGTTAATTATTATTGAAAAATCAAATAAATGCACCCACTTTGTAATATACTTTTAAAGACTCTATCGATAAATAATGTCTTTTTTAAGGAGCTAACGAACAAATTTAACAAAAAATTGTAAAATTGCATATAAATAATTTATGTAAATTTTTAAAAACGCCGCAAAAGCGATGCTTATTGCGAATATGTTGTTCAGTAAAACCAAACCCATCATAGAAATGTGTATAATAGTGAAAAAAGGTGGAAAAAAAACGATAAAATGCAAAACAATGCAAATCCATCTTGACACAATAAAATTAACATGTAACCACAAAATTACTTCAATAAGTGTTCAAAATGACCTCCATCATTTTCAATTACATTAGCGCACGCACTCTCTTTAAAAGTATTTTTAAATACAAAACAATATTTGTAGGAAATTTTGTTTTTGCACTCTATTCCTTATTTTCAGCTTTACCGGAAAATCGGTTTGATTTTCCAAAAATTTCACAAGACCAAAGTTGTAGCCCATAAAATTTGCTATCCAGAATGGGCCGTCCGTTTTTTTGTACAACCTTTCGTTTTAAAGATACAGCGGTTGCAAAGTCGAAGAAACAATTAGATTTTGTAATTTTTTTACATTTTTTTGTACAAACTGCTTTATAATTTTGTAGAAAATTTCATGCTCTATTAAAAAGCTGAAAGGTATTTACGATAGAATTGATATTTTTGGCGACAGAGCCTTTTGCAGAAGTGTAAAAAAATCAAGTGAGTGTTGATATCTGCTTAGAATTTGATTTTAGAAAAAAGTTTAACTTGAAATTTTGTTTAGAAAAAGGTCCTCTATCACCACTTAAAATAATTGCAACGATAACGGGGACACCCTGTATATTAAATAATCGTCATAAAATCAATTATAGTATTGACAAGTTTTCATATTTTAGATTCAAAACGATTTCTTGGAAGAAAATTTACCGATAAACAAATACAACATAATTTAAAGCAATGGGCTTTCAAAATAAATGGAGACCAAAACGATATGATAACTATAGAAGTTCCAAATAGGTCTAAAAAGTACCTCCCGGAAGAAATAAGTGCTGAACTGTTGAAGAACATGTTAAGTAGGGCCAAACAATATTATCAAAGAGAAATAACGGATGCCGTTATAACAGTCCCCGCCTACTTCAACTACAACCAAAGATCGAAGACCAAAGAGGCTGGAAAAATTGCAGGATTACAAAACGTCACCATCATTACAGAACCCACAGCATCAATTTTGACTCTAATTCATAAACATAATATAAAGAACAATAAAACAGTTTTCGTATATGATTTAGGAGGTGGTACATTCGATGTTTCTATAGCAAAAGTAAATGATAATAATAAGGCTGAAGTGATTGCCACATCTGGAGATACTTATTTAGGAGGAAACGACTTCGATTCCAACTTGGCTAATATCGTCTTTGAGAAACTGAAAGTGTTGGATGTCAATGTAGATAAAGAAGAAACTCGCATACGCATAATTGAACAATGTAAAAAACACAAACATCGTTTGACGGTCAAACCAATAACCAAACTTAAAATACACCTTCCAGAACATAACAAATATGAAGAGGTAAAGTTGACTAGAGAAGAATTTGAGGACGCGAATTGTGCGTTGTTTAATAAAACACTGGATATTGCGAGAAATTGTCTTTCCGATGCAAAACTGACGGTAAAGGATATTGATGAGGTCATTTTGGTTGGAGGTTCGACAAGAATACCAAAGATCCAAAAGGAGTTAAAAATGTTTTTTAATCGAAACATTTTGACGCAAAGTGTTGATCCTGATGAAGTTATTGCGTACGGAGCTGCTGTTCGAGCAATTTCGTTAAATAATGATAAAAAGGGCGAAATTGTTGCAACAGTTGTTGATGTCACACCACTTTCACTGGGTGTTGGCATAAGTGGTGGTGAAATGGGCATTATAATTCCTCGAAATACACCGATACCAATTAAAAAATCACGCAGATTTCTTACAACAATAGATAAGCAAACAGAGCGTTCGTGGAATATATATGAAGGTGAACGTCCATTGTCCAAATATAACACTAAACTTGGTAGATGTACTTTGACCGTACCACCACAACCACCTTATACTCCAATTGATTTACATTTCAGTGTTGATTGTGATGGTATTCTTCAAGTTAGCGCCGAAGATAAAACGGGAACACATTTTTCGTTAAAAATAGAAAATTTTTGTTACGACATTAACACCGTAAATAACATGTTGGAAGATGCGAAAATTAATGAAACCGAGGATAAGGCCAAAGTACAGATAATTTGGAAATGGAGACTATTAAAGAAGTATTGTGTTAAGGTTAAGGCAATATGTACTTACGACAAGACGAACATGACGGATAAAGATAAAAACGATATTACTAAAATGGCCGATAAAGTACTGGAATGGACAGAAGAACGTGAAGATTCGAACTATACTCACGACGAAGTTCAGGAAAAAGAGAAACAAGTAAAAGCCATTTGTGAACCAATTCTTAAAAAATACAATTATAATATACAAAAGATGAGTGCGGAACAGTTTAACGAATTTGTAAGAAAACTGTAGTACCGTCCAATACATATTTATATAAATATAATATAATATAACAAATGTTAAACGGAAATGTGTGCCTTTGTCTTAAAATAAAAGTCTAATAAAACAATATCTTCTTGTTTTTTTGATCGTATTCTCTTGTACCGTATTTCGGAGTCGAGGTATGTTTTCTTATTTCTCTATTATGTTTTTCCACCTCTTTCTACCTCAAGCTAACTGTGTCACATTTCTCCAGACTTCTCTTTTTTCTTATCTTTGCCTCACTTCATTTACTTATTGTACAGGGTGGTCCAAATTCTATGGGATTGCATGGGTATCTCGGTTAATATTCAAGATAGGTAATCGGTTAAATTAGCAAAAACGTGCAGTTTTTTGAGACAAACTCAGAACAGTGCTCAAAAATATTCTATCATTTTCGGTTTTTGAGTTATTGAATAAAAAGTTTTTTTTGTCTTATTAACCCTCTAATGCCCCAATTTTTTATTTAGTCCAAAAATTCAGTATAGGGAAAGAAAAATACGAGAAATACGAATATGCAATCAGAAATTCAATTAGGTCAAGTTCATAGCTTGTACAGGTAAAAACAGGTAAACTGCCTATAGGCGGGTTTGAGCAGTTGGGGAAGAAATCAGAAGGCTGATGTGATTTGCAAAAATATATTATTGTTGTACAAAAATGAATAAAAAAACATTGTTAACGAATACAGTTATATGGAAAAAGAGTATATACATTATCAGCGTTGATGGGACCGCAAAAAGCATGTTTTTGAGGCGGAATTGCAAAGATTCAAATTACACTTTGTGCAATAAGCTTGAGTTTCTGATTTGCATCCCGGAAATTTGCATGTCTTTTTGCCAGACCGGTCGTGAAAAGCACACCAAAATCAATAATCCGATTAGGCGTTCGAGAACAGTCATATACGCGATTATATTTTTATAGCCTACTAATAATCTTTTTGCAAAAATGCAATTTCGGGCCAAACCAGACGTGCAATTTGTTCCAAAATCAATATCGTTCTTCCGAGAATGGATCCTAACATACTTCCCAAATTTGAGATGTAGAGGACCCCAAAATCATAAATCATAATCTCAACACTTTCCTAACACAGTTCATTTCAGAAGGAAAAAACAAACTACCAACTGCTCAGGTCCGCCTAAAGGCGGCCTCACTAAATTCGTATAGTTAGTAAGGTAAATTTATCGGAAATGGCAAATTTACAATACTGTTTGGTAAAGAACAAGTTTTTGTACTTGCCTATAATTTTTTTTATTTTCTGTGATCAAAATAGATGTTTTTAATCTTTTACAAACTATTGCACTTCTTGCACTACAATTTATAACATTACTTTGCTGTCAATTTTCATTTTCTATTGGCGAGGAGATCGAACGAAGCGCGCTATGTTACAGCGAAACTACCCGATCCTAGATTAACTCTTCGACTATAGGCAGGGCTGAGCATTAACGCTATACAAAATTTAACTATACATAATATGGTGCATCAGATATAACCTGCCTATAGGCGGGCAGGGGAGTTAGAGGGTAATGTGTCATATCTCCGTTATTGTTGTAAATATCGAAAATATTTATGAAGATTATTTTTAGATATTTTTATGTTTAATTTGATTATACTAAAAAAAAATTTAACGCTCGCCGTTAAAAAGTTATGACACAAACTTACCTTTTTTAAATGGGAGCGATAGTTGGCTATGACCCATATAAGTTCCTTATTTTTTCTTATTTCAAATATATAAGTGTCGATGTATTTATTTTCAATATTACACAAGTTACGAAGGTTTTTTAGTTTTTTTCTTAAGAAAATCATAGTAGGCTGTGAAAACCTGAAAACAAAATAAAAACAAGGTGTAAAACCTTATAAACTCGTGTGGTACAAGTTACCAAGGTTTTTCAATTTGTTGTTGAGATAAACATTGTAAATATTTGAACATAATATAACAACAACATAGTCGGAATCAGCAGTTATGTACTCCTAGTATATTGCTGTTTATCTAATGTTCAAACATTTTTGATGTTTATCTCACCAACTTAAAAAACCTTGGTAGCTTGTATCACCTGAGTTTTATAAGGTTTTACATACACCTTGTTTTGTTTTTGTTTTCACAGCATCCTATAATTTTGTTTTAAAAAAAAAACTGAAAAACTTTCGCAACTTACATGTTATGAAAATAACTACATCAACCCTTATAGCTTATACATTTGCAATGACAAAAAAATAAGGTATTTAAATAAGTCTTAGCCAACTATAGGTTTCATTTAAAAAAATACAACTTTATGTCAGAACTCGAATTTCGAAATGTTTTTTGAAAAATTGTCTACGCCACTGCATTCTTATCAAAAAAGTACCTGCAGAACGTCAAAATTATTTTTCTTTATTTTCGCAAACAAGCGAGACATGGTCATAAAACGAAAAGTCGAAAAATCGAGTTATCGGTGATAACTCGAAAACAAAAGACGATAACCGATTTTAGTTTTCACCATTAATTTTTTCTCGAAAAAAGAGATCGAGGATGCGCGGTCCGCTTTTTGATACCTCTTATAGTTACCGAGATTCCCTATTAAAACATCGAAATTTGCCTACCCTGTACAAACGAACCGCCCGTCGCTTCTTTTAATTTTATATTCGGTAAAAAGACAAAATGCTACTGAACCTGTTTAAATGTAAGCTATTTATAAAAAATTAATAATAAACAGTTTTAATTTTAATATAATTATTCATATAAAACACAAAAAAAAAATTAAACTCAAAACAAAAGATATTCTTATAAAACCAAACGTTGCTTCTGTTTCTGAAATTTTAGTAAAATGATTCCAAATAAAACTTTTATTTTTATTACTCATTGTCAACCAGTGATGTCCAACCTTTTTAAGGCTGGGGGCTACTTTAGCTACTTCAAAATTTTGGAGGGCTACTTAATCGCAGTCATTACCCCTCTCCCTTAATAGCAAAAACAACAAAATTCTTGCAAAAGACTTGCTACTGCATATTTTCTGATAGTGTTTTAAAATATAGTTCATAAAGAGATATTGCTTTTTTCAAGCAATCAATAAAATGTTTATCGGTAAGACCGTATTTGATAAGATTCTGATATATGACGGGATCTGTTGGTTGCCAAAACCCATCATTTCCAAAAGCTTTTAGTTGGATGTCATTCCATAAAACTATAATTACAATTTCTGGATTGTCGTCGAACGTAAATTTTTGCATAAGTGAAGCTTATGTCAAAATACCAAAAATAATAATAGTGATTCGATAGCCTTTAGATCCTGAAAACGCCTATTAAATATATTTAAGCGATTGAAGGTGTCTTTTTGGCTGATAATTTTGATCATTGTCTTCTGTCATCTTTTTTATTGATGGAAAATGTTCGTATATGAAAGTTTTTAAATAAGAAATCTGTAAGTATAACTTCTGCTCGCGGGCGCCTTGACATAGCCTCACGGGCTACCAGGAACCCGCGAGGTACCGGTTGGACATCACTGCGTAAACTGTTTAAATTTAAATTAAATGCCGAGCTCTGCGCAGGTGTAGCAGCACATTTAAATTGTGAATCTATACGTAAAGTCGAAATTCGCCTGCGCTCGTTTAAATTGTATGGGCAACATCGTGCCTTAATAACATCAGTCCCCCACCGTTTCTCACAGTTTATTCCGTACGCGATTTGCGATTTACGAATGGTGCAGCGTCAAGACAATCCGAACGATTCTGAACAAGCCACTCCTTAGGCCTAGCACACACAGCGTTTTCTGTCGCGCGACTTGAGTCGCGCGTTTGTGAAGTACTAGCAATTGCATGTACGCGTACACACAAAGTCGCGCGACTTTGGTCGTCGTCCACAAGTCGCGCGACTCGAGATTCCCCCGAGAACGCGCGTTTTTCTTGCGACTTGAGATACATGAAAACAATACGACCCGTACACATGGTCGCGCGCTTTTGCTGTCCATACGGTTGTAAAAAGGTCAACTCACACCGGCGCAGTGGAGTTGGCGGTCGCGATCACGATAATTAGTAACCTGGTTACATATTTAAGTAACGTGGTTACGTATTATCGTGATCGCGATCGCCACCGCCTCCGCGCCGGTGTGAGTAGACCTTTATCCAACTTCCATAGTGATTCTGTGTAGCAGCTCCCACGCGACAAACGCTTGTGTTTGTAGCAGACTGTTCGGTCGCGCGACAGAAAACGCTCTGTGTGTGCTAGGCCTAAGTCTGCGTTTACAGTACAAGCGTATTCGCGCGAATGAGCTTCGCGCGTACGCGTCCGTATTCGCGCGACTGAAACAAACCAATGCAAGCATATAAGAGCGGTTACACTACAAGCGAGAATTCGCTCGAAACCACTCTCATATGCCTGCATTGGTTTCTTTGATTCGCGCGTATACGGTCGCATACGCGCGAAGCCCATCGCGCGAATACGGCTGTACTGTAACCGCAGCCTTAGAACCACCCAGTTTAGCGAACTGATTCATAAGAATCAACTCACCAAAAAGAGTGATTCTGTCCATCTCTAGTACTTATTACTAATATGTTTATTGTTTTTAATTATGACTCATGATTGTCTTTATACTACCTATCCATCGTAAAGTATATAGGTAATATTATCTACATGTGTTTCCCAATTTATATCGATCATGGAACCCTGTTACAGTTTCACCAATTATTAGAATACTTGATTATGCAGATTATTAACACTTAATTTTTCATTATGTAATAATATGTAAACTAGAACAGTTCACTCCTAAATAAAAACAAATTTGGCGTTGTTATTTTAAACTTCTAGTTATCCAATGGTGGAAGTAAAATGTTTATGATGAGTTTTAAAGTCCATTTATATTCTTGTTTCTATTTCTTAGCGATTTAGGCCCCCGCTTAATTATAAACGACAAAATGATTGGTTTTGATCCTCATGGACAGCATATTTGAAAGTGGCGAACCGCCATATATACCAAACTATTAAACATAATAAACATATACAGGGTGTCCCAAATTCGAGTTAATGCATATCATTGCGATATAGTGCAGCTATAAATTTGTTTTGCTTTTCTTGATCGTCAGTTTGGGTACCTATGTTATGTTATATGTGACACGTCTTATTTGTGATCCCATTTGCTTTTGCTTTATCCTCTCGATGTTTATCGACATTTTTGCCATTACCAGCTAGTGACCAGTGTCTGCTTCTGTACTTCTCTTTATTTCTTGTATCTAGGAGCCTGTTATGTTTCTTACTACTAAGTCTGTTTTATACTACACTATTTTTTCGTTTAAGAAAATCGTATACGATTTTCTAGTACGGTGTCAATCAGAAATTACAAATCTTGAACCAAAAATTCGTATGAAATTACTGCATGCTCTAAATGCGTCCTATTTTAGAATGGGCGTGTTCTTTGGCATGGGCGCATGCGTATTCTACTGCAACTGTATCTGACCGCATGTCATTTGTGGGTTAGGTTAACTGAAACAATCAAACGATGTTAAATACTACTTATTACCGTTATAATCCCTCACAATTTATTTTGTAGGAATAAATATGTAGAATAGAACAAGCGTTAAATATACGTTAAATTTGAAAATAATTCGCTTTCTGTTGTGATCAAATTGAACATTTGACATGGTTACTCAAGGTGCCAACAAAATATGATAAAAGTTACTAAAAAGTAACCAAAATATATTGGGGTTTTCGTACCAAAAAATAGTACAATGTAAAAGGTTCATATTTTCCATGCTAAATTCTTGAACGAAATTTTTGTATCAAAAATCGTATACGATTTTCTTAAACGAAAAAATAGTATAGTATAAAACAGTCTTTACGCATATATTATCGATTTGATTTGATTTTATAAATAAACTAAATTTTATTTAGGAAATGTTTCGTTGTTTCTATACCCTACTCTATATTTTTATGTATGCTACATTGTTATGGTAACCTAAGTTACATTTTTTAAATTAGTTTTTGGTGTAACCACGTTTTAGAAATTAAGCAAACTGATTATCCGATAAAAATTTAGGAAGCAGAACAACACCTAGCAAACGAAATATGATGATATAATTTTAAAAGTGGTTCACTATCGATACTAAAAATAAACACGACATTGAATATTAACACACATTTCGCAAAGTTGTGTAATAATTTCTATGGCGTTATCAACAGACAAGTTAATGACCGCGTGCTTACATGATGAGCATGTTTTTTAAAGGATTTATGAAGATGAAAGAATATTTAGATCATGTGTTTGATGATATTATCCTAAAATAATTAGGTGATGCCGAACTGACGTCAACACGTTGTTTTTTTATTATTGTGTATTATTACAAAATCGGTAATAACCTTGTTCTAATTTTTTTCGAAATTTTTAATACAGAAAAATTTATAGAAAATTATTGCGAGTGATCGGAATTTTCGGCTCGCAATTGGTAACTTTTAAACCGTTATAACGGGTGTCAGTGGCGCTTTAACGTTCATGGTGCCTTGGGCAAACTTGTATTTGGGGACTCCATGTACACCCGGCAACCTAGGGCCCTCAGATGTGGCGCTAAATTTAAATTCTGATATTCATAGAACAGTCATGATTTTATAAAAAATTAATTTCTGATATTCATAGAACAGTCATGATTTTATAAAAAATATATTTGGAGGTCGGTAAATGCAATGCACTCGGGCTCTTGACTTGAAGGAGCCCCGAAATGGCATTTATTTAAATGATTTTGAAAATTTTGTGACACGCATGAAGAATGCCGATTTATCTTTAAAAAAAAATTAATAGGAGAGCCCAATAATTTTTACCCCCTTGGATTCTACACTGCTCATCATAAATAACAACAAAACAGCATATTTTATGCAGGGTGTTTCACTTTTCCATGGGACACTATTGCTTTCTCCGTAAATTATGAAAACACAAGGTTGGTTAAATGGGACAAAAGTTAGTTATTTAGGGGTGAATTTTGATCAAGATCTTGTTTTGTTTAAAAATTCCATGGCTTGCGTGATATAATGAAAAAACTGAAATCGAACAAAATTTTAAAACTCAAATATCTCGGCTATCGTTGCTAATTCACAAAAATGCCAAAGGATTTTTTTTGTAGATTTTGTTTGCTTTAAGGTGGTGATAGTCAGATTTTTATTTATAAATAACCGTGCGAGATATTTGACAAAACAACTTTATGGCAGTCGTAGTAGGTGATGACTTAGATTTAAAGATTTTTTTTTCTTCTTTACAATGATATAATATTTTATACCTGCGCAATTTACATGGCAATCCGAAATGTACTTCAATCCCTCAATAAAGACGAACACACTATGGTCATGTGTGTTGATCTCTCAAAAGCTTTCGATAGTGTTGACCACGAGATACTGCTAACGAAATTAGAACACTATGGTATACGAGGGACCGCCCATAACCTTATAAAATCTTATCTCTGGGAAAGAAACCAATATGTTGCCGAAAAACACTCGTCAGATACATTTCTAAAATCTAGCAAAAATAAAATCAAAAAAGAAGTCCCGCAAGCATTAATGCTAGGCCCCCTGTTATACTTACTGTACACGAATGATTTTCCAGATTTTTCCAAAACTTCCCTTATACAATTTGCCGATGACACATCTGCTATTAATAGTGACTGGGATTCCAAAAATTCTGAATAAAAACTCTTTGACTGCTTAGGCTTAGGCCAACTCCAACATTGGTTCACAGTAAACCATTTAACCTTAAACATCAATAAAACTCAAGTAATGAAATTTTGCCAGAGTAAAATAATCCGACTTAAAACTTCAAAATAATTCCACAACTATAAATGTTGTTATCAAAATATCATTTCTTGGTTTAGGTATTGACTCTAGTCTAGACCACATCGAACGCCTGTCACAAAGCCTGTCACGGTATCCTTTCGCACTAAAAAACCTAAAAAAAATTGGTCAGTTCAAACGCGGCCAAAACTGCATATCATGCATATGTTGAATCTAGGTTACGCTATGCTGTAATTTTTTGGGGTAACGCTAGTGACTCTGAACGCCTATTTATTATACAAAAGAACTATTTTTGGTCTAAACTACCGAGATCACTGTAAAGACACTTTTCGTGAAATATTAACTTTTTACGGTCTATTCATTCTCGAAGCCATCCTTTTCGTAAGAAATAATGTTGATATGTTCGAAGTGAATATAAGAAACCATTTAGCCAATACCCGACATAAAAAAAAATCTAAAGCCCGATTGCTTCAAATATACTTATCTTCAAAAAAATGTTGCCTCTATAATTATTGCAATATATAACAAATTTAATACATCACCTGAGAGTATAAAAAATCTACCCACCCCCGACTTGAAGAAAAGGTTAAGAAATGTTCTAATCTCTAAAGCTTACTATGCAGTTGGTGAATATCATAATGACGCTTACTTTAAAAACTCTTTTAAGTATAATATAAGTTTGTGTGTGTATTATCATTATTGTGACATGTTCTACGTCTTTTTGGATTTTCAGAACAAATAAAGACTACTACTGTCTATTTTCAAAAATAAGCGAAATAACCTAAAAAAATGCAAAATCTTAAGATAAAAATCAACGTTGCCATGAAAAAACAATAACCGACTTCAATTGTTTTATTTCGACCCTTGCTAGTTAATCCCGTTGCTCTTTAGATGCACTTGGAAATGTTATACATAGATTTTATTAAAATGTCAGAGGTATTTTATCTAGATGCCACCTTTGTATTGAAAATGGTGCTTTGAAGTTTCAACACCTTTGATGATGAATCTAATATTTAAAACGTAAAATTAAATTAAAATATGTAGTACAAATATTTGTTGTAATTGGAAATAGTTTAAATCACTTTTGTAAATATTTAAAATTTTAAAAACCATTTCATTAATATCTTGGTTTGCAATCTAAACAACTAAACACCCTCGCTTAAATATCTTATATTTAAAACGTGAAATTTTCCAAATTAAAGTTAGACGTTATATCATTTTAAATTAGTACAAATAAGTGTATTCACTGAAAATGTATGTTAATATTTAAAAAATAAATGCTTATTTCTTAGTAAGAACTATAAAATACATTCAAACAATTAATAGGTGTGATTATTTTAAGAAAGAGAAATAAATAGTCTTTAAATTTAAGTCGTCACCTATTACGACTGCCATTAAAAAAAGTTGTTTGTCAAATATCTCACACGGCCATTTATAAATAAAAATCTGACTATCGCCATCTTAAAGCAAACAAAATCTACAAAAAAAAAACCTTTGGCATTTTTGTGTATTAGCAACGATAACCATGGAATTTTAAAACAAAAAAATATCTTGTTTAAAATACACTCCTAAAAAGTCAACTTTTTTCTCATTTAACCAACCTTGTATTTTTATTATTTACGGAGATAGCAATAGTATCCCATGGAAAAGTGAAACACCCTGTATATCTAAACACAACAATATTAATATTGATTTACTCAATTTAAGTAATCAAAACACAAATAATTATCTGGATGAACTAAACTTTTTTGGATTCAATTCATGTATCAATTGTGACGGACCGTACTGTACATAGGCCGCACTGTTGTGAAAGAGTAGGTACTTATTACTCTTATATTTATTGTTGTTAATTATGATTCGTGATCGTCTTTGTATGATGGTTGGGCCCTTAACGTTGTTTTACGTAGTACACAGGTCTAGAGGAATTATTACACAGTAAGAAACAAATAAAACAGAACAATTTTAACAATAAACTCCTTTGTTTTTCAACCGGCTGTACATTTCGCGGTGGTTCTTAACTACCCTAGTGCGACTGTCCCCAGATTTTAGGTTCCCTGTTGCTATCCCTTTTTTATTGTAGTTGCATCTTTGTCATTCTTTCCTATAAACACATATTTGTGCGAGTAGTTTGTTCTACTTATGATGTAAAAATGGATCAACCAATCGTTTGTTGATTGACGAAACCCAAATGCTGGCGTTGTAGGACTCATGTTATGACCGTAATATTTTAACGGTACCTAATGTGTTTTACTAAAGTTGAAATTCTCACAACTTGGCCCTTTGCAAGTGTTACGTGTTTTAGTAATTGATGCATCAGCATTTGTTGCAATGTTAGTCATTTAAAAGTAAATGAAATACCAATGAAGTAAAATAAAATAATTGATCTCAGGCAGGGTGTCACAATAACTACCAGAGAAAGTAAAACAACTCTTGATCATATTTTTATTAAAACAAAACTGTCAGGCTGTAACACACAACCATTAATCCCATTGTCTTATGTAATCAAAAATTACTGATCACAATTGTATGAAATTGTCGAGCAGCACCGCAGAATATAAAATAGATCAGAAATTGAAAGTGGACTGTATTTTTTATAAATAATTTGAAGTTGTTACTTATATTTTTTCTACCATAGCAACATCCATAATAACATGGCTATCTAAATTAAATAGTTAACGACAATCTATACTTAGAATGGATATATAAATATTACATGTAGCTAATTTTTATAACAAATTTCATGGGTATGGATTTATATGACGATAATATTCAAATAAACATTTTTGAAATTAAAACCTCGTTATAATTCTTACTACAAATTTTTACTGACATCATTGACTTTAAAATCAATAATGTAAATAAGTATTATTTGAAATGGCGCACAAATTACTTCGATTTTACAAAAATTGCGCAGACGAAAAAAAATGCGCCCTATAGTTGGTAAAAATTAGAGCGAACATTGATTACAAGCCATAAGTAAATTAAAAAGTTATAAGATGGAGTTCGTAATACATGATAACTTTCTTATCGCAAAAAAATCAGTAGGTAATCGCCGATATGAGATATCATTGGTGACGCAAATTAAAATTGTACCTTTAATGCGTTTTCAAAGTTTGTTTTAAATCTCCACATATTGCAGACGTGTGCCAGTAAAGACGCAAAACAGAATATTATTTAAACAGGTAAGTTTTGAATGCAACAATTACTTAAAACTTAAAAATGGCAAAGGAATCTCGCTTATCAGAATAAGATCGGAGGTTTAAATTTGTAAAAGCTGCCAAATTTTATTCTCATCAACACTATCAAAAGATGTCTAGTATACATCTGCGACCGTTTTCATAAAAACTAAAAACAGCTATAAAATTAACTTTTCGTTTGTTCCTTAGATACGACGAATAAAAGAATGATTTAAACGGGTGTGGCTACCGATCACTTTTGCCATATATTTTGTGTATGTGTGTGTTTTTTAATAGTACGGGGTGTTTCACTTTTCCATGGGACACTATTGCTATTTCCGTAAATAATGAAAATACAAGGTTGGTTAAATGGGACAAAAGTTAGCTAGTTAGGAGTGTATTTTAAACAAGATCTTGTTTCGTTTAAAAATTCCATGGCTTGCGTGATATAACGAAAAAACCGAAATCGATCAATATTTTTAAACTTAAATATCTCGGCAATTGTTGCGAATACACAAAAATCCAAACGACAACATGTTTCTAAATTTTGTTTGCTATAAGATGGCGATAGTCAAATTTTTATTTATGAATTACCGTTCGAGATAATTAATAAACAACTTTTTTTATACGGCAGCCGAGTAGGTGATGACTAAGGGGAGAGCGTGCTTGTTTGCGTTCGGCGTGGCGTGGCGTTCGAGTTCAAACCAGCTTGTCTTTTTACAGCGTTTACCAGCGTTTTTGGTAGGTCCGCCCAGTACTGGTGGTACATCATACATTTTTTGCTGGTCTCAAATACAAGATAATTAAAAAAAAAAAGAATAGTACCTCCAACTTTACGTTGAGGTACATTTGCTAAAAACTCGAAATGTTTTCATGTCACAATTTTTTGCTCATTTTTTGCCAGTTTTTGCTGTACTTTTTATATTTTTTCCAAGATATGTAGTGTTTCATTATTATAATAATAATGATTATTTTATTTCTTTCTGAATTTACACTTTATAGTTTAGGATTATTGTTTATTTTGTAATTAAATTTTAAAAAACGAATAAACAGAGAATACAAATACAAATTTTCAGATTATTCCTACCTTAAATTAATAAATTACAACTATTTATATATTAAAGTGTCCGTTCTGCCTCGCGTTCCCCTATTTGAGACCAGCAAAAAATTTAGGATGTACCACCAGTACTTGATGGACCTACATAAACTTTTTGCTGGTCTCAAATACAAGATAATAAAAAAAAAAGAATTGTACCTCCAACGTTACGTTGAGGTACATTTGCTAAGAAGTCGAAATGTTTTCATGTCACAATTTTTTGCTAATTTTTGCTGTACTTTTTAACAATTTTTGCTGATCGCTTTTCCAAGATATGTAGTTTTTCATAATTATTATGTGCTACAAATAAATAGGTGGTGTTCCACCTACCTTAAGGTCACTATTAACTTTTCTGCAGGGGTTATTGAATCTGTTATATGATAGTTTTAAACGAGATTCAATTTTCTCTAATATAATAGTCAAAGCTTGACACCGACATTCTTGTATATTCGTGGAATTTATCTTCGTTTAATCTTAAAGTTTTATATAACGTAGAAAATTCTCCAAATTTTTTTCTTTGCTTAACAATATCACTCGGACCTTCTTTAAAGTCAAATTTCAAAAATGAATTTTCTTCTAAATACATATCAATAATATCGTAGGAAGCCATTATGACAGTTTATAGTATATACGTCACTCGAACGCTGTCTGTTTACTGCGTTTACTGAGGCCACTCAGTCAACGCTACTATTTCGCACGCCCCGCTCCGCCGCACGCACCGCTGCACGCTTTTTTACTCAGGCCTCACACTCACACTATAGATATGAAGATTTTTTTTCCCATGACAATATGTTCGATCAAAATTTTTAAACTTAAATATCTCGGCTATTGTTGCGAATACACAAAAACGCCAAAAGAAAAATGTTTTGCAGATTTTGTTTGCTATAAGACGGCAATAGTCAGATTTTTATTTATAAATTACCTTTCGAAATATTTGACAAAACAACTTTTTTTTAAATGGCAGTCGTAGTAGGCGACGACTTAGATTTAAAGATAATTTTTTTCTCTTTACAGATATAATATTTTATAGGTCTATTTTTAAAAATAAGCGAAATAACCTTAAAAAAATGTAAAATCTTAAGATAATAATCAAGGTTGCCATGAAAAAAAAAACAATAACCGACTTCAATTGTTTAATTTCGACCCTTGGTTGTCTATTATAATATGTAATTGTGTTAACTGGAAATAATGTAAATCGACATATGTAAATATTTTAAATCCTTTTTTGCTAATGTCTTAGTAAGAGGCAAAAAATACATTCATATTATGACTATTAGTATGATTATTTTAATTTGCATTACATTTGTTTTAATATCATTATTTAAAAAGCGACATATTAGACAGAAATAAAACAATTGAAATCGGGTATTGATTTTTTTCCATGGCA
The DNA here is from genome assembly GCA_947652605.1 of Elmis aenea. Taxonomy (NCBI): domain Eukaryota; kingdom Metazoa; phylum Arthropoda; class Insecta; order Coleoptera; family Elmidae; genus Elmis; species Elmis aenea. The sequence goes on from OX393583.1 coordinate 22,655,584, forward strand.
ACCTTGATTTTTATCTTAAGATTTTGCATTTTTTAGTTTATTTCGCTTATTTAAAAAAAAAGCCTTTTGAAAAAGTCTTATAGCAAATGAAATCTGCAAAACATTTTTTTTTTGCGTTTTTTTATATTCGCAACAGTAGCCGAGATATTTAATTTTAAAAATTTTGAACAATTTCGGTTTTTTTCGTCATATCGCGCAAGCCATGGAATTTTTAAACGAAACAATATCTTGTTAAAACTACACTCCTAAATAACTAAATTTTATCCCATTTAACCAACCTTGTATTTTCATTATTTACGGAGATAGCAATAGTGTCCCATGAAAAAATGAAACACCCTGTATTTTATTATTATATGTCTATTTTTAAAAATTTGCGAAATAACTTCAAAAAATGCGAAATCCAAGTTGAAAATCAATGTTGCCACGGAAAATACAATAACCGACATCATTTTTTTTATATCGACCCTTGCTTGTCTATTCCGTCACTCTTTAAAGTTTAACAGTTAACATTAAAACAAATTTAATGCGAAATAAAATTTTATGATATAAAACAAAATAATATTATTATCTACAATGTGCAGATTTCAATAATGTATTACTACCCATGGAGAGTTGGCTTCACTTTGAACGCATGTTATAATTTATATTCAATGGTAATTGTAACTGAAAAATCATAAATTATTATGAAATGTGAAAAATATCTTAAATTATTTAAGTTTTTGGGATTAATTTTAAAAAAAGTACAGCTAGTTTATTTATGTGATTATTTTTTTTGTTTTTGAATGGCCACTTTGAATAATCCTAATAAATACAATAACGTTGTAATAACTTACTCATTTTTAAAGATAAACCTTACAACCCATAAATGGAACGAGAAAAAAATATCTTTATAATTATAATGGTGTCATAGCCAATTACAACCCATATTTACAATAAGAAAGTTGATGTAAAAATAACCAAAACAAACGAACATAGGAAAAATTGATTAACAAATTTCAAATCTACGCAAAAAAAAAACCTAATATTGCATAAAATAATGTTAAATATGATTGAAAATAAATAAGTTATTAGCATAAATCGAAAACGTAATTTTTTTGTTTTTTTATGAATAGCGCAAACACTATTAATTTTCTTAAAGATTTTTTTTTTCGTGGAATAGTTGCTCTTAAATCATACTTAAATGATTTTAACCCTTTTAACTAAATCTGCGTTTATACTGTGTAGACGCATGTGCATGTGCATGGGCAGTAACCCAGTAACTACATAAAATTGTATCAGTGTCACACACAGTTTCAAGTTTTAAACTAATGGAATTCTGTACCTACTGAAATCTGTACAAGAAAAACAACACAAGATATTTTGTATTAAATTTTGTATAGAAATTTGCATCGTGTCACAATCTGAATAGTAAATTTGATAGAAGCAGAAAATATAATTTTGCGATGTTTTTATACCGCAAATGTTTTAGTTTTAGGACGCAAGTTTCATGATGTCGGCATCAGTCGTGGTAGGAATAGATTTGGGCACAACTAATTGTTGTTTAGCTGTGGCAAATAAGCATGGGGATATAGAGATATTAAAGAATAGCGACGGATACAGCGTCACTCCATCTTATATATATTTCGATAAAAATTCTGTACTAGTTGGAAAATACGCGAAAGAAGGCCTTTATGAAGATATGAAGAATGTTGTGTACGGTAAGTTTTACAAACAAACCAGGTACTTTAAAAAATAGTCAACTACATTATGTTTTCTGATGAACCATCGACAAAATTCCATTCTTCTCATCTCATCACTATTTTAAAGTCCTTGACAGGGGCGTTCACGATAAGGATAATACTTGAAATGTCTTAAAATTGTACCGGCTGTTAATCGAGCGACACCTATTGTTTTTCCTATCTCACGTAAAGACGTATTTATTGAAATACATTTCTGCAGCCAAAATATCATTTCTCATACAGAGAATAAAGCACTCTAACATTTCATATTCATGCTTATTTGAAAAATGATCCATTCAAAACTTGAAAATCACTAACTTGTTCGCACTAAAAAAAAAAATGTATTATTTGACAGTTGTTAGAAACAGTCGTTGCAATTGTTTAATCACGACACCAAGGCCTACTGTGGTGAAACCTTAATTTTGCAAATTTTTATATTTTCCCTAGGTTAAACATACCGGTGCTTTACATGGCTGAAAAGCATTTTTTATGGAGATTTTAAAAATGCAAAAATCCAATATGGCGCCTATAAGAAAAACAAAAGTTAACTATGACCGCGCGAAATGTAGTAGGCCTAGAATATTTTTAATGTCATTTTTAAAATCCTTATTGGTCACTTCTCCTATCCTGAAAATTTGGCGCAAAAATCTTTTCAAATAAAGGTAATATGAAGGTTTTAAGAAAATGTACATTTTTTGTTTTTATGGTGGTACTACGTAACAGGATGAATTATTGAAAATGTAAAACTGGATTATTGTTACGCATGTAATTGCGAAACTTTTTCCCCATTTAACTGATTTTGTATTTCCAACGGTTTCCGAGATACCCATGTACTTCATTTTAAACTGGACACCCTGTATAGTCTTAGAAGTCCGCCGGACGGGTTTGCATTTGAAAAAATTTATAAACGAGCTTATGAAAATCATGGAAGTGACCACCTATTTATGTCATAGCCAACTATCGCTCCCATTTAAAAAAGGCCAAAAGGGTAAGTTTGTTTCATAACTTATTAATGGCGAGGGTTAAATGTTGTTTTTTAGTATAATCAAACTAAACCTAAAAATATCTAAAAATAATCTTAATAAATATTTTCGATATTTACAACAATAACGGAGATATGACACATTTTAAATATGCCAAAAAAACACTTTTTATTCAAAAACTCGAAAACCGGAAATGATAGAATTTTTTGAAAACGGTTTTACGTTTTTCTCAAAAAACTGCACATTTTTGATAATTTTACCGTTTCTCTATCTTAAATATTAACCGAGATACCCATGCAATCCCATCGAATTTGGACCACCTTGTACTTGAAATATAAAAGTTGCTATTGGTTCCAGAGAGATGACTCACCCTGTATATTTGAAAATATTTTTATCGTGTTCGGAAGAAAAAACTATAGGAAATACCTTTTGAATCAACTTTCTATCTCAAACCGTTTAGCCACAATCGACCGATCCCCCACTAATGATATAATTTGTATAGATATACATACAACGTTTGTATTAAATTTATTTTATTATTTCATTTCCACAGCATCCTTAACCTTTAACTAGTCGCGTGTACTGTGTATACATAACTACTCGCATGGCGCCTCGGAGGCACCATTGGGGTTTTATAACAATATTTTTGACTTAAAATCTTAAAAATGTGTTAAACTGCTTTATTCATGAAATATAAGCTAAATCTTAAAAAGAATAACAATGACTAAATAAATTATAAGATATAAAAAATATATATCTGTATATAAAACATAACTGTAAAAACAGATTTTTTTTTTTTTTAATACGAATCAAACATTGGATGCAAAGCATTCACTGCACAATTTTTTTGTATGCTCTGAAAAAAATATTTTCATGGCATTGCGAACAAATTTGTTGCGAATGTCGATTTTTAGCCCTAGGGCATAAATGATAGCGTTCATGCCGAGTAGCACATAATTGCATTTTACGGAATGTAAAATAGAGAAATATGAATAATACTATATAATTCGTATTCCTAAAAGTACAATTGAGGAATACCTAAACAGATATTAGTGACAAAAAATAATTAAAAATGTAACAACGATTTAAAAAACGCTTGGCGCCTCTGCGGCGCCGTGCGACTACTTAAAGGTTAACCAATAGGTAAAAGTGAAAAAAAGTACATTATTTTTTTAATTAAAATTAGAAGAAGTTAAGAAAAATGGCATTTACTTAAGAAAAATAAACGTGATGACAAATTAACGAATTAAAACTTAAAAAAATTTAAGAGCCGTTGTTGAGAAAAATATATTAAAAGTATGAAATTTTTACAAAAAAAGAGAAAGATTTATTATACTCCTAGGTCGTAACATCGGCCGCATGTTTACAGAAAGATAAACAACCTAAACAACATTGCGTAATTAGTAGAAACGTATTCGGGGAGCCTTAAACCGTGCAAATTCGTCGAAATTCCGAATGGGCGTTTACACAAAAAAATAAAACTTGATAAAATATTTTTTAAATGATAATCTGATCTATAAAGTTTATTCTCAACCACTAAAAATTTAAAAAAAATCGTCCAGTTCCGAGAAATAAATTTTTAAAATGCCCTTTATATTTCAAATTCTGAAACGCGCTGTGATTGGCCGTGACGTCACTCCCCGCACAGTCCATGTGCAGCGGACTAGTTCCTATGCATCGCATAATGACAAGTTGTTATGTATTTTAATATAATATGTTTTTTCTTTTATTAACTATGTATATTATTGCAATGTACGTAAATTATTATTGTGACAAGTTCTACACCTTTTTTTTGGGATATTCAGAACAAATAAAGATTATTATTATTATTATGTTAGGCGCGAAGCGCGCGACGAAGACGCCGCAGGGGCGTACTTTGGCCGTCGATTGTAAATAATAAACGTAATCGAACAACAATTACAATTTATTATAATGAATAAAATACAAACAGTACTGCCTTTTAACGGTATTAGCAAAAGAATGATCTCAAGCCAACCCCGAGACCCCTCAGGGTGGCTTCACAACATATCTTAAGTGTTTTTAACATAAACAAATATGACATTTCTGGACCAGGCATATTTGTGTTCAAATATTCTTTACGTATACAGTATTGCTAGAGGTTTTAACTAGTTGTTAGTTTAGTGTATATTTCATTATAAAACAAAGCAACTAAGTAAGTAAATTAATTATTTTGTAGAAATAATTCGATATTACTAAGGTCATTTAACAGGTGAAAATATGAACAAAAAGTATGTTTCAGTTTATTGTTTAATAATAGGTAATTGTAAACATTAAAAAAATGTATCTACTACTCTTTTAATCATAGCTATATCTAAAAAACTTACAAAATTAATCTTAAATTCGAGGTAAATAAAATATGGGCTATATATAATAGTAGATAATTGATAAAGTAGGTTTCTCCTGTTGTTTGATTATAGGTTAAATAAACGAAAAGTTGCTGGTTTTCAAACCGGTTTATTTGTTGCAAATTCTTTTTTTAAAAAAGATCCGACATGTTTCGCCGAAGTTATTTTATCGGCATCCTCAGGGCTAAAAATTATATATATATATATACATATATCATTTTTAGCCCTGAGGATGCCGATAAAATAACATCGGCGAAACATGTCGGATCTTTTTAAAAAAAAGAATTTGCAACGAATATACCTGTTTGAAAACCAGCAACTTTTCGTTTATTTAATAGCAGATAATGTTCAATTCAATGATTCTACTATATTAATTTACACTTATAAGTTTTGAATGTTATCAGTTTTATGCTTAGATCATATAAAAAAAGGTATATGGCTTTTTGTAAAACAAGCACTGTTAGTTCAGTATAAATATAATACAAATTTCATAAACGAAGCAACAGTGCTTTAACACTAATCAGCATTTTTAATCAAACATAAACATGCACCAAATAGCATACTACAAATAAGTATTGTTTAAAACTGCAGATTTTTCTGTTGGAAAGTAATAGGCTGCTTCATATTACATATTATTGCCATATGATTAATGCTTAATGCTAATGATAATGTTTTTCACTTTAGTGTATTTTTTTTGCATAAATACTATTTAATATATTTTTTAGTTTATTCAAATTTTAAATGGTCTTCGCAACAATATAATTTAGTTTTTTCGCTTACGTCGGAAATACAACGTCTTGCTGCATCAAACCATTTTTTTCTTTTGGTGGAATTATCCGGAACAGCAAAAAACAATTTTTCTGGGTTTTTTGTAGAAGTGTCTTACATTCAGGCACAAAACACCACTTTCTTCTGTACGACGACATGGTTGCGTTGTATTTACAACAAGCACACACGTGTGATTTGCCTCATCGAGGAGTACGTACGGAGTGTGACGTCATTTCTCGTGCGCATCGTTCAAGCCGTTTACGGCGCAACTTGCCGCGGGAAAACTTTAATCGTTAATAATAAATAAACGAAGTTGATTTAAACAATTTTAACTTTAACATATGATATTCTGAACACCAAATCTATCAAATTCTGAAGAAATTAAAAATTAGTGTAAACGCCCATTCAAACGCTTTACAATATCTTTTGCCTACCAGCCTACCACGAATGACGAATGAAAAAAGTAAACACTGCTGACTGTTTTGTTGAAATCATGCAGAGACTATTGATGTCTGCAATTAACTTCGTAGTGTGCCTATTTTATTTTAAACAATCACCATTAAAGCAAATGTATTATTGTATTAATAAGTTTCTTTATTTTAGATTCAAAACGATTTATTGGAAGAACATTTACCGATAAACAAATACAACATAATTTAAAGCAATGGTCCTTCAAAATAGATGGTGGCGAAAACGATATGGTAACCATAGAAGTCCCAAATAGGTCTAAAAAGTACTTTCCAGAAGAAATAAGTGCCGAACTGTTGAAGAACATGTTAAGCAGGGCCAAGCAATATTATCAAAGGGAAATAACGGATGCCGTCATAACGGTCCCCGCCTACTTCAACTACAACCAAAGATCGAAGACCAAGGAGGCTGGAAAACTTGCAGGATTGCAAAATGTTACCATCATTGCAGAACCCACCGCAGCTATTTTGACTTTGATTCATAAACATAATATTAAGATTAATAAGACAGTTTTCGTATATGATTTAGGAGGTGGTACCTTTGATGTTTCCATAGCAAAAGTACAAGATAATAAGGCTGAAGTAATTGCCACATCAGGAGATACTTATCTAGGAGGAAACGACTTCGATTTCAACTTGGCTAATATCGTCTTTGAAAAACTGAAAGTGTTGAATGTCAATATAGATACAGAAGAAACCCGCATTCGTATAATTGAACAATGTAAAAAACACAAACATCGTTTGACGGTCAAACCAATAACCAAACTTAAAATACTTCTTCCTGAACAGAACAAATATGAAGAGGTAACGTTGACTAGAGAAGAATTTGAGGACGCGAATTGTGCGTTGTTTAATAAAACACTGGATATTGCGAGAAATTGTCTTTCCGATGCAAAACTGACGGTAAAGGATATTGATGAGGTCATTTTGGTTGGAGGTTCGACAAGAATACCAAAGATCCAAGAGCAGTTGAAAAGGGTTTTTAATCGAAACGATTTGACGCAAAGTGTTGACCCTGATGAAGTTATTGCGTACGGAGCTGCTGTTCGAGCAATTTCGTTAAATAATGATAAAAAGGGCGAAATTGTTGCAACAGTTGTTGATGTCACACCACTTTCACTGGGTGTTGACGTAAATGGTGGTGAAATGAGCATTATAATTCCTCGAAATACACCGATACCAATTAAAAAATCACGAACATATCGTACAGCAGTTGATAAACAAACGACGCTAACGTGGTATATATATGAAGGTGAACGTCCATTAACCAAATATAACACTAAACTTGGTAGATGTACCTTGGCTGTACCAACACCACCACCTTTTACTCCAGTTGATTTACATTTCAGTGTTGATTGTGATGGTATTCTTCAAGTTAGCGCCGAAGACGAATCGGGAACACATTTTTCGTTAAAAATAGAAAATATTTGCTACGACATTAACACCGTAAATAACATGTTGGAAGATGCGAAAATTAATGAAACCGAGGATAAGGCGAAAGTACAGATAATTTCGAAATGGTTGCATGTAGAAAATTATTGTGTTAAGGTTAAGGCAATATGTACTTACGACACGATGAACATGACGGATAAAGATAAAAACGATATTACTGAAATGGCCGATAAAGTACTGGAATGGACAGTAGAACGTGAAGCTTCGAACTATACTTACGACGAAGTTCAGGAAAAAGAGAAACAAGTAAAAGCCATTTGTGAACCAATTCTTAAAAAATACAATTATAATATACAAAAGATGAGTCGGGAACAGTTTAACGAATTTGTAAGAAAACTGTAGTACCGTCCAATACATATTTATATAAATATAATATAATATAACAAATGTTAAACGGAAATGTGTGCCTTTGTCTTAAAGTAAAAGTCTAATAAAACAATATCTTCTTGTTCTTGATCGTATTCTCTTGTACCGTATTTCGGAGTCGAGGTATGTTTTCTTATTTCTCTATTATGTTTTTCCACCTCTTTCTACCTTTAGCTAACTGTGACACATCTCTCCAGACTTCTCTTTTTTCTTAACTTTGCCCCACTTCATTTACTTATTGTACAGGGTGGTCCAAATTCTATGGGATTGCATGGGTATCTCGGTTAATATTCAAGATAGGTAATCGGTTAAATTAGCAAAAATGTGCAGTTTTTTGAGACAAACTCAGAACAGTGCTCAAAAATATTCTATCATTTTCGGTTTTCGAGTTATTGAATAAAAATTTTTTTTTTGTCTTATTAATAATGTGTCATATCTCCGTTATTGTTGTAAATATCGAAAATATTATTATTATACAGGGTGTAGACTCGGATCACGCAACATAGCAATTTCAATGGTAAAATTTTAAAAGTCGTATTCTTGCTCTCCTAATTATTTTAGAAAAAAAGTGCAAAGACGTTTTTTGTAGAGAAAAAAATTCTGTATCCATAAATGTAATCAATATTACTTTTTCGTTTTCCAATAACTAAAAATTAAGCAATTACAAAACGCGTTTTGACAAAAATCTGTAGTGCCTTGGAATTATGCTATGACAACTGCCCAACCTAATGTCACTTATACTGTCACTTTGACACGAAATTCATTTTTAATTATCCTTTATATTTTACCAAACATTTATTTGACACAGTTAGTTATGTTTTCACACTCCAAGATACAATAAAAATGATTATTATGAATGAATTTTACGTCAAAGTGACAGTATAAGTGACATTAGGCTGGGCAGTTGTCATAGCATAATTCCAAGGCGCTACAGATTTTTGTCAAAACGCGTTTTGTAATTGCTTAATTTTTAGTTATTGGAAAACGAAAAAGTAATATTGATTACATTTAGAGATACAGAATTTTTTTGTCTACAAAAAACGTATTTGCACTTTTTTTCTAAAATAATTAGGGGAGCAAGAATATGACTTTTATAATTTTACCATTGAAATTGCTATGTTGCGTGATCCGAGTCTACACCCTGTATATTAATTTATTATGTTTAGATATATTTGTTTAATTTGATTATACAAACAAAAAAAATTACGCTCGCCGTTAAAAAGTTATGACACAAACTTACCTTTTTTTTAATGAGAGCGATATCTATGACTTATTTAAATTCCTTATTTTTTTTTCATTCCAAATATATAAGGGTCGATGTATTTATTTTCAATATGTATTACGCAAGTTATGAAGGTTTTTCAGGTTTTTTTTCTTAAGAAAATCATAGTAGGCTGTGAAAACAAAATAAAAACAAGGTGTAAAACCTTATAAAACTCATGTGGTACGAGTTACCAAGGTTTTTCAATTTGTTGTTGAGATAAACATTGTAAATATTTGAACATAAGAAAACAACAACATAGTAGGAATCAGCAGTAATGTAGTATATTGGTTACCTAATGTTCAAAAATTTTTGATATTTATCTCAACAAATTAAAAAACCTTAGTAACTTGTACGACATGAGTTTTAAAAGGTTTTACACCTTGTTTTTTTTTGTTTTCACAGCATCCTATAATTTTGTTAAAAAAAAAACTAAAAAACCTTCGCAACTTACATGTTATGAAAATAACTACATCAACCCTAGGGTTTCTAAAACGGATAAATCCGAACAGCAAAAACGCGGTTTTCCATGCTAAAACCGAAACCGCAAAATCGCTTTGAAAAAACGCGGTGTTCGTTTTTTTTTCAGAAAAAAAAATTGCTGAATATTTATTTTACTTGTGTGTGTGCTAAATCATATGGCTAAATGTAACTAAAATTAAAAATGATACAAAAATCACCATACTAAACTAAAATGTTAGGTTAAGATTGCACTCGAAACCACTAAATCACCAGAAACGCCACTAGATCTATTTCTTCCAGTTTCATTCTTAGAGTTTCGTATTGTCTCTAGTCTCTATCATTTACGTTAATTTTTAAAATTAAAAGTTAAAGGAACTATACGCAGAATACTTAGTCAAAAATGTCAATTTTCAATTATATTTAGACGGAAACAAAACTTTATCGCCGGTAAGTGCAGCAGTAGAAGCATTAAATTGATTCTAATATTTTCACTGCTTTTAGGATAATTAATTTCTTGGTAAAAAAAATTAATTTAGGCATAGGCAAAGATTTGTTAAAAAATATCAAGGAATGTATGAAAACTCGTGAAAATCTAGAATTAACAGAATTGTCCAAGTGCTTACTAGACCCTCTAAAAACTCCATCAAAATCGGCTACAAATCTTTTTAATCGCCTGTACCTAATAATAAATATGATGAAAACTTTGCGATTGCGAGCTATAAAGAAGAATTGAAGAATAACCACGTACGAATAAAATATTACTAAAAACAGAAATTTAAGAAGCAATTCAAGAGTATTAATAAAAAGTACTTCTAAACAAATAAATCGCTCTTCTCATTCCGTTTAGCAAGACTTCGCCATATTTTAAAAAAAAACTGGTGAGAAAAAAAAAACTAAATTTGTTGTATAAGGCTTTTTCTACTATCAAAGCTACATCCACGTACGCAAAGGAACATTTTCGATAAGGGGAAATTTCTGCACAAAACTGCCTACGCGTTTAAGTGGTGAACACTTAAACAGTTCAGTGCTTTTGATTTTTTTTTATTTAAATGCAAACCTCAAGTAAGTATTAGTACATTGTAGTGCAGAAACGTAATATTTTTGTAGTATATTTTCAATTTTTTAGTGTATGTATTTTTAATAAACATTAGCATTTTCTTGCTTACATGCAAAAGGGGGTTACTTTTTATATTAGTGTGTTGCAGTATGTTCTTGAAAATATCATTGTATTTTAAACAATAATTTTGGCACTGTAAAAAAATCTTAAAAACCGAAACCGAAACGAAAACCGCGGTTTTTGATTTTTAAAACCGAAAACCGCGGTTTTTAAAAAATGCGGTTTTTCAGAAACCCTAATCAACCCTTATATATTTGGAATGACAAAAAAAATAAGGAATTTAAATAAGTCATAGCCAACTATGGGTTCTATTTAAAAAAATACAACTTTATTTCAGAACTCGAATTTCGAAATGTTTTTTGAAAAATTGTCTACGCCACTGCATTCTTATTAAAAAAAGTGCCTGTAGAACGTCAAAATCATTTTTCTTTATTTTCGCAAACAAGCGAGACAGCGATATTTTTGAGACAATTGAAAGATAAAAACAAGGAAGTTATGATATTACCCTTTCCTCACTTATTTTCGACATTTTTAAAAATGTAGATGTAATTTTACCATTTTTACGTTTAAATCGAGGTTTCTTAAAATTATGCATTTATTCATTGGACTAGTGTTATGGGACAATTACTAAATCCTACAAACTAATTTTTTGTGTTTCTACAGTATGATTTTCGGATGAACCGGAAACGGTTTCAACCCTAACCATTTTTTTAAATGTAAAGATAAGATTGGCCAGTGACTTTTGTTTAATCAGCGTTCTTTTTGCGTACTCAATACATTATCAATCGGTTTTTAGGACTTTGCAAACGATGAAAATCAATTGTATGAAAAATATTGTGGCCCTGATAAAAAATCTTGATATAAACATAAAATTGGTAAAATTACATCTACATTACAATTTCAAAAATTCGAAAGGAAAAGATAATATTACAATTTTCTTGTTTTTATCTTTCAATTGTTTCAAAATTACCGCTGTCAACCTTCATGGCCTACTCGAAAATATTACATTGCCCTAATAATTTACAATAAAATCGCGATATCTCGGAAAATATTAGTTTTAGATATGAAACATGGTTAATGTTTTTGAAAGACAATTAAATTTTCTACATGATTATGTAAAAACACATAGTGTGTTGTATTTAAGAAAATCGAGTTATCGATGTTTAAAGTTTCACAAGTTTGACCTAGTGTAAAAAACACCCTGTATAATATTTAAAAAATGTAGGTAGCGCAAAGTGTTAAATAATCAATTGTTAATCTAATTCTCAAACGAAATTTTACTGCCTTTTAAAATAACTTTAATGTTGAAAAAATGAAAGTGCTATATCGCTCAAAATTTTCACAAAAATGTAAATTTTACGAAAACGGTTGACTTTAGACCCATATAACCTTATACATTTTTTAAAGTAAATATTAAGAGGAATCCAAAAATGTCAAAATATACAGGGTGTTCTATTTAAAATTCCAAAGTTTGAGTTCGTTTCCGGTTGAACCGGAAGTCGTATTGCAACCTTAATATTTTCATCGAATCCGAAAAATACCTTAACCATTAGATACAAAATTTCATTGTTATATCTGCAATAGTATTCCAGATATTTGTCTGTTTCCATACTTTTGCGCATCCCTGTATTTACGTTAAAGCATAAATATGGTCCTTGTGTAAGTTTTTATCAATGATTTAACCGTATCTCATTAAATAATGACATGAATGAACTATATCGTAACGGAACTGATTTATCAAGTATGCGTCGAATGTTTCGCAATATTACTCACTCATGGCCTGATCTAGTGGCGGCATTAACCTACAAAGAAGAGACGTTTTTCGCAGAACCCCAAATACCTGGTGAAATTTCTCATTTTGCTTTCATTCGATTCATCGAAACACGTGCGAATTTAACGCAATCGATTTCAAAGAAGGGAAATTATAATTCACTTTCGGAATAGGTAAAATGTAAGGCAAAAAGTGCAAAAATTAAGTGAAATTTCTTGGTATTGGGTGCATTGGACGGGCACGTTAGATGTCGATCACTTCCAGGTAGATCCGCGTTCTCTCTCAGACGGCATCGTTGACGGGTTTGCCGTTTGAACTTGTGTTTTAAATTTATAATCGCCCGAAGATATGCATCTTTACGATGTCTTTGATACCTCCTTAATTATATTAGCCACTTTCGAATCGTTTGTGCAATGTAGTCTTTTAAATTTACTCACCAGTAATTTTTGTTGCAAAAAACGTACAATTCATTCTCCTTACTATACAGGGTGGTCCAAATTCGATGGGATTACATGGGTGTCTCGGTTAATAGTCAAGATAGAGAAACAGTTAAATTACCAAAAATGTGCAGTTTTTTGAGACAAACGCAGAACAGTTCTCAAATATATTCTATCATTTTCGGTTTTCGAGTTATTGAATAGAAAGTGTTTATTTGTCATATTAATAATGTGTCATATCTCCGTTATTGTTGTAAATATCGGAAATATCTATGGAGATTATTTTTAGATATTTTTATGTTTAATTTGATTATACTAAAAAAAATAATTTTACGAACGCTTTTAAAAAGTTATGACACAAACTTACCGTTTTTTTAAATGGGAGCAATAGTTGGCTATGACCTATTTAAATTGCTTATTTTTTTCTCATTCCAAATATACAGGGTGAGTCACGACGGACGCGTCGAAGTTTTATGGCGAAACGGTATATATTTTCCAATTTCTGTCGCTGTTAGATTTTGTAAGTCAATAAGGGCTACATTTTAAAAATATTTTCAAACATACAGGGTGCTCCAAAAAAGAGTGGCATATCAAAGTAATACTTTTTCTTATGGAACACCCTGTATATTTTTGTATTTTTGGATTCCTCTTTAAATTTAATTAAAAAAATGTAAAAGGTCATATGGGTCTAAAGTCAACCGTTCTCGTGAAAATCGCATTTTCATGAAAATACAGTATTTTTAAAAATTTTCAACATTTAAAAACTTTCAGAAGTCTGAAGAAATTCGCTTAGAGATAAGATTGACAATAGATTATGTAACACTTTGCACCACCTACATTTTTAAAATATTATACAGGACGTTTTTTACGCTTGGTCAAACTTGTGAAACTTTAAACATCGATAACTCATTTTTTTTTAATACAACCCCTTATATTTTTTTACACCGTCTTATAGAAAATTTAATTCGCTTTCGAAAACATTAATACTGTTTTATACCTAAAATTGAGATTTTCCGAGATATCGCGATTTTATTGTTAATTATCAGGGCAATGTAATATTTTCGAGTAGGCTACGAAGGTAGACAGCGGTAATTTGAAACAATTGAACGAAAAAACAAGAAAGGTTTAGTTTTATCTTTTGCCTACGCATTTTTAACATTTTTTTATAGTGAAGAGGAATCTCACGTTTAAATCGAGATTTCTTACAATTATTTATGCATTTATTTATTGGACCAGTATGATAAGATGATTAGTAAATCATAAAAACTATTTTTTTTGTATGATACGACTCTCGGTTCTACCAAAATGTCTTTGCTTAACTTCTTGTTCCACGCATTTAAGCAAAGACATTTTGGTAGAACAGAGTGTCGTATTATAAACATACAAAAAAATGGTTTATAGGATTTAGTAATCATCTTATCATACTGGTCCAATAAATAAATGCATAAATAATTTTAAGAAATCTCGATTTAAACGTGAGATTGCTCTTCATTATACAAAAATGTCAAAAATGCGTAGGCAAAAGATAAAACTAAACCTTTCTTGTTCTTTCTTTCAATTGTTTCAAATTACCGCTGTCTACCTTCATAGCCTACTCGAAAATACTACTTTGACCTACTAATTAACAATAAAATCGCGATATCTCGGAAAATATCAATTTTAGGTATAAAACAGTATTAATGTTTTCGAAAGAGAATTAAATTTTCTATAAGACGGTGCAAAAAAATATAAGGGGTTGTATTTAAAAAAAATTAGTTATCGATGTTTAAAGTTTCACAAGTTTGACCAAGCGTAAAAAACGCCCTGTATAATATTTTAAAAATGTAGGTAGTGCAAAGTGTTACATAATCTATTGTCAATCTTAACTCCAAGCGAATTTCTTCAGACTTCTCAAAGTTTTTAAATGTTGAAAATTTTTGAAAATATTGAATTTTCATGAAAATGCGATTTTCACGAGAACGGTTGACTTTAGACCTATATGACCTTTTACATTTTTTAAATTAAATTTAAAGAGGAATCTAAAAATGTAAAAATATATGGGGTGTTCCATAAGAAAAAGTATAACTTTGATATGCCACTCTTTTTTGGAGCACCCTGTATGTTTGAAAATATTTTTAAAATGTAGCCCTTATTGACTTACATAATCTAACAGCGACAGAAATTGGAAAATATAAAGCGTTTTGCCATAAAACTCCGACGCGTCCGTCGTGACTCACCGTGTATAAGGGTTGATGTATTTATTTTCAATAATACGCAAGTTACGAAGGTTTTTTAGTTTTTTTTATTTAAGAAATCATAGTTGGCTGTGAAAACAAAAAAACAAACAAGGTGTAAAACCTTATAAAACTCATGTGGTACAAGTAACCAAGGTTTTTTAATTTGTTGTTGAGATAAACATTGTAAATATTTGAGCAACAACATAGTCGGACTCAGCAGTAATGTAGTACCTATAGGTAGTGCTGTTTATCTTATGTTCAAAAATTCTTGATGTTTATCTCAACAGCAAATTGAAAAACCTTGGTAACTTGTACCACACGAGTTTTATAAGGTTTTACACCTTGTTCGTTTTTTTGTTTTCACAGCCGGATTTCTTACAAAAAAAAAACTAAAAAACCTTCGTAACTTGCGTATTATTGAAAATAAATACATCAACCCTGATATATTTGGAATGAGAAAAAATAAGGAATTTTAATAGGTCATAGCCAACTATCGCTCCCATTTAAAAAAAGGTAGTTTGTGTCATAACTTTATAACGGCGTAAGAAATTTGTTTTTAGTATAATCAAATAAAACATTAAAATATCTAAAAATAATCTCCATAAATATTTTCGATATTTACAACAATAACAGAGAGATGACACATTATTAATATGACAAAAAAACACTTTCTATTCAATAACTCGAAAACCGGAAATGATAGAATATTTTTTAAAACGGTTCTGCATTTGTCTCAAAATACTGCACATTTTTGGTAATTTAAGCGTTTCTCTATCTTGAATATTAACCGAGATACCCATGCAATCCCATCGAATTTGGACCACCCTGTACACACAAGGTGTCCCTGTTATCGTAAACAACAGTCGGCTAAAGCAGTCAAAATGATCTATGATTTACGAGCAACAATTCTATAAAAAACATCTTAAAAAAAGTAATGGTTTTTGAGCGATTTATAAAAAACAAAAAAAAATTACTTTCGATTTTTGCTTATATTTAGCTTATTTGAAATCATACTCAAAATATTTTTCGATTTTTTGGCGTAGAATTAAAATTTGTCAATAAATTTGGAGACAATACTTTAAAGGGCTAGCGCAGACAGATGAAATAGACGAAAGATACGAAGTAACAAATGTAAGAAGCGACAAAGGATATCAGAAGATATCGAAGATTACATTGGAAGAACTAGAAAAATCAATAACAAAATTAAAGATCGGAAAAGCCGCAGGTGAAGACGGTATTACACCGGAAATGATTAAATACATGGAAGAATTAGGGAAAGAAGCACTAAGGGCTCTATTGAACGAAGTAAAAAAAATCAAGGAAAGTACCAAGGGATTGGAACATTGGAATAATCTTACCATTATATAAAAAAGGGGACAAAAGGGAGAGTTCTAATTATAGAGGATACATTAATGAGTGTACCAGGGAAAATACTGGCAAGAGTAATGGAAGGCAGATTAAAAAAAATAAAATAGAAAGCTCTTGATTTTCCGTTTTCATGGATACTTCGACAAACGCGATAAAAGTGTTTACGGTTATTAATATTGGCATTTGTCGTCATTTCCAAGGCTTACTATTTAAAAATGTTACAATTCCTTTTGGACACTGTAAGTAATGCATTGTCTGGAAAAATTCCAGGATGTACTCCAAGGTTTCTTCTAGGCATGGTCTAAATTTAAGCATTTTTTCTTCAAAAATGGCGGCAGATAATATTAAGCATCACGATGAAAATCAAAACATTTTCAAAAAAGTCCAAAAATCTAAAATAATGACTGCACTTAGGTATAGGGAATGCTAACAAAAGTTCCTCTAAATAACGTTTTAGATCCAAATACGCAATAAAAACTAGACCATTGTATTTGAAATAAGAAAGTATACGTCAACTTCCGGTACTTCCGGAAGTGTCGCCATATTAAAAGTATTTTCAATAAACAGACCAGATGCCATTATGGTCATAACCAAAATTTCAAATCAATACCCTTTTTTATTCTTCATATACCGGGTGTAAATGAAGTGTGGTACACCCCTTTTTTTTTAGTTTTGATTTTAAATAAATAAAATTTTAGACATATGGTATGTGCAAAAAAAACGGGCTTTTTGAACCGTTGCACACATTTGTTCCACTTCCGGTTTCGCCGGAAATGACCCCAACTTTGTTATTTTAAATGGAACACCCTGTATATTTTTACATTTTTGGAATGAGGAAGCGATTTTGGAAACAAATGCACTATTTTGGTTAATTTTTATAACCTCAAAATTTTTTTTAAACAAAATTTAGTTTTTTATTAAGTGTGCCGTGACCTGCACAAATTGATTTTTATTATGTTAAAAAAAACGTTTTTGTGAATTTTAAATGACAGTTAGGTTACTTTAATCGGTTTTGAAGATTGTGGAATCGGTTTTTTGACAAAAAGTCAATTTTTTTAAATGGAACTTAAATGCTGGTACTAGCGGTTATTTAAATCAAGCATCAGCTAACGAATTTATTGATACCAATGACTTGTATTTTTATTAAGACTCTACTTTAAAAAAATTAAATTATTGTGAAAATTTATTAAGAGATCCTTTTAATCGCAGTAATCTAATTATGTAAAAATGATTACCAAATTTTTAGACTTTTTAATTAAATGACTATAGTAGTTAAACATAAAACAACGATCATTTGTTTTGTTGTAGTCATGCACAGTGTACTGCGATTAACAGGATCTCTTAATAAATCTTCTCAATAATTTGAAGTTTTTGATGCAAACTCTTAATAAAAATACAAGTTATTGGTATCGATGGATTCGTTAAAAGATGCTCCATTTAAATAACAGCTAGTACCAGCATAGTTCCATTTAACAAAATTGACTTTTTGTCAAAAAACCGATTCCGCAACCTTCAAAGCCGATTAAAGTAACCTAAATGTCATTTAAAATTAACAAAAACGTTTTTTGGACAATTGTTGACATAATAAAAATCAATTTGTGCAGGTCACGGCACTCTTAATAAAAAAATAATTTTGTTTTAAAAAAAATTGATGTTATAAAAATTAACCAAAATAGTGCATTTGTATCCAAAATCGCTTCCTCTTCCCAAGAATGTAAAAATATACAGGGTGTTCCATTTAAAATAACAAAGTTGGGGTCATTTCCGGCGAAACCGGAAGTGGAACAAATGTGTGCATGTGCTCAAAAAGTCCGGTGTTTTGCACATATTATATGTCTAAATTTTCAATTATCTAAAATCAAAACTAAAGAAAAAAAGGGGGTGTACCACACTTCATTTACACCCGGTATTCTTGGGGCCCAGTCCCAATCAATCACCCTGCATAGGGTGTTCCATTTGAAAAAAACTGACTTATTCGTGTTTAAAGTTTGACTAAACAGACCGGGCATAAGGAACACTATCACATTATATTACTACAAATTTTTAAAGGAATTCGTTCTGCCATAGCGAGGTTGTGAAATATCATTATTTTTTTAGGCAATAATAATGTAACACTGTTTCGGTCATTATTTTCAGAAAAACTTAAATAACTCAAAAACTACTAAATTTAGGTGTATAAAACCAGTATTTTTTTGAAAGAGAATTAAATTTTACATCTAAAGTCTGTTTTATACTATACTATTTTTTCGTTTAAGAAAATCTTATACGATTTTCTAGTACGGTGTCAATCAGAAATTAAAAATCTTGAACGAAAAATTCGTACGAAATTACTACCTGCCCTAAATCCGTCCAATTTCAGCATGCGCGCATCCATATTCTACTATCTGGCCGCATATCATTTGTGGGTTAGGATAACTGAAACAATCAAACGATGTTAAATACTACTTATTACCGTTATACCTCACAATTTATTTTGTAGGAATAAAAAAGTAGAATGGAACAAGCGTTAAATATACGTTAAATTTGAAAATGATTCGCTTTCTGTTCTGTAATCAAATTGAACATTTGACATGGCTACTCAAGGTGTCAACAAAATATGATAAAAGTTACTAAAAAGTAACCAAAATATATTGGAGTTTTCGTACCAAAAAATAGTACAATGTAAATGGTTCATATTTTCCATGCTAAATTCTTGAACGAAATTTTTGTATCAAAAATCGTATACGATTTTCTTAAACGAAACAATAGAGTATAAAACAGACTTAAAAATTATAAAATATACTGGGTGTTCCACTTAAAAAAACAAAGTGACGTATCGTTGCGCAAAAACAAAACACGGTGTACAATTGAAAATAAGTTTGGATTATGTAGTAAATGACCACAAACAATTTTAGTTTGAAACTTTTTTGTTTGTAAAGTGGTGACAAGACGAGATATTGATCCGTTACGTTACTTTTTGTACACTGTATTGTATATTTTATGCTAAATATTTATTATTTTAATGCACAAACTATTCGTTTTTGTACAAATATCTTTTTAAATAATTCCCTGTTAAATCGTACCCCCTATTTTAACGTTAAAAGTTCCTATAGCGTTAATCAGCAGTTAATACGTGAAAAAACGTAGGTAATTCATAATTTCTAGAAACCCAATTATTGGGTTTATGACCATCATAATTTTTAAGACGCGCCCATGAATAAAAACAAATAAAAAACGTTGTACAACCTGGCCGCTTATTTCAAATATAATCATAAAAAATGCGTTGCTATTTCCGATCTCCACATGCAAGCCCCAATGTTTAAAGGAAAATTCTTCATTTAAATTCGTCGAACCCTGCCAAACTATATTATAGTTAGTTCAAAAGAATTACGAAGAAATGCGATTATTTATTCACAGTTCGAAGAAATATACATCTTTTGTTAAGCCGTTTGTACACTGGAATGTGTGTACATCCGGACGTTAAATCTGCACATTCATGGAGATTTTTGTGTTTTTTTGAGTTGCTATAAGTTGAATCGATTTAGATTCAAAGCTGAAACAAGTACTTTGAATAAGTTATTAAATAAGGATGCGAATAAAATGCTATACAGGGTGCCCATTTTTCTAACCTGTTGTATGGGTAACTCCGTTAATATTAGAGATACAGAAACGTTTAAATTAGCAAATTTGTGCAGAATTTAAAGGGAAATCTGATGCCATTTTCAAATTTGACCTACGTCATCAACTTTTTGAAATATTTTGAAAAAACTGAAAAAGGTCGATTTTTTCAAACTTGCATAATTCCGTAACCATATGAGTTAGAACGAAAATAAAAATTGGAGATTATAGATGTTTTTACGTAGATTTTAAATATGTTAACGGAATTTTCATAGCACTCTCGATTTCCGAGTTATAGCACAAACTTGCATTTTTTTAAATGGAAGTCATAGTTGGCTATGGTCTTATTAAAAAGGTTATTTTTTTCTCGTTTCAATGATATAAGGGTTGTTATGCTTTACTTTTGTAGTTTTTCTTTAAATAAGCAAAAATCATTTTACATGTTCACTGCCTACTAATAGATGGGAGTTATCCTGTGTTGATATTCTTTTTTTTCGATGTGACATTTAAGAGTTGTCTCTTATCGTTAGTGTAGCAATTATTAGCCAGTTCGGCCTTTTCAGTTGACACCACATTCAAGGGACAACTCCCGGGTAGGGTAGATGATGTTGGTTTATAATTTATGTATTCTAGGACTCTCTTTTCATCTTCTTGCTTAAATTTAATTTTCAAACCTTTGGATTTTGTAAATGAGCTGTATTTTTTTAAATTGGTTTCTAATAACGAAAATAATTTCTTTCTTGGTAGCCTCCTTTCCATAAATCTTTGCAAATACATTTCACTTGAATTTCTACTATTTCTATTACAAGCCTAGTAATAAAAAAAGCATGTCGTTTCTTTTTTCATTAGAAAACATTGTTTTTGAAATTTACAATAAAGTCAATCAAAAATTTTGTGCAACACGAGAGAGAGATTTATACGTATAACAAACAATAAATTTTATTTGACAAACTCTGAGGTTTTGTTTTTAAAATTTGTAACTCGCTAATAGCTGCTACACTAACAATAAGAGACAACTCTTAAAATGTCACATCGAAAAAAAAAAGAACATCAACACGGGATAACTCCCATGTTATAGTAGGCAGTGAACATGTAAAATGATTTTTGCTTATTTAAAGAAAAACTACAAAAGTAAAGCATAACAACCCTTATATCATTGAAACGAGAAAAAAATAACCTTTTTAATAAGACCATAGCCAACTATGACTTCCATTTAAAAAAATGCAAGTTTGTGCTATAACTCGGAAATCGAGAGTGCTATGAAAATTTCGTTAACATATTTAAAATCTACGTAAAAACATCTGTAAAAGCCAATTTTTATTTTCGTTCTAACTCATATGGTTACGGAATTATGCAAGTTTGAAAAAATCGACCTTTTTCAGTTTTTTCAAAATATTGCAAAAAGTTGATGACGTAGGTCAAATTTGAAAATGGTATCAGATTTCCCTTTAAATTCTGCACAAATTTGCTAATTTAAACGTTTCTGTATCTCTAATATTAACGGAGTTACCCATACAACAGGTTAGAAAAATGGGCACCCTGTATATAAATATAAAATTAAGAAATGCTACATAAAAAATCGTTATTGCTATACAGTCTGTTCTACAAAATGGACCCAAGAGTTATATGACGAAACGGTATATATTTTCAAACTTTTGTCGCTGTTAGATTAAGTAAGGGCTACATTTTAAAAATATTTTCATAAAAGAGTGGCATATCAAAGTTATATTTTTTCTTATGGAACACCCTGTAAACTACATCTTAATTATAAAACAAATGTCAAAATTGTATAGGCAAAAGATAAAATTATAAGTTTCTTGTTTTCTTTCAATTGTTTTAAATTACCGCTGTCTACCTTCATAGCCTACTTTGAACTTTGCCCTAATAATTGACAATAAAACCGCGATATCTCGGAAAATATCAAGTTTAGCTGAAAAACAGCCTTAGTGTTTTAGAAAGACAATTACATTTTCTACAAGACTGTAAAAAATATAGGATGTATTAAAAAAAATTAGTTTCACAAGTTTAACCAAGCGTAAAAAACGCCCTGTATAATATTTTAAAAATGTACGTTGTGCAAAGTGTTAAATGATCTATTGTCAATCTAATCTCCAAGTGAATTTCTTCAGACTTTTCAGTTTTTAAATGTTGAAAATTTTTGAAAGTACTGTATTTTCATGAAAATGTAATTTTTACGAAAACACTTGACTTTGGACCCATATAAACTTGTACATTTTTTGAAGAAAAATATAAAAATATGCAGGGCGTTCCATAAGAAAAAGTATAACTTTGATAAGCCACTCTTTTACGGAGCACCCTGTATGTTTGAAAATATTTTATTTATTGACTTACTAATCTAACAGAAGTTGGAGAATATATGCCGTTTCGTTATAAAACTCTATGGCTTCCGACGTGACTCACCCTGTATATAGTTTTATACAGGGTGTCCCAAATTCGAGTAAATGCATGGGGATCTCGCTTATCTTAAGAGCTACGAGGTCGGTTAAATTAGGGCAAAGTTGCAAAATTAGATGCTCAACAAATATCTGCAAAGAAAATTTTCATACCTGTCTTAGTTCAAAAGTTATTCAAGAAAAACTAAAAAATTGATTTTCGTCTTTTTGCCCTGTATCCTACATTTTTTAATATATCGACAATCTGAAAGCACTTCTTTATGGCAACTTCTTATGCTTTATATTTTGAGATAACATAGAATTTCCAACAACGTTTCGTCTCTTTAGAACCATCATCAACTTCATTTTTTTAAATACGGCGAAAAAATTCTAATCTCATAGTCGGATAGCATTTTGTCTTCTGATTTCAATGATATATGACACTTAATATCTAAAATGATATTTTACCACAAAATTTTAAGAAAAACTCGTGTTGTCCAATTTTTGAATCAAATGATCTTGTACAAAAAAAAGCTAAATAAAAAAAAAACTTTTTTGTTTTTTTAAAACTGTCACTTTGACATTAATATGATAGTGATTAAATGTATAATTTGCAACCAGCTAACAATTCTTTGAATTTGTGCTTTTTTTAGTTAAATATGACAATCAACACTTTTTAAGGAATTCGAGAAATGTCATAATATACACAAAATTTTGTTTTTTTCATGGCATGCTTTTAATTTTCAATTCTTCATTAAAATCAATGTACAATATCATATTTGCAACACCTTTTATTTTCCGTAACTGACGAAAATGATTTTAACAATACTCCGCAATACAAGAAGGGATAGCGAATAAATAAATTAATTAAAAATGTACTACCAGAACATAGTGAAAATAAAAATTGAGAACAAAAGTACAAATATCACAGAATTTCTATCTGGTTGCAAATTATACAATTAATCAAGATCATATTAGTGTCAAAATGACAGTTTTAACAAAACAATAACAAAAGAATTGTTTTTTTTTTGTTTGTATAGGATTCTTTGATTAAAAAATTGGACAAAATGGGTTTTTCTCAAAATATTGTGGTAAAATATCAGTTTAGATATTAAGTGTCATATATCATTGTAATCAGAAGACAAAATGCTATCCGACTATAAGATTAAAAAATTTTCGCCGTATTTAAAAAAATGAAGTTGATGATGGTTCTGAAAAGACGAAACGTTGTTGGAAATTCTATGTTATCTTAAAATATAAAGCGTAAGAAGTTGTCATGGAGAAGTGCTTCCAGATTGTCGATATCTTAAAAAATGTAGGATACAGGGAAAAAAAAACAAAATCAATTTTTTCAGTTTTTCTTGAATAACTTTTGAACTAAGACAGCTATGACAATTTTCTTTGCAGATATTTGTTGAGCATCTAATTTCGCAACTTTGCCCTAATTTAATCAACCTCGTAGCTCTTAAGATAAGCGAGATCCCCATGCATTTACTCGAATTTGGGACACCCTGTATATTTGTTGCATAAATTTACCGAGATATGGTTAATTTTGTAATAATTTCCTAATCAAAATCTTCCATGATTTCGTAAACAAGTGATGTTTGCAATTATTGAACAACTAAATTTAATATCTCGAAAGTAAACGCCGCTAAAAAATATTTAACTTTTTTTTTTAATTAAGCATAAAATTCTGCATAAAAAACCTGTTTAACATTTAGTTCTATTTTAATAAATAAAGAAGTTATAGTCAATTTTCAAAAATGAGGCAATTTCATATTTCGTCGTGTAGTGCCAAAATGGAAAGCGACGTAAAAAATCTTATTATACAGGCGTCGTTTTTTCAAAAAAATTGCCCAAGAGTCCGATATCAGATTTTCGCCAACTATTACGGTAACCGAGATACCTACTCCGTAAAACAATCGAATTTGCTCCACCCTGTGATCCAAATTCGATGGGATTACATGGGTATCTCGCTTAATAGTCAAGATAGAGAAACGGTCAAATTACCAAAAATGTGCAGTTTTTTGTGACATGTACATTTTTGGTAATTTGACCGTTTCTCTATCTTGACCACCCTGTACATATTACACATTTGAACGCCTGGGAATTTCGAAAGCGAAAAGAAATACATCGCTAAAGAAAAACGTACCTACATTTGTTTTCTTTTTTTAAGAAAATGCTTTGTTTATTAAATACTCAAAACAAAACACTGATTATAAACTGAGATACCTTATCTAATGTTGAAGGTATTAAACTAATTTATCGATGAAAGTTTTAGATAGCATTGTAAAATGTTTTACTATAATTATTGTTTTACAATAACTTTCACTTTCCAAAGATGTCATGATTTAATATGATTATGCAGGGTGTCCCAAATTCACGGCTCAACATCTTGCTTATCTTAAAAGCTAAGTCTGCTTAAGTGGGACAAAGTTTTGAAATTTGATGAGGAATTCAAATTTAAAAATAAATGTACCATAACCGTCTTAGACAAATGTTATTAAAAAAAAACTAAAAAAAATAATTTTGTTCGTCATTATTCGATGTCTTATCGGGGCCGGTTTTACCATAACGCGAGTCTAGGCAATTGTCTAGGGGCGCCAGGTTATGGGGGCGCCACATTTCCTCATAAAAAAGGGTAAAATTCATATGATATAAGTATACAAATGCATTAACGTTATATGATACAAAAAAAATATTAAAATGTTTTTAATGGTGTAACATTTTTATAAATATGCCGTGATTTATAAATATTGCGAGAAACTTCGGGAGGTAATTCCTATCATATCGTCTTTTTTATGAAATCTTTTCTGAAAACGTCTTCTTTCGGAGTTACAATCCCTAAAGGGTACGGTATAATTAGATTTTTATTTTGTTTCTCAAATTTGTAGAAACGTAGGAGAATGACATTTGGTAAATGTTTTTTACTTATTAAAACGTTTTCCATAGTAATATTTTCAATCATCTCCTACCTTTACAAGGGGCTGAAAAGTGCAAACCCTGTTGGTTTTTTTATCATCAGAACTTTTTGGATGGTTAAAATTTTGCAAGAAAAAAATGGTGCTATATTCGAACACCTATTATAAATTGTTACGTTTGTTGTTGTTTGAAGACGACGGACATTTTCTTCTTCAAGTTTTTCAGGATAACATTTTTCATGTTGTGTAGTTTTGTTAACTGCAGTTTTGGTAATATGAGCATAATGACATTGTTTTTCTTATATATATTAAAATTCTATTACGGTAATATTAAAGAAAATCGTAATCAAGTTTGTATTTTTTGCATAGTAATTTTATTAAGGAGTATTACTATTCTGCGTTGCTAAATTCGAAACTTTAGATGCTAGAAGACTATTTTCGTACATTAGGCCAATACATTTCATTGCAACGTATTTTGATAAATAATAAATTGTTTAAAATAATAGTTATTTATGTATCAAGGCCAAAAAGTGTAACTTTTTCGGCCGCGTCTGGTTTGCTGGCCGAGACGTAGTCGAGGCCAGCAAACAGGCAAGACCGAAAAAGTACGTTTTGGCCGAGGTGCATATTACATTTTTTGTGCGATCGAATTAAAAACAATTTAAATTTTTTGTAATTTTCAAAATTATAGGTTAGAAACTACGTGACATTCTGTCACTGACAGATGACGGCGTATGTACTGCATTACCGGCCCTCCCCTTAGCAACGGCCGTAAAAGTTACTTTTTCGGCCGTTGCTAAGGGTAACGGCCTGAAAAGTAACTTTTACGGCCGTTGCTAAGGATAGGGCCGGTAATGCAGTACTTTATGGTTTATGGTGGCTAACGCGTCCGTCAAACAGCTGTTTCTAGTACGATCGCACAAAAAACAAATTTTCGAGATATTTTCAAAGCCTACTAGTTTAATGCTTTTAAATATTGTGTCTCGCAGAGGCGGATTTAACGGCGCGGCGGGCGCACCGGGCGCGCGCGCTGAGCCCCGACTTCTGAAGGGCCCCGCAAAACCCCAAATTTATTTAGGTATTTAAATATATGCTTTACATGTATTTTAATTTTTCCGGTCTCTCTCTCTCTCTTTTTTAAGGGGCCCAATATTTTCTTCTGCGCCCAGGGCCTTAACCGACCTTAGGTAATCCGCCTCTATGTATCTGTATTTAACAGTTTTTAAAGGTTATTACATTATAAAAATTAATAAAATCAGAAAATAAACCTTCTGATAAAATAATATTTAATAACACCGAAACACAAGATGAAAGTGAGATTGCAGAAGAATTTAATAAATATTTCGTTAATAGTATAATTGATATACATGCTTCCATTGCAGCAGCAGCTATTCAAACAGAAGATATGCCTAAGTTTAATCACAAATTTAAATTCCAAGAAATTGCTCTACCTGATCTCTTTAAAATTATCAATGATGTTAAAGGCAGTGGTAGCATCGATGGAATTTCAGCGAAAATCCTTAAAGATACCTTTTCGGAAGTAGGACCAGTGCTATTACAAATAATCAACGAATCGTTGCAAAATGGTACCTTTCCCAAGACCTGGAAAACATCGCAGATCATACCAGTACCTAAAGTACCTAAAGCATGTAATTGTGAAAATTTTAGACCTATAAATATACTACCGATCTACGAACAAATTTTGGAGGTAGTCGTTAAACAACAACTTCAGAAATTTTTAGAAAATAATGGCATTTTAACAAATAGACAATCCGGATTTAGAGCAAGACATTCTTGCGAAAGTGCAATAAATCTTCTGCTAGCAGACTGGAAAGAGGAAATTGAAAACAACAACATCATCATAGCAGTATTTTTAGATCTAAAAAGAGCTTTTGAAACTATTGATAGACAACGGTTATTAATAAAACTTGAAAATTACGGAGTCAGAGGCACAGAAAACAAATGGTTTGCAGATTATTTGAAATCTCGGTATCAAATTACAAAATTTAAAAATGAAACATCACATAGGATAATAAATAATTTAGGCGTTCCTCAAGGAAGTGTCCTTGGGCCTTTGTTATTTATACTGTACATGAATGACATTGTAGCAAATGTCGGAAACAGCATCATAAATTTATTTGCAGATGATACTCTAATATTTATTAGTGGCAATAACGTTGACAATATGGTAAGCAAATTAAATACTGACCTACACAGAGTCGCAGAGTGGTTAAAGGTGAACAAACTAAAAATAAATGTCGACAAAACAAACTACTTGGTGATAAACAACAATAAGAATGTGCGTAATCAGCAATTAGAATTAGATGGTGTAGTATTAAATAGAGTTAATGAAATTAAATACTTGGGTGTAATAATAGACGATAAGCTTGATTTTAAAAGTAATACTAATTATATAGTTAAAAAGGTTTCTAAAAAAATAGGTTTTCTTGGTAGATTAAGCAGTAAACTTCCAGTCCTTACTAAAATTTTAATATACAAAAGTATCATAGCACCCCATTTCGAATACTGCTCTAGTATTTTATTTCTGGCAAACACTAATGATTTAGACCGGCTTCAAAAATTGCAAAATAGGGCTATGAGAATTATTTTACACTGTTCTAGATACACCAAAATTACTCTGATGCTGGATACTTTACAGTGGCTTAGTATTAAACAACGGATAATTTTTAATACGATTATTTTCATTTTTAAGATTATTAATAACCTGCTTCCAAATTCTTTGTTAAAATATATAACCCAAAACTCTGATGTTCATAACTATCCGACTAGAAACTGTAAAGACTTTAAATTGCCATTCAGGACACGAAATTACACACAAAATTCTCTTTTTTATAAAGGACTGAAATTTTACAATGATTTATCAAGTGAACTTAAAAGTGAAACTAATATTGTAAGGTTTAGACGTAAGCTCAGTAGTCATATTAAGGAAAAGTTTTAAATTTTATATATTTATATATGTACATGTAATAAAATGTAAAAAATAATTAGCAAATCGCTAAATAAATTACATTATTATTATTATTATTATTATCAATAAGAAAATGTAAAAATATGTAGGGTGTTCCATTTAAAAGCAGTCTGTGAAGGGACCGGACATAAGGAACACCCTGTGTATTATTTTAAAATTTTAATACTCTAAAATCATTATGACACTATTGTCGAACAAAGTTTTAAGGGATTTCGTTCTGACATAGCCAAGTTGTGAAATATCATCAATTTTTAGACTCCAGTTTCTGTAAATATTTTTATAAAAACTTAAATAACTCAAAAACGACTGATTTAAGATTGAAAGAGAATTTCACTTTACATCTAAAAATTATAAAATATACTGAGCGTTCTATTAAAAAAAAACAAAAATAAAAAACAAAGTGACGTATCGGTGCGCAAAAACAAAGCACTCTGTATAGATGAAAATAATTGAAGGTTATGTAGTATAAACGACCACAAACAATTTTTATTTAAAACTTTTTTTTGTAAAGTTTTCGCAAGACGAGATATTGATCAGTTACATTACTTTTTGTACACACTGTATTTTATGTTACTATCATCTACTTTATTTATTTATCTACTTATTAAAAACAAGTTAAGTTAATAAAATTCATTTCGTAGTCAACGTTAATTTTATAAATAAATTTTAATTTGTTTTTTATACCGGTTGATTCAGTTTGACTGTCGCGCCCCTATAACTTTTTAATTATTGAAAATAACCCCAACAAACCTTATATTTTTGGAAACGGCGTCAAATTCTCTATTAAGTGATGTGCATTTGTTATCTGTACTATGACGTATGTCAAATCCGCGATAGGCAACTGTTTTTTTTTTAAATTACATAGTATACATTTTTTGTTGATTCGGATAGAGAATTTAATTCTGAATCCGACCATGTATTAAAAAAATGCATACATAAAAAAAAATTGAGGAAAATCAGTTCAAAGTTTATTAAAATCATGGCAAACAGTCTATTTAACATAACAAAAAACAATCAAATCTTAAAAATTTTACTATATCTATTAATGCAAATGTATTAAAAGTTAATTTTTAATAAAAATAAAAACAAATAATAAACGTCGACATAAAAAATTTGACTTTAATTTCAATCAAGAAGTTACAAATAAAGGACGCGAAGGGCGGTCATTTTTTTATGTCGGCGTTTATTATTTGTTTTTATTTATATTAAATATTAACTTTTAATACATTTGCATTGATAGTTATAGTATAATTTTTTAGATTTGATTGTTTTTTGTTATGTTAAATAGACTGTTTGCCATGATTTTAATAAACTTTGAACCGATTTTCCTCGAAAATTTTCTAATGTGTGCATACTTTTTTATTACATAGTCGGATTCAGAATTAATTCTCTATCCAAATCAATAAAAAAATGTGTACTATGTAATTTAAGAAAAAACAGTTGCCTATCGCGGATTTAACATACGTCCTCGTAGAGATAACAAATGCACATCATTTAATGGAGAATTGGTCGCCGTTTCCAAAAATATAAGGTTTGTTAGGGTTAAGGTTATTTTCAATAATTAAAAAGTTATAGGGGTGCGACAGTTAAACTGAATCACCTGGTATATTATTTTTTAATATGTCATAATAACAAGGTAAAAACTCATAATAAAATTTTCTAATAGTAATACAGGTGTTAATTAATACTGGTATCTCAGCTCCGTGAAGTTGGCTCCGCGATATTAAGCACAAAATCTAAAATATATCCCAAGATTTAGTGCTTATTTAGTGCTTTTTTGTGCTTTAAGAATTAACTTTATAACTGCAATAGTTTACGAGATATTTCAAAAATTGCTTTTGGACGCCAACTTCACGCTGGCTCCGCGACTTTGTCTGATTGTATTCAATTTGCTATAGGATTTAGTGCTTATTTAGTGCTTTTTTGTGCTTCAAGAATTAACTTGATAACTACTTTGGTTTAGGAGATATTTCAAAAATCGTATTTTGGTGCCAACTTCACGCTGGCTCCGCGACTTTGTCTGATCGTATTCAATTTGCTAGAGGATATAGTGCTTATTTAGTGCTTTTTTGTACTTCAAGAATGAACTTGATAACTACTTTGGTTTAGGAGATATTTCAAAAATCGTACTTAACCAACGCTCACTCCGCAGCTTTGTCCGATCGTATTCAACTTGCTAGAGTATTTAGTGCAAATTGAATACAATCAGACAAAAATCGTTGAAATAATTTAAAAAAAGTGAAAAAATTAATTTTTAATTTAGTAGTAGTATAATGATAATTTAATTTTAAAATTCCCATATTGTGCTGTAAAGCTGTAAAACTGTAATAGCTTTTAACTGAGGATTGTTTTAATAAAAATCCATGCCTTTGGGCGCTCTAATAAAGGGGACCCCTTTTACCTTTTTATTTCTGTATGTTAAATTTTGATGACTTTATTTTTAACATTTTCTATTTTTGTATCATTTTTGCCAAGGCACATCTAGTACAGCAGGTATATTTTTGTCAATGAACTTTATTTGGACCTTTAACTATTCTTCCCATTGAACACTTGTCCGTTATTTATTGCTTTGCGAACATAAAAACTATTTGTCGTTTCAGATGGTCCAACCTATGCCCTTGTTTGGAATTTTAGCTGGTTTGTTTATATTTTAGTGACTGATAATTAATTCTACTGCAATTGCTTCAAAAACCTCTCATTTCACATCTATAATATGCTTTAATTTAATTTAAAGTTTACCTATGTTTTAAAATAAAGAAATTACACATCGAAGGTAATTTAAGTTGCCACCCAAGTACGATTTTTCAAGCCTCCTAAAAAACTACTGCAGATATAAAGTGCATTCTTGAAGCACAGAAAAAATATGTGCTTAAAAGATGTTGAGATAAAGTGTAACAAACAACAGGGGTTTAAATTTTTTTGGAACAAAAGTGACTTGCACGTGTTACACACAACAGGGTTCTTCGAATTCAAACTAGAGGGTTTTACCGATCGGAACTTGACCAGTTATACAAAATTTAAATACCTCCCTATAATATTCTGAGGTCTGTTTAAATCAGGGTTGAGCAGATTTAAATCAATTGATTTAAATCACGATTTAAATCATGATTTAAATCAAATGATTTTTTAAAAAAAATCATTGATTTAAATCAAATTATCAATTTAAATCACAGATTATATGAATAGATACAGTATAATATTTATAGTAAAACAAAATTGTATTACTATTAGTAATTAAATACACGAAATGGTGAATAAACCATATCAATTTGCTCTTGTAAAGTAATATTCATTGCGGAAATGCAATAATTCAAAAAATAAATGACAAGTTTTTGACGTTAGCGAAGTAAACAGTCAGTTTTTTCAATTTCCACGGCACTCTATTGTTTCAATAACGATTTGAAGAAAAATGTCGGATATCTCGAAAAGTATGAGTTTTGGGTATAGGACATACTTAACAAAATATGAAGCTCTTTTAAAGACAAATTCGATGACAAAAAAAATACAGGGGTTTGCATTTGAAAAAATCAAGTTACGAGCTTTTGAAGATCATGTTGCCACCTATTTATAAAAACCCCTGTATGTGTGATTTAATTTTTTTCATATCGAGAGAACAGAGAATTTTTTTCTGCATGTCCATACCAAATTACAACTTGAATAATTTAGATTTTTTTTTTTTACAACGCCGTATCAAAACCTGTAGTATTTTATATTGATGCAAAGCTAAAATTAAGCCGGTCAAAAATATTAAATAAATTGGGTGTTGTATTTGAAATATAAAAGTTGCTATTAGTTCCAGAAAGGTGACTCACCCTGTATATTTGAAAATATTTTTATTGTGTTGTTTAGAAAAAACTGTATAAAATAGCATTTATTTGAATCAACTTCATATCTCAAACCGTTTAGCCACAATCGACCGATCCCGCACTAATGACTCAACCTGTATATAATTAATTAAACATCACCATTTAGCACTGATTTTTTCAAAATTCTTAATCATTATATTTAATTTTTCATTTTGACAATTCACCAATGAATTTAATATATTGGTTATTAAATATATTAGCACAAAACAGAAATAGCATGTGAATATGTCACTAAATTCGATAATATGGTACATTTAATTTAAATCAAAAAAATCTGATTTAAATCAAAAAAATCTGATTTAAATCAAATAAATCGATTTTTTTTATTTTTTTAAAAAATCATGATTTTTATCCACCTTGAGTTAAATACTAAATAAGCACTAAATCCTATAGCAAATTTAATACAATCAGACAAAGTCGCGGAGCCAGCGTGAAGTTGGCACCAAAATGCGATTTTTGAAATATCTCCTAAACCAAAGTAGTTATCAAGTTAATTCTTGAAGCACAAAAAAGCACTAAATAAGCACTAAATCTTATAGCAAATTGAATACAATCAAACAAAGTCGCGGAGCCAGCGTGAAGTTGGCGTCCAAAAACAATTTTTGAAATATCTCGTAAACTATTGCAGTTATAAAGTTAATTCTTAAAGCACAAAAAAGCACTAAATAAGCACTAAATCTTGAGATATATTTTAGATTTTGTGCTTAATATCGCGGAGTCAACTTCACGGAGCTTGGTATCTCGGTATTAAAACTTTTGAATACCGAATACCACAAAACCGGCATTAAGATTTTGACCCGGTATTGTAAGCTCTAATTGTGACGTATCTAACGCTTTCCATACTTCAAACGGTTCAATGTCATCGTCACATTCATTTTCTTTTGCTTAGTAAACTTGACCCAATTCTCTGCAAAAGTGAAACTTTAATCTTATCTACACAATTTCACGATTACATCGCTGTCATATACGCGGTATCCGTTTGGTTTTACCACAGCATTTTTAATAGTTTTCCCAGAATACATAAAGCACCTTCCGAAACATTCGCACTTACGTTAAGTAATCGTTTTATGCAGGACCGGACCAAGACACGGCCGACTCAAATTACTTTTTCGTGTTTTTAAATGGCGACATATATTTTTGTTAACATCATTGGGAGTTCTTAAAACTCTATTGAGTAATATACAGGGTGGTTCAAATTCGATGGGATTGCATAATTATCTCGGTTAATATTCAAGATAGAGAAACGGTTAAATTGCTAAAAATGTGCAGTTTTTTGAGACAAAGTCAGAACCGTTTTCAAAAATGTTCTATCATTTCCGGTTTTCGAGTTATTGATTAAAAAGTGTTTTTTTGTCATATTAATAATGTATCATATCTCCGTTATTGTTGTAAATATCGAAAATATTTATGAAGATTATTTTTAGATATTTTTGTTTAATTTGATTATACTAAAAAAAAAAAATTACGCTCGCCGTTATAAAGTTATGACACAAACTTACCTTTTTTTAAATGGAAGCAATAGTTGGCTATGACCTATTTAAATACTTTATTTTTTTCTCATTCCAAATATATAAGGGTTGATGTATTTATTTTCAAAAATACGCAAGTTACGAAGGGTTTTTTAGTTTTTTTTAAAAGAAAATCGTAGTAGGCTATGAAAACAAAAACAAAACAAAGTGTAAAAAATATGTGCACCCCCAAAATATCAACCCAAGCGCCGCCACTGAGTATATCATTTTAACAAAATATAAATAGTGAATGATTTTCAAACCGGCCCTGTTTAATAAGTTATGACATGTATTTGCATCTTAGAACCAGCGTAACAAAACGCTATTTGTCTATTATCGGCAACATGTGGAGCACAAGGCGCCAGCAGCTTTTTTGTGTGTATACTCATCGCTCAATTTGTTTAATCAGCGATAGTTCACAAGATTTGCTTCTTACGTGTTACAACTTGCGTGCATGACTTGCTCAAACGCGATGACGAGTCGAATGCTATGAGATTTTCATCAAGTTGTGTAATGTAATCGTATAATAATACAGTCACCTAAAAAATATGTCATAATTGAAAACGTTATCAAAAACTGATTTCACCGACGCACAAAAAAGACACAAATGACGAAATGACTGAATGGAGGAATCTCATTGCGTCGTTATTATGTACAGGGTGGGCAAATTTCGATGTTTTCATAGGAAATATCCGTAACTGTAAGAGGCATCAAAAAACGGACTGCGCATTCTCGATCGCTTTTTTCGAGAAAAAGTTAATGGTGAAAACTAAAATTGGTTATCGTCTTTTGTTTTCGAGTTATCGCCGATAACTCGATTTTTCGACTTTTCGTTTTATGACTATATCTCGCTTGTTTATGAAAATAAACAAAAATAATTTTGACGTCCTACAGGCACTTTTTTGATAAGAATGCAGTGGCGTAGACAATTTTTTAAAAAACATATCGAAAATCGAATTGTGACATAAAGTTGTATTTTTTTAAATAAAACTCATAGTTGGCTGTGGCATCACGAGAAAGAGGATTTTTCCCCATTCCAATAATACAGGGTTCTCGTTTTTCGGGGGCCACTATGGGGATCTCGTACACGGTAAGAGTTACGACTTCGGTTAAATTAGGGCAAAGTTGTATATTCGTGCTTAATAATTTGTCACAAACAGAACTTATCTATGTAGCTCTTTTAGTTTTTGAGATATAGGGAAAAAAGTAAAAAAGTGGATTTTTGTTTTTTGCCCGTAACTTTTTCATTTAATGTCGAATTTCATTTCTGTGAAAACTTTTTCATAGCCACTTTTTGCAAGGAATCAGAATCCTTAATTATATTTTCCATGCGACGTTTCGTTTTTTTTTTTAAACCTTCATCAGGTCAATTTTTTCTTATGGACGCTATATCTGATTTTAACGCCAATTTATAAAGCATTTTTTTCTGAATTCGACATTGTTTAACACTTGGCATTTTTTTGAAATAATTGTTGTTAGAAATCGCAAAAACAAATATTTTATTTAAAACAAATCCTAATCGGCATGGTAAATAATTGTCTTTGTCCCTTTTTCCTTGGAAGCACGTAAGTAAACCGCATGAAGTTACTATTAAAGGGATTTAATTTAAAAAAATAGGTATTGATAAATATGTTAGGAATGCATTAACATTGTTCACTTATTAGCAAATATTTTTAGAATATTGTCTTTGGTTAAGTAATAAATTTCTCTAAAATGTGTATTTAATCTAAATCCTTATCTAGCGTTATTTTGAGATTCTAAATAACTTTTTCCTATAAACATTTTTTGTATCTCTTAAAATAAGGGCACTTTACTCTTGCAAATATTTCAAAAAATCGCTAAAATCTAGTGTCCGATGACTTTTTATAAAACTTTTTTTCATCTTAATATTAGTTTTAGACCCTGCACCAATTTTTATCAAAAACAAAATTTTTTGAGAAATTAATAATTTTTTTTTTTTCCATTTGTTGCAGACTTTTTGAATGACGCTGTATATCATGTGTGGTCGATTTATTCATTTTCCTTACATTACAGCAAAAATTAGGTGATTTTTCGTATTTTATTTTTTTCTAGTAGTAGGCTTGTCATTACGGGTATACCTGGTAAAACAAACTGTCATTCAGTAATTCTGTTGTTATAACGATAACTACACTCATATGTTAAATTCTCCATAATGACGTCACGTTTTGTCGTTATGACAGCGGATAAGAAGGTACCTAACTAAATATCCACTTGCATTTTTGCATGTAACTTTTGTTACCATGCAACCGACTTATTTGATTGTAACTAAGAAAAAGATTTTGACGTTTTGTCAGTTATTATTTGAAGGTTATAATTTATTCGTGCAGTTATCGTACCGAATTACACTCGAGCTTTGTTTTTATCCTGGACAAACTTGCTTTTACTAAACTCAAGTTCGGTTGCAAGGCAAAACTTGACTCGACAACTGTCAAAGATAAAACAACTCGTCCTACGGACTCGTTATAATAACCGATAACGTTTCATTAAAAGTTATTTTTATCGTTATTCTCTATAAATTACATTTCAATATAGCGTTCTTATATTTTTAGAAAAAGATACCTATATTTTGTTTGTATTTTAAAAATGAAAATAAAAATAAAATATTTTAACGTAATTTTGTACCATTTTATAAATTTACATTTTATAGACCCCAAAAATAATTTCAAAGCTACAAATTTAAAAAAAAAATTATAACCTTATTTGTCATCGTTTATGTAACATTATACAGGATGAGTCACGACGGACGCGTAGGAGTTTTATGGCGAAACGGTATATATTTTCCAACTTCTGTCGCTATTACATTATGTAAGTCAATAAGGGCTACATTTTAAAAATATTTTCAAACATACAGGGTGCTCCAAAAAAGAGTGGCATTATACGTTTTCTTATGGAACACCCTGTATATTTTTACATTTTTGGATTCCTCTTTGAATTTAATTCAAAAGATGTAAAAGGTTATACGGGTCTAAAGTCAACCGTTCTCGTGAAAATTGCATTTTTATGAAAATACAGTATTTTCAAAAATTTTCAACATTAAAAACTTTGAGAAGTCTGAAGAAATTCGCTTGGAGATAAGATTGACAATAGATTATGTAACACTTTGCACCACCTACATTTTTAAAATATTATACAGGGCGTTTTTTACGTTTGGTCAAACTTGTGAAACTTTAAACATCGATAACTCATTTTTTTTAAATACAACACCCTATATTTTTTTACACCGTCTTATAGAAAATTTAATTCTCTTTCGAAAATATTAATATTGTTTTATACCTAAAATTGATATTTTCCGAGATATCGCGATTTTATTGTTAATTATTAGGGCAAAGTAATATTTTCGAGTAGGCTATGAAGGTAGACAGCGGTAATTTGAAACAATTGAAAGAAAGAATAAGAAAGGTTTAGTTTTATCTTTGACATTGACATTTTTTTATAATGAAGAGCAATCTCACGTTTAAATCGAGATTTCTTAAAATTATTTATGCATTTATTTATTGGACCAGTATGATAAGATGACTACTAAATCCTATAAACCATTTTTTGTTGGTTTATAATACCACACTAGGTTCTACCAAAATGTCTGCTTAAATTCTGGTTCCACGCATTTTGCAAACATTGTGTTTTAAACAGTGTGCACAATGTTTAATGTAAGTAAGTAAGTGTTTATTATGGTGTGTTAACTAAAATATAAATACACAGAAAATATTTCAAATTGGGACCGTAGTAACTTTAATTGAACATTTATAAAAATATTTCTAGTGATAACTAAAATGTATGTAATAATAATTCAAAAACAAAATTTAACAGCCGATTACAATAAATGTTCAACATAACGACCATCGTCTTGAATACACATTGTGATCCTCTTTTCAAGTGAACGTCTTACATTACACAACATATTAGGAGTGATTGTCTCAAAAGCTTTTGAATTACCCATTTTAATCGTTACCCATAAAGAAGACAACCTTATAAATCTATTTAAGGAATATTAAAAACTAAATCTCATTAATTGTAGGACATTTAACAAACCCAGAACAAAGTAATACAAAATTAAATAACAAATTTTAGATTACGTAGTAAATGATCACAAAAAAGTGTTATTTGAGACTTTTTTTTGAATAATTCGTCTTGGCTGGTACACCCTGTATAAAATAATACTCCATAAAAAAAAGTATCTTCTAGATACACTGGCATACGCAGGAAGGGGGACGTAATACCTCCCAAAAACCTGGATATATTATATTAAATAAATTATATTATTATTTTATATTGTATTATTATTGTAGTTAATTATGGCTCGTGGTCGTTTTTGTATGAAGTACACAAGTCTAGAGCAATTATTACACAGTAAGAAACAAATATTACGCAACAATTTTAACAACAAACTCCTTTATTTTTCGACCGTCTGTACATTTCTCGGTGGATGGTTCTTAACTACCCAAGTGCGACTGTGCAAGATTTTAGATTCACTGTTGCTGTCCCCTTTTTTATTGTAGTTGCATCTTTGTCATTCTTTCCTATAAACACATATTTGTGCGAGTAGTTTGTTCTACTTATGATGTACAACTTTATCAACAAATCGTTTGTTGATTGACGAAACCCAAATGCTGGCGTTGTAGGACCCAAGTTATCGCCGTAATATTTTATCGTTAATGTGTTTTACTAAAAAGTTGAAATCCTCATAACTTGGCCCTTTTGAAGTGTTACATGTTTTAGTAACTGATCCATCAGCATTTGTTGCAATGTTATTCATCTAAAAGTAAATGAACTACCAATGAAGTAAAATAAAATAATTGATCTCAAGCGCGGTGTCACACTAAATTATATTATTATCATACAGGGTGAGTCACGACAGACGCCTTAGAGTTTTATGGCGAAACGGCATATATTCTTTAACTTCTCTTGCAGTTAGATTATGTAAGTCAAAAGGGCTACATTTTAAAAGTATTTTCAAACATACAGGGTGTTCCATATCAAAGTTATACTTTTTCTTATAAAACAGCCTGTATATTTTTAAATTTCTCTTTAAAAAATGTTTAAGGTTATATGGGTCTAAAGTCAATAGTTTTCGTGAATATTGCATTTTCTTGGAAATACAGTACTTTCAAAAATTTTCAACATTTAAAAACTTTCAGAAGTCTGAAGAAATTCGCTTGGAGATTAGATTGACAATAGATTATTTAACACTTTTAAATACAACACCCTATATGTTTTTAAAGCAGTCTTATAAAAAATTTAATTGTCCTTCGAAAACGTAAAGCCTGTTTTATACTTAAAATTGATATTTTTCTAGTTATCGCGATTTTATTGTTAATTATTAGGGAAAAATAATATTTTCAAGTAGGCTATGAAGGTAGACAGCGGTAATTTGAAACAATTGAAGGGAAAAAAACAAGAAAGTTATAATTTTATCTTTTGCCTATGAATTTTTGACATTTTTTGATAGCCAAGATGTAAATTGATTGTATTCATTGAAATTTCTGTCTGGTCATTACAGTTAAATGAGGATACCTCTCACTCAACACACGGCAAGTTCTTCAACAATCTTGTGACATTCTTTATGAATATAAAATAAGTTCAAAATATTCGTGTTTGAATACGAGTACTATCTTGATTTTCCATTTTCATGGATACTTCAGACAAACGCGATAAAAGTGGTTGACGGTTATTAATATTGGCATTATTGTTGCCATTTATAAGGCCTACTATTTAAAAATGTAGCAATTTCTTTTAACTATCAAAAATTCTTAATAATTCTCGAAAATTGTTGCAGATAGGTATAGTAAACGATAATACAGATTGATGCAAAATTTAATTTTGCTTAAGATAATGAAACAAAAGTTTGGGTATTGTATTTGAAAAAAACTAGTTTTAGTGGTCTGAATTTGTATTAAAAGAAAATGAAATTTTGGACACCCTGTAAGTAATGCATCGATTGCAAACATTCCAGCATAAACTCCAAGGTTTCTTCTATGCATAGTCTAAATTTAACCGTTTTCTCTTCAAAAATGGCGGCGGTAGATAATACAAGCATCACGATGACAATCAAAAGAAGTCCAAAAATCTAAATAACAACTGCACTTAGGTTTTGTGGAATGCTATAAAAAGTGCCTCCAAAATAACAAAACTGCAATAAAAAAATAGACCATTTATTTGAAATAAGAAAGTATGTAAACGTCAACTTCCCGTAATTCTGGAAGTGTCGCCATCTTGAAAATATTTTCACTAAACAGATCAGATCATATGCCATTATGGTCATAACCAAAATATCAAATCAATACCGTTTTCATTCTTCATATATTTTTAATGCCCGGTCCCAATCAATCACCCTGTATATAGGGTGCCCATTTTTCTAACCTCTCCTCCTATAGGTAAGTTTGTGTTATAACTCGGAAATCGAGCGTGCTATGAAAATTTAGTTAACATATTTAAAATCTTCGTAAAAACATCTATAAAAGCCAATTTTTATTTTTGTTCTAGCTCATATGCTTACGAAATTTAAGTTTGAAAATATCAACCTCTTTCCGTTTTTTCAAAATATTTCAAAAAGTTGATGACGTAGGTCAAATTTGAAAATGGCATCAGATTTCCCTTTAAATTCTGCACAAAAATGCTAATTTAAACGTTTCTGTATCTCTAATATTAACGGAGTTACCCATACAACAGGTTAGAAAAATGGGCACCCTGTATAATAATAATATAACATATACAGGGTGAGTCTCGACGGACGCCACGGAGTTTTATGGCCAATTTTTTTTTAAACATGACATTTTAAATTAATCACTGAAGGCGCCACTTGATGCCGTATTGGACAGCTGATTCTGACTGCTGGCAACAATGAAAAATGTTGAATTGGATCAGCCATAGTAACGGAGCGGATTATGAATGAAGTTGGCAATTTTTATTATTTAGTCGTAAGTCCCTCTACCGTCAGGTGAAGGACTAAAATTGCATGTATACCGACGAAATTGCTGAAATACAAAAATGTTAAACTTAACTTCGTCAGTTTCAGACAATCTAACATCAAAGTTGAACTTCTGATAGCATTTTATTTTTCATTTAGTACGCATTGGGGCAAAACGCTATAACACGGAGTTACATTTATTCAATGATTCTTAAATTCTGAATGTATAGCTACTTATTTATTAAGTTCTTTGAGCCGGCAAATTCACTCGAGTCCATGTTTCACTATTTACGGAAGTCATGTTTATTTAGAGATGGATTAAACGAAAACCTCCTTTTGTATTGATTTATTTAAAGACGCTTTGAAAGAAAACAAAACAAATATTTATTTTTAATACATAGCCAAGCAGGTATTTTCATGGCAACAATCTATTTTGATATAAAACACTAGGAACCGGTTGCAAAAAGCAACATTTGATGTTAACATACATATTAAGGCCCAAAACTAGGCAATATAGGTCATTTCGGGTAAAACCGGAAGTAATGTAAAAGTCGGTATACAGGGTGGTACTTTTTTCGATGCTCACCATTGCTATCTTGGAAACGGTAAGAGATACAAGGTCGGTTAAATTAAAGAAAAGTTGCACATTTTTATGACGATTAAGAATCTGAAAAGAAATCCTGGATATTTTGATTCGTTTTTGATTTATTACAAAAAAGATGAAAAATGTGATTTTAGAAAAATATTATTATCTTCCCTACCATTGACGCTATTTCATTTAAACTTGGTAACTTTATGTTTTTGGCCGTCCTGGGTTTGATGACGTCAACAGAAATTTTCTAAGCCTTCTAGATTTCAAGTTGCGATAGTCAACTTTTTTATTTCTTATGGCCGCCATATTGGATTTTTACACCATCAGACAGACAAAAAAATTAGCTTTTCAGATTGGTAACCAACATACCTTTTTTCATTCAAAAAACTTGTTAAAATTAGAAAATTTGTGTAAATAATCCATAAAATCGTGAATCTGAAAAACAATTGAAACTATGATATAAATAAAAGCTACAGAACATTTTGTTGGTCTAATGATAACGAAATTAAGATTGTTGGAAACATATTTAGAAGATATGTTAGGCGAATTGCCATTATTAACAATTCAAAATCATCAGTAGTTTCAGCAAGAAGAAGCTGGTCCTCACAACACCCGCATTGTAAAAGGATATAAATTTAGATGTACGCTTTCAAAATTCATGATTTGGTACGTTTGGTCCTGTTCATTGGCCTCCGCGATCGCC
Organism: Elmis aenea; assembly: GCA_947652605.1. Taxonomy (NCBI): domain Eukaryota; kingdom Metazoa; phylum Arthropoda; class Insecta; order Coleoptera; family Elmidae; genus Elmis; species Elmis aenea. The sequence continues at coordinate 22,697,830 of OX393583.1, forward strand.
ATGTTTAACGCCAATGGATTACTTTTACATTGATGTTGTTTATGCAACCTTAACGGAAAATATTGAACTTCTTCGTCGTAAAATCAAAAATGCTTTCGACCTATTTCGAGACAAACTATCCTAAAGGCAGTGGACGAAATGAATTTGAGGACTAACCACTACATCATACATAACGGCGCGCACTTTAAACAATTTAAATAATTATTTATCTTCTTTTTTTTTACCCCTTTCTTAAGGACAATAAGTAGGGGAAAGTACCCATGAATGGGACAGTCCTTGGATGGGACATTCTTAATAAACTATAGTTAAACACAAATCTTTAAGTACGTGCATAGATGGTAATTCGCGTACCTAATGTATGTAATACAATCGTGTTGTATACAACATGGAACTTCGAAATGTGGTTGTACATTAGGTACGCGATTTACCATCTATGCACGTACATAAAGATTTGTGTTTAACTATAGTTTATTAAGAATGTCCCATCCAAGGACTGTCCCATTCATGGGTACTTTCCCCTACTTCCTGTGTCGATAAGAACACGGAGGGAAAAATTCCAATGAATAATTCCCTATATATACTAACTTACGTTACTATTGACAAAGTTTACTAATCACTTAATATCTATCTATCACTTAATACTATTTGAACCTATCTTGCAAGTCCGCTGGTCTGAACCGCTTCAAACGTCTTTCTTCTGATTTGCCTTCCATTAGCCGGTTTGCAAGCACATTAGGGTGCACTTTAATTCGTTCACAATACTTTTCACTAAGTTTTTTGATCACTTCTTCATAGTTGGTATTTTTAGATCGCGCTGGATCACGGCGTTTGGAACGTAGCAGGGCGCACCCACAATAAGTCAAAAAACCTTATTTTGGAATCTTTGTAATATTTCTATATTAGAATTGCTTGACGTGCCCCAGAGCTGTATTCCATATGTCCATATGGGTTTGATTATTACATTGTACAATAGCACTTTGTTTTCCATTGAGAGTTGGGATCTGTTGCCTATCATCCAATACATCTTTTGAAGTTGGAGTCCTAGTTGTTTTCTTTTTGCAAAGATGTGTTTTTGCCAATTTAATTTTCGGTCAAGGTGCATACCAAGATATTTTACGGATTCTACGTGATTCAGTTGTTGACCATTGAATGTCACAGCAGGACAGCTTTCTTTTCTGTTGGTAAAAGTTATGTGGCAGGATTTCTTGTCGTTTACTCTCATCCTCCATATTTTTAACCAGTTTTGTATGTTATTTAGTGCAGTCTGTAGATGTTCAGAAGCTCTTGTAGGATCAGTATGTGACGAGAGCACAGCGGTGTCATCGGCATATGTTGCTATTGTAGTTAATCGCGTAATAGGCATGTCAGCTGTATAAAGAAGGTATAGTGTAGGGCCTAACACACTTCCCTGGGACTCCAGCCAGTATAGGATACAATTCTGAGCATTCATCCTGGTATTCCACTAGAAAATGTCTATTTTGTATATAAGATTTCAGGACTTCGTACATCTGATATGGTAGGCATTTTTTAAGTTTAGATAATAAATAACCCCGCGTGCCAAACTTTATCGAAAGCCTGTGAGACATCTAAGAATACCGCTGAGCAGTATCTTTTGCCTTCTAAGTCCCTATTAACTTTATTGACTACCCTATATATTTGTTCAATTGTTCCGTGTTTGTTTCTGAATCCGAATTGGTATTCAGGGATTAGGTTCCCCGACTTAATAACAGCATTGAGCTTCTTAATGTATATTTTTTCGAACACCTTCGACAGCACAGGCAGTAAGCTAATAGGTCTATATGAGGTGACATCCTCTGCCGGATTACCCACTTTATGAATCATAACAATCTTGGCAGTTTTCCACTCACTAGGGAAGTGTCCAGTTCTGATAATTGCATTAAATATCTGTGTAATTGCTTTGACTGCTATTGTTGGTAATTCCTGGAACACTGCACCTGTTATTAGGTCAAAGCCTGGAGCTTTTTTAGGGTTGATATTTTTTATTGTATCTCTAACATCCCGAATGCTAACTCTTGCCACGGGTAAGCTCATTTGATGTGGTATTTCCAGGCTTTTTTCAATTTCTTCAAGTATTTGGGATGCATCGTTTGGGAAAGGTCTAAATACGTTTGTAAGATGTTCTGCAAAGACTTATGTTTTTTCTTTGGGTCACTTTTATTTATATCATAGTTTCAATTGTTTTTCAGAACATTCACGATTTTATAGATTATTTACACAAATTTTCAAATTTTAAGAAGTTTTTTGAAAGAAAAAAGGTATGTTGGTTACCAATCTGAAAAGCTAATTTTTTTGTCTGTCTGATGGTGTAAAAATCCAATATGGCGGCCATTAGAAATAAAAAAGTTGACTACTGCAACTTGAAATCTAGGAAAATTTCTGTTGACGTCATCAAACCCAGGACGGTCAAAAACATAAAGTTACCAAGTTTAAATGAAATAGCGTCAATGGCAGGGAAGATAATATTTTTCTAAAATCACATTTTTCAGTTTTTTTGCAATAAATCAAAAACGAATCAAAACATCCAGGATTTCTTTTCAGATTCTTAATCGTCGTAAAAATGTGCAACTTTTCTCTAATTTAACCGACCTTGTATCTCTTACCGTTTCCAAGATAGCAATGGTGAGCATTGAAAAAAGCACCACCCTGATGTATGTGGTATAATCGAGTCGAAAATTTGGTTTATTTTAAAAATTTAAAAAAAAAGAGATTGGAGCTGATTTGAGTTGATTGTTTAAATAACAATAAATGCCATTCTTTTTATATAATTTTCATTATTTCATAACGTTTTACTGTCGACATAGTACATTTTTTCAAAAGTCCCTCAGGAAATAAATCTGTAAGACCTAACAAACATAATTTCATTTGTTTGCTCCAACGTAGTATTGAAACATAACGCCCCCTAGGATATGCACTACACACTACACAGAGTATCCCAGTTGGCACAAAATTTCATCAGATCCACGAAGCTCGTCAGAGGGAAAAACCTGTACAATTTATGAAGTTTATTGATTAATTATTTATTTAGTTCCAAGTCCCTCTACTCTCTCTACTGACTGCTAAGTAGTGTTGCGCAGATTTTCTTCCACATCTTTCCGTCTTGTGCTAGCTTTTTTATCTCTTCCCATTTGATTTTTCTATCCGTTGCCGCTTTTTCAACTTCGTCTTGCCGGATTTTTCTCGGTCTATCTCCTTTGTTTTCCCTGTGTTCTTGCTTCGTATGCTCTTCTGGTTAACCTTTCTTCTTTCATTGTATAAATGTGACCCAACCATCCCAGCTGTCTTTCTTGTATTTTTGTTTCAACTGATTTTATTTTTAATTGTTCTCTATGTGTTTCGTTTCTGATTCGATCTTTTTGGTTTTTCCTATAATTTTTCTTGCCAGGGAACGTCACGATATTTTGTAGCTAGAATCTGATTAAGGCTGTGTCTATTGCATCAAGAACATTAAAACTAAATGTTTTGCAGAGTTATACGTGCCGCTGATGATTTACGAAGAAAAAATAGGGGAAAAACTGAAAAGTTGAATAATAAAAGTAATTTTTGCGATCGCGTTGGCCATGAAACCGTAAGAGATAAAATCAAAATTCTTCTATTTACCAATTCGCGCTTCCTTTGCAATTAAAATGGTGCAAAGTTTTTGAAAATATCTTGAACGGTTCCGGAAAAAAAACGTCAAAAACGAAACCCCTGCAAAAGCGCTATGATTTCAGAAGTTGTGGCATCTGTTACCCGTTATAACTAAATATATGCGACTTCCATAGACGTTTAACATAGGGAAAGCCGTTTTTACAAATACAGTGAGCTCGCGTTATAAGCAACTAACGGCGGCCAATTCCGTTCTAAAAGTTGCTTATAACGTGAAAGTTGCTTATAACGTGAAAGTTGCTTATACAGGGATGCGCAAAAGTATGGAAACAGACAAATATCTAGAACACCATTGCAGATAGAACAATGAAATTTTGTACCTGAGCGTTATGGTACTTTTTGGATTCGATAAAAATATTAAGGTTGCAATACGACTTCCGGTTCAACCGGAAACGGACTCAAACTTTGAAATTTTAAATAGAACACCCTGTATATTTTTACATTTTTGGATTCCTTTTAACATTTGCTTTAAAAAATATATAAGGTTATGTGGGTCTAAAGTCAACCGGAAGTCGTATTGCAACCTTAATATTTTCATCGAATCCAAAAAGTACCATAACGCTCAGGTACAAAATTTCATTGTTCTATCTGCAATGGTGTTCTTGATATTTGTCTGTTTCCATACTTTTGCGCATCCCTGTATGATAGAAATAGAAACGATTCGATTTTTAACATAAATAAATCTTGTTTTTAGTAGTAAAACTAAAAATAAAAGTTTACACCATAACAACGCGATCGTGGTCGCGTTGCTATGGTGATCTGTACGTACCTATGTCAAACGAAATACGCGCGTGCCACGTACCTTTAGTCGTGATCTATGTACTTGTACATCTCTCAAATAAAAAAATATGATGTGATTTCATGGCAAGTATACAGAGCGGATGAAACGGCCTTATTTTACAAGTGTTTACCGGACAAAACTCTTGTTCATACACGTAAGAAAAATATTCCCGGGAGAAAAATATCTAAGCAACGAGTTAGGTACTATTATAGCGTGTGCTAATTCCACCGACAATAAATTGAACTTATGGTCTTTGGTAAATTATATAAAGCCAAAAAATTTTAGTAATTTAACCTACGAGTTTATTATATTATTATACAGCGTCATTCAAAAAGTCTGCAACAAATTGAAAAAAATTTTATTATTGATTTCTCAGAAAATTTTATTCTTGATAAAAGTTGGTGCATGGTCTAAAACTAATTTTAAGATGAAAAAAGTTCATTAAAAAAATCATAGGACGCTAGATTTTAGCGACTTTTTGAAATATTCGCAAGAATAAAGTGCTCTTATTTTAAGAGGAACAAAAAAACTATTTAAAAAAAATTATTTAGAATCTAAAAATAAGCCTAAATTTAAATTTAGATCGTCACATTCTAATTTTTATTTTTTAAGAAACTTAAACATTAAAAAAGTGCAACAAATAGAACCTTTTTTTATTATCAATTTGTCAGAAAATTTTATTTTTGTTAAAGTTGGTACATACATGGTCTACATCTAATTTTAAGATGGAAAAAGTTGAATAAAAAGTCCGGATATTTTCCATTAGTTGCAGACTTTTTGAATGTTAAAATTTCTTAAAAAATAAAAATTGAAATTTGACCGTCAAAATTTAAATCTAGCCTTATTTTGGGATTTTTAAAAACTCCGTCCATAATATTTTTTGTATCTCTTAAAATATTTCAAAAATCACTAATATCTAGTGTCATATGATTTTTTATTGAACTTTTTTCATCTTAAAATTAGTTTTAGACCATGCACCAACTTTTATCAAGAATACAATTTTCTGAGAAAAAAATAATAAAAACTTTTCCATTCGTTGCAGACTTTTTGAATGACGCTGTATATTAATAATCTCCTAAAAATAAAATGATTGTTAAAAAATCTATTGTTAATCTAGATTTCACACGATATTTTACTGCCCTTTTAAATAACCTGAATGTTAAAAAAAAAAACTTAATATTTCCATCGAATCCGAAAAATACCATAACGCTCAGATACAAAATTTCATTGTTATATCTGCAATAGTATTTTAGATATTTGTATTTTTAACTGTCACACTGACAGTTGCTTATATCGTGTACTTTGATACGATAGTTGCTTATATCGAGTGTTGCTTATAACGCGAGTTGCTTATATCGTGGGTTGCTTATAACGCGAGCTCACTGTACCTCGTTTTTCGCGTTTTTCTCCGGAACCGTTTAAGATTTTTTTCAAAAACTTTGCACCATTTTACTTGCAAAGGATGCGCGCATTGGTAAATTGAAAAATTTCGATTTTTTCTCTGACGGTTTCATGGCCAACGCGATCGCAAAAATTACTTTGATTATTCAGCTTTTCAGTTTTTTCTCTATTTTTTGTTTCAATCGCTTCTAGGCAGAGATTTGTAAAAGGTACTATATCGCCGGAATGTTGTATTCATAACAAGTCATTAGCTTCATAGTAAAAATCTGATCTATCGTTCCTCTTCCTTTTCTAAAACCTGCCTGATATTCACCTAATTGTGGCTCAACTATGCTTTCTAGTTTTTTTTTAATCAGTCGCTACTATTTTATTTGTTACATTCAATAAAGATATGCCTCTATAGTTACTACATGTCGTCTTATCTCCATTTTTTAATATGGGGATTATAGTGGCATTTTCCCAGCTTTTTGGCATTTGTTCTTCTTTCCAGATTTTTGTACTAACAGATATATCTGGTTGTACAACTCCTCTTCCCATTATTTCAAGTTCTCTGCAGTCATTCCGTTGTTCCCGGAACATTTGTTATTTTTTTGAGTATTAATAATTTCCATTACTTCCTCTTTTGTAGGTTCACCTGTTTGATTGCTTTCCTCTGTTCCTATTTCTTTTTCTTCTTCTTCTTCTTCTCCTGCTTCTGCTTCTGCTTCTGCTTCTGCTTCTGCTTCTGCTTCTGCTTCTGCTTCTGCTTCTGCTTCTCCTTCTCCTTCTCCTTCTCCTTCTCCTTCTCCTTCTCCTTCTCCTTCTCCTTCTCCTTCTCCTTCTCCTTCTCCTTCTCCTTCTCCTTCTCCTTCTCCTTCTCCTTCTCCTTCTTCTTCTTCTTCTTCTTCTTCTTCTTCTTCTTCTTCTTCTTCTTCTTCTTCTTCTTGGCTTTGTAAAGCTTTCTCTTTTCAATTTCTTTTCTACATTCTTCATTAAACTACCTTGCTTTTGCTTGAAAAACTTTGACTTGTATTGCCTCCTCTGATGCTTTCTGTATAGCTGCCTCCATTTTCTCCCATTTTTCTTCTATACCTTGGGCTTCTTCATTTCCGTGATCTAGATATTGCATTATTTCTTCTTGGTATTTCTGTATTCCGTAATGTCTCAAAATTATAACACCTTTTCCATTCCCATCTCCTCTTTTTCTTAGATCGTATTTTTGTTTTTATATCTATTCTTACCACCTTACCAGGAAATGGTCTGAGTTTATAGCCGCTCCTCTGCAAGATCTGATGTTTGTAATTATACAGGGTGTCCAGTTTAAAATGAAGTACATGGGGATCTCGGAAACCGTTGGAAATACAAAATCGGTTAAATGGGGAAAAAGTTGCGCAATTACATGCGTAACAATAATCCACTTTTACATTTTCAATAATTCATACTGTTACGTAGTACCACCATGAAAACGAAAAATGTGCATTTTCTTAAAACCTCCATATTACCTTTGTTTGAAAAGATTTTTGCGCCAAATTTTCAGGATCGGGGAAGTAACCAATAAGGATCTCAAAAATGACATTAAAAATATTCTAGGGCTACTATGTTTCGCGCGGCCATAGCCAACTTTTGTTTTTCTTATGGACGCCATATTGGATTTTTGCATTTTTGAAATCTCCATAAAAAATGCTTTTCAACGATGTAAGACATCGGTATGTTTAACCTAGGGAAAATATGAAAATTTGCAAAATTAGGGTTTCACCACAGTAGGCCTTGGTGTCGTGATTAAACAATTGCAACGACTATTTCTAACAACTGTCAAATAATACATATTTTTCTGTAGTGCTAACAAATAAGTGATTTCCGAGTTTTCAATGGATCGTTTTTCAAATAAGCATAAATATGAAATGTTGGAGTGCTTTATTCTCTGTAGGAGAAATGATATTATGGCTGCTGAAATGTATTTCAATAAATACCCGGAAAGACGTCAGCCAGGTTGAAGCATGTTTCGGCGATTAAGTGATAACTTAATAAATAACAGAAGCTTTGTTAAGTCGAAAAGAAATCGGCGCACCGAGGAAAATAAAGAAAATTTGGTTCTGCAAGCCGTAATTGACAATCCACGTACGTCTTTACGTGAGATAGAGAACACAATAGGTGTCGCTCGATCAACTGCCGGTACAATTTTAAAACGTTGTAAGTATCATCCCTATCGTGAACGCCCCTGTCAAGGACTTGAAAACGGTGATCAGATAAGAAGAATGGAATTTGGTCGATGGTTCATCAGAAAATATAATGAAATTCCAAACTTTACTATGAAAATCTTGTGGTCGGACGAAAGCCGATTTACTAATTGCAGATTATTTAATCGTAAAAATACAGTTTTTTGGTCTGATGAAAATCCTCAAATATTTCGTGGATTAAGACAACAGATTAAATGGGGATTCAATGTTTGGATAGGTGTTGTTGGTACCCACATCGTTGGCCCATTTTTCTACGATGAAAACCTTAATTCTGTGCGATATTTAAACCTTTTACAAACTAATGTAGCAGAACGAATTACCGAACTTCCGCTTGCTACTTTACAAAATCTAATTTTCCAGCAAGATGGTGCGCCTGCACATAATGCGAATATTGTTACAGACTTTTTAAATAATGAATACCATGATAACTGGATAGGAAACCGGGGGCCAACAAGGTGGCCTGCTAGATCGCAGGACCTCGCCCCCTTGATTTTTTTGTTTGGGATTACTTAAAAGATCAGGTGTACTCAAAATCCTACGAAACTGTAGAAGAACTACGAAAGGCAGTTGAAGAAGCGGTAAATGGAATAACACCGAACATGATAAGACAATCCTGTGAGGCAGTTCTAAAACGATGTACAATGTGCGTACAAGAGAACGGTGGCATCTTTAAACACATGCTTCGTTAATAATACTTAAGCACCTAACTTTTTTCGCTGTTCTTGTATTTAATTTAACAAATGTGTCATACTACTCCTTCGTTTATTTTGGTGTTAACAAGTAAAATTTAAATTAATTTTCAAAGAGATACCAAGGCCTACTGTGGTAAAACCTTAATTTTGCAAATTTTTATATTTTCCCTAGGTTAAACATATCGATGTCTTACATGGTTGAAAAGCATTTTTTATGGAGATTTCAAAAATGCAAAAATCCAATATGGCGTCCATAAGAAAAACAAAAGTTGGCTATGGCCGCGCGAAACATAGTTGGCCTAGAATATTTTTAATATCATTTTTGAGATCCTTATTGGTTACTTCCCCGATCCTGAAAATTTGGCGCAAAAATCTTTTCAAACAAAGGTAATATGGAGGTTTTAAGAAAATGCACATTTTTCGTTTTCATGATGGTACTACGTAACAGTATGAATTATTGAAAATGTAAAAGTGGATTATTGTTACGCATGTAATTGCGCAACTTTTTCCCCATTTAACCGATTTTGTATTTCTAACGGTTTCCGAGATACCCATGTACTTCATTTTAAACTGGACACCCTGTATTTTGGAGAGACCTTCGTACGAAAACTTAAAAATTATGAACGGCTTGAAGGGTATAAACGGAATAATACGCAAATTAATTTTATGATCAAACGGGTAATGCACAAAATCCCACTGCGCTGTGATTGATGGAACAATAAATTAATAACCTGTGTACAAACAAGAGAGATAAACGTAATTAACTTTGCGATTCATATGTATCTCGCTGTGCATACAGATTTTTATTAAATCAACCTCCATATCAAGTGATGGTAGGTATAGAATACAAAGTACAATAAACTTTTGCGTTATATCAATAACTTAAGTCAAGACAAAAAAGGCTTAAAAGACACTCAAAACTGTTATCCGTATGTTTTACCGGCAATTCGGTCTATTAAGTTGTTTATGCATAGAACTGTATATTTTTCCTAACGAATTTCATGTTCAAATCATCGAGGTACAACTATCATTTGTTTTCATAAAGACATCAGTTGCTCGACTTTAGAAAGAATGCGTTAAAATCGGTGCACACTGCACATACTATAATGTACGAAGGAACCGCCCGGCCCTTCTTTTAATTATATATTCGGGAAAAACACGAAATGTCACTGTATCTGTTTAAATGTAAGCTATTTATAAAAAAGAATAATAAACGGTTTTAATTAACATTTAATATATTAATTCATATACAACACAAAAAAAAAATTAAACTCAAAACAAAAGACATTCTTATAAAACTAAACTTTGCTTTTGTTTCTGAAATTTTAGTAAAATGATTTTAAACAGGGTTGAGCAGATTTAAATCATGATTTAAATCAAGCGATTTTTTTTAAATCATCAATTTAAATCACTGATTATATGAGTACAATATAATATAATATTTATTAAAAACCAAAATTTTAATACTATTAGTAATAATTAAATACACGAAATGGTGAATAAACCATATCAATTTTCTCTCGTAAAGTAAAATTCATTGTGGAAATGCAATAATTCAAGAAATAAATGACAAGTTTTTGACGTTAGCGAAGTGAACAGTCAGTTTTTTCGATTTCCACAGCACACAATTTGCTTCAATAACGATTTGAAGAAAAATGCTGAATATTTCGAAAAGTATGAGTTTTGGATATTATAGGCCATACTTAATAAAAAACGAAGCTCTCTTAAAGACGAATTCAATGACATAAAAAAATATAGGGGTTTGGATTTGAAGAAATCGAGTTACGAGGTTTGAAAATCATGGAAGTTGTCACCTATTTATGAACACCCCTGTATGTGTGATTCAATTTTTTTCATATCGAGCGAATAGAGCAATGTTTTCTGCATGTCCATACCAAATTACAACTCTGTATTTCAAAATAACTTCAGGAGAATTTTTTAAATAAAGACTCAAAACCTTTAAATAGCGTTAAACTTTAAACGTGTCTTTATTTTGTTAACACCTAACCTCTTGGAATTTTTCGAAAATAAAACATCCATTGTATTCCTCTCTAAATGAGCTTTCCGACGATATGCCACTCGACATATCCTAACATTTAAAAAAAACAATATTAGGGGTTGTTGCATCCCTCTGGATGAAGATATCCCAAAAGCAATACTGCTGAAATGTATCCGGCGAAAAACTAAAATCGACGTGTTTTCGCAGGATTTACCGATATACTGTATTCCCAAGTTACAGAATTTATTCCAGTTAACCCCTTACTGCATGACTTTTTAAATTTTCAAATAAATTTTTTTGAATGTGTACAATATAGGTACCTCCCAGATAACTGTTAATCTCCGCACACTTCCTATCCCACAATTCGTTCTTCTCTCTATTTAATTAGTCTTTTAAAAATAGCTAGTTCTTTTTGTATTTGTTGTTGTTCATTAAACTCTAAAAATGGCAGTTAATTCACAGCTACATGACAGTACAAAATTGGTACTGTCACTTTTGTTTTTCATGGCTACGTAGATTACTTAATGCAGTGGTTTCCAAGGTGTGGGGCGCGCCCCCCTAGGGGGGCGCGAGACTATTGCAAGGGGGGCGCGCAGCTGTTACCAAAATATCATTTTTAAATACAAACAAACAAAAAGAACTTTCTTTATACAGAATATGGTGTATTGTTTTGTAGTTCATTAAATAATTCTTATTTACTAGAACAGTATTAATGAAATTAGATTGTAACGAAAAGTGAGGGGGGCGCAAAAAAAAATTATGAAAAAGGGGGGCGGAGGTACAAAAAGGTTGGAAACCACTGACTTAATGAGTTACCCTCGTACATTATAAGTATGTTGAAACGTATTAAGCTTTATGAAAAAGGGGGGCGGAGGTACAAAAAGGTTGGAAACCACTGACTTAGTGAGTTACCCTCGTACATTATAAGTATGTTGAAACGTATTAAGCTATCATTAATTGAGTTTACATTTTGTTATCGCTACTTTTCTATACATGTCAAATTAAAATAACCAAATAAACCTATCCGATGATACATCTGTTGCAGTCGTAATACAGCGTCCTCTTATCGTCGCAAATTGTCCTTGACAATATGTATTTAGCATTAGCCACGTTAATAATACTCGTAGGTTATTAAACTGACAAATATAAGCAGGCCGAGAAATTACCAATTTGAATCACAATTGTTTTTCTGTTTTAATCAGTAAATGAAATTTCACTACGAGTAGATAACAATGGGTGATATGAATAAAAATGAGTTCATACTTTATTCTCAAAACATTGGAGTAAATGCTCCAAGTCGTAATAATAAAAATTACTAGCGGATGCTCAGGTTGAGCACATACTCTTATATACAATTTTTCGTGAGTATGTTCTCACAATTCGTATGAATAAAACAAGTTTAAGCTTTCTGAAGGCGAGTTCCTACTCAATATATTTGGAGTCTGGTTGTTAACAGACTCAGTCGTATTTTGAAAAGATATGACTGAATTTATATTAAATTTGCGTTTTAAAAAATATTACAAACCAAGAAAGAGTACGTGCAATCGTGACTTTAAAGCCATATATAGATTTTCTGAAGAGAATGTGCAATGGATAGCAAAACATTTTTTAATGTAGAATCAGGAGAAAGCTGAGGTGGTGCGATAACCAAGATGGATAAAATTAAAATATTTTTAAAATATGTGGGAGATCCTGGATTTCAAGCAGGAGTCGGAGAAGATGTTGGTGTGCATTAAACCTCAGTATCAAAAGTTGTACAAGAAGTAGGGGATTAGATAATTGAAAAAAGTGGCCAATGGATAAAATTTCCCCAGGATGAGGGATATGCTATCCCGCCATGGCTGATGGTTCCTTTTAGAAACCCGAATACACCTCAAGAACACGCCTGTAACAACCTGTTTACAAAAGAACGGGTAATAATTGAAAGATGTTTTGACCAGTTATATAATAACAACGATTTCCGATTCTACAATATAAAGTCCGAGTTTCCACTGAAAAAGTCCCAAAACTTATTGCGAGCTGTTTCGTTCTGTATAATATAGCAAAATATTTAAACGTTGAACTAGACTTAACAGAGCTTTAACTAGTCGATATTCCAGTTCAGCATATGGCAGAGGACGAGGACAAAAATACTAAAAACTGGCCTCCCATTGTTTTTTAATGATATCAATAGCTTGAGATTTTGATTACCTTGCAGCAGGTATTTGTGACTTCGAAAACACAATTGGAAAATCACGCAAAATCTTGACAAGTGCCATTTAAGAAACATTGTTTTTATTAATTTCTTCTTCACTATCACTCATGATAATTTATTGATTGACACTAGTAGATAATACGTGTAAGCAAAACTGAGGACCATTTGCTAGTCAAAATTTGTGTAGAATTCATCATAACAAACGTGTGTTTGTATATAAGAGTATATACTCAAATTAACAGGAGCATTTACATCTCGAAGTTAGCTCGTTTTTATTCTTACGAAACTGAGCATAAACTCTTACTTTATGCTCATGCTCAGAGTACATACTTAGAGTTTAAACTCTTGTTTTATTCATACCACCCATTATATGTCGAGTGTACCAAATGTTCGTCGTTTATACGCACTGAGACTACAACAGGGGCGTTGAAGCAAACCTACGCAATGCGTAGGGGCTTTAGGTCATCATAGGGGCCCTTTGATTGTCGATTTGTAAATAAAAGAATGGTATTTTAAATGTATTTTTATTCTTCTAATCGTTATTGAAGCAAATAGAGTGCCGTGGAAATCGAAAACACTGACTGTTCACTTCACTAACGTCAAAAACTTGTCATTTATTTCTTGAATTATTGCATTTCCACAATGAATTTTACTTTACAAGAGAAAATTTATGTGGTTTATTGCCTGGGAGAAGGTGAAAGAAATCCGTTGCTGGCGACAAGGATTAACGCACAAAGATATCCTGAGAGACGCTACCCAAAACAAGATGTTTTTGAAAAGTTGAAGGAGCGATTTGAACGTAGCGGGCACGTGGATTATAAAAAAACTGATCGCAGGAACAATATTTCCAACAAAGAATATGAATTTTTGGTGTTGACGAAGATACTTAATAATCAGGGCATGAAACCGGTTTTTTAAACGGGTTTAAAAAACCGGTTAACTGTTATTTTTTGTCCGAAAAAGTGATTTTTAACCTAAACCAAAACCGTTATTTTTAAAGACAAAAAAAAGGTAACCTTTAACCAAAATAATAAAAAAACATTTTTTTTTACATAATTTTTTAATAAAAAGTACTTTCAAAAATACAAAATCTGTATTAAATGCGATTAGTTTACCAAAGCCACTACTGAACGCTTAATTGTACATCTATAGATAGAACGCCCGAACCCAGTTCGTAGGGCACAGTCAAGGGGTTAAAAGCAACACAGCAAGTAATGCAGTTGCCGAACACAGAATATCCTTATAGATGGATAGGGCGAGGTAGACCAATCTCCTGGCCACCTAGGTCACCTGATCTTACCCCTATAGATTTATTTTTGTAAGGACCCATAAAACAGGTGTATCAAGACCCCCCAACAACTGCTGAAGATGTGCAGAACAGGATTCGTGTTGCTTTTGATGGTATAACCCACGAAATGTTATAAAAGGAGCTAGAGTCTTTCAGGCAAGGTCTACGGCTGTGCGTAGAACAAGGACATAATCTTTATACGATAAATTTCGGGAAAAAGGGGAACATTATTGGACTAAAATTAAAGTTGGAGCTCTTTTTATTCTTTTGTTTAAAAATTCCTTGAAAAATTACGACTTACGTCCATGGCCGACTTTAAAATAGTTTAATTGCCTTAATAATACTAATAAAAATCGAGATAGCTCGAAAAATATTAACTTTAGGTATAGGACATGCTTAATAATTTCGAAAGAAAATTAAATTCTCTACAAGAAAATGTAAAAATTTACAGGGTGTTGCATTTAAGAAAAATGACTTATCGATGTTTAAAGTTTCACAAGTTTGACCAAGCGTAAAAAAAAACACCCTGTATAATATTTTTTAAATGTAGCTAGCGCAAAATGTTAATTAATCTATAGTCATCTAAATTTTAAACGAAATTTTACCGCTTTTTCAAATAACTTTAATGAAAAAAAAATTGAAAGTGCTGTATTGCTCAAAAATTTCACAAAAATGTAAATTTTACGAAAACGGTTGACTTAAGACCCATATAACCTTATACAGTTTTTAAAGTAAATTGTAAGAGGAATCCAAAAATGTAAAAATATACAGGGTGTTCTATTTAAAAAAATTAAATTTTTATATGTGCCGGTCAAACGAAACACCCTGTATATTTAAAAATAATTTTAGGTTATGTAGAAAATAGGTTCGCACAATATTTATATTAAACATTTTTTGATATTTTCATTAATAAAGGAGCTATCGAAGAATCTCAGGGTCGTGGTGCACCCTGTTTCAACAAAAGCCGTTATAAAAACCAAAATTTTTTTCGGTTTCGAGCCCTGCTTATACCTAATAGAACCAGGAAAATCAGTGAGAAGTTAGGATTAAGTCAAACCTCAAACAGGTTTAGAAACACTAGCAAAATTCATAACAATAATAAAATTGATTTGGTTGCCAATTTATTTATTGGCTATGTTATAAGTGAATCCACAAGGCTAAGTATCTACCTACTATTAGAAATTAAATACTCGAAATGGTAAATAAACCATATCAATTTGCTATTGTAAAGTAAAATTCATTGTGGAAATGCAATAAATCAAGAAATAAATAACAAGTTTTTGACGTTAGTGAACAGTCAGTTTTTTTTATTTCCACGGCACTCTATTTGCTTCAATAACGATAAGAAAAAAAAAAGGTCGCATATCTCGAAAAGTGAGTTTTGGGTATAGGGCATGCTTAACAAAAAATTAAGCTCTCTTAACGACGAATTCGATGACATAATAAAATACAGGAGTTTGCATTTGACAAAATCGAGTTACGATCTTTTGAAAATCATGGAAGTTGCCACCTATTTATGAACACCCTGTACGCGTGATTCTAACTTTTTCATATCGAGCGAAAAGAGCAATGTGTTCTGCATGTCCTTACCAAATTACAACGCTGTACTTCGAAAAATAACTTCAGGAGAATTTTTTAAATAAAGACTTAAAACCTTGAAAAACTTTGAAAATTATTTTTTCTTTAGTGACAAAACCGCATAAAAACCTGTAGTGTTTTATATTGATGCAAAGCTAAAATAGAGGCGGTCATAAATATAAAATAAAAAATGGGGTGTTGTATTTGAAATATAAAAGATGCTATTAGTTACAGAGAGGTGACTCGCCATGTATATTTGAAAACATTTTTATTGTGTTCGGAAGAAAAAACTGTTTAGAATAGCGTTTAAATCAACTTTCTATCTCAAACCATTTAGCCACAACCGATCGATCCCGCACTAATGAATCACCCTGTATACAATTTATAATTGACCTACACCTTCAACTTTTTTAAATATTTTGAAAAAACTGAAAACTGGCGATTTTTTTAATGTTAAATAACTCCATAGCCCCTAGGGATTGTAATAATATAATATAATAATATATATAATAAAATATATAAAATAATAATAATAATATTATAATAAATCGCAAAAAAGGCTCTTCAAATTTGCCAATTTTTTACCGGTAATTCCGGTAATTTTACAATATTTTTTCAATAATGATAAAAATCTAAATCAAATAATCAAAAAAGAAAAAATAAGGGGAAAATAGATACAAATGGAATATGATTGTTTATTCACTTCTCTGTCAAATATCTCGCACGGTAATTTATAAATAAATATCTGACTATCGTCTTCTTATGGCAAACTAAGTCTACAAAGCATTTTTCTTTTGGCGTTTTTGTGTATTCGCAACAATAGCCGAGATAATTAAGTTTAAAAATGATGAATTTTGGTTTTTCCGTTAAATCACAAAACAAGATCTTGTTTAAAATACACTCCTAAATAGCTAACTTTTGTCCCATTTAACCAACCTTGTGCTTGTATATTCATTATTTACGGAGATAGCAATAGTGTCCTATGGAAAAGAACACCCTGTGTACTCTTATTTTATATTGAATTATATTATTATTATTACATAAAAAAAATTACGTTGATGGCTCTTAACTGATATATTGTATGAAACTGATTGTGATAGTTTAGGCTTTAACTATCCCAATCAGTTACATACTAAATAAATATATATTTTTTTAATATGGTTTTCGGAGTTTATCCGCGTAATATTTAAATTGGCTCGACGTTTCGGCAAGCTGTCCCTATAGGGATACGCGGATAAACTCCGAAAATTATATTAAAAATGTTAGTAACCGCGAAAATCTAAAAAAAAAAACAATTATGTCTATATATAATATATGTACATATAATATTATGATTTACCGGTAAATTGCCGGTAAACTGGTTTTGATTGAAAATTTTACCGAATTACCGGTAATTCAAAAAGTCGGTAAATTTACAATCCCTAATAGCCACCTATGGTAACCCAAACTGTAAAATGATTCTTGTAGATAATTTTACGTAGAATTAGAAAAAAATATCTATAAAAGTAAAAAGTCATAGCACACTCGGATTTTGAGATATAACTAGTTTTTTTTTTAATGGTTTTTTGCAAATTTTAAGAAAAGTAATAAAAAAGATAGAACCCATACATTTTTGAAATCAGAAAAAAATAAGCTCTTTAATGAACTCATAGCCAACTATGGTTGCCATTTAAAAAAAAGCAAGTTTGGCTTATATCTCAAAATCCGAGTATGCCATGACTTTTTAGATATTTTTTTCTAATTCTACGTAAAATTATCTACAAGAATCATTTTACAGTTTGGTTTTACCATAGATGGCTATGGAATTATTTAACATTGAAAAAATCGCCTGTTTTCAATTTTTTCAAAATATTTAAAAAAGTTAAAGGTGTAGGTCAATTATTGTAAAAATTAAATTTGTCTTGAAATTCTGCCTAACTTTGCTAATTTAACCAACCATGTAACTCTTATAATAACAAAGTTACCCATACAATACATGTAGATTATGGCCACCCTGTATAGGTACAGTTTTTGATGTTTTATCGTTTAAAAAAAGTTCATGAAAATCGGAGCATAAATAAACTTTTTATAGGGGTGATCCGCTTTAAAATGGGTCACACTGTATGTAGAATCAAGCGTTCAGTAATGACCTCTGGTAAACTAATCGCATTTAATACGGATTTTTTTTAAAGTAATTTTTATCCAAAAAATATGTAAAAAAACGGTTTTTTATTACTTTGGTTAAAGGTTGCCGTTTTTTTGCCATTAAAAATAACGGTTTCGGTTAAAAATCACTTTTACGGACAAAAAATAACAGTTAACCGGCTGTTTTAACAGGTTTTAAAAGCCGGTTTCATGCCTTGATTATGATATAAAAAAGGGACTAGTTTTAAGTTTTGCGTGGGGGCCTAAAAATTCTAGCTACGGTACTGAGAATATTATTAATAATTTTAAATTTCTTGAAATAATTTAATATTGATTTTATTTTTTTTTAGTTTTTATATTTTATTTTATTTATTTATTTTTTTATTCTTTTTTTTGCAACAACCAGTAACTCTAAAAATTGTGATTTTAAAAAAATATATTGCCCTCATTCTTGTTTATAAAAGTTTATAAAAGTCGGGGCCCCTGGCTTTCATTTGTATGCCTAGGTCCCGAAAAGCTCTAGACGCGTCCTTGATTAACACACATTTTTTTCACAAATCATAAAAACTATTTTTAAACTTGACTTTTATACATATTCAGAAATTTAGTTTGAGAAGCTCTGACATAAACCAACATCATCATCATTGAGCCGTATAATCCTAGGGATTATGGCTAACGCCGAGGCGTTGTTGTAGATCCATTTAATGAGGTGGATCTCCTCTAATTTTCAAGCTCATTAGTTCTGGCTGCCTCCGTTATTTTCTTCCATTCTTTCCTATCTTTGCATTTAAATTTCCATTCCCTTATTCCCAGTGCCTTTGCATCTTCCTCGAGGGCGTCTCTCCATCTTTTCCTTGGTCTACCCTTGTTTCTGGGCCAAATAGGAATCCATTCTGTTACCCATTGCACAATTTCTGGTAATAAAATGTGATTAAGTATCTCTCTAAATTCTCAAGTGTAGTCTATTGTTGTAATCATCTGTCGTAACACTAATATTGACATCAAGATAAGCAGAGGTGCCGGCGGTATTGGTACCTACAGAAATGTTACGTTAGTTATTCGATCGATATCATTTTATTGTATCGAGTGTAGGTGCGATTATCACACTATTAATTCTTGTAATTCTACATGACACACAAATGTTTCGTAATTTGCCGAAAATTTAAGACATAAATATACTGGGGGAGGCAATGCTATGTTAAGATGTACTGGGGTGTATATTTTTCAACATGAAGAACATGGGAGCTCGGCAGTGGCGGACAGGACCGGCGACAGAGGTTGGCAGTAGTGGGTGCTTCCCGGGAAATTAGCTCCTTTTTATATTCTCGACTCCCGGGATTCACGTTTGAAAACCCGGGACGAGACTGGTACGCACGAAAAGTATTAGGTATTAAAACGGAATATTAATAATGAGAATGCTAAAATTGCATCGAATGCTAAACATAAATTTAAACACACGCTTTCTTTCCTGTTTTTTTTTTACTTGATTAAAACTAATTTATTTTTGTTTGTTTTCTTTAAAAAAAGGGTGTTTGGTTTTTTAATTTTTTTAAATAATAAAATAATAAATATGTACGGTTTTGTTATAAAAAAATTTTATTTTTTTTTCACTAAAAAATAACATTTTTCTGTAATAGAAAAGTTTAATATTAAAATATTTTTTTAAATAAAATTTCCCGTGATTAAACGAAATTTCAATCCCAATTCCCGGGATTGAAAAAATCTTCGGGAACAGCACCCGCTGTGCACCGCACAAGGGCGGCTAACCAAAGGGGCGGCAAATTCCTGACAAGGGAGGATCTAGAAACGTTGTCGCTAGAATTTGATTAAGGCTGTGTTTATTGCATCAAAGACATCAAAACTAAATGTTTTCCAGAGTTATACGTGCCACTGGCCATTTCTTTCATTCATTGAGCCGTATAATCCTAGGGATTATGGCTAACGCCGAGGCGTTGTTGTAGATCCATTTAATGAGGTGGATCAGTCCTCTCCTCTAATTTTCAAGCTCATTAGTTCTGGCTGCCTCCGTTATTTTCTTCCATTCTTTCCTGTCTTTGCATTTAAATTTCCATTCCCTTATTCCCAGTGCCTTTGCATCTTCCTCCAGGGCGTCTCTCCATCTTTTCCTTGGTCTACCCTTGTTTCTGGGCCAAATAGGAATCCATTCTGTTACCCTCCTGAGCATTGCGGTTGGTTTCCTTCGCATGATGTGTCCTGCCCATCGTAGTCGCTGTGCTTTGATGTGTCGAGTGATGTTTTCTCCTCCGAGTTCCTCCTCTATTTCTTTGTTCCTTCTCAGTCTTACTTCTCCATCTCTTGTTACGTTAGGACCTAGTATTGCTCTCATTATTTTCCTTTCCACTATTTTTAATTCTTCCTCCTCTTTCTTATTTATTGCTACTGTTTCCATGGCATATGTTATGACGGGTCTTATCAGGGTTTTGTAAATTTTTATTATTGTTGTTTTGCTCTTTAGTAGGGTTTTGTTTCTGCCGTATGCTTGATTTCCCTTCAGAATTCTCTCCTTCGCTCTGTTCTTTCCAGCTTGTCCCACTGTCACGCCTAAGTAGTTGAAAGTATTAACTTCTTCGAAGGTGTATTCTTTTGTTTGTAGATCGTTCTGTAAGTGCATATTTTCTTTTCCTATCTTCATGTATTTTGTTTTTTCTTCATTTATTTCCAGACCCAGTTTTTTTGCTTCTTTGTCTAGTTGATCTATCGCTCTTATTAGGTCTTCTCTTCTATTCCCTATAATTGCTATATCGTCAGCATACGCTATTATTTGTATTTGGTTGATCATGATGTTTTTTTTATCTAGTTTCGCTTTTCGTAGTGCACCTTCTAGTATTAAATTAAATATGGTGGGGGATAGTGAGTCCCCTTGTTTTACGCCTTTGTTTACTTTGAAGGGTTCTGTTGTTATTCCTTGGAATCTCACTTTTGCTGTTGTGTTGTTGAGGGTCATTTCTAGCAGTGTTATTAGTTTCCCCGGTATTCCCAATAGTTCCAATTCTCTTAGCGATTCTTTTCTTTTAACCGAGTCGAAGGCAGTTTTAAAATCTATGAAAGCTACGTGTATCTCTTTATTATGTTCCCACATTTTTTGGAGTATTTGGTCTAAAGTGTGTATAGCATCTATGGTGGATCGACCAGATCTAAAGCCATTTTGGTAGTCTCCTAGTATTTTCTCAGCGTGTGTCTTTAGTCTCTTATTTATCAACTTCGCTAAGATTTTGTAGGCGGTATTTAGCAAAGCTATGGGTCTATAGTTTTTACAGTTCTCCTTTCCCCCTTTTTTGTGCAGTGGTATGATTATACTAGTATTCCAGTCCTTTGGCATCTTGTTTTGCGTCCATATTTGCCTAATTAAGTAGCATACTTGTGTATGTAGTTGCTGTCCTCCATATTTTATCAGTTCTGCCTCTATCTCGTCCTCTCCCGGAGCTTTGCCATTTTTTAGCTTTCTTATTTCTTTTTGTATTTCATCTTCTTCGGGGCAATCTTCTCCTTCTTCTTGTTCCGATTTATTTTCTTCATTTCGTATTTCACGCTCTTTCGTATATAGCATTTCTCTGTAATATTGCTTCCATATGTCTCCCATTTTTTGTGGGTCGTTCTCTATTTTACCAGTTTTATTTTTTATTCCTCTGATTTTAGTTATTTTATATATATATTCAGAAATTTAGTTTGAGAAGCTCTGACATAAACCAACATAACATAGTAATTTACGTATTTTTACAAAAAAAAATGCGTTTTAAAAATGTAATCTCGAAAAACAAAATAAATTACATTTAACAGATAGACAATTAATTACTAACTTAGTTTTGTCTGGGTAAAGCAATTAAAATTAGATTAGAATAATACGTAACCTTGAACTATTGCGCACTTTATTTATGAATTATTTCTAACCACGGATTTCATACAGTCTGTCCAAGATAAAGCGCTCGCCACAAGGATTTTACAAACTGAATTATAAAAAATGTTGATTAAATGGAATAAAATGTATACATATAGGGTTGTAAAGTTAAGTTTATTATACCGGGTGTAACTGAGTTCTGGCACACCCCATTTTTCCCTTAGTTATGATTTTAGATAAATGAAGTTTAAAGCTGGATCCACACTGAGCGAGCGAACAATGTTTTCTGCGAATGCTCAGGCGGTGTGGACGCCTTTGTTAAGCTGCATCCACACCAATCGAGCGAGCGAGAATATACAAGAGCGAACATTCGCTTGTCGTCGAAAACAAATGTTCGGTTTTTGTCAAAACCGCACGATATTGTCGATGTTGATCCATGTGCTCGCTCGCCATGGCTGATGACAGAGCAGTCGCATGCGTCTCTTTTATTATAATTTCGAAGTTACTGAAACGCAAGAAAAAAAGACAGCAAAGGAGATGGTGGACCACAACTGTTCGTTGTGAGTTTAGCGTTACGTATGTTCACTAAAGGTTTGGTGCTGCGTGCTGCCGTTGGCAGTAGTGGGGGCTGTGTTGTGCCCCGGGGATGTTTAGGACAGACAGTATGATTGCAATTATTAGAGTGAATGTATCGCATTACGAGTAGTAAAGTTGAGTATTAAGAACGAACTCGCTTATTGTATTATTTATGTATGGATCTATTTAAGTTATATTAAATATAAATATTTGATTATTGAAACAGTGACTTGTTTAATTAAGAACGAATCAGTCCACTACAAGAACATTTGGCTAACGAGCCCTACGAAACATTTGGTCAAACGAATCGTCGTTACATTTGTTTTCCTTCGAATCGTACCAGATCAACAACATTTTAAAAAAATTGCGAATTATGGGTGCACCACGACCCTGAGATTCTTCGATAGCTCCTTTATTAATGAAAATATCAAAAAATATTTAATACAAAATTTGTATTAAATATTTAATATTGTGCGAACCTATTTTCTACATAACCTAAAATTATTATTACTAAGGCAATATTTTAAAGTCGGCCATGGAGGTAAGTCGAAAATTTTCAAGGAATTTTTAAATAAAAGAATTAAAAAAGCTGCAATTTTAATTTTAGGCTAAAAATGTACCCCATTTTTCCAAAATTTATTGTATAAATTGTTCAAGATTATGTCCTTGTTCTACGCACATCCGTAGACGTTGTCTGAAATACTTTAGCTCCCTTTATAACATTTCGGGGGTTATACCATCAAAAGCAACAATGCAGTTGCCGAACACAGAATATCCTAATAGATGGATAGGGTGAGGTAGACCAATCTTCTGGCCACCTAGGTCACCTGATCTTACCCCTATCGATTTATTTTTGTGGGGACATATAAAACAGGTGTATCAAGACCTCCCAACAACTGCTGAAGTTATGCAGAACAGGATTCGTGTTGCTTTTGATATTTGCTTGGCCAGATACGAATAGCGAGGTGTGAACATCCCAGCCAGCATCGCGGCTAGCATCCTGGCGAGAAGCGCGGCGAGTAGCGCGACGAGAAGCGCGGCCTCACTATGTACGTGCCCTAAGAGGTATAAAATACATTCCTATTATGACTATTAGTATGATTATAGACAAGCAAGGGTCGGAATAAACAATTGAAGTCGGTTTTTGTTTTTTATTTCATGGCAACCTTGATTTTTATCCTAAAATTTTGCATTTTTTTAGGTTATTTTTGAGAATAGACATATAAAATATTATATCATTGTAAATAGAAAGAAACTATCTTTAAATCTAAGCCATCACCTACTACGACTGCCATTTAAAAAAAAAGTTGTTTTGTCAAATATCTCGCCCGGTAATTTGTAAATAAAAATCTAACTATCGCCATCTTATAGCAAATATAATGTACAAAACATTTTTCCTTTGACGTTTTTGTGTATTCGCAACAATAGCCGAGATATTTAAGTTTAAAAATTGTGATTGATTTCGGTTTTTTCGTTATATCACGCAAGCCATGGTTTTTTTAAACAAAACAAGGTATTGTTTGAAATAAACTCCTAAATAGCCAACTTTTGTCCTATTTAACCAACCTTGTATTTTCATTATTTACGGATAGTGGCCCATGGAAAAGTGAAACATCCTGTACCTATACTGCACATTTAGTTTTCTTTAATGCTAAAGTAATTTTTTTATTGAACACATATTTTATAAAATGTTTACAATAAATGCGCTTTTATTTCATATATTGCTCATTGAAATTATCCTCAATTTTTATTATTTTAGAATCACAAATATTTAATGCTTGCGTATTTGGGAAGAATAACTACGCTTATATTGTTGTTCTTAACCCAAATTTACCTGCTTTACATATTCATGTATTGTTGACTGTTTGTATACATTATTATTGTTTTTGTTACAATAATGTGTTAAGACTTTGGTCCTTATTATTTCATTTTCAATTAAAATAAATGATTGTTCTTGCATCTGTATGTGACACAATGAAAAATTGTTTGAAATCGACGTAAGGGCATATTGTTTAGGATATGATTGACGTGTGGCTATTGGGAATATATCTTAGATAAGTAATTCTTATAAGAACAATGGCTTTATCAAGCAGTAAATGTATTTTATGTATTTATGGCTTTTGTTACAGCTCAAATTAATTCGCATTTACGTTGTTAAAAACGGTTAAAATATTTTTCATTTTTAGCAAATGTTGGTGATCATACTGGTTATAATTCTCTTGTACACCGCGGCTCTTAAGGTTTTTATGGATGTTTTGCCGTGTAAGCCATGATATTTTATTATTTTTCATCTTTACCGGTCTTCTTTTCCATTTTATCTTACCCTGTACCTATTACTACACACCAGGCGCTGAGAAAGGAACGAGAACGAGAACGTTAAACGAAATTAACGGAATGTTTTTTAAGAACGAAAACGAAAAGGAAATAGATAATTTCTAAAACCAGTTTTATCACTATTTAATTTTTATTCATAGAAAACAAACGCGAATTTACCGTCTTTGCTGGGAAAACGACAAGGCAGTAAAACATCTCACTTGAAATAAGTGAGCTTTATTTTTTTCTCCATATACATATACAGGGTGTCCCCGTTATCACCGAAAATATTTTAGGTGGTGATAGAGGACCTTATTCTAAGAAAAAATTTCAAGCACAATTTTTTTCTAAAATCAAATGCTAAGCAGATATCAACACGTACTTGATTTTTTTACACTTCTGCATTTAAAAAGCTCTGTCGCCGAAAATATCAATTCTATCGTAAAATACCTTACAGCTTTTTAATAGAGCATGAAATTCTCCACAAAATTGATTATAATTATTTTTTGTCTACAGGCAATGGTTTAAAAGTTGTAAAGCAGTTTGTACAAAAAACAATTTGAAAAATTTAAAAACATTAATTGTTTCTTAGACTTTGCAACCGCTGTATCTTTAAAACGAAAGGTTGTACAAAAAAAAACGGCCCATTCCGGATAGCAAATTTTATGGACTACAGCTTTGGTCAAGTGAAGTTTTCGGAAAATCAAACCGATTTTTAGAAAAAGCTGAAAATAAGGAACAGAGTGTAAAAAACAAATTCAGAGAAATAATGTTTTGTATTTAAAAATGCTTTTAAAGAGAGTGCGACCATGTACTGAAAATGATGGAGGTCATTTTGAACACTTATGGAAGTAATTTTGTGGTTACATGTTAATTTTATTGTGTCAAGATGGATTTGCATTGTTCTGCCTTTTATCGTTTTCAAAAAAAAAAAAAAAAAAAAACGGGGGATAATGATATTTTGTATTTAAAAATACCGTAGCATCGGCACCATTCATAAAATTATGTATCAGTTTCAAAGCTTTTTACGAAGTTTGAAGTTCTTCAGAAAACCACCCCTTATAATTTTTTGAAGGACCTAACGAACAAATTTAGCAAAAAATTTTAAAATTGCATATAAATAAGTTACGTAATTTTTTTAAAACGCCGCATCTTTTTAACGAAACGTCGTAGAGCAAAACCGATGCCTATTGCGGATAAGACATTTAACGGACTACAACTTTGGTAAATATAGGAAGGTCGCCGGGATTGGACCAGTTCCTCAATTAGACCACGTCAATTTTGGCAGTGACGGAAACAAGTACCTTGGTGTACGAGTTGACGTATGAAATTGCATATGCCTAACTTGAGCCGCGCACGTGTTCTTTTTAATAAAGTAGAATTCTACGATAAACGTCAATAAACTGCCAAAATTGACGTGGTCGGTCCAAATGAGGAACCGGTCCAATCCCGGCGACCTTCCTGTTGTTCAATAAAACGTAGCCTATCAAAGAAATGTTGATAATAGTGTAAAAGGTGGGGAAAAAAACGATAAAATGCAAAACAATGCAAATCCATCTTGACACAATAAAGTTAAAATGTCACCACAAAATTACTTCAATAAGTGTTCAAAATGACCTCCATCATTTTCAGTTCATAATCGCACTCTCTTTAAAAGCATTTTTAAATACAAAACAATATTTGTAGGAAATTTTTTACACTTTGTTCCTTATTTTCAGCTTTTTCTAAAAATAGGTTTGATTTTCCGAACACACACAAAGCTATAGCCCATAAAATTTGATATCCGGAATGGGCCGTACGTTTTTCTGTAAAACCTTTCGTTTTAAAGATACAGCGGTTGCAAAGTTTAAGAAACAACTAAAGTTTTTAAATTTTTATATTTGGAATAAGAAGAAAATAAGGAATTTATACAGGGTGTCCAGTTTAAAATGAAGTACCTACATGGGTATCTCGGAAACCGTTAGAAATACAAAATCGGTTAAATGGGGAAAAAGTTGCGCAATTACATGCGTAGGTAACAATAATCCAGTTTTACATTTTCAATAATTCATCCTGTTACGTAGTACCACCATGAAAACGAAAAATGTACATTTTCTTAAAACCTCCATATTACCTTTATTTGAAAAGATTTTTGCGCCAAATTTTCAGAATCGGAGAAGCAACTAATAAGGGTTTTAAAAATGGCATTAAAAACATTCTAGGCCTACTATGTTTCAAGCAGTCATATATAACTTTTGTTTTTCTTATGAACGCCATATTGGATTTTTGCATTTTTAAAATCTCCATAACAAATATGCTTTTCAATCTTGTAAAGCATCGGTATGTTTAACCTAGGGAAAATATGAAAATTTGCAAAATTAAAGTTTCACCACAGTAGGCCTTGGTGTCGTGATTAAACAATTGCAACGACTGTTTCTAACAACTGTCAAATAATACATATTAATTTTCTGTAGTGCAAACAAGTTAGTGATTACCCTAAATTGAGTATGAACGCGCGAAACATAGTAGACCTAGAATGTTTTTAATGCCATTTTTAAAATCCTTATTAGTTTCTTCTCCGATCCTGAAAATTTGGCGCAAAAATCTTTTCAAATAAAGGTAATATGGAGGTTTTAAGAAAATGTACATTTTTCGTTTTCATGGTGGTACTACGTAACAGGAAGAATTATTGAAAATGTAAAACTGGATTATTGTTACGCATGTAATTGCGCAACTTTTTCCCCATTTAACCGATTTTGTATTTTTAACGGTTTCCGAGATACCCATTTACTTCATTTTAAACTGGACACCCTGTATATACCACAGTCAACCTTAGCTTACATTTATAAAAAAAAGTAACTTTATACGGCGTAAAAAAAATTTTTAGTGTCTTCGCATTTTATATAAAAATATCTATAAACAATCTCCATACATTTTTTCTATATTTAAGACAATAACGGAGTTACGGCACATTATTAGTTTGTATCAAAAACTGCACATTTTTGGCAATTCAACCGTTTCTCTATCTTAAATATTAACCGAGATACCCATGCAATCCCATCGAATTTGGACCACCCTGTACACGCCTTCATGAAGTTAAACGTCTCGACCTATTCTTAAATGCTGCAAAATTAGTGTTACAACGTTGGTAAGATACTCGTGTACCGAACTTAAAATTTAAAGATGCTTTGATCTGATTTCTTAGGGTCAAGTGTGTCATATCGTTTTGTAGAAGAAACAAAAAACGTAATAAAACACGAGCATAGTTACGTTAAAAGTTTGAAGACTCCTTTACGAAAGTGTAATTAATCATCTCTAGCAAGGACCCTTGATGTGGCATAGTTGTGACCTGAATCTAATTTTATTAAAGAAATTAAACACCCGAAAACGTTTGAAACAACGTTGGAATTATTACAAATGTTTTTAAAAATCCATCCGGATAAAGGATCTAAAAGCAGAGGTCGCCAAAGTGGTCTATATAGACCCCCAGGGGTCTATTTAACAAAAGTAGGGGTCGATCTGAGCCAGTGGGTCGATTGGGGGTCGAAGGAAAAACAATTCTTAATACGCAAATCACACATACCTAACAGCGTATGTAAAATTTGTGAATGATGGAAAAGGAGTGACAATTTTTAGATGTTTACAAGAATATTTAAATACATATGATATTCCGCTTGAAAATATAATAGCAGTAGCCACAGATGGCGCACCTGCTATGGTAGGGCGTTCTCGAGGTTTTGCTACATTTCTCAAAGAAAAAGTGCCCGGTATACGTACTATTCATTAGCAGCTGGGCACACACGGAGAGTTTTACTGGCGCTCTTGGAACGCCACGTTCCAAGAGCGCACTCCAGCGCGCCTGTTAGTGGGCAATTCGGCATGTCCACAGAGAAGTGTGAGTTTTTACGTCAGGACAGAACGCCGCATGCTAAACGTTTGTGTTTGTGGAGTGTTGGTAGAAAGATAGGAGAAAAACCATGGGCGACACAAGATATTGGAGCAAGGAGGTTTCAGCCGGTTTATTGAATTGTACAGAAAGCATTCCTGTTCATAGATCATTTAAAGTAAACAGTACATAAATAGAATTTTAAAACACAGAGCATATGAACAGCTAATAGAATTTTGTAAAAAAAGACTGATACTAACAAAATTTACGTTAGCAAATAATTCAAGCTTTACAAGGGACATTAGGAAAAAAAGAATGTGGTAACAAATTTAATAATCCATCAAACGTTTTACAATCCACTCGTAAATAATTCCTAAAGTAATTGAGATCACAAGTTCTTAATTTTCTCAGAAGATTTAACTGAGTGTAATTTTTGCCTGTTTTCAGACAATTTTTTGTATCTACATTTTGTTTTAGGCCGCTCATTGTTGCTCTTTAATAAGGAAAGAACAGTCCTTTTTGGGTATCTCTTCCTCCCTAGTACAACGTCCTTCTTTGTCCTCCTTTGAAAACAACTTACCTATACAGGGTGGCCATTTTTCTAACCTGTTGTATGGGTAACTCCGTTAATATTAGAGATACAGAAACGTTTAAATTAGCAAATTTGTGCAGAATTTTAAGGGAAATCTGATGCCATTTTCAAATTTGACCTACGTCATCAACTTTTTGAAATATTTTGAAAAAACTAAAAAATGTCGATTTTTTCAAACTTGAATAATTCCGTAACCATATGAGTTAAAATCAAAATAAAAATTGGCTTTTATAGATGTTTTTACGTAGATTTTAAATATGTTAACGGAATTTTCATAGCACTCTCGATTTCCGAGTTATAGCACAAACTTGCATTTTTTTTAATGGAAGTCATAGTTGGTTATGGTCTTATTAAAAAGGTTATTTTTTTCTCGTTTCAATGATATAAGGGTTGTTATGCTTTACTTTTGTAGTTTTTCTTTAAATAAGCAAAAATGATTTTTCATGTTCACTGCCTACTAATAGATGGGAGTTATCCCGTGTTGATGTTCTTTTTTTTCGAGTTGTCTCTTATCGTTAGTGTAGCAGTTATTAGCCAGTTACAAATTTTAAAAACAAAACCTCAGAGTTTGTCAAATAAAATTTATTGTTTGTTATACGTATAAATCTCTCTCTCGTGTTGAACAAAATTTTTGATTGACTTTATTGTAAATTTCAAAAACAATGTTTTCTAATGAAAAAATAAACGACATGCTTTTTTTATTACTAGGTTTGTAATAGAAATAGTAGAAATTCAAGTGAAATGTATTTGCAAAGATTTATGGAAAGGAGGCAACCAAGAAAGAAATTATTTTCGTTATTAGAAACCAATTTAAAAAAATATAGGTCATTTACAAAATCCAAAGGTTTGAAAATTAACTTTAAGCAAGAAGATGAAGAGAGAGTCCTAGAATACATAAATTATAAACCAACATCAACTAACCTACCTGGGAGTTGTCCCTTGAATGAGGTGTCAACTGAAAAGGCCGAACTGGCTAATAATTGCTACACTAACGATAAGAGACAACTCTTAAATGTCACTTCGAAAAAAAAAGAACATCAACACAGGATAACTCCCATCTATTAGTAGGCAGTGAACATGTAAAATGATTTTTGCTTATTTAAAGAAAAACTACAAAAGTAAAGCATAACAACCCTTATATCATTGAAACGAGAAAAAAATAACCGTTTTAATAAGACCATAGCCAACTATGACTTCCATTTAAAAAAATGCAAGTTTGTGCTATAACTCGGAAATCGAGAGTGCTATGAAAATTCCGTTAACATATTTAAAATCTACGTAAAAACATCTATAAAAGCCAATTTCTATTTTCGTTCTAACTCATATGGTTACGGAATTATGCAAGTTTGAAAAAATGGACCTTTTTCAGTTTTTTCAAAATATTTCAAAAAGTTGATGACGTAGGTCAAATTTGAAAATGGCATCAGATTTCCCTTTAAATTCTGCACAAATTTGCTAATTTAAACGTTTATGTATCTCTAATATTAACGGAGTTACCCATACAACAGGTTAGAAAAATGGGCACCCTGTATATAGTACAAAGTACAGTGTTATCAATACTTTTTGTTTTAATTATTTATGCCTGAAGAGTGACATTTTAAATACATGTCATACATAATATAAATGACCGAACGTTTTATATAAAAAAATATATTTCATTTATATTTATTTGTTCATAGCTATACGTCTGTGATTACCGACAAAAAATATATCAAACTTTTTCGAATAATCGCTCTTTTACTAAATGTTCTCACGCATTTTAAAATTCTGGTCACCTTATTTTTAAGAAAGCCATAATGCACGACACTGACGCGCCACGCCAAACCTTTTAAACATGTTGAAAATCCAAGAGCGTCTGATTTCTGAGGAAGAACCGAGCAGCTTAAGCCCACAAACGCACACTCTTGGCGTGTCACTCCAAGATTGCCGTACAGACGTTCAATTTAACTTCACGTTTGTGGGTAACAGCGTTCATGTAGTGGCACACGCCTGGAGCGCGCAATTGGAACGTGGCGTTCCAGGAGCGCGAGTAAAACTCTCCGTGTGTGCCCAGCTATTGTTTGTTGCATAGAAACAACTTAGTAGCAAAATATCTGAGTCCAGAGTTACATAAAGCTTTACAGTTTTGTATTAAGTGTATCTATCAAATTAAAGCCCAACCTCTTAAATCAAGATTATTTTCCAAAATGTGAGAAAAACGACGAGTTATTTAACCAATTACTTCTGCACACCGAAGTTAGATGGTTGTCTAGAGGTGTATGCTTGCAACGCAACGGCTCGTTGAGTTATTTGACTCCACGACAGAATTTCTCAGCGAAATAAATCCTGTTCTGAGTGATGAACTCCAAAACAATAAGAACCATATTTTTTATTTAGCGGGCTTATCTGGAAAATTTAATGACGTCCAAACAAAGCTGCAAGGAAAAGATGTAACAACTATCCAGGCTCGGACAATACTGTTAGGCTTCCAAGTAAAATTAAATTTATTTAGATCTTTATTGCTACGTAAGGATTATCAGTATTTTTTCAAATCTTTGACAATTAGAAATAAAAGAAGAAGACTTAAAAATATATAGCTACAATTCATCTTCAAAAATTAAGCGACGATTTTAAACTGCGCTTTGTTGATTTGGAAAACATTGACATCCCTGAATGGATTATTGCGCCATTTACCGCTCAAATTGAAAACGTGGACATCAACCTGCAAGATGAGCTTGCTGAATTATTATCGGATCGAAGCAAAAACGCTTCTTAAAAATTTAACAATAAGCAAATTTTGGACAAATATAAATATAATGCAAAAATATGTAAAACTTTACGAAATAGCTCAGCCATTTATGCTGGCGTTTCCAAGTTCCTATATGGTTGAAGCCGGTTTCAGTCACGTACATTTAATCTTAACTAAGTACAGAAATAAATTAAATGTGCAGTTTCGAGGGGATTTAAGATTAAAATTGACCAATTTCGAACCCAATATAGCGAACCTTGCAAAGAAACACCAGGCACACCCATCTCACTGATTAAGAAGCAATACTGTAGTTACTTTACTTATTATTTTTACTTATTTATAATTACTTATTATTTAATAAATATTAAGGTATTTAAATTTCAACATTAAGATATTTTTCATAAAACTATTGTTACACAATGTAAAATTACTTTTAAATGTTTAAAATCATAAAATAAATGTACAAACACAGTACCTAATGATAGTTTTATTTTAATTAACTGAAAATTACTTTTATGGAGGTGGATGGAGATTTCGAAAAAGTTTGGCGACCCCAGCCCCCTTATTCCGTAACTTTTAAACACCAGCGTAAACACCACGCGTTAGTGGTGACTTCCCAATTCGGGTAGTTGATATTCCGTTTCTTCTGAGAACCAAGGATGAACCCTAACCGTAAATGCTAGACGTAATTCGCGTGAAACCGGCTCGACAGCCGCGTTTAAGGCTAAAACCCTGTCATTTCGACTTGTTTACTCAATACTCAATAACATTTAATGATTAGGGGTGAAATGTTATATTTAAGTAAATTTTTGGAGTGTTGTATTTGTGTTGAATTAAAAAAGAAACTATTTTTAACAATAATTAAGTGTGTTGGATATAAGTAAATTTAGGAACGAAGCGACGAAATAGCGCTTTGGTAAGTACAGTAAATCTTTTATTTTACAAATTGATATTAATTTTGTTACATTTTTAAATCCGTAATATTATATTGTGTTCATTCAACAAGTAAATAAATACCTCATGTAAACTAGTAATGTATATTATTCGCATGACAGTATATTGGTATTTTTACATTCTTTCAGAATGATGGCCCATCTAACACATATTTTATGGTGGAACGAAGAAAAGAATAAACGCAACATTAAGAAATATGCAAACGTAACTTGCGAGATGCACAAAATTATATCAAAATTAAGTTTTGTCATATCTTTGTGTATTATTCGCCAATTTTAATTTCACAGTCCAGCTTAATATATAAATAACATGGTATATTTGTTTGTAACGTACATAGTGCAATAAATAAATGAAATCAACTAAACAAAATAGAATTACTTTACCACATCACTGGCCGAATTTAAAAAATACCCACCCAAAGTGCTGACGACCATTGAAACAAAATTAATTCAGTAAACAAACTATAAAATAAGAAAACTTAACAAAATCGTTGTGTAATATAAAAATAGGAACAAAACGCATCAAAACTTTAAAAAAAAACTACCATAAATTCTGTAATGTAAGACAGAGTGTACAAAGTTACATGGCGGTAATTTTTAAACAAATACGCGTTAAGCATATTTCAGTTGTGAACGTGCGCAGTAGGATTTTCTGTACTAACTTTCCTAAAATAGTAGATACAGGTTTTAACTTGGGTAAACCCGCCGTGAGTTACCACCGGTGGGTTAGAGCATCGCTTTTCGTAGAAGTGGGTCATATTAACAAGGTAGTAATGAACTTGCATTTCCGTTAAATCCAAAGTTACAGAATCCAGCTGCTGATCTAAAGCAAAGGAGGGATTAGCAAATATAAAAAGTGTATAATTTTATGAACACACTTACGAACAATATGTAATAAATAGTATCTGCGTCGTTTGTTTGTGGTTTTTTTTTTTTTCTTTTGCTGTGACTAATTACAGGGTGGGCAATTTTCGATGTTTTCATAGGTAATCTCGGTAACTATAAGAATTGTGGAAAAACGGACCCCACTTCCTCGATATTTTTTTATTGAGAAAAAGTTAATGGTGAAAACGAAAATTGGTTATCGTCTTTTGTTTTCGAGTTATCGCCAATAACTCGATTTTTCGACTTTACGTTTTATGACTGTATCTCACTTGTTTATGAAAATAAACGAAAATAATTTTGACGTCCTACAGGCACTTTTTGATAAGAATGCAGTGGCGTAGACAATTTTTATACGCTATACGTTTTACGTGCCACTGGCCATTTCCTTCGGAAAGACGGGAAAAACTGAAAAGTTGGTATAAAAAGATCATTTTTGCGATAGCGTTCGCCATAAAACCGTCAGAGACAAAATCTAAATCCTTCTATTTACCATTGCGCGCATCCTTCGCAAGTAAAATTGTGCAAAGTTTTTGAAAAAATCTTAAACGGTTCCGGAGAAAAACCCGAAAAACGAGGCCTTTGTAAAAACGGTTTTCCCTATGTTAAACGCCTATGCAAGTCGCATAGATATAGTTATACAGGGTGGTCCAAATTCGATGGGATTGCATGGGTATATCGGTTAATATTTAAGATAGAGAAACGCTTGAATTACCAAAAATGTACAGTCTTTTAAGACAAACTCAAAACCGTTCTCAAAAATATTCTATCGTTTCCGGTTTTCGAGTTATTGAATAAAATGTGTTTTTTTATCATGTTAATAATGTGTCATATCTCCGTTATTGTTGTAAATAACGAAAATATTTACAAAGATTATTTTTAGATATATTTATGTTTAATTTGATTATACTAAAAAAAAAATTACGCTCGCCGTTAAAAAATTATGACACAAACTTACCTTTTTATAAATGGGAGCGATAGTTGGCTATGACCTATTTAAATTTCTTATTTTTTCCTCATTCCAAATATATAAGGGTCGATGTATTTATTTTCAATAATACGCAAGTTACGAAGGTTTTTTAGTTTGTTTTTTTTTTAAGAAAATCATAGTAGGCTGTGAAAACAAAAAAAAAACAAGGTGTAAAACCTTATAAAACTCATGTGGTACAAGTTACCAAGGTTTTTAAATTTCTTGTTAAGATAAACATCAAAAATTTTTAAACGTTAGATAAACAGCAACATACTACATTACTGCCGATTCCGACTATGTTGTTATATTATGTTCAAATATTTATAATGTTTATCTCAACAACAATTTAGAAAACCTTGGTAACTTGTACCACATGAGTTTTAAAAGGATTTACACCTTGTTTTTTTTTGTTTTAACAGCCTACTATGATTTTCTTAGAAAAAAAAAACTAAAAAACCTTCATAATTTGCGTATTATTAAAAATAAATCATCGACCCCTATATACATATTTGGAATGAGAAAAAAATAAGGAATTTAAATAGATCATAGCCAACTATCGTGCCCATTTAAGAAAATGTAATTTTGTGTCATAACTTTTAAATGGCGAGCGTAAATTTTTTTTTTAAGTATAATCAAATTAAATATAAAAATATCTAAAAATAATCTCCATAAATATTTCCGATATTTACAACAATAACGGAGATATGACACATTATTAATATGACAAAAAAACACTTTTTATTCAATAACCCGAAAACCGGAAACGATAGAATATTTTTGAAAACGGTTCTGAGTTTGTCTAAAAAAACTGCACATTTTTGGTCATTTAACCTTTATCTTTTTATTCAATGGCGCCAACACGTTTTTCATGCCAACATAATTAAAATACATAAACTATAAACTTCCTTACCTTACCGCCAATAGAGACTTTTATTCGGAAATAAGTCAACGGTAACAACTCTCAAATCCATTGTTTCTTCTGTTCTGGTCTTGAGAAAGAAAAACTTGGGTTGTCCCTAGAAAATATGTTGACGGGTTTTCCCAATAGACCGCTTCCAATCGTTCGTGAATAAGTTCAAGTTCATTACCCGCTTTTGTCAAAAACTTTGTTACACTTTTATACTCGAGATTGAGTCACTCATTTTTACAACACATAAACTTCGATCAAAGTTTTAAAACCGTTCCATTCAGACTCAATTAGGCAATTAATATTATATATCACAGCTAACTAACTGTACGAAATAGCAACGATCACTTTTGTTTTTTAAGACAAGGTAGACGACTCAATAATTTACCCTCATAAGCAAATACTAACCTCGCACATAACTGTGGAGAGACATAAGATTAAGAGTAAATACAACTAAAATTTTACTAACAGGAATAGTTAATATAACTCGCAGTAGTTCAAAGTGAATGAAAGCAATCTAACCTTTGATGCGTGCAATGAATTAACGTAATTTATAATTATTACAAATCAACTACGTTGTTATTTGCAAAGAACTTCATAGTAGCGTTGGTGAAAGGTGTGCTAGATAACTAATAAAACAGTGTTCACACTGTAATAAAATGGAGGCAAGGTATAATGTAGAAGTTCACGAAGCTAACAGAAAAGAACCAACCCAAAGTGGGATAAGTCCTAAAGAAATCAGTGACGTACAAATAAAACAGGAAGTGGATGACTACAAGTTACAAACTGGTACAAATGATTACGAATGTTTAGAATCCGATAGCATATTTATTGAAGTGAAAGAAGAAATTGGAAATACTGAATCGAATCGTGTATATAGTATAGAAGAGCAATTGGAAGATGCAAATTTATTTAATAAAAATGTATGCAGTGTTGATCATTCAGATATGAGAAGTAACCAGAAACAGTATGTTAACCACCACGATTTTAAAGAATCAGATGTGTCCGGTAAACGTGCCAATGTAACGGGTAATAGTTTAGATAATTTGTCGTTTTCACTAGACGAATTATTATCCTTCAATAAAATTAATGATCTGCATATTTTACCGATTATTTCGGCCAATAATTTACAAGAACTACATAAACTGCATGACAGTTCTGTAACAGAAGACAAACAAATGACAAATGAAACAAACAGCCTGAACAACAGAAGTCACAAGTACCAAGGTTGTAGCACTAGATTTACAAGAATTAGAACCAGTGATATAAAGTTAAAAACAAATAAGATTAAAACATCGAAAAAGAAGTCGACTATTACAAATAATTTAATGATTCCGAAAACGGAATGCATTAATGAAAAACTACCAAAATGCAATGTCTGCAATAAAATTTTTAATCGACATAGTAGCCTTGCTTTACACATGAAGAGTCACCCTGGTGAAAAACTATTTAAATGTGGAATTTGTGGTAAAAATTATTTGAACAGACGTTCAATAATTGCTCACATGAGAACAATACACACCGAAGAAAAACCACATAAATGTGATAATTGCGAAAAATGTTTTGTCGTAAAAGGTCACTTAAATGATCACATGAACATACACACCGGAGCAAGGCCGTATAAGTGTGACATTTGTAAAAAACAATTTCATCAACGAGGAAATTTAAGAGCACATGTGAAGACACACACTGGCAAAAAAACACACAAATGTGATATTTGTGGAAAATGCTTTATTTACAAAAGGTACTTAAATGTTCATATGAAAACACACACTGGCGTAAAGCCATATAATTGTGACATTTGTAAGAAGTGTTTCAGTGAAAATCGCAATCTGAACGATCACATGAACACGCACACTGGAAAAAAGCCATATAAATGTGACATTTGTGCGAAATGTTTTCATCAAAGAGGAAATTTACAAGCACATACCAAAATACACACCGTTGGAAAACCAAACAAA
Source organism: Elmis aenea (assembly GCA_947652605.1). Taxonomy (NCBI): domain Eukaryota; kingdom Metazoa; phylum Arthropoda; class Insecta; order Coleoptera; family Elmidae; genus Elmis; species Elmis aenea. The sequence goes on from OX393583.1 coordinate 22,735,372, forward strand.
TGCGAAATATGTCAAAAACATTTTCGTGTTAAAAGTGACTTAAATGTCCACATGAAGAGGCACACCAGGATAAAAGCCTATAAATGTGACATTTGTGAAAAATGTTTTATTCATAATAGCGGGCTCAATGTCCATATGAGATCGCATACTGGTGAGAAACCTTATAAATGTGACATTTGTGATAAAAGTTACTATAAACAAGGTAACTTACAGACACATGTAAAAAGGCACAGTGTTGAAAAGCCACATAAAAGTGGCACTGAAGAAAACTCATTTAAATGTGACATTTGTAAAAATTGTTATACCGATAATCGTAGTCTAAAAGATCACATGAATACACACACTGGTGCAGAACCATATAAATGTGACATATGTGAGAAATGTTTTGGTTATCGTGGTAGTTTACGAAAACATATGAGGACACACTCGGGCGAAAAACCACATAAATGTGACATATGTGGGAAATGTTTTTGTCGCAGATATAGTCTAAATGTACATATGAAACTTCACTTTGATGAAAAACCATTCAAATGTGACATTTGTGAGAAAAGTTTTACTTCAGCTAGTGATCAGAAGGTGCACAAGAAATTACATGACACATTGTTGAAATGTGATTTTTGTGATAAAACTTTTAATCGGCGTAGAACTGTAATTCAGCATATGATGATTCACACTGATGAAAAACGGTATAAATGCGAAGTGTGTGAGAAATGTTTTAATCAAGATTCAACCTTGAAAAAGCACATCAAAACGCAACACACTGGAAAAAAATCATACAAATGTGACATTTGTGCAATTTGTTTCTTTGAGAAAAGTGAATTAAAAGATCACACAAGGATACATACTGGTGAAAAACCTTTCAAGTGTGACATTTGTGACAAGCGTTTTACTGAAAAATATAATCTAAATGATCACATAAATTTGCACACTGGAAACAAGCCATATCAGTGTGACATTTGTGAGAAGTGTTTTAGTCAGAAGAGTAGTTTACGAAAACATATTCAAGCACATTCTAGTGAAAAGTCGTTTAAATGTGATACTTGTGACAAAAGCTACTTTCAACAAAGTGAACTGAATTTTCATAAGAAGACTCACAGTGATTATAAATCTTATAAATGTAACTTATGTGATAAAAGTTTTAAACGAAACAGTAGTCTAAATGTTCACATGAGAAATCACACAGGCGTTAAGCCATACGAATGTAATATTTGTGGTGAACATTTTAATCATAACGCTAAGCTAAAAGTTCACATAACCACTCACTCTGGACAAAGACTGTATAAATGTAACATTTGCAGTAAAAGTTACAATCACAACAGTCATCTTAAAATTCATATGAGGAATCACACTGGTGAAAGGCCATACAAATGTGATATTTGTGAGAAATGTTTTAGCGAAAATAGTGGTTTAACAAAACACATGAGGATGCATACTGATGAAAAACCGTATAGATGTGAAATCTGTGGTAAATGTTACAGTGTGAAAGGTGTATTGAGTGGTCATATGAAGACACATTCTAATGTAAAAACACATAAATGTGACATTTGCGAGAAGTGTTTCATTAATCGTGGTAGTCTTAATAGGCATATGAAGGTACACACTAATGAAAAACCATATATATCTGGCTTGTTGACCAAGGTTACCAACCTTGGGTTGTAACAAAAGAGTACAGTACAGATCAAGGAATTGGGGGGTTATTAAAAATTATACAGGGTGCCCCAGCCAAGACGAATTATTCGATAGCTCTGTTACCTATTAGTAATACTATTAAAAAAGTTAAACGTAAAAGTTATTTGTAATTATTTATTACATAACCTAAAATTATTTTCAGCTATACACAGTGTTTTGTTTTTGCGCACTGATACCAAACATTGGTTTTTTATATGGAACACCCTGTATATTTTGTAATTTTTGGATGTAAAATTAAATTGTCTTTCAAAAATATTGTAGGTTGTTTATGTCTAAATTAACCGTTTTTGAGTTATTAACGTTTTTTTTGAATCTGACAGATGCAGGCCTTTATAAAAATATTTATATTTATTAACATAACAACACCAGAGCAATTTACTCTGGTAATTTATTTGACAATAGTGTCATAGTGATTGTTGACTAGTAAAATTTTAAAAGTAATATACAGGGTGTTCGTTATACTCGGTCCATTTCGCTAAACTTTAAACGCACGTAAGTCATTTTTTTTTTAATGGAACACCCTGTATTTTCTTGTAGAAAATGTAATTATCTTTCAAAGTTATTAAGCATGTTTTATGTCTAAATATAATATTTTTGAAGTTATTTCGTTTACCTAAAATATAGGTAGTATGCTTTATTTTAAATAATTTATTATTTATCAAAATACGTTGTAATGATTATGTATTGACCTAATGTACGAAAATAGGCTCCTAGCATCTAAAGCTAAAGTTTCGAATGTAGCAACGCAGAATAGTAATACTCCTTAATAAAAATACTATGCAAAAAATACAAACTTGATTACGATTTTCTTAAATATTGCCGTAATAGAATTTTAATTTATTAGAAAAACAATGCCATTATGCTCATATTACCAAAACTGCAGTTAACAAAATTACACAACATGAAGAAAACATGTTATCCTGATAAACTTGAACAACGTTTAAATATATTCCTAAAACAACGACTGACTGAAGAAAAATGTTGGGTACCGCTGATGTTTAACAATTAATATCGAACTCAACTCGTATGATTTTATTACGAAACTTTGCTGATTATGATAACCGGAGTATGTCAGCCCATATTTACAAGGACGTATTTTTAACAATTATTATTAAATTATGTATTGTTTCGGTATTCGTAAGCGTCGAGGTGGTCACTTGGGACCGCTGCTAACATTTCTTGTAGGGCCACGGCTTTTAGCGGGGCTGTCCCGATATTTAACATATTGTCCCGCCGAGTTTTAAAAAAGTACCGCTTTTTGCTAGTTTAGGTAGTTAGGTACGGCAAAATCTTAAAATGTACGCATAAACATAAACCTACGTATTACCCTTAATCCTTAGTCCTTTTTAGACTATACTAATTTGTAAACTATATTTTCGTTTAAAAAAATGGTATGGAATAATTATTTTAAAAAATCGTTCAACAATTTAGCATGGAAAATATGAACCATTTTCATTTACATGGTACTATTTCTTGATACGATAACTCTATATATTTTGGATACGTTTTAGTAACTTTTATTATATTTTGGTTACTTTTTAGTAACTTTTATTATATTTTGTTAGCAACTTGAGTAACCATGTCAAATGTTTATTTTGAGAAAGCACAACATTGAAATAAAATGATGTTGCATGGATGTTGCTCACTAAACAATCTACAACGAACTGCGGATATTGTTTGATTGTTTCAGTTAACCTAACCCACAAATGACATGTGGTCACATACAGTTACAGTAGACTGCGCATGCGCGCATGCTAACTATTGCCCAAGAACTTGAAAACAAATGAGTTTTACGCGTAGTTTCTTTTTAATGGCTAACTTCGTCCCTAGCAACAACTTTGTTTTTAAAGATTGAAGTTGTTTTGCGCTGAACTTTGATTTATTTGTGTTGCCAGAGACCCCTTCGACCCGCAGACTGATACGTTCAGAACAAAGTTTAAGCCAGGAGCTAAGTTCACGCGTTTGATATAAATAGTTATGAAATTATCTACATGTGCGCGTCCTAATTATTATTATCGTTAACTTAGTCTTTATCTGCAATAATAAAAAAGCTACATGTGCTTCAATCATGCAGTCGGCACATTTTACAGTTCAATAGCCAACTTCGCGTCCCATAAGAAAACACTAAATTAAAGGGAATATCTCGAAATGATAAGTGATTAAAAAATCTAAAATAACATTAATTTACATTCTATACAGCAGGGGTGGCCAAGACGTCGACCGCGGTCTACTGGTCGACCGCAATGCCTCTGGAAGTCGCCCGTGAAGCTGACTTAAAAATTGACAAATTATAGTGATAAACTCAGAGCATATTTGAATTTAAAAAATAATTGAAAATTATTTTCTGCAAATAATAGATACACAAAATATACACATTTAAAATCAATGGCTTCAAATGAAAGCTTCTGGAAATTAATAAGCAGGGATAAATATCCAAATATTTGGAGAGTTGTTGCATATTTCAATGCCTTTTTTGGTACGACATATTTGTAAGATTAGCATTTTCCTGCATAAATGGGATAAAAACTAAACATAGGTCACAATTATCTGATCTACATTTGGAATTGTGTTTAAGAATTAGTTTAAGTTCATACGAGCCAAATTTTGACAAACTGGTCAAAACTATGTATGCATTGCCAAGTGTCATCAAAATAAAACAATTCTATTGCTTTTGTTTTGTTTTTGTAAAATTTGCTTTTAATTTATTTTAATACAATTGTAAAACAATAATTTTCTTTTGTTCCTGTATTTTTTGAACTTTTTAAAATTCAGAACCAGTGCTAGAAAATAGTTATTTATAGATAATTTTATAGTAGTCATAGTAAAATGTCTTCACCAGTTTGTGTCTTTTAGAAAAAACGTCATCATTTCGTAAGTATCTAAAATTTTATTTAAAAAAAAGACACAGTTCGTAAGTATCTTCTAAAAAAGTCATCGATTTGCAAATACTTAAAAAGGCCTTAAAAAACACCAATAATTCGTAGGTACCTTACAAAAAATGTAGTCGCCCGCGGGTACACTTTCTCTCAAAAGTCGCCCCTGACGTCTAAAAGTTTGGCCACCCCTGCTATACAGGGTGCCCATTTTTCTAACCTGTTGTATGGGTAACTCCGTTAATATTGGAGATACAGAAACGTTTAAATTAGCAAATTTGTGCAGAATTTAAAGGGAAATCTGATGCCATTTTCAAATTTGACCTACGTCATCAACTTTTTGAAATATTTTGAAAAAACTGAAAAAGGTCGATTTTTTCAAACTTGAATAATTCCGTAACCATATGAGCTAGAACAAAAATAAAAAGTGGCTTTTATAGATATTTTTACGTAGACTTTAAATTTGTTAACGAAATTTTCATAGCACTCTCGATTTCCGAGTTATAGCACAAACTTGCATTTGTTTAAATGGAAGTCATAGTTGGCTGTGGTCTTATTAAAAAGGTTATTTTTTTCTCGTTTCAATGATATAAGGTTTGTTATGCTTTACTCTTGTAGTTTTTCTTTAAATAAGCAAAAATCATTTTACATGTTCACAGCCTTCTAATAGATGGGAGTTATCCCGTGTTGATGTTCTTTTTTTTTCGATGTGACATTTTAAGAGTTGTCTCTTATTGTTAGTGTAGCAGCTATTAGCGAGTTACAAATTTTAAAAACAAAACCTCATAGTTTGTCAAATGAAATTTATTGTTTGTTATACGTATGTCTCTCTCTCGTGTTGATTAAAATTTTTGTTTATTATATATTTTAAAAACAATGCTTTGTAATGAAGAAATATTATCAGGCTTTTTGTATACCCGTATTTTTTTAAATTGGTTTCTAATAACGAAAATAATTTCTTTCTTAGTTGGCTCTTTCCATAAATCTTTGCAAATACATTTCACTTAAATTTCTACTATTTCTATTACAAGTGTAGTAATAGAAAAGCATGTGGTTTTTTTCTTCATTAGAACACATTGTTTTTGAAATTTACAATAAACTCAATCAAAAATTTTGATCAACACGAGAGAGAGATTTATACGTAAAACAAACAATAAATTATATTTGACAAACTCTGAGGTTTTGTTTTTAAAATTTGTAACCGGCTAATAACTGCTACACTAACAATAAGAGACAACTCTTAAATGTCACATCGAAAAAAAAGAACATCAACACGGGATAACTCCCATCTATTAGTAGGCTGTGAACATGTAAAATGATTTTTGCTTATTTAAAGAAAAACTACAACAGTAAAGCATAACAAACCTTATATCATTGAAACGAGAAAAAAATAATCTTTTTAATAAGACCATACTTCGAAAAAAATTCGGAGGTAGTTCATTGTCGAAAATTAAAAGAGTCTTTTATATAAAATGTTCCCCTTAGACGTCTCCTTTCGGTGTTACACCGATAAAATTAGGTTTTTATTTTATTTCTCAAATTTGAATAAATGTAGGAGACTATTTGGTAGATGTTTTATACCTATTAAAATGTTTCCCATAGTAATATTTTAAACATCTCCTATCTTCACAGGGGTTGAAAAGCATTTTTTACGAAATATCCTGTATATCCTTAAATTGTTTTTTTTTTCAATATCGCCACCTTTTCATTATTTTATAGTTTGCTAGTTATTCTGCTTCAAAAGTATATTTTTTGTAACTGGACACCTCCCTTTCTTTTAAAATCCGTTTTTGAAGATCCAGTTAAATATTGTGGGGCTCCTAAATATTATATAAGTGGCCCCCGTCAAATTGTGAAGCCCGGGACTTCTGCCCCTTTTGCAAATGGCAAGGATACAACTACAATAAAAAGGGCTTACCACAGGGACCAAAATCTTAGAACAGTCGCGCTTAGGTAGTTTAATAGTTATGAACCAACCACCGAGAAGCGTACAGCCGGCCGATAAATAAAGGAGTTTGTTGTTAAAATTGTTGTTTTATTTGTTTCTTACTGTGTAATAATTGCTCTAGACTCTAGACCTATGTATTACATAAAAGCATAAAACACCGTTTAAAAGCTCAACCACCTAATAAAGACGATCACTACATCACGAGCCAAATTTAACAACAAAAAACAAAATAGTAAAAAGTAGTCTTCCCCACCAGTGTGGCCGATGCACAAGTCATAGAAGAAGAGTCGAGATCTCGAAGAGTCATAATAGTCTGTTACCTGTTTTGTTGTAGTTCATATACATACTTCGCAGTAGTTCAAACTCAACGTCAACCTAACCTCTACTACTAGTTAACTGCTTTCTGTTGACTATCAAAGGAGTCAATAATGAAATATAAGATATAAGATCACTAATCAGTAGTCCAAAAGATAGTTTGCATACATTACAAGATAATGGACGAAATAGGCAACAACATAGTTTTACATGGTGACAAAGGAACAACAGATAAACAAGTATTACATGTCCAACAAACAACAGAAAGTAAGTTTTGTATTAATAATCAAGAACATAAATTACAAATTAATCTAATTAATCAAGAATATAAATCGGATATTCTTCAACCTAAAGAAGAATTACTAACATGTGAGTTTATGTATGAAGATGTTATGGTAAAATTGGAAAGTGAAGACGCATCAGATTTACATTTATGCGAAAACATTAAATCGGATGAAGTTGTTGGTGACCGCGTTGATGACGAAAGTTATAATATAAATGTGCATATGTTGAAACACACCGATAAAAAGCCATATAAATGTGACGTATGTGAGAAATGTTTCGATCGAAGTAGCCATCTTGGAAGTCATATGAGGACACATACTGGTGAGAAACCATATAAATGCGACATTTGCGAGAAATGTTTTAGTCAAAAAGGTCATCTACTTACTCATATGCTGATACACACTGGTGTAAAACCATATAAATGTGACATTTGTGAAAAATGTTTTATTCATAATAGCGGGCTCAATGCCCATATGGGATCTCACACTGGCGAGAAACCTTACAAATGTGACATTTGTAACAAAACCTTTAGTCGGAGTATTCACTTAAATGGTCATATGAGGATTCACACTGGTAAAGATCCATACCAATGTGACATATGTGAAAAGTGTTTTAGTGTGAAATATGATTTGAATGTTCATATGAGGACACACACTGGTGAGAAGCCGTATAAATGTGACATTTGCGAGAAATGTTTTAGTCAGAAGGGTCATCTAACTACTCATATGAGCGTACACACTGGTAAAAAACCTTATAAATGTAACACTTGTGAGAAATGTTTTAGTGTGAAACATGATTTAAATGTTCACATGAGAATACACACTGGTGAAAAACCGTATAAATGTGACATTTGTGAAAAATGCTTTAGTCAAAAAGGCCATCTAATTACCCATATGCTGATACATAATGGTATAAAACCTTATAAATGTGATATTTGTGCAAAATGTTTTAGTCATAGTAGCAGTCTTAGTGTCCATGTGAAATCTCACAGGTGAAAAAGCTTAAAAATGGAACATTTGTGAAAAAAGTTTTAGTGAAAGTAATCACTTAACACGTTAACTGACGCATGTACAGCTGGCTACCAAAGGAAGGTACTGACCGGCTGCCGCATGAAATATGTGGTGCGTTCCAAATTCTGCCTTCATGTTTCTATGGTAATTTTCAACTATTCAGCACGGAATAAAACGTACGTTACGTATATTTGGATGGTGTTTCAATATTTCACCGAATTTCGTGTTGGTAGCCGGCGGTACAGGCGGCGTCCAAATAATGTTCGCATTCAAATTTTGCCAATTATACCGCCGGCGATACATTATATGATTATGGTTCCTAATCCTAAAAATGGAAGGAAGCAGCAAAATCGACCAAGCGAGTTACTACTTATTGTGACATGTGTCCTGAAAAGCCTTTTATTTGCATTCAGTGTTTTCCAAATCAATTTTGATCAATAAACTGTTTAGAATATTGTTTGAAATGGAACGTTATGTACAAATTACCTACCTCTTTAATGTTTATGTTACATTTTTTAGGACGCGTAAAGTTTGTTTTTAGAATTACTGTGAATAAAGAGTGTGTTATTTTTCTGACCAATTTTTTATTCACTTCGCATGACCCGAATGCCGAACCAGTAAACCACGGGTTTGTTCATATGCCGAATAAAGTATTGTATATGGTGATTTGAGTATTACATGCCGGCTTACAATTAATTTCCAAATCAGCAAGTGCAACTGGCTGCCGGCGGCTCATGCGGCAGATGAAAGTATCTGCAATTGTTCGCCGGCTGTACAGGGTGTTACAAAATCAGGGTTGAGCAGATTTAAATCAAGTGATTTTTAAAAAAAAAAATTATCAATTTAAATCACAGATTATATGAGTACAATATAATATTTATAATAAAACAAAATTGTATTACCATTAGTAATTAAATACACGAAATGGTGAATAAAACATATCAATTTGCTCTTGTAAAGTAATATTCATTGTGGAAATGCAATAATTCAAAAAATAAATGACAAATTTTTGACGTTAGCGAAGTGAATAGTCAGTTTTTTCAATTTCCACGGCACTCTATTGCTTCAATAACGATTTGAAGGAAAATGTCGAATATCTCGAAAAGTATGAGTTTTGGGTGTAGGACATACTTAACAAAATATGAAGCTCTTTTAAAGACAAATTCGATGACATAAAAAAATACAGGGGTTTGCATTTAAAAAATCGAGTTACGAGCTTTTGAATATCATGGAAGTTCCCACCTATTTATGAACACCCCTACCCCTGTATGTGTGATTCAAATTTTTTCATATCGAACGAACAGAGAAATTTTTTCTGCATATCCATACCAAATTACAACTATGTACTTCAAAATAACTTCAGGAGAATTTTTTAAATAAAGACTTAAAACCTTAAATAATTTAGAAAATTAATTTTTTTTTACAACGCCGTATAAAAACTTCTAGTATTTTATATTGATGCAAAGCTAAAATTAAGGCGGTCAAAAATATTAAATAAAAAATTGGGTGTTGTATTTGAAAGATAAAATTTGCTATTAGTTCCAGAAAGGTGACTCACCCTGTATATTTGAAAATATTTTTATTGTGTTGTTTAGAAAAAACTGTATAAAATAGCATTTGAATCAACTTCATATCTCAAGCCGTTTAGCCACAATCGACCGATCCCGCACTAATGACACTCTGTATATAATTAATTAAACATCACCATTTGGCACTGATTTTTTCAAAATTCTTAATCATTATACAGGGTGTGTATAAATTGGCGGAAGCGCTACACGTGGCGATGTTCTTCGTAAAATTGTAAGTCGAAAATCTTGATACAAAAATGTTGTACGATGGTTCCTATGACCTCAGGAACCATTAAAAGAAAAAAAAATTGGCAACATTGCATACATTGATTTGCGTTTGGATATTTTTTTATCAGCAAATTTTACTTAGGTATTTACAATTTTTGTTCGAACTGAAAGCCTTTAGTTCGTAAACATAGCTGCAAACTTTTGGGTATCATAAAACACAAACTAGAAATAATTACGAGAAAAACAGAGATGACAGCTTATGACAATGTTGCCATATGTATTATTTTCATTCAAATCAGTGATTTACATATTTTCAACACCAATTTTTGAAAGGAAGAATACAGTATCTAGGAAAAAATACTATTCGAAATTAATTTTTATTCCAAATTGCAGCTTTTTCATTTGCAAGTATTAAATAATAACGCTTATTAAAGGACTAAATGTCAAAACTTTGAGGACCTCTTGCAGACACAGCAATCATGGTACAACATTTTCGTATTAAGATTTTCGACTTACAATTAGAATTTTACGAAGAACATCGCCACGTGTAGCGCTTCCGCCAATTTTTACACACCCTGTATTTAATTTTTCATTTTGACAAAAATTCTCCAATGAATTTAATATATTGGTTATTAAATATATTAGCACAAAACAGAAATAGCATGTGAATATGTCACTAAATTCGATAATATGGTACATTTGATTTAAATCAAATAAATCGATTTTTTTGATTTTTTTAAAAAAAATCATGATTTTTATCCACCCTGTGCAAAATGAATCCATCCAAAATAACAATCGGCAGTTAAATGGTCATATGACAATTGACGAATTCAGCAGGTGAAGACGGTAAATACTAGCTGTGATAAACTACCAGAAAATTAAAATGTGAAGTCATTTAAGTTCTTTTATAAAGGAACACTGATGAAAAACAACAATAATATAATATTTTTAATGAAATATTGTTCAAATGTAAAAGTTCATGTAATGTAGAAGTACATTATTTATAATAAAAGAATCTAGGAAATGTGTGAGAACAATAAAATAGTACATGTTTAGTTAATAACTAATAGTAGGCCTACCATACGTCCTGGTCAGGGTTGTTCCTGCTATTAGAATTGTAATAGATCTATTACAATAAGCATGGAACTATTACGCTATTACAAAAGCAGCAAATCTATTACATTTACAGTTTTCGACTTTTCAACCATGTCCGTCTCCTAAAGAGCAATTTTACGTATAAGAAAATTTGAAATTTGCATTTTAGCGCTCTTTTCGTCACAGTAAAACAATATTTGAATGTACCTAGAGTTAGTTTTTGGCTTTATCAATAGGTGGCGCTTTAAATTAATAGTACTTTTTTGCAGTAATCGTCATAACTTTTATTCAAACGGCTAGTAAATGCAATAATTCTATGCGTACTCTGACGGCGACAGACCTGGAACGTACTATTCATGCATTTCATGTAGATTGTGCCATTTGTATAGTGAAAAAAAAATCTATTACATTTTGAAGGAATCTATTACAGTTTTCTTCCCTTATCTATTACAATCGAAAAATTGAAAAGAACAACCCTGGTCCTGGTTTGACCAGTACAGTCCAGGCTTAACCGTAATGTCCCAGGCGGTTTATAAATTTGTCTCTGTTTTTCGTTATAGGCCGCACAGTTACAGATTTACTGACTCCAGGGGCACAGATTACTTGGATCCCCTGTCTGCATGAGACAATCATTTTTTGGGCGCCATTTTCGCAACGAAGTCGTCAAACTTTTTACACAATATTTTGTGTGTTCTGTCCATGCCTGGCGCATTGAGGTGGGATGACGTTGTACGATGTCGAAGTGTCAAAAATAGTTAGACTCCAATTAACAGAGGTCGTCTTCATCGCTTGTGTGACAAGGATAGATAAAAAATTAGAAAGAAATTAGAAAAGCCGCCGCGGCAATTTTTGGTTGATGTTTGGTTTCCAAGGTGGTTTCGTTGTTTTTTCGTTTAGTCCACAAAACATGTTTAAGTCGTTCACGTCGTTCAGTACATAGATAAAGAACATAGTTCAGTATTGCATAGATAAAGACAGTATTGCTGTTTGAATAATTTTAGTTTGTTGTTTATGATTTATTTTTAAAGACAAATTGTGCTGTGTGTGCTATTTTACGCTTCATTTTTCATCATGGTGGGAATGATCTGCACTGTCAAGGATTGTCATAGAAGTTATGTCAGCAAGTATCTAGAATTAATGTAATTTTAATATTAGATATAAATGTAATATTTTATTGTTGTACAAATAGATAAATTGTTCTTGCTGCCAAAATAAAATATTTTTTATATAGTTGTGTCTTTTGTAGTTTATAATGTGTTTCCTATTTTTTATATTATACCCAGCCATTTTTTTAATTAATCCTCGAATTGCATCAAAGAAATTCCAATAAAATTTGTGAATTTGTTATTTCTGTGCAAGCAAATTTTTAAAATTAAGCACAGGCTTATTCATAATAATGTGCTTAAGGTTTAGAAACATATAATACGCCTAAACGTGGCCTAAATCAATTAAAATGTGATTTTATGATTTTTGTATACATATAATGTTTTGCCAAAACAAACCATAATCACACTCAAATGAGTTTGAAAATCGTTTATTTGTACATATCAAGCATCCCGCGTTTCAGAAATTAAAAGTTTAGTTAGACTCCAATTAACAGAGGCGCCACATATGCTCAAAATGTTTAACATCACAGTGTCCTATCTATATTATGTGTCTTATCTATGGTTCTGTCAAAATCTTGGGTTTGTCACTGTGTCCTGATTTGACTTCAAAAAAATATGTTGAGCCCAACTAATAGAATAATTTTATTTCTTGTACAGACCACAACGTCATAGCGTTTAAAATTTAACATTACCAAGAACTTTTACATACTTGCACTAGCAGATGTGAACACCTTATACAGGGTGAGTCATTAGTGCGGGATCGGTCGATTGTAGCTAAACGGTTTGAGATGGAAAGTTGATTCAAAAGCTATTTGATACAGTATTTTCTTCCGAACACAATAAAAAAAAATTCAAATATACAGGGCGAGTCATTAGTGGGGGATCGGTCGATTGTGGGTAAACGGTTAGAGATAGAAAGTTGATTCAAACGCTATTTTATACAGTATTTTCTTATGAACACGTTAAAAATATTTTCAAATATACAGGGTGAGTCACCTCTCTGGAACCAATAGCGGCTTTTATATTTCAAATACAACAACCCATTTTTTATTTAATACTCTTGACCGCCTTTATATTAGCTTCGCATCAATATAAAATACTACAGGTTTTTATGCAGCCTTGTCACTAAAAAAAATTTTTAACGTTTAACGGGATTTTCTTTGTTTCATATTCATAAAGATATAGATGTCAGCATAGACAACATAATAAATACATTTGGAGCCAAATGTAGTAAACTTAATTTTATTATATAATTTTTAAAAAGCCAGATCGTATATTTACTATCGCTTATAATGAAATAAAGTACTTTTTGTTTTAATAGAATTAGTTTTACTTCAATGCCTAAATTAAAACTGCACAGGGTGGTCCAAATTCGAGAGGATTACATGGGTATCTCGCATAATAGTCAAGATAGAGAAATAGTTGAATTAACAAAAATGTGTAGTTTTTTAGGATAAACTCAGAACCATTTTCAAAAATATGCTATTGTTTCCGGTTTTCGAGTTATTAAAGAAAAACTGTTTTTTTTTTGTTATATTTATAAGGTGTCATAATATATCTCCCTTATTGTTTTAAATATCGAAAAACTTTATAAAGATTATTTTTAGATATTTTTATGAAGAGTTTGATAGTACTAAAAAAAAATGTTTGCGCTCGCCGCTAAAAAGCTATGACACAAACTCACCTTTTTTAAATAGAAGCTATAATTGGCTATGACCTATTTAAATTTCTTATTTTTTTCCCTTTCCAAATATATAAGGATTGGTGTTTTTATTTTCAATAATACGCAAGTTACAAAAGTTTTTTAATTTTTTTTAAAGATGAGCAACAAAAAGTAGGCTGTAAAAACAAACAAAAAATAGAAAAACCGGAATTGGTAGAATATATTTGAGAACTGTTCTGAGTTTGTCCCAAAAACCTGCACATTTTTGGTAATTTAACCGTTTCTCTATCCTGACTATTTATTAAGCGAGATACCTATGTAATCCCGTCGCATTGGACCTCCCTGTATATTACAAAAATAGTCATATTTATTCTTAACGTCCCGTATACTTTTAGCTATTGGCCTGTTTTTCGTTTGAAAAATTGATAATTATAATAATTACTAAGGGGCGAAGCGAAACAATTGCTGATTAATGTTGAGAGAAAAAAAAACAGTGGGGGCCAGTTAGCAAGGGCCCACTGAAAGTTTTAATTACCCCCCCTAAGATGGAGGGCTAGATCCGCCCTTGAACACAACAGGAGGGTTAAACAAGATATTCCTATCATTTGCTAAACTAATTTACACTTTATAATGGATTAGTTAAAATGCATGTCCTCACCTTTTGATTAACTTTAGATAAAACGCTCCGACGTTCAGACGAAATTCTAAATTCGCCAACGCGATTGTGTGCGGCATTATAACGGGCCAAAACGCAATAACATTCACTTTGTAGATCCTTTGGAGTATAACTCACACTCCATAGTTCAAAGTAAGTATCCTACCGCAATATAAAACATGATATGAATATTTCATAAAGACGTTTTCAACATTACGACCAATACCTACCTGCGTTTTCATTTCGATGTATTATTTTATGCGAACTGATATGTATATGAACTGCTTTCAAATGTCATCAAAACGGCGAAATGTGCAAAGCTACGTGGAATATCAACTATGAAGAATTTGCCAATAAATAAAGGGTGCGATTTAAGCGTGCATTAGTTAAATATACATGTACCCTAAAAGAAATACTTTGAGCAATAGAACAATAAATATTTAGCATTAAATAATATATCTATTTTACATTTTAAAAAAATTGTGCGATCATACTAGAAACAGCTGTTTGACGGACGCGTTAGCAACCATAAAGTACTGCATTACCGGCCATATCCTTAGCAACGGCCGTAAAAGTTACTTTTCAGGCCGTTACGCTTAGCAACGGCCAAAAAAGTAACATTTACGGCCGTTGCTAAGGAGAGCGCCGGTAATGCAGTACATACGCCGTCATCTGTCAGTGACAGAATGTCACGTAGTTTATAACCTCAATTTTTGAAAAATACTAAAAATTTAAATTGTTTTTAATTCTATCGCACAAAAAATGTAATATGCACCTCGGCCAAAACGTACTTTTTCGGCCTTGCCTGTTTGCTGGACTCGACTACGTCTCGGCCAGCAAACCAGATGCGGCCGAAAAAGTTACACTTTTTGGCCTTGATACATAAATAACTATTACTTTGAGCAATATTTTATTTGTAGTGTGCCCTAAAACGACTTTTCTGTGCAATAAAGTATTAAAAAGTGCGCATTAAATAAATATTTTTTTGTGCGATCGTACTAGAAACAGCTGTTTGACGGACGCGTTAGCAACCATAAAGTACTGCATTACCGGCCATATCCTTAGCAACGGCCGTAAAAGTTACTTTTCAGGCCGTTGCTAAGGAGGGCCGGTAATGCAGTACATACGCCGTCATCTGTCAGTGACAGAATGTCACGTAGTTTCTAACCTATAATTTTGAAAATTACTAAAAATTTAAATTGTTTTTAATTCGATCGCACAAAAAATGTAATATGCACCTCGGCCAAAACGTACTTTTTCGGCCTTGCCTGTTTGCTGGCCTCGACTACGTCTCGGCCAGCAAACAAGACGCGGCCGAAAAAGTTACACTTTTTGGCCTTGATACATAAATAACTATATTTTAAATAAAAAACACTATAATGTGCATTATTTAAATATACATGTGCATTAAAACGAATACTTTGTGCAATAGAATCATCAAATATGGGTGCGATTTAGCGAGCATTATTTAAATATACATGTGCCCTAAAACGAATACTTTGAGCAATAGAATAATTAAATATTTAGCATGAAATCAATATATCTTTCAAGCAAATGATAAAATTTTGTCATTAGATTTTACACCCTATGTGGATCGAATTTGAAGTATTTTACAACATATTTTATTTAACTTTACTCCATCTAAACCATTTTTAAAGACAAACTCGTTTAATATTTTTCAATTTATTTTATTACAGGAATTAAACAATATTTCATAACAAACAAACATCAGGGTACAATTTAAGCGGGCATTATTTAAATATACATGTGCATTAAAACGAATACTTTGTGCATTAGAAATATTAAAAATAATAATAAATATTTAGCATGAAAGAAATACAGGGTTCTCGTTTTTCGAGGGCCTCTATGGGGATTTCGTAAACGGTAAGAGTTACGACTTCGGTTAAATTAGGGCAAAGTTGTATATTTAGGTGCTTAATAATTTGAAGCAAACAGAACTTATCTAGCTCTTTTAGTTTTTGAGACATAGGGAAAAAAGTAAAAAAGTGAATTTTTGTTTTTTGCCCTTAACTTTTTCATTTGATGTTGAATTTTATTTCTGTAAAAACTTTTTCATTACCACTTTTTGCGAGGAATCAGAATCCCCAATTATATTTTCCGTGCGACGTTTCGTTTTTTTAAAACCATCATCAGGTAAATTTTTTCTTATGGACGCTATATCTGACTTTAATGCCAATTTGTAGAACATCTTTTTGTGAATTCGATAATGTATTTACTTGGGACTTTTTTAAAACAATTGTTGTTAGAAACGGCAAACACAAATATTTTATTTAAAACAAATCCTAATCGGCATGGTAAATAATTGTCTTTGTCCCTTTTTCCTTGGAAGCACGTAAGTAAACCGCATGAAATTACTATTTAAGGGATTTAATTTAAAAAATAGGTTTTAATAAATATGTTAGGAATGCTTTAACATTGTTCACTTATTAGCAAATATTTTTAGAATATTGCTTAAGTAACAAATTTCTCTAAAATGTATAGGTGAGTTTGTGTCATAGCTTTTTAGCGGCGAGTGCAAACATTTTTTTTTAGTACTATCAAACTCTTCATAAAAATATCTAAAAATAATCTTTATAAAGTTTTTCGATATTTAAAACAATAAGGGAGATATGACACCTTATAAATATAACAAAAAAAAACAGTTTTTCTTTAATAACTCGAAAACCGGAAACAATAGCATATTTTTGAAAATGGTTCTGAGTTTATCCTAAAAAACTACACATATTTGTTAATTCAACTATTTCTCTATCTTGGCTATTATGCGAGATACCCATGTAATCCTCTCGAATTTGGACCACCCTGTGCAGTTTTAATTTAGGCATTGAAGTAAAACTAATTCTATTAAAACAAAAAGTACTTTATTTAATTATAAGCGATAGTAAATATACGATCTGGCTTTTTAAAAATTATATAATAAAATTAAGTTTACTACATTTGGCTCCAAATGTATTTATTATGTTGTCTATGTTGACATCTATATCTTTATGAATATGAAATAAAGAAAATCCCGTTAAACGTTAAAAAAAAAATTTTAGTGACAAGGCTGCATAAAAACCTAATCCGCGGTGGTATTGTTGTTTTATAGATCAGCTAGACGTTTTTGGTTTTTTGCTCTTTGGAATTAGGGATTGTAAATTTACCGACTTTTTGAATTACCGGTAATTCGGTAAAATTTTCAACCAAAACCGGTTTACCGGTAATTTACCGGTAAATCATAATATTATATGTACATATATTGGATATAGATATAATTGTTTTTTTTTAGATTTTCGCGGTTACTAACATTTTTAATATAATTTTCGGAGTTTATCCGCGTATCCCTATAGGGACAGCTTGCCGAAACGTCGAGCCAATTTAAATATTACGCGAATAAACTCCGAAAACCATATTAAAAAAATATATATTTATTTAGTATGTAACTGATTGGGATAGTTGAAGCCTAAACTATCACAATAAGTTTCATACAATATATCAGTTAAGAGCCATCAACGTAATTTTTTTTATGTAATAATAATAATATAATTCAATATAAAATAAAAGTACACAGGGTGTTCTTTTCCATGGGACACTATTGCTATCTCCGTAAATAATGAATATACAAGCTTGGTTAAATGGGACAAAAGTTAGCTATTTAGGAGTGTATTTTAAACCAGATCTTGTTTTGTTTAAAAATTCCATGGCTTGCGTGATTTAACGGAAAAACCGAAATCGATCAAAATTTTTAAACTTAATTATCTCGGTTATTGTTGCGAATACACAAAAACGCCAAAAGAAAAATGTTTTGTAGACTTAGTTTGCCATAAGAAGACGATAGTCAGATATTTATTTATAAATTACCGTGCGAGATATTTGACAGAGAAGTGAGTAAACAATCATATTCCATTTGTATTTATTTTCCCCTTATTTTGTCTCCCTGAAAATAAGTCAATATTCTTTTTTGATTATTTGATTTAGATTTTTATCATTATTGGAAAAATATTGTAAAATTACCGGAATTACCGGTAAAAAATTGGAAAATTACCGGTAAAATTTGAAGAGCTTTTTTTGCGATTTACCGGTAAACCGGTAAACCGGTTTACCGGTATTACAATCCCTATTTGGAATCCCATAGTACAATTTCAGTTGGTGTCAGAAGCGAATTGTTTTTATGCGTCATTGGCAAGGCTTCCTTCAAATAAATACGCAAAATTAAAAAAATGCATACATTTTTGTTGATACACTCACAAAGCCTACCGTGATTTCTTTTCGATGTCAAAATTTGTTTAGCGATTTTTTAATCTACAATCTGACTGCACCACTGGATTCAGGATGCCCTCAAATGGGTTTGTACTAAATTTCATGATTAAATGTTTATTTTTTTTTTGTATTTCCTATTTTTTCTTGTAAATTTAGTTGTTCGCCCATCGAAAATAAATTCAATAAAAGTTGCGATTTTATTATTGATAAGAATAAATTGTTACGTCAAATAAATTTTTTTTATGGCAACTCTAGCTTTTGTTTTTTACCTAGCATATTACACTGCGCTGCCAATATCCATATTAATTTATTCAGAAATATTGAATTAACAATAATTTATCTCTTATCTCTTAATAACAAATACTTTTTCATGAAATTTGGCACAAAACCATTTGAGGGCATCCTGAATCCAGGGGCGTAGTTAGATATTAGATCAAAAAATAGTTAAACAAATTTTGCCAATTTTCATAGGCTTTGTGAGTGTAAACTGAATTTTAAAAAGGGGTTGCCATGGTACAATTTTGATGCTTTATCGTTTAAAAAAAGTTCATGTAAATTATTATTATAATAACTTTCCAAAGCTTTATTTTAGTAATGGCCTACTATACAAAAACTCTTTACCTTTGGAAACGCTGCTAACAAAGCACTAATAATATGTCTGGACCATTTCGTATAACCATCAAAAACTAGTTACTTTAATTTTTGTGGCCTATTTATACTTGCTTTTCACTAATTAATGATTTATTTTTAGTTTTTGCGTTTAACAGCTAATTAAATTTAACAAATAAGCAATTAATTAGTGTTACAGAATCGTAAAACCCTATTGAATTGTGAAAACGCTTTATTAAATTGTTGTAAAACTTTTGTTATTCATTGTTTTGTAATTACTGTAAAAAAACTTTTTAATAGCACAATGCAATGGCTGTAAATTTTTATACGCCGTAAAAATGTTTTCTGACGTGTTCTTATATGTGTTGAGTAATGCCACGCAAAGCAATAATATTTTATTTGCATACATTTCAACACAAATAAAAAATTTAAATAAACTCGCATTTTAATTTGTAAAGAATCACGATATAATTCAAATTATTATTATTTAACTTCATCTTTACTGAACTATTGTAACGGTTTATATTATAAATTTTATACAAGGTGTCCCACGTCCCAGTTATGTGAACAGCATGGAGATCTCGTAAACGGTTAAAAGAGATAAACAGAGTTGGTTAAATGGGTCAAAATGATCTATGATTTAAGAGCAACTATAAAAAAACAAATCTTTACATAAATCAACTAGCTGTACTTTATTTGACACAAAAAAAAACTTAAATAAGTTAGGATTGATTTACATATCATAATAATTTATGACTTGATACATAAATAACTATTTAATTGCATTAATTGTCAACAAATGGAATTTTTCACTATAATAGAATTAAGAAATTTGCTTACAATTTGTTGATAAAAAATATTTGTACCTGTAATAACTCATAACTTAATTATTGACAAGAATGGACTTACACCACTTTCAAAATAAATGGCTCAATTATTGGGAAACAGAAAAAACTAAAAATTTTATATTTATGCGGAATAATCACATTCTTTATCTAACTTTTATTCCAGCAACAGATTTTTCTGTAGTGTACATTGAAAAAGATATAGTTGTTTGAAAAATTGTTGCATTTCAGAATTTTTTAACACAGCTCGTATATTATACATAATATTGATAATTTAAACATAACACATTAAGAAGTATTTACTTCTCTACAAATATTCTAAGTAACTTTTTTCTATATCTTTTCTCGTTTCTAAGATATTTAAAGTTTAAAATTTTTGCTATTAGCGGTCGAATTTAAATACTATTTATCGTTAATCATGTTAGTTAAGTTATTTAATACATGATTAATGATAAACATTGTTTAAATTCGGCAGCTAATCGCAATGATTTTAAACTTTAATCACTGATTAGTTAACCAAGCTCCTAACGTGTTATTGAAAAACCGGCCCTAAGAAGTATTTACTTCTCTATAAATATTCTAAGTAACTTTTTCCTATATCTTTTTTCCTTTCTAAGATATTTCAAGTTTTATAGAAATGGAATTTAGGGGTGTCTCGAATTTATAGTTTTTAGGGCTCATAATATAATATGATAGCTGATAAAAATATATTAATAGGATATTAGATGTAAGAAGACAATCATAAAATATATGTATCCATTTTTTACAAAAAGATTTTTTTATTTCACCTACCAGATTTTACTGAGTTTGTCGTTGTTGAACAAACGGCCGGATAAAAGCATTCATTTGATCAAACCAAAACACTTTTGGCTTGTAAATGTCGTCAGTTCTGGCTCCTGACCTTTCACTGTCAGCAATTTTTTTTAGTTCTTGACAGTAAGAACTTCTTAAATTTTTAAATTTAGTTATAATTTCTTTCGGACCAAAAGAAGGAATTTGCATTGCATCCGAAATTCGTTTTGCCGCTGCCATTCTTAAGTCCCTATCCTTGTAAGCTTCCAGTGTTGGATCATACAAAACCCTTTCGTTACTGTATAAATCAAGAAACCATGTGGTTTCATGATCCTGTAATTTTATTATACGTGCCGACATTTTGCTAGCAAATCACATTAAATGGGTCTTTCATCAATGTGTATTCTCATATGATCATTGAGATCGCAACTGTTATGAAAACATCCATTACAAATGTCACACGAATGATTTTTCATCATTATGAGTACTCATATGATCAGAGAGATGGCTACTGGCACTGAAACATACTTCGCAAATGTCACATTTTAACGGTTTTTCATCAATGTGCATTCTCATGTGATCTTTAAGATGACTACTATTACTAAAACATTCCATACAAATGTCACACTTAAATGGTTTTTTATCATTGTGAGTGCTCATGTGATCAGAGAGATCGCTACTGAAACTGAAATGTGCCCCACAAACGTTACATTTAAATAGTTTTTCTTCAGTGTGTCTCCCCAGATGAACGCTGAGTTGGCTATTAGAACTGTAACATTTATTACAAATGTCACATTTATATGGTTTTTCACGTGTGTGTGTTCTCATATGGGTACTGAGTTGGCTCCTGAAGCTAAAACATTTTTCACAAATATCACATTTAAATGGTTTTACTCCAGTATGTTTTCTCATGTGAACTTTTAAATGGCTACTACAAGTAAAACATTTTTCACAAATGTCACATTTATACGGTTTTTCATCGTTGTGTATCCTCATATGAATAAGTAAAGTACCACTTTGATTAAAAAATTTCTCACAAATGCTGCATTGGTATGGTTTTACACCAGTGTGAGTTCTCATATGAATATTAAGATGGCTAATACGACTATAACACTTGTTGCAAATTTCACATTTATACGGCTTCTCACCAGTGTGGGCCCTCATATGATTATTTAGACTGTCGTTTCGACTGAAACATTTCTCGCAAACTTCGCATTTGTACGGTTTTTCGCCGGTGTGGGACCTCTTATGTGCATCCAAATTAATAATTTTATTAAACCGTTTTGCACAAATGTCACATTTATATGGTTTTTCGCCTGTGTGTATCATCATGTGATCACTGAGATGACTATTATGATTAAAACATTTGCCACATATGACACATTTATAAGGTTTCTCACTAGTGTGAATTCTCTTATGAGCGTTTAGATGGCTATTTTGACTATAGCATTTACCACAGTAGTCGCACTTAAATGGTCTTTCACCGGTGTGTGAACACATATGAACAGTAAGATGATTGGTTTGATAAAAGCCTTTTCCACAAATGTCACATTTATATGGTTTCTCGCCGGAATGACTCCTCATATGAACATTAAGGCTACCACTATGACTAAAATATTTACCACAAATGTCGCACTTAAATGGTTTTTCACCAGTGTGTGTTCTTATGTGATTATTGAGATCACCACTTTTGACAAAACTTTTATTACAATCACCACATTTATACGGTTTTTCGCCAGTATGTTTCACCATGTGAACATTTAGATGAACTTTTTGATAAAACCGTTTCTCACAAATGTCACATTTAAACGGTTTCACACCATTGTGTATCCTCATATGTACATTTAAATTCACTTTTTGGTTAAAACATTTACCGCAAATGTCGCACTTATATGGTTTTTCACCGGTGTGTATTCTTTTATGTTCATTTAGATTACTGCTTACGACGAAGCCTTTACCACATACGTCACACTTGAACGGTTTCTCACCAGTGTGTGTCAACATGTGCTTATTTAGGTTACGACTATCTACAAAACATTTCTCGCAAATGTCGCATTTAAAAGGTTTCACCCCAGTGTGCGTTCTCATGTGAACTTTCAAGTGATCCTTTTGCTTAAAACATTTCCCACAAATGACACACTTAAATGGTTTTTCACCAGTGTGCGTTCTCATGTGGACATTCCTATTACTTGCGGTAATAAAACATTTCTCACAAATGTTACATTTATACCGTTTTTCAGCTGTTTGATCCTTCCTCATGTTCTTGTTAAGCAGATCATTTTGATTGTAACATTCATTGTAGATATCACAGTTAAATAATTCCCTATCAGTGCTACCACCCACATTAATATTTACACCATCCGTCACATTTTCTGTGTTTTTTAAATGACAGTCGTAATCATCTTTCATGTTGTCCATATTAACTTCTTCTTTGATATAAATTCCACACAGTGGTTCCTGGTAATACGGCTTAAAAACATCTTTTGATGTCCCTAGTGTAATATTTGAATAATCCACATCAACGTCAAACTTTTTTTCATTTAATGTTGACGGGAACTTTTCAAAATTGCCGCAAAAACTGTTTTCTTCAGAAATCTCATTATTTTTAAATCTATAATCTTTGTTATTCATTGTATCATTAGGGAAACTTTGTATCTGATCATACTGTGTTGTAATATGGACATATTCGGGTGACACAGGTTCAAACAATTTTTCATTTCCTAATTTCGGCTCGTTGTCCTCGAATTCGGTTTTAATATTCAAATTTAATGGTTTATATTGAGATTCGGACATTAAGTACGACTCCATGTACTGACGATCAGGTGAATTAATTTGTTCTTCATTTTCTTTTGGCTCAAGTTTAATGTCTTTAATATTTGTGCTAAACACATGCTCTTCGCTTTGTGTAGGTTTTATACCATCAGCCAAAATTAAGCTTTTATTAATTGACTCCATTATTACGTACACTACAAACAAATTAAACTAATATTACAGTTTATAGTGACAAAAATATTATGTTCATTTAATTAGGTTCATGACTTATTATACTTCACATATAAAACGCTAAAACAGTAGCATCATTTGTTAGCATGTTTAAATCACTTACATCCAAACGTATTTAATCTTAATAACAAAACCATTCTTATCTAATTTTATTTTATTTTTGTAATAAGCAGTGAACTAGTGAACTATTAAAGACAAATATCTGTAAGATTACAAAAAAAATTATTTACCTTTATCTTACTTGCATAATATTTTGTAATTTTTAATGCTTATTATAATAATTTGCACATATATACACATTCGTAAATGATTTTTTTGTATTTTATTGAGGTTAATCTTGCTGACGTAAACTCACATGACATAAGCCATTGGAACTATTGGAGGTTATATTAACTATTGTTAATTGTTGAAAGTTATAGTAATTTTTTGTACTATTAAAACAAAACTGAATTAATCATATACAGATTGTTTAAAATTCGAATTTAAACATTGAGATCTCGCTTACTGTAAAATCAAAAGTATAGGTTTAAATTTGGCAAAGTTGCTAAATTCGGTGCTCAATAGTAATCCGAAGAGAAATTGGAAATATCTTAAACAGTATCCGAGCATATTAGGAAAAACCGGAAAATACAATTTTTGAAAATCGTAATAACTGCTTTGGAGTATGAAATACCTATATCAAATGTGTAAAAATGTTGCCTAAGCTCCTAAGCAACTATTTAAGCCGAAACAGATGGTAATTACTAATTTTTCTTAGGTTGATTCGATTTTGTTTTATGACAACTAATTTTACTTTTTCTTATAGGTGTAATTTTTGCAAATAAAATTTTGTCTTTTTATTACATTGATGTATCACATGGTAATTTACATTCAATACCTGTACCTTGTACCCAGAGGCGGATTAAAGTCGTTTGAGGCCCCGGGCTCAGAAGAAAATATTGGGCCCCTTATAAAAAAGAGAGAGACAGGAAAACTAAAAACACATGTAAACCTTATTTTTAAATAAATAAAGTTGGGGTTTTGCGGGGCCCTTCAGAAGTCGGGGCCCCGGGCGCGCGCCCGGTGCGCCCGCCGTTAAATCGCCTCTGCTTGTACCTGTATTGACTTTAATGCTGCATAGTTCAAAGTGATCACTACGTAGGTCAAATGAATCATGTTTTGTAGCTACTATGCAAGTTATATGGTGGGTTGAATATGAATCTTATATTGAAGTACTGTTCTTTGTGTTAAAGTACTGCATAATAAAAGTTACAATCTTACCTACATTTGTAACCAGCATCGAAGGCAGTTACTTTGATTTAAAAAATGGACACAACCGTGACGTCTACAGATTTCAAGCTTAATGAAGAACTATCACAAAGTGAGACATTTGTGTATGAAACAAAAAACAAACAATTGAAATCAGAACAAACAGACTCAAATTTATCAAGTGAGAAAATAAGCGAAACATATTTACAATCATTTGTTTACATAAAAGAAGAAATTCCAAGAGTTGAACCTAACTGTGTTAATGTCATGAAGCAGCCGTTGGTTACAAGTTTAAGTGCAAATACAAACCAAATACAAAGTGAACATTTAGATAGTCTTTTAAGTAATCAACAAATAAAAATTGAAAAAGAAGATCATGAATATTTACAGTCCGATAATCACATGATCCACATAAAAGAAGAATTTCCAGATCATTTAGAACAGTTGGAAAACAAAGCATTCTTAGATTCAAATTACTGCAGATATGAAAATTCAAATAATCAAAGCAGTGATTATAAAAAAATCAAAATTTGCAACGAACATTTTTGTAATCAAAATTTTGATGAAAATATAGGTTTGGATAATATTAGTGATTCGAATATTGTATCAAATATAGCGACCAATAAAAGGGAAGGTGGTTATGTAGATCAGTTACCTGAAAATGGAGTAATGAAAAACCAGTTAAACCAAAGAAGAGAAGTGAAAAATAAAGGTAACATTGGTATGAATCAAACAACTACGAAAAGTGAAAAAAACAAAATTGATAAAGTTTTACTCACAAGTAATTTAAACAATAATAAAGTAACAAAGGACAATCAAAATGTTCGTAAACCATATAAATGTGACATTTGTGAGAAATGTTTTAAACGAAACACTGATTTAAATATTCATATGCGAACACATACAGGAATAAAACCATATAAATGTAACATTTGTGGCAAATCTTTCAATCAAATGAGTCATGTCAATGTTCATATTAGGAGTCACACCGGTGAAAAACCGTATAAATGTGACAATTGTGGCAAATCTTTTGGTGATAGAGGTAAGCTAAATATTCATAGGAGGCATCACACTGGAGAAAAACCATATAAATGTGAAGTATGTAACAAACGGTTTAATGTAAGTGGTCATCTAAATGATCACATGCGGACACACACTGGTGAAAAACCGTTTACCTGTGGCATTTGTGAAAAAAGTTTTAATCAAAAGGTAAATCTAAATTTTCATATTCGGTCTCATACTGGTGAAAAACCTTATAAATGTGACATTTGCGGGAAATGTTTTAATCAAGTGAGACGTTTAAATGTGCATAAGAGAACACACTCCGGTGAAAAACCTTACAAATGTGACGTTTGTGGAAAATTCTTTAGTCAAAACGGCAGCCTAAGTGTTCACAAAAGAATTCATACTGGTTCAAAACCATATAAATGTGACTTCTGTGAAAAAAGTTTTAACCAAAAAGGTGATCTTGTTAACCATATGAGGACACACACTGGGGAGAAACCGTATAAATGTGACATTTGTGGAAAATGTTTTAGTCAAATTAGCCACCTCAATATCCACATGAGGGTTCACACTAATGTAAAACCATATAAATGTGACGTTTGCGACAAATGTTTTAGTCATAGTGGTCATGTTAAAGATCATATGGTGACGCACACTGGTGCAAAACCGTTTAAATGTGACGTTTGTGCAAAAAGTTTTAAGCGAAATGTTGATCTAAATATTCATATGAGAACACACACTGGTGAAAAACCATTTAAATGTGACATTTGTGAGAAATATTTTAGTCAAATGAGACATCTAAATGTTCATAAAAGAATGCACACTGGTGAAAAGCCATATAAATGTGACATTTGTGAGAAACGTTTTAGTTGCAGTAGCTATCTAAATGTGCATATGAGAACACACTCTGGTGAAAAACCCTTTAAATGTGACTTATGTGAAAAGTCTTTCAGCTACAATAGCTACCTTAGTGTTCATATGAGAACACACACAGGTGAAAAACCTTATAAATGTGATATTTGTGGTAAAAGTTTTAATAAAATGGATAACCTAAATGTTCATAAAAGGATACACACTGGTGAAAAACCATATAAATGCAAGATTTGTGAGAAATTTTTCAGTTGTAGTAGCTATCTCAGTGTTCACATGAAAACGCACAACGATGAAAAACTATTTAAATGTGACATTTGTGAGGATTTTTTTGGTAACAATAGTCATCTTAGTGATCATAATGCTGAAAAGCCGTTTAAATGGGCCACTTATGATGAAAGCTTTAGTGTCGATCGCCATCTCAGTAATCATAAGAGAGTACAGAATGATGAAAAACCACTTAAATGTAAACTTAGTAAAGAATTAGGTGTAGTAAAGAAGAAATATGATTTTAATGTCTAAATCTGGCCTTATTCATTATTCTAAGGTTTTTTTTTTCCACTGAACTAATACAGGGTGAGTCACGACGGACGCGTCGGAGTTTTATGGCGAAACGGTTTATATTTTCCAATTTCTGTCGAAAATATTACTTTTCCCTAATAATTAACAATAAAATCGCGATATCTCGGAAAATATCAATTTTAGATATAAAACAGTATTAATGTTTTAGAAAGAGAATTAAATGTTCTATAAGGCGGTGTAAAAAAATATAGGGCGTTGTATTTAAAAAAAATGAGTTATCGATGTTTAAAGTTTCACAAGTTTGACGAAGCATAAAAAACGCCCTGTATAATATTTTAAAAGTGTAGGTGGTGCAAAGTGTTACATAATCTATTGTCAATCTTATCTCCAAACGAATTTCTTCAGACTTTTCAAAGTTTTTAAATGCTGAAAATTTTTGAAAATACTGTATTTTCATGAAAATGCAATTTTCACGAGAACGGTTGACTTTAGACCCATATGACGTTTTAGATTTTTTGAATTAAATTCAAAGAGGAATCCAAAAATGTAAAAAAATACAGGATGTTCCATAAGAAAAAGTATAAGTTTGATATGTCACTCTTTTTTGGAGCACCCTGTATGATTGAAAATATTTTTAAAATGTAGCCCTTATTAACTTACATTAAGGTCCTCAACTAACTTTCGTAAAATCTATTTTCCCGTTTCCCATACACCACAAACCCAACTTTCATTTTAATAAACGAAATTTAAATTAAACAGCGGAATTTAAATCCCACGCATTTTTGCACATTTCGAAAAGAGAGGATATGTCCAAGAGAAAGGACGTATGGTAACCCTAAGTAACCTAACCTAACATAACCTACACGGACTTGACACTTTATTTAAGGTGCAAAAACTCCTCCCCACTCCAGTTTTTGTGGCCAATAAGCGGTTACACTGTTACAATGTTGCCAGACTAACAGATTTGCATAATTTGGCAACAGTCAAAGTACCATACATTCGTTATTTTAAATGTGTGTAGGAAGTTTATGAAAATCGGGGACAAGAATAATACGGGACTTGAGTCTTGTTTCGGGGACTGTCCCCGAAAATCGGGGACGAATGGTCACCCTAAACTTACATAATCTAACAGCGACAGAAATTGGAAAATATAAACCGTTTCGCCATAAAACTTCGACGCGTCCGTCGTGACTCACCCTGTATAATTAATTGTTGTTTTAGACAAACCAATAAATTCTAAAATAAAGCTTTTCACAAGACATAAATTTAAAAAAAGACGTTGATACTAACTTTATGTCGGCGTAACTATATAATAATGTGTTTTTATCCAATAAGCACTTTTCATTCCATTAATCACCAATTGAAATACACTGTGCGGCAAACGTATAAAAAGAATAAATTCATTAAAATCAATAATAAAAGAATGTTTGTTGAAAAAAAAATGTAGAACACGTCAATTTTACTTTTTATGTACGCACATTTTTTTATTAGAATCAATTAAGTTTTGTCACCTTACATTAAAAAAATGTCGAATATAACAATTAAAAATTAAACAAACCTAAATTCTATTAACAACAAAAATTATTCAAACAGCATCACATAGGGTATAGGGTGCTAGAGGGACATACTCAACACCCACAGAAATTGAATGTGTGAGCAAGAATCAGTGGCGTAGGCAGGGGGGGGGGTTAGGTTCGCAATAAGTTGTTATAGATCCGGAGAACTGTAAATTTTGTGCAAAAAAAAGGTCTTCGGCTCTTTTTGCCGTTTATTAACCCCCCCCCCCCCAATAATGAAACCATCAAACATCCTGCTGCAAAAAGAGAATAGCGACTTAAAAAAATAGGTCCTCAGCTGTTTTTGCGTTTGTTAACCCCCCCCCCCATGGAACCATCCTGCCTACGCCACTGGCAAGAATAGTCGACAATAGAATATTAGGATCGATTTTCATTGAAGAAAACCTCATAGGGAAAAGATACTTGAAGTTTTTAAGGAATGAACTTATACTTTGTCAAGAATGATCCTGACCTACCAGATAATACTATCTGGTTTCAACAAGACGGTGCACCCCCGTACTTTGCACGTCCTGTTCACGATTTTCAGGAAAATAACTTTCCTAGAAAGGAATTGGCAGGTGAGGGCCGATTAATTGGCCACCAAGGTTCTCAGACCTTACACCCCCATACTATTTTGTATTAGGGGTTTGAAGCGGAGCTGGAGCAATGAAGCAATGCTGGAGCGGAGTCTGGAGCATATAATTAATTTTGATTGCTCCACTGCTCCAGTTACCTATTATAAATTACGATTTTTATTTGATGTAATGAATTATCCTCATGGGTAAAATATTTAATAAAATTATGAACTACAACATTTGATTTTTTTGTATGAAATAAAGTTTATAATGCACAATTAAAGTAAAACAACTTTGTTTTCATTTTTTCAACCTTTAAAGATCAATAATTTGTTCTTACAAACCATTATTTAACTTCACTTGTTTCTTGGGGTCAAATATTGTAATTTTTAAGCCACTTCCGCGTTTTCAATAAAATTTAAACATTGTTTTGAACATTTTTTTAAATAAAAAAAAACTAATTTTAAATTTTTTATTAATACTTGGAGCAGGTACAATTTGCTGGTGTAATAATACAACGGTGGCCAAACTGTGGCTCGCGAGCCGCATGCGGTTCTTCAAGAGTCTTATTGTGGCTTAACTAACAAAAAAAAAAAAATTTGTTTTTTTAAGATTTCTGAATCTTGGAAATACACGAGAGAATTAATTACAAATTCATAAACTTTCAACTAGCAAAGAGTAAATTAAAGAAATGTAATAAATAAGTAAAAATTGTCAGAATAAATACATTATGATTCAGAAACACATTTTTTTATTTTTATACCAAGAACTTTCGGTACGGCTCCCAATATTTTCAGGTAGGTAACTAAGGCTCTTGCTGCAAAAGTCTGGCCGCCCCTGTAGTATATTACATAATAAAAGTTATAAGAAGCATATTACGCACGAGTGGAAAAGATGGGCAGGGCCAGCGACCGCGTATTTCCACAATTAAATTATCGATAGGCATAGAAAAATGGAAAAGTACATAGGGGGTTCCATTTATCAAAAATGACATTCGTGTTTGAAGTTTAGCCAAATGGACCAGGCATAAGAAACATCCTGTATATTATTGTAAAACTTTAACTAGTCAGCAACCATTGTGACACTATTGTCAACTAAGGTATCAAAGGAATTTGTTCTAACTAAATAGTAAAATAAATCAAATTCCGCTTTAAACGTTGGCAGATACGAAGAAAAGTCAAAAGACACTTTTCGTTAACAATAAAATGCTCTACCCAAAACAAGTTCGAGTTTGATTTTGAACAGGGCCGTACTAGTTTTTTATAAAATTTATTGAAACTGAACTCCTACAACTCCGCCACTGGTTGCTTGTGGGACTTGAAATTTTCACCTATTGTGGTAACCTGTAAGGTGTTGCTGTATGCCAAATTTGGTTTAAATATATTTACTGGTTGAGAAACGGTTAAACATTATCTATATCTTTTCACCATGTATCTTTAAAATGAAGCGTTTTTGGACCAATGTTGATATGGAATATTCCCTTTAAAATACGTTTTTCTATCGACTCTTAAAGTCCTGCTACTAAAAAGTGGACCACCCTTTATAATACCTTAATACCTATTTAAAAGTGAAACTTCTTTGATAAATTGTTAATACTAATTTTTATATAGATTAAACAATGGCATAAATTAAAATAAATACATTTGTTAACAATTGAATTAATAACTGCAGGTTTCTATTGTTAAATTATTAACAGAATTTATTGTTAATTTTTTTATTGAGTTTATGTTTACCATTCGTAGAGTTTTTCCATTCTTAACAGTTTATTTAAAACATTATTACTTTTAACAACTTTTTGTTATTTCACAATTTTTTTATGGTCATAATCATGACGTTCTGGCATCTTTAACGAAAGCTTTATGCAACCGGTCAACAAAAACAAAATATTTTAACTTAAAACAATTTTTAAATGAAATCGACTTGATTGATAGTTTTTTATTAACAATTAAGTTTGTTTCTGTTTTCCCTTGTATACAAAATTGCATTAGTTCATTAATTATTTAAACAAAAACTTCCGTAGTGTAATGGGAAATAAATTAATGTGTTTGAAAATCGTAAAATAGAAAGTTAATGTGACATGGTTATTTCATTTCTTTGGGTTTTTCCATGTATCCCTAAAATTACTGTTTACAAACATTAAACGTCAAAAATGTCGCCTCAAATGTTATGTTTTGTTTGTAAATAAGGTTTAAAATGAATCTGCAACAGTTATTTCAAGATTTTAACCCAAGGTAAATCAATAAAAAATGAAACTGTATAATTTGAGTGGTTCATAATTTGATTATTATACATGTCGTTCAATGTAGTTAAGTTAATCTAACCCTACTTCTGTTACAGTTATATTGCTGTAAACTGTAATAAGCACTCCTTGTTTATTGAATACAAAGTAAAGTAATGTAGAAGATATTTATTGTAGTGTAAAAACATATTTTTGTGTATTTTTTGCAGCAAGTTTGTTGTGCACAGTTGTTTATTGGTATTCATAGCACTTTTTGCACTTCGACTAGATAACCATATAACATGGTCATTTTGGTGCGTTTTTGCACCAATATGGGTATGGAAAGCTTTAGTTATTATGGGTGCAACAATTGGTAGTTACGTATGGTGGCGATATCCACATTTTAGGTAAATGTTAGCTACTTAATTAATCTTTTATATTACAATTTTATTTATATCCAAATAGTTTGTTAAGGTATGTTGAAATTATGCTATCTTTACACAGAACCCTTTGTTCTCGTTAACAGTCAAACATTTTACATTAAATTACATGAATATGTACACAACATAGTCGAAATGTCAACAGGTAACCAAAGAAGATGCAATTTCAAACCCGGGAACATACAGGGTTCTCGTTTTTCGAGGGCCACTATGGGGATCTCGTAAACGGTAAGAGTTACGACTTCGGTTAAATTAGGGCAAAGTTGTATATTCAGGTGCTTAATAATTCGATGCAAACATAACTTATCTAGCTCTTTTAGTTTTTTAGATATAGGGAAAAAAGTAAAAAAGTGGATTTTTGTTTTTCGCCCGTAACATTTTCATTTGATGTCGAATTTTATTTCTGTAACAACTTTTTCATGGCCACTTTTTGCAAAGAATCAAAATCCCCAATTATATTTTCCATATGACGTTTCGCTTTTTTTAAACCATCATCAGGTCAATTTTTTCTTATGGACGCTATATCTGATTTTAACGCCAATTTGTAGAGCATTTTATTCTGAATTCGACAATTTATAACACTTGGGACTTTTTTGAAACAATTGTTGTTAAAAATGGCAAAAACAAATATTTTATTTAAAACAAATCCCAATCGGCATGGTAAATAATTTTCTTTGTCCTTTTTTTTTGGAAGCAGGTAATTAAACCGCATGAAATTACTATTAAAGGGATTTAATTAAAAAAATAGGTAATAATAAATATGTTAGGAATGCATTAACATTTTTCACTTATTAGCAAATATTTTTAGAATATTTACTTCAGTTAAGTAATAAATTTCTCTAAAATGTGTATTTAATCCTTATTTGGAATACAATTATTTGTAACAAAAAATAACGAGTTAATGACTTATAATAAGCAAAAAGCGTAAACAGATTTCTGGACTTTTTTGTATTCTATGAACACATATTATTTGATTACGAAAATTTTGTTACAAATAATTGTATGCCAAATAAGGATTAAATACACATTTTAGAGAAATTTTTTACTTAACCAAAGAAAATATTCTAAAAATATTTGCTAATAAGTAATTAGTGAACAATATTAATGCATTCCTAACATATTTATTAATACCTATTTTTTTAATTAAATCCCTTTAATAGTAATTTCATGCGGTTTACTTACGTGCTTCCAAGGAAAAGGGGACTAAGACAATTATTTACCATGCCGATTTGGATTTGTTTTAAATTAAATCTTTGTTTTTATCATTTTTAACAACAGTTGTTTGAAAAATGTGTTAAGTGTTATACATTATCAAATTCAGAATAAAATGCTCTACAAATAGGCGTTAAAATCAGATATAGCGTCCATAAGAAAAAATTGACCTGATGATGGTTTTAAAAAAACGAAACGTCGCATGGAAAATATAATTGGGGATTCTGATTCCTTGCAAAAAGTGGCCATGAAAAAGTTTAAACAGAAATTAAATTCAACATCAAACGAAAAAGTTACGGGCAAAAAACAAAAATCCACTTTTTTACTTTTATCCCTATATCTCAAAAACTAAAAGAGCTAGATAAGTTCTGTTTGCGTCAAATTATTAAGCACCTGAATATACAGCTTTGCCCCAATTTAACCGAAATCGTAACTCCGTTTACGAGATCCCCATAGTGGCCCTCGAAAAACGAGAACCTGTATATTGTAACATTGGAAGAATAAAATAAACTTATTCGTGTTCAAAATTTAGCTTAATGGACGGAACAACACAAACAAAGTTTAACTATTCAGATCAGTAGTCACTGTAAGAGTATCACTGATCAAACTTTTAAAATGTTTACACTGGCATTGTTAAATCGCTAAATATTAGAAGTAATAGTTTGTCAAATATCTATCAGTGCATATTTTCAAAAAAAAACTTTGATAAATCAAAAACGATTGATTTTAGGTGCAAAACTGTTGTATGTTTTTGAAAGAAAATTTAATTTGAAATTTAAAAATATACAGGGTGTTGTATTTAGAGTAAAAAAGTTACACGTTTGGAAACAAAACACTTCGTAAAGTTGAAAATAATTTTGGGCGATTTGTACTTCATGATCTCCAAAAATGTTGTTCTTATTTTTGTTTTTCAATTTTGAATAATAAACTTTGTACAGTGTGGACCAAATTCGAATGTTTTGTAGGGTATCTCGGTTACCATATTGGTTAGAGAAAATCTGATATTGGCCTCTTGGGTTATTATTTTGTGATAAACAAGCCTGCGTTAACTGATTTCTTATATCACTTTCTATTTTGGCATTACAGATAAAAAATGAAATTTCGTCATTTTTCAAAATTTTCTATAAGTAACTTCTTTATTTATGAAAATAGAACTAAATGTTATGCATGTTTTTTATAAATATTTTATGCTCAATATAATAATGTCAAAAAATGTTTACCAACCTCAACTTTTGAGATGTGGAGTAAAATTATATTTTTTAAATGGAAAGTTTAGTAGGCCATGAATGTGAAATAGCATTTTTTTAGTTTTCCAAAAATATAGTTTTATACAGGGTGATTGATTGGGACCGGGCATTAAAAATATATTAGGAATGAAAAAGGGTATTGATCTGAAATTTTGGTTGACCATAATGGCATCTGATCTGTTTAATCAAGATGGCGTCACTTCCGGAAATACCGGAAGTTGACGTCTACTTTCTTATTTCAAATACAATGGTCTATTTTTTATTGCATTTTTGGATTTAACACGTTACCTTAGCCTTTTGGGGACTTTTGGTGGCATTCCCTATACCTAAGTCGTTTTTTTAGATTTTTTGACATTTTTGAATTTTTTTTAAATTTTCATCGTGATGCTTAATATAATCTACCGCCGCCATTTTTTAAGAGAAAACGCTTAAATTTAGACCATGCCTAGAAAAAACCTTGGAGTACATGCTGGAATTTTTGCAATCGATCATTACGTCCAAAATTTAATTTTTTGTTTTTTTTAAATACAACGGCCAGATTTTGTTTTTCATTTTTTAATGCAAAATTAAATTCTGCATCAATCTGTATTAACGTTTCCTATCTGCAACAATTATAGAGACTAAAAATTTTTAATAAAGTTAAGAGAAATTGCAACATTTTTAAATAGTAAGCCTTGGAAATTACATCAAATGCCAATATTAATAACTGTCAACCAATTTTATTGCGTTTGTCTGATGTATCCATGAAAATGGAAAATAAAGAGTATTCAAACATGCATATTTTAAATTTATTTTACATTCATGGACAAGATTATTGAAAGTGCGAACGAATAGTTGTGCATTTTTAATGTAGCTTGTACAGTTGTTAAACCCTAGTCTTGCGCTGCCAATCGAATTGACCGCTGAGGATGGTCATTAAAATATCCCAGGATGTTAACTTCGTTAGTTTCATTATTTGTCACACGCTTACGTCGAATACTAGCAGATTTCACTCTTCTAAATTGCAATTCATTGAAATTTCTGTTTGGTCATAACAGTCAAATGAGGATACCTCTCACTGAACACACGGCAAGTTCTTTTAATAATCTTGTGACATTCTTCATGAATATAAAATCAGTTCAAAATATCCGTGTTTGAATACTCTTTATTTTCCACTTTCATGGATACCAGACAAATGCAATAAAAGTGGTCGACAGCTATTCATATTGGCATTTGTTATAAATTCCAAGGGTTACTATTTAAAAATAACACCTTTTATCTTAACTTTATTAAAAATTCTTAATAACTCGAAAATTGTTTCATATAGGATAGTAAACGTTAATGCAGATTGATGCAATCTTTAATTTTGCGTTAGAAAATGAAAAAAAAATTGGCCATTGTATTTGAAAAAAACGAGTTTTAGTGGTCTGAAGTTGTATTAAAAGAAAATTAAATTTTGGACACCCTGTAAGTAATGCATCGATTGCAAAAATTCCAGGTTGAACTCCAAGGTTTCTTTTATGCATAGTCTAAATTTAAGCATTTTCTCTTCAAAAATGGCGGCGGTAGATATTAGATATTAAGCAGTCCTTTTTGGAGGATAGGATTTTTTTTAAAGCTTTATTTATTTATTTAGAACGTTTCTTAATTCTTTCATTTTCCGCAAAACAGTTTTTGAGTAAAAACTAAAATAAGTGAACATGCACCATCAAATAATATTCTAAAATAAATGATTCATTATGGTAGTTAGTAGTTACTCTGGTTTGAACCATATACTGTGGTCGGCGGGAAAAAGCATTTAAGTCAAAAAGTGCAATTTTCAGGAGCAACGTTTTTTTATTTTACTGATTATTATGCGAGTTTAAATTTTACTTGTATGGTATATTTTACTTAAAATTAAGTATTAAATTATCACAATATGTCAACATGATGAAATTTTTTAATAAACAGTAAATACTTGACTTAAACTGGGATAAAATAAGAATTACTTAAGTAGTTTTTAACAAATGTAAACAAATGGATATATTCAGTTTATTAACCAAAAATTCAGTTTATTCGTTTATTCTTAAAAAATACATTTTTATGTAGAATTTTAAAAAAATATACTGGAGTGAACATAAATACTCATTTTTGCCAAAAGCAGAAAAATATCTTTCTGTGGCACACGTTTTTGCAGGACAATTCAATATTTTTCTGTAGCTACTTTGCCTAAACTCGCAGTTGAGCAAAGCGACTTTCACCACAAAACAGAACTTAATGCGACCCATAAAAAATCTTTTGCAAAAACTTCTTCCTTTGCTTTGTACAAAGCCACCTCAGCCATTATTTGACCAATATGACTTCCCCTAATTAAATGTGACGATAGTTTGTTAATATAAGTAAGTGCATCAACATATTCATCATTATTTAAGTTTTTACCCATATATTTAGGGTCAAGTAAATTTGCAGCAAAATGAACTGTTCTTAGAGCCACTTTCTTTATTTTTTGTAAAAAATCTTGCACTAGATCTAAATGCGATAACATGGTAATTTAAAATGGTAAATTACGGATAAATAATGGTAATTAATGTGGTAATTTACGACGTAAATTACGACTCACATCACCCCGTAAAGTATTCGAATTTAGTTCATTAGCTTGTAAGCTCATATAGCCGTTAGCTTGGGCTACAATGATTACAGCCCCAACAGCATGTATATCACACATAACCCTCACTCCATGTCTACTTGCCGCTTCGTCTATGTTGTGCTAGCGGTTTCAGGCTGCAGGAAATGTATCTAGCGTTTAAATGTTATAAAACAGCTATTGTTACCAAATGTAAAAATTTTGAGAGAGAATTTACACAACTTTAAAGAACATGCATAAATTCATTTAAATCTTGATGAGCCGCCGCCGCACGCTGCATACATGACTTGGTTTTGTTTTAGGCTAGAAGGAGAAGCGTACGTGCATTACAAATCCATGTTAATATCGTTAGCCCTGCATTTAATACTTTTAATGTTTGAGTTGTTAGTATGTGACAAACTGGAATCCGGTCGCCATTTATGGATTCTAGTTTTCATTCCACTAATTTTTATATCGATTGTTAGTATAGCCGTGTGTATATGGGCTGTTAAGCATGATAGGTCGTTTGAGGCAAGTAAACCCGTCGACAGAAGTTTATTTTTTATTATACGTGGATTTGTTTTTTTAGCTTGAATTGTTCTGCGCTGTGAACGTCTTACAGTTCATATTTTTGGCGCTCCGTCTGGACGGTTTTATAGCGTGGTCGTGGGAAGTCGTATTCGTACCACTCTGGATTGTGATGTGTCTGTCTCTTGTAAGTATTAAGTAATCTTTAACAGGCTATATGGTTATATGTAGATTTATAGAATGACGTGTACGAGTACAGGGTGGGCAAATTTCGAAGTTTTAATAGGGAATCTCGGTAACTATGAGAGGTATGCAAAAACCGACCGCGCATCCTCGATCTCTTTTTTCGAGAAAAAGTTAATGGTGAAAATTAAGTTGGTTATCGTCTTTTGTTTTCGAGTTATCGCCGATAACTCGATTTTTCGACTTTTCGTTCTATGATCATATTATGAAAATAAAGACAAATAATTTTGACGTTCTACACAGTGGCGTAGCGAGGGGGGCAAGGGGGGTATCAATGCCACGGGCGCCAGTGTTGGGGGGGCGCCGCGAAGACAAAATATTTTTGCGTTTATTTCACTCATTTAAAGCCAGAAAACTGAAATGCAATTTTTATTTTATAATTTGTTCTTATTTTCATTGCAGTCTATTTGAATAAATAACACAACATTAATCTATGTTGTAGGCTTCCGCAGCCGATGTCCAATGTATATACAGGGTGATTGAAATTCGAGTTTAAGCATGGGGATCTCGCTTATTATAATAGCTAGAGTATAGGTTTAAATTTGGCAAAGTTGCTAAATTCGATGCTCATTGATAATCCAAAGAGAAATTGGAAATATCTCAAACGGTATCCAAGAAAATTAGGAAAAACAGGAAAATACGATTTTTGAAAATCGTCTATAACTCCTTTGGATTGTAAAATATTTAAAATGTGTCAAAACATTGCCCAAGAAACTTTTTAAGCCGAATCAGATGGTGGTCACAAATTTTTCCTAGATCGATTCGTTTTTGTTTTATGACAACCAACTTTGTTTTTTCTTATGGGCGCAAGTTTTGCTATTTACATTTTCAAATAGCATTTATTTTTCTAAATCCATTGATGTATCACACATGGTATTTTACTTTTTCTTTCATTGTCATATTTGAAAAAAATACGTTTTTAACAATAACAACTATAAATCAGGTTGGCCGGTCATTATAGTATATGTTGTTTCCATGACAACCGATCAACAAATTAAAAGTTTTGAAAGCCTGTTACTTGTCACATTAATAAATTCGTAAAAATGAACTTAAATAACGAAGAAAAACGCGATATGCTGCCCTTAAGAAAAAAACAAAGTTGGTTGTCATAAAACAAAAACAAATCGATCTAGGAAACATTTGTGACCACCATCCTATTTGGTTTAAAAAGTTGCTTGGGCAATGTTTTTACACGTTTAAAATATTTCAAACTCCGAAGGAGTTGTAGACGATTTTCAAAAGTCGTATTTTCCGGTTTTTCCTAATTTTCTTGGATACCGTTTGAGATATTTCCAATTTTTCTTTGGATTATCAATGAGCATCGAATTTAGCAACTTTGCCAAATTTAAACCTATATACTGTAGCGAGATCCCCATGCTTAAACTTGAATTTCAATCACCCTGTATGTGGCTTCCGGGTTGGAACCGCATCGAAGGTTTCTTCATAACCGACGTTTCGTCCTCCTTTATCGGGTTCCAACCCGGAAACAACTTTTATACAAAACAAAATTATTTTACATGAAACTCAAAAACTACAATAAAAAATACAGACATGGGGGGGGGGCAAAAAA
The DNA here is from genome assembly GCA_947652605.1 of Elmis aenea. Lineage (NCBI taxonomy): Eukaryota > Metazoa > Arthropoda > Insecta > Coleoptera > Elmidae > Elmis > Elmis aenea. The sequence goes on from OX393583.1 coordinate 22,775,128, forward strand.
ATAATATGCCCCGGGCGCCACTTACCCTCGCTACGCCCCTGGTTCTACAGGCACTTTTTTGAACTTAACAAATACAATAATATTGCTATAACTTGCTTATTTTTAAAAATTAAGCTAACAACCCATACATCAATGAAACGAGAAAAAAAAACTCTTTTTAATGGTGTCATAGCCAACTACGACCCGTGTTTAAAATAACAAAGTTGATGTTAAAATAACAAAAACAAATAAAGGTAGGTACAATTTATTAACTGATTTCAATTCTACGCAAAAAAGTGTCCTAATAATGTCGAAAAATGTTTTGGGTACGATTTTAAATAAGCAAGTTATAAGCAAAAATCGAAAACGTCATTTTTTTTTGTTTTTTACGAATAGCGCAAAAACTGTAAATTTTTTTCAAGATGTTTTTCCTGGAATAGTTGCTCTTAAATCATAGATCATTCTCGCCCATTTAATCAACTCTGTATCTCTTACCGTTTACGAGATCCCCATGCTGTTCAAGTTTACTGGGACACCAGGTAGTTAAATTACAAAAACGCTAAAATTTCATTTTTCATTTAAATTGCCACAATAAAAAATCTGATGATACAGACGTGATCATCTTAAAAAAATAACCCTAGAGTCCGATATCGGATTTTTGCCAACTATCATGGTAACCCCGCAAAACATTCCAATTTAGTTTACCCTGAACACAAGTAGGTACCGTGGTTGTCGTCCATTTGACAGATGTCATTTATAAATATTAGGTTAAGGCAAAGTGACCAGATGTATTTGGGTCAAATGGGGGACATTTATTTATTTAATTATTGAAAATAACCCCAACAAACCTTATATTTTTGGAAACGGCGACAAGTTCTCTATTAAGTGATGTGCATTTGTCATCTCTACGATGACGTATGTCAAGTCCGCGAAAGGCAAATGTTTTTTTTTTTTTTAAATTACAGAGTATACATGGTTTTGTTGATTCGGATAGAGAATTTAATTCTGAATCCGACCATGTATTAAAGAGGTATGCATATATGAGAAAATTTTCGAGAAAAATCAGTTCAAAGTTTATTCAAATTATAGCAAACAGTCTATTTAAGATAACAAAAAACGATCAAATCTTAAAAATTATACTATAACTATCAATGGAAATGCATTAAAAATTAATTTTTAATAAAAATAAAAACAAATAATAAACGTCGACATAAAAAATTTGACTTTATGTATTCAAAGTCGCTTCCAAACACAGTTGTCCTCTATTTGTAACTGCAAGTAGCTGAGCGGTTTATTAATGAAGTAGGCCATGATAGAAAAAACTAGTGCCATCTATGCAAAAATTTTGTCTTCGAGAAATACATCCTTCATTGATATTTTATCTAAATTTTATGCTATTCGGATCATTAGCAGCCGAGTTATAGCGCCCAAATTGATCGTATACAGCAGCGATTTCCAAACTGGGAGGCGCGGACTAGTGCAAAAGGAGGCGCGAAAAGTTTTACAGAAATGACATGTTTAGTAAAACTTGTTATTATTCTGTCACTGACGTTTTTTTTGCTGTTTTTTTTCCTGTTTTTTTTTGTTTTGATACATTTTTTACCATTTTTCATGTGTCTGTATTATTTTATGAAATAATGGGGGGCGCCAAAATTAGATTTTTTTAACGGGGGCGTAGCATCATAAAGTTTGGAAACCGCTGGTATACAGGGTTCTCGTTTTTCGCGGGCCACTATGGGGATCTCGTAAACGGTAAGAGTTACGACTTCGGTTAAATTGGGGCAAAGATGTATATTCAGGTGCTTAATAATTTGACACAAACAGAACTTATCCAGCTTTTCTAGTTTTTGAGATATAGGGGAAAAAGTAAAAAAGTGGATTTTTGTTTTTTGCCTTTAACGGTTTCATTTGATATCAAATTTCATTTTTGTAAAAACATGTTCAAGGCCACTTTTTGCAAGGAATCAAATTCCCCAATTATATTTTCCGTGCGACGTTTCGTTTTTTTAAAACCATCATCAGGTCAATTTTTTCTTATGGACGCTATATCTGATTTTAACGCCAATTTGTAGAGCATTCTATTCTGAATTCGACAATGTATAACAGTTGGCACTTTTTTGAAACAATTGTTAAAACTGGCAAAAACAAATATTTTATTTAAAACAAATCATAATCGGCATGATAAATAATTGTCTTTGTCCCTTTTTTCTTGAAAGAAGGTGAGTAAACCGTATGAAATTACTATTAAAGGTATTTAATTAAAAAAATCGGTATTAATAAATATCTTAGGAATGCATTAACATTGTTCACTTATTAGCAAATATTTTTTAGAATATTTTCTTCGGTTAAGTAATAAAATGTGTATTTAATCCCTTATTTGACATGCAATTATTTGTAACAAAATGTTCGTAATCAAATAATATGTGGTCATAGTTTACAAAAAACGTCTAGAAATCTGTTTACGCTTTTTGCTTATTAGAAGTCATTAACGCAGATTTGTTTCAAATAATTGTATGCCAAATAAGAATTAAATACACATTTTAGAGAAATGTATTACTTAACCGAAGAAAATATTCTAAAAATATTTGTTAATAAGTGAACAATGTTAATGCATTCCTAACATATTTATTAGTACCTATTTTTTTAATTAGTAATTTTATGCGGTTTACTCACCTGTTTCCAAGGAATAAGGGACAAAGACAATTATTTACCATGGCGATTAGGATTTGTTTTAAATAAAATATTTGTTTTTGCCATTTTTAACAACAATTGTTTTAAAAAAGTGCCAACTGTTATACATTGTCAAATTCAGAATAAAATTCTCTACAAATTGGCGTTGAAATCAGATGTAGCGTCCATAAGAAAAAATTGACCTGATGATGGTTTAAAAAAAACGAAACGTCGCACGGAAAATATAATTGGGGAATTTGATTCCTTGCAAAAAGTGGCCATGAAAAAGTTTTTACAAAAATGAAATTTGACATCAAATGAAAAAGAAACGGGCAAAAAACAAAAATCCACTTTTTTACTTTTTCCCTTATATCTCAAAAACTAAAAGAGCTAGATAAGTTCTGTTTGCGTCAAATTATTAAGGACCTGAATATACAACTTTGCCCCAATTTAACCGAAGTTGTAACTCTTACCGTTTACGAAATCCCCATAGTGGCCCGCGAAAAACGAGAACCCTGTATTTTATACAACGGTCGAAAAAGGCGTTCAAACAAAAAGCCACATTAAGTTTTTAACTCGATAAAACATTTACCAAAACGCATCAATTGATGAAAAACGGTCATTGTCTATCTTGCACACAAGTTTATGGTTTGTTTAGACGGTTTGAGGGAGATCGTGAAAACATTAACGACGACGATCGTCCACAGGTCGTCCAAAACCAAGAATTACTAACAACGAAAAAGTGCGTGAAACGATCAAAATTTGTTTTCGAGGGTCATACAGTCAACGGTAACTTCTACTTGGGCGTTAAAAAGTGTTTGTTAAAACGAATTGGTCGTATTCGGCCTCAATATCATAAACCTGGCAGTTGAGCCCTGTTGCACGATAATGCACTGGCTCACCGTGCGGCCGAAGTAACTGCTGTTTTGGCACAAAAACAAGTGACTGTTGCAACATTCACCGTATTCGCCGGATTTAGCACAGTGTGATTACCTTTTGTTTCCACGGCTCAAAATACCCATGAAAAGGAAGCGTTACGACAACATTCCCTACATCCAAATAACCGTGACGAGCATCCTCAAGAGCATTCCACAAAAGGATATAGCGCAGTCGTTTGATGCATTAGTTGGCCGTGCAAATCGTTGTATGGCCGGAGAGGGAATGTATTTTGTATAAAATAATATATTTACCCCCAAAAAAGCCTGTTTGTTATATTTAAAAAGCGCATTTATTTTTGCGACAAACCTTATACAGTGTTAACCAAAAATTACGACCATGTAGTAGTTTGAATAGAATGACGGGATAGTGGTCCTTAGGTTTTCTTTATAAACCTAAGGACCACTATCCCGTCATTCTATTCAAACTTATACAGTGTGTTTGAAATTCGAGTTTAAGCATGGGGATCTCGCTTATTATAATAGCTAGAGTATAGGTTTAAATTTGGCAAAGTTGCTAAATTCGATGCTTATTGATAATCCAAAGAGAAATTGGAAATATCTCAAACGGTATCCGAGAAAATTAGGAAAAACTGAAAAATCCATTTTTGAAAATCGTTTATAACTCCTTTGGAGTTTGAAATATTTTAAATGTGTAAAAAAATTGCCCAAACAATTTTTTAAGCCGAATCGGATGGTGGTCACAATTTTTTCCTAGGTCGATTCGTTTTTGTTTTAGACAACCAACTTTCTTTTTTCTTATGGGCAGCATATCGCGTTTTTCTTCGTTATTAAAGTTCATTTTTACGACTAACAGGCCTTCAAAACTTTTAGTTTGTTGATCGGTTGTCATGGAAACAACATAAACTACAATGACCGGCCTACCTGATTTATAATGCTTATTGTTTAAAGCGTATTTTTTGAAATTTGACAATGAAAGAAAAAGTAAAATACCATGTGTGATACATCAATGGATTCAGAAAAATAAATGCTATTTGATTATGTAAATAGCAAAAATTGCGCCCATAAGAAAAAACAAAGTCGGTTGTCATAAAACAAAAACGAATCGATCTAGGAAAAATTTGTGATCACCATCCGATTCGGCTTAAAAAGTTGCTTGGGCAATGTCTTTACACATTTAAAATATTTCATACTCCAAAGGAGTTATAGACGATTTTCAAAAATCGTATTTTCCGGTTTTTCCCAATTTTCTCGGATACCGTTTGAGATATCTCCAATTTCTCTTTGGATTATTAATGAGCACCAAATTTAGCAACTTTGCCGAATTTAAACCTATATTCTAGCTGTTATAATAAGCGAGATCCCCATGCTTAAACTCGAATTTCAAACACACTGTATAGAAAAAGTCTTAGTGGCCACGCCAGACAGTTTATCTTCTGTTTCATTAAATAGGTTGGAGTGTTATATACCATAATATTTGCTGGTATATTATTACGCACCCCCGAAGTAAATGCTCAGCAAAGAAGATCAAGTTTTCAGTCCGCATTAGGATACACGTTTTTGGTTATTCCTATATTAATTTTCCAGGTATAGTAGCTTGCATTTCTCTTCTCTTTTCGGAAGCTAACCGTTATGTGCTTATTTTCAGGTTTTACTAGCGAATAAATTAGACGACGATATAAAAATGAGTTACACTGCCGTTGTTAGTCCATTGTTTGTATCGTTTTTAACGTTAATTCTGATGTCGTTTAGCGCAAAAGGTGGAAATAAATGTGAGTATACCAACGAAATGCAAAAAAAGTGCTGAAGGTTATTTTTCTTTTGAAAGAAAGTATATTCAGTTTTAATCTTAGATCATACAAACTACATTGATAACACTACCACAATGTAACTACATATGTTGTACACATATCCCAGACGTACAATTATACTGCATCGCCTTCTAACACATATGAAAGTATATTTCTATCTCACTTTCCGGGCCCACCGAGTAAAATCGTGTGCGTTACTATGGTTACGCGCGAAATTTGAACTAAAGCGTTATTTGAACTACTGGTAGATGCAATATACTCGGATGTTTCCGTGTCAAATATGGGAGGATACAATAACATTAGATTAGACTTAGTAAGTTTTATTGAAGTACAGTAAACACCGCTTATTAGAATCAATTGATTCAATTAAACGACGATTTTAATAGCAAAAAATTCTAAATGTCATTCACGCGTCAGTCGCTAGAATAGGCTAGGTAGGAATTACGTTACAGTTATTATCACGGTTGCGCTATGATGACAGCGGGCCCGGGTCCAAAACAAAGATAGCGCATATAGGGCCCACATAATATAGAAAGAGATAGGTTTAAAAAGGCACGTTGTACATGTCTGCAACATTGTCTTAACTATATTCCTATGGTGTTGTGTTATCTATCCATGTAGTTTATATGATCTAAGGTTTTAATTAATATCGGCAGTAACAATAATAGGGGAGACCGGGGATGAAAGTAACACGGGTAGGTTGTAATTTTTCATTTTGCTAATGTGTATTTTGGAATGAAATATTAATTTTGTTGATGAATACTATACAGGGTGTCCCAAATTTGAGTAAATCCATGGGGATCTCGCTTATCTTAAGAGCTACGAGGTCGGTTAAATTAGGGCAAAGTTGCGAAATTAGATGCTCATCAAATATCTGCAAAGAAAATTTTCATAGCTGTCTTAGTTCAAATGTTATTCAAGGAAAATTGAAAAAATTGATTTTAGTTTTTTGGCCCTATTTCCGACACTTTTTAAGATATCGACAATCTGGAAGCACTTCTCAGTGGCAACTTCTTACGCTTTATATTTTGAGATAACATAGAATTTCCAACAACGTTTCGTCTCCTCAGAACCATCATCAACTTCATTTTTTTAAATACGGCGAAAAAATTTTAATCTTATAGTCGGATAGCATTTTGTCTTCTAATTTCAATGATGTATGACACTTAATATCTAAAATGATATTTTACCACAAAAATTTGAGAAAAACTCATTTGTCTAATTTTTGAATCAAATGATCTTGTACAAAAAAAAGCAAATTTTTTGTTTTTGTTTGTTGTACTGTTAAAACTTTCACTTTGACTTTAATATGATCGTGATTAATTGTATAATTTGCAACCAGCTAGAAACCAGAAAGAAATTCTTTGAATTTGCGCTTTTTTTATTAAATGTGACAATCAACACTCTTTAAGGAATTCGAAATATAAGCAGCATTAATATAATGTAAAATTAGCTAAAAGCTAAATAAAGATTTATTATTATTATTATTATTATGTTTTTTCATGGCATGCTTTTTAATTTTCAACAGTTTATTCAATACTTCATTAAAATCAATTACAATAATATATTTGTATCGCATTTTATTTTGCATAATTAACGAAAATTAATTTAATTATACCCCGCAATACACGAATAAATAGCGAATAAATAAATTAATTAAAAATGTACTACCAGAACTCAGTGAAAATAAAAATTTCAAACAAAGCACAAATATCAAAAAATTTCTAGCTGGTTGCAAATTACACAAATAATCAAGATCATATTAATGTCAAAATGACAGTTTTAACAAAACAACAATGAAACAAAAAAATATTGTTTTTTATTTTGCTTTTTTTTGTACAAGATCATTTGATTCAAAAATTGGACAAAATGAATTGTTCTCAAATTTTTGTGGTAAAATATCATTTTAGATATTAAGTGTCATATATCATTGAAATTAGAAGACAAAATGCTATCCGACAATGAGATTAAATTTTTTTCACCGTATTTAAAAAAATGAAGTTGATGATGGTTCTGAAGAGACGAAACGTTGTTGGAAATTCTATGTTATCTCAAAATATAAAGCGTAAGGTTGCCATGGAGAAGTGCTTCCAGATTGTCGATATCTTAAAAAGTGTCGGAAATAGGGCAAAAAAACGAAAATCAATGTTTTCAGTTTTTCTTGAATAACTTTTGAATTAAGACAGCTATGAAAATTTTCTTTGCAGATATTTGATGAGCATCTAATTTTGCAACTTTGCCCTGATTTAACCGACCTTGTAGCTCTTAAGATAAGCGAGATCCCTATGCATTTACTCGAATTTGGGACACCCTGTATATTTTCCCACTACTTATCAGCTGTGTAAATTATTTTGCCTTTACAACTTACCCCAATCATTGTTACTTTTAGCCCCAACGTTGAGGTTGGAAGTAACGCTCTCTTACTAAAGAAAAAAAAATCTCAAATATGCTTTACAAAACACATGAAATAAATATCTTGGAATGACGACAAATGTCCAATCTATCATTAAATCAATTTGGATGTAAAAACACTTGTTATACTCTATAAGAAATTTAATTCAAACAAAAAAAATATTACTTTCATCCCCGGTCTCCCCTACATGGTGTGCCACTTCATTCGAGCCGCTCACCTAAGAAAATAAAGATTTGGTTAAGTTGCCTAAAGATACAAAAAACCTTTTCCATTTAAAAAAAAAAAATGTAATCCCAAAAAGCAAAATATACATCTTGTTACATTTAAAGTTAAAAGTTGTGAGCACAAACAAAACACTCAGTTAAACTCAAAATAATTTTGAAATTAGTAAACAGTGATCTCCAACAATTTTTGTGTTTAATTTTTTTTATTATAATGAATTTACCGATTATTACGAAAATACACAGTTTTTTAACCAGTAAATAAATTTAAACCAAATTTTGTATACAGTTTACCACATCCAGTGAGAATGTCAAGCCCCACAAGCAACCAGTGGCGGATTTGTGGGGGTTCAGTTTCAATAAATTTTATAAAAAACTAGTACGGCCCTGTTCAAAATCAAACCCTGTATCTGTAAAATAAAGCGTTTTTGGACCCATGTTAATATGGAATATTCGCTTTAAAATAAGTTTTTGTATCAACTGTTAAAGTCCTGCTACAAAAAAATGAACCACCCTGTATAAAACTATGTATTTTAAAAAGCTAATAAAATATGAATTCATGGCCAACTAGGATTTCCATTTAAAAAAATATATGTTTACTTCATATCGCGAAAGTCAAGGTCGCAAAAAAATATTTGTTATAAAATTGAGCATAAAAATCTGTATAAAAAACCTTCCTAACATTCTGTTCTATTTTAATAAAGTAAGAAGTTGTAGTAAATTTTCAAAAACGATGACATTACCATTTTCGTCTGTAGTGCTAAAATGGAAAGCAATATAAAAATCTGATTACACAGTCGTTCTTTTCTCAAACAAGTAGCTCAAGAGACTAATATCAGATCTTTGTCAACTATTACGGTAACTGAGATACTCTGTGAAAAGTTCGAATTGGGTCCACCCTGTTACTTCTTTTACCATCCATAAACTAGTTCGTGAATTGATTTGATAACTGCTGGAACAGCCGACTAACCGTCCGATGAACTATCAGAAACGCTGCTGGAATGCAATGTTGATACTACGGCAGAATCCTGATAGTCCATCGGATTGTACAGAGCCTTGCTGAAACAAACCCAATATTTTTTCCTTGTTTAGGGTGGTTTGGTATGAGGAAAGATTTCTGTTCGTTTGTGCTGGGAGCATGTCCACTTCTTCAAGAGTATGGCAATATCGCTTATCACAGTGAAAGACGTTCAAATGGTGTTGAACTCGAACAACAGACTGAAAAAAGTGATACAAGTAACATGAAAAAAGTGGATTTACTTAAACCAGTATTGCCTATTGTTTCTATTGAATTACCAGACTGATTTTTGTACATTTTAAGCTTTAATTTAGAACTAGGTTACATACACTGTGTGCTTCCTGATCTGTGTGAATGGCAAAACTAAATAATATACGATTGTTTATTACTACTGTTTGTATATTTTTATTATTGCCTCTCGAACATTTGCTAGACCAGATGTGCTAAATACGGATTAGTGTTGACGAGATATTTCCAAAGCCACTAGTTTAATGCTATTAAATATTGTATTTGTATCAGTCAATTATCAAAAAAACCACAATAACTCGAGAAATACTGATTTTAGACATCATTGACCTTAAATAGTTTTTGAAGATAATTATTATCAATAAGAAAATGTAAAAATATATAGGATGTTCCATTAAAATAAAAAACGACTTATTTGTGTTTGAAGTTTGACCAAATCGACTGGGCATAACGAACACCCTGTGCATTATTTTAAAATTTTAACTAGTCAAAAATCACTATGACACTTTTGTCCAACAAGGTTTCAAAGGAATTCGTTCTGAAATTGCTGTTGTGAAATATCAAATTTTTTTTAGGACTCCTGTTACTGTCAATATTTTTATAAAAACTTGAATAATTCAGAAACGACTGATTTTTAGTTCCGTAAAACCTATATATTTTTGAAAGGAATTCAAGTTTACATCTAAAAAATACAAAATATATAGGGTGTTCTATTTATGAAAAAAAAAAGTGACATCGGTGCGCAAAAACAAAACACTGTATAGTTGAAAATAATTTAAGGTTATGTAGTAAATGACTACAAACAACTTTTATTTATTTTTGTAAAGTTTTTACATTGATCCGTTACGTTACTTTTTGTACACACTGTATAAAGCAGGGGCCGGATCCCGGATCATCAGTTGCCGGAAAATTGGTGCTGTAGGTACCTGTTTTAGATTTACCAGGTTTTAAAAATTAAGAAAAAATTGGAAGCAATTTGATTAAATATGTACAGGGTGTTTCTTAAATATTGCAAAAAAAAACGAGGTGATTCTTTATCGAAAATTAAGGGGGACCTTTCAAATAAATTTTTTTCCTTAGACGTCTCCTTTCGGAGTTACACCCCCCTAAAGGGGAGAGCGGTAAAATTAGGTTTTTATTTTATTTCTCAAATTTGGATAAATGTAGGAGAATCGTATTTGGCAGATGTTTTATACTTATTAAAAGGTTCTCACATTGTATTTTTAATCATCTCCCACCTTCAGGGGGGCTGAAAAGTGCGATCCCTGTTGGTTTTTATATCAGAACTTTTTGATGGGTGAAATTTTGCAATTAAAAACATTTTGTTTTAAAAGCTTGATTTATTTAGAAACTGTTTTTATTCATTAGTTCATCTCGTAAAACGTAAAACCTACATAAGATAAGTAAACCATGAACCATCAAATATTCCAATATAAAACGATTCATTTTTGTGGTTGCCATGATTTGTTTTTTGTTTATGTTCATATTGCGTAGAATTGACGGTTGCAATTCATTTCGAAGTTTACGCGGCAACAACGCTAAAACGCCCGTCAATTCTTCCCAATATGAAATAAACAAACCATAGTAACCACCAAAATGACTCGTTTGATATTGGAATATTTGATGGTTCATATATACTTATCTTATTTTTTACTTAAAAACTGTAGGTTTTACGAGAAAAACTAAGGAATTAAAAAAGTTTCCAAACAAATTCAGCTTTCAAAACAACATTTTTTAAATTGCAAAATTCTAACCCACCAAAAAGTTTTCAGCCCACTGTGAAGGTGGGAAATGATTAAAAACATTACTTTGGGACACCTTTTAATAAGTATAAAATCTGCCAAATATGATTCTCCAACATTTATCCAAATTTGAGAAATAAAATAAAAACTTAATTTTACCGCTCCCCTTTATGGGGGTGTAACTCCGTAAAGGAGACGCCTAAGGAAAAAAAGTATATGAAAGACCCCCCTTAATGTTTGATAAGGAATCACCTCCTGAATTTTTTTGCAATACTTAAGAAACACCCTGTATATTCACAGCACGAGCACACTACTGGATATAATAGGACATTATAAGAAGCCCGAAAAACAAGTTTTGACAATAACTCCATAACAGGAAATTATATTGAATTTGTCTAAAACTAAAACTGCACATTTTTTTTATATCTTTGTTAATAAAATCTATATCAGAGGTCCCCAAACTTTTTAGAGGAGGGCCACGTAGGGGTACTGAAAGTGCCGGATTACAAAAACATTTATTTTTGCACATAAAATACCTGTATAGTGTATATGTATAACAAGAGTAGTAACTAAACAAATTGATTTTTCTTAGCAATAAAGTAAATTCAAACAGGGTGATTGAAATTCGAGTTTAAGCATGGGGATCTCGCTTATTATAATAGCTAGAGTATAGGTTTAAATTTGGCAAAGTTGCTAAATTCGATGTTTATTAATAATCCAAAGAGAAATTGGAAATATCTCAAACGGTATCCGAGAAAATTAGGAAAAACTGGAAAGTCCATTTTTGAACATCGTTTATAACTCCTTTGGAGTTTGAAATATCTTAAATGTGTAAAAAAGATGCTCAAACAATTTTTTAAGCCGAATCGGATGGTGGTCACAAATTTTTCCTAGGTCGATTCGTTTTTGTTATAGACAACCAACTTTGTTTTTTCTTATGGACAGCATATCGCGTTTTTCTTCGTTATTACAGTTTATTTTTACGACTAACAGGCCTTCAAAACTTTTAGTTTGTTGATCGTTTGTCATGGAAACAACATAAACTACAATGACCGACCAACCTGATTTATAATGGTTATTGTTTAAAACGTATTTTTTGAAATTTGACAATAAAAGAAAAAGTAAAATACCATGTGTGATACATCAATGGATTTAGAAAAATAAATGCTATTTGATTATGTAAATAGCAAAACTTGCGCCCATAAGAAAAAACAAAGTTGGTTGTCATAAAACAAAAATGAATCGATCTAGGAAAAATTTGTGACCATTATCCGATTCGGCTTAAAAAGTTGCTTGGGCAATGTTTTGACACATTTTAAATATTTTATAATCCAAAGGTATTATAGACGATTTTCAAAAATCGTATTTTCCAGTTTTTCCTAATTTTCTCGGATACCGTTTGAGATATTTCCAATTTTTCTTTGAAGTATCAATGAGTATCGAATTTAGCAACTTTGCCAAATTTAAACCTATACTCTAGCTATTATAATAAGCGAGATCCCCATGCTTAAACTCGAATTTCAAACACCCTGTATACTCAACAAATAGCATATTTTTAAAAAAATCTATTAATTAAAATATGTTCTCAAAATCCTATTAATCGTCATCGTCAAGTATGTATTGAAATAGTGCTAATGAGAACTTTGTAATTGTTTTTTTGGGACCTAAATAAGTCTTATCGATTTTTGATGTCAAATTTAAAACTGTTTTTTTAAACAGCCGCGGGAAGGATGAAAACCCTTCGCGGACCGCAGTTTGGGGACCCCTGATCTATATGAACCCCATTGACTTATGACCACTAGCACTTTTAAGCTAAAACTGCAAATATTATAATGCGAGAAAGACTTTGGTAGCCTTTCATTTTTTATCCTGTACAAAACAATAAGTACTAACAATGTGTTTATTAAACCATATCAGTGAAAATATTTGATACAGAACTTGCACACAAACTTCCAAAACAATATTAAATTGCATTGTTCAATTGGGCACACAATTTTCATGCAACTAAAAGGTGAGTTTTCATATGCTTCGTTAGATTAGAATTATTTGCAAAACGTTTATCGCAAATTTCACATCGAAACGGTTTCTCACCGGTGTGTATCCTCATGTGAACATTTAGGCTAAACCTACAATTGAAACCTCTCTCACAAAGATCACATCGGAACGGTTTTTCTCCCGAGTGAGTCCGCATGTGAACACTGAGCGTCGAATTTTGGTTGAAGTCCTTGTTACAAATACCACATTTAAAAAGTTTTTCTTCCGAATGACACCGCATATGTTGACTAAGATGTCCACTTCGATTAAAACATTTTCCACAAATGTCACATTTGTAAGGTTTTATGCCAGTGTGCGCCCTCATGTGGACATTTAAATAACTGTTTCTGCTAAAACTTTTACCGCAAACATCGCATGTGTATGGTTTCTCACCCGTATGTATCATCATATGAGTGTTCAGGGTACTCCTTATGTAAAAACCGTTTCCACAAATGTCACATTTATAAGGCCGTTCACCTGTGTGTGTCCTCCTATGTATGATCAGACTGTCGCTTCGATTAAAACACTTGCCACAAATGTCGCACTTGTCATTCCCACCGACGTGCGTTCTCTTATGAAGATTTAAAGCGCCACTCTGATAAAAACACTTCCCACAAATGTCACATTTGTAAGGTCTTTCTCCGGTGTGCGTTCTCCTATGTACATTAACTTCAAAATTCTGTTTGAAACATTTACCACAAATATCACATTTGTAATTTTTTTCAGCAGTGTGTCTGTTCATGTGTAACTTGAACGTGGTTTCGTTATTAAAACATTTACCGCACATGTTACATTTATGTGTGTTTTCACGGTTTTCAACATGGCCCATAGTGGTTCCGTTTTTTTCTCCGACGGATGTGTAACCATATCCACCAAAATCCCACGCCTGTATATTGTGCGATATATTTGTATCATCGATTTCATTTCCGTATAATATCTTCGGATCCAATAAAAACGCCAAGTTTTCCAAACTTCCCGATTTACTAATCCCACCAAAATTGTCTATTTCTTGGTAATCACTGCTTCGACTGTTTTCATGATTAATAATTAAACTGCTAGTAACATTTAGTGCTTCATTGCTTCGTTCATCGAAATATTCATCTTTGTAAAAGTTTCTATCTTCCAATTGTTTCCCATTATTCACACAACATATAAGTTCAGTTCCTTGCAATTCTTCTTTTGGTTGAATAACGTCATTTAATTGTAACAATTTCTGATTAATTAAATCAATCTTTAACTCGTATTCTTCAGGTTCCAGTGCTTCACAAACTTCAACCTTAATTTTGCCTTCTTTATGTGGCACTTCCATTGTTTGATTGCTACTTTCATATTCTTCACAAATTTCAACTTGAATGTTGTCTTTTTTATGTTGCACTTCCATTTGTTGATAATTAATTTCATGCTCTTCAAATTTTATATTGCATTCTTCCTTTTCCAACTTAATTTTTGTGTAATTTTTGCATTTGCTACACACATTTTCTGTTTTATTTGTTTTGCGTTACCACCCAATAATGTTGTGTTAGCGCTTGACTCCATGATATGATAACATAAATATAAAACATCTATTTGACGAACAAATTTGTTTTTAATTGCTGGGACGATCAATTGTAAAATTCACTGAAGTTTGATTTTTGCAGTTTGAACTACAGAGAGTCACACGAACTAGAGTTAGAATAATTTTGCCACCGAGGTACACTGCACCTACTGGGTTTACCAGCGCTGAAGATTATTGCTGCCTACCAATAGTAGTTCAAATAAACAATTTTCAAGTAGTTTATGAAGGTAGTAGACAGCTGTAATTTGGATACAATAAACAATTGAAAGAAAAAACAGTTAAAATTTTATTTTTTCTCTATGAATTTTTGTAATTTTTCGTTATATTTTTTTTGATAACTAGGCTCAAAATAAATAAAACTCATGATAAGGTCCCTACAAAGCTAAAGAGTGCCATGAAACAAAAGACAATGTAGTTTGTCATTTAACGCAAATTTATTGATTTTCAAAAAACAGCTTTTCGTCTAATGATTATGAAACAACTTTTTTTATTTACTTGGCTATCTTAATTAAAAACATTATAACAGATTACTATAACATTATATTAGCAGTAAATATTTTAAAAGAGCCAGCCAGATTAAGTTTACAAAAAATGGAGGTCATTTTGAAAATATACTCAAATTTATATTATTATTGTAAGTACCTATATTGTTATTAAACTTAATATGATCTTTAAATATTTTGTTTTAGTTAAATGTTCGATTTAAAAAATTACAACTTTCATGTTATTTTGGTTATTCGTTGAACAAATGCGTAAAATAAATTGGTTGTAAAAGTTATTTTGTAATACTTAAAAGTCGACTTTTGTATCGTTTTTATTGCATAAGTATTTTGATTTAGACAGTCTAGTAAATAAAAAAAGCTGTTCCATAGTCATTAGACGAAAAGTTACTTTTTAAAAATTAATTAATTTTGGTTTATTTTTGATTTAAGTGTTTTTTACTTTCGCCATACGTAGTATGAAGAAAGTATTGTGATCGCGAAAATGTTCGAATTCCAGATTTCGACGGATATAGGTACACGTTTTGAGGTCCCCTGAATCCGTTTTGACTATTTTCGCGATGACGTCCGTGTGTGAGATTGTGCGTGTGTGTGTGTATGCGCACGACGTTATACCTGTATTTAAACATCAGTTTTCAATAGTCTTAAAAAGCATATTACAAAGCACGTGCATTTAAGGTGGTTGTTTAAATTTAATGCTCATCCAAAATAACAAAAATGTGATAATAGTAAAAATATTTTCTTCAGGTAGAATTGCAGTTTATGTTGGGATCTACCATAAATCATAACAAGTTTTTTTTTTGTAAAATTTAAAATAATTGCGGAATTAATTTTTAAAAAAAATAAAAAATCTCAAAAACGGCTCACGATTTTTTTTTTTTTTTTAGTATATTAAAGCAGGGCTGTGGAGTCGGAGTCGGAGTTTAGAAGGAATTTCTGGTCAGTGGAGTAGGAGTCGGAAAAAATTTACCGACTCCGGCTACGAGTACAACAAAAAATTGCGAGATAGTCCTCTCCCGCAAAATTTAAACTGAAATTTTAAGAAATTCCTTTACCTATATTTATTTTTGTTTTTTATATTACACACACCATAAAATGTCTTGGTATTTAATTTTGTCGGAGTCAGAGTCGAACTACTAAAATTATCGGAGTCGACTTTTTTTTACCGACTCCGCAGCCCTCTATTAATAAAGTATATTTTTCAAATTAAATGCTGCATGTTTCAATTCTATTGAACTTTAATAAAAGAAGTTGTGATAAAGAAAAGTAAGCATCTGTAGTTGTTACTTTCCCAATACGTAGTATGAAGAAAGTATGGCTTATTTATTAGGGTGGATCGCTCTTATATGGGAGAAAACACAACAGAAATTCACCGTCAATTAGTCTCTGTTAGGCGGTAAAAGATCAACAATGTTGTCAATTGTAACCCGTCTGTTTTCCTCAATAATGTCACGAACTGTCGTAACAACAATTTCACCGGTGGCGGTAACAGGTCTCCAAATTCGCTGTTTGTCGTGCACGTCTGTGCGTCCATTCACAAAAGATGAGCGCCAACGACGAACCATTTAAATGCTCATAAACAGAGACTAATTGACGGTGGATTTTTGTTGCGTTACCGCACCTTTAGCAGTAAAAAAACGAATAATCGCTAGCAATTCAAAATTGGATATGCTGGACAGTGGAGTCTCCATGATTAAACGCAATTTACTAAGAGCTGCGAACTGCGATGACGTATCCTGACCAAACTTTCAGAGCCTAATCAGTAAAACCTAATAAAAGTTTTAAATCCGTGAGATGTCGTTAGTCGGGAGAAAAAAAAAAATAGGAAAACTTCCTTATGGATTGACCCTCGTAATCATTTTTTAAAGATAAACTGATTTTTAAACTATTTGCCAAGTTTTGATAATGATTGATCCAAGAAGAGAACAGTTTAAAATTATCAAGGGATTTTTTATGTTTTGTCTGTTGATGCTTTCACCCAGTACAGGGTGGTCCAAATTCGATGGGATTGCATGGGTATCTCGGTTAATATTGAAGATAGAGAAACGGTTAATTTACCAAAAATGTGCAGTTTTTTGAGACAAACTCAGAACCGTTTTCAAAAATATTTTATCATTTCCGGTTTTCGAGTTATTGAAGAAAAAGTGTTTTTTTGTCATATTAATAATGTGTCATATCTCCGTTATTGTTGTAAATATCAAAAATATTTATTAAGATTATTTTTGGATATTTTTGTTTAATTTGATTATACTAAAAAAAAAATTTTACGCTCGCCGTTAAAAAGTTATGACACAAACTTACCTTTTTTTAAATGGAAACGATAGTTGGCTATGACCTATTTAAATTCCTCATTTTTTTCTCATTTCAAATATATAAGGGTTGATGTATTTATTTTCAACAATACGCAAGTTATGAAGGTTTTTTAGTTTTTTTTTAAGAAAATCATAGTAGGCTGTGAAAACACAAAATAAACAAGGAGTAAAACCTTATAAAACTCATGTGGTACAAGTTACCAAGGTTTTTTAATTTGTTATTGAGATAAATACGAAATTTTATGAACATAAGATAAACAACAATATCCTACATTACTGCTGATACCGACTATATCGTTGTTTTCTTATTTTCAAATATTTACAATGTTTATCTCCACAACAAATTAAAAAACCTTGGTAACTTGTACCACATGAGTTTTGTAAGGTTTTACACCTTGTTTGGTTTTTGTTTTCACAGCGTACTATGATTTTCTTTAAAAAAAAACTAAAAAACCTTCATAACTTGCGTATTGTTGAAAGTAAAAAGTTGAAAGTGTTAATAATTAAAAGTTGCTCAGTTGTCGATAAGACGTTTATTTAAAGTTGTAAAAGTTGTTCAGCTGTTAATAAAACATTGTTTCGTAATCTTTGTTGGTATCATCCTCGATATTTCCCACATACATAGAAATCTTTTTGAGAAAAATGATTTTCAAAATTTATTATTATTTTTCCCAAAATATAACAAAATAATAGTTTTTCGTTAAAAAATAATAAAGCACGATTAGACAAGTTATAATCTGTAAATTACAAAAGCGTACGTGCTTTGTTTGGGCAAATACAACTTTGTGAAAAATAATAAATAATTTGGCTCATTTTTCTCAAAGTTTACTTATTTAATGCACTATCGGATTAAAAAGAGGGTTATCTAAAGCTTATTGAGCAAATATTTTGTGTCACATATGACTCTTGAAAGTCCTATGTACGTAATTCCAAAAACAGTTGAACATGTTGTTTAAGTATGGTGGATACATTAGCTTGTGACGTCGGATTTTAAAAAATGCTTGGGACAGTTAACGTGTTAATAAAAATCCTACAGTTTAGCGTACATTAGTCACACTAATCACTTATCAGAGAAAACAAAACAATAACAATAAAACAAGAAATCTATTTTAGATATGAAATAGATATGATTCTAACAAAATTACAGGCTGTTATACCAAGAATGCCTTTAATTCCTCTTAGCACTTAAGGGCAAATAACTTTTAATTTATTTGATAACCTTTTTTATATACTGCATTTAATCTACACAGTAACAATATTTTCTGAGATGATGCAGATTGCTTTCTACACATCTGGCATGTTTACCGTATTTATTTATTCGACTAATATCACTTAATTTCAATTGCAGATGATCTTCATCCAAAACATGAGTAATGCTAGCTTCGAAAAGGGAATTTCCGGGTACTAAGTGAACCTTCAGTTGATACGTATCGGTTTTAAGGACCATTTTAGATGACAGGTCTGCAACAAAACCGTCCAGGTCGGCTCTCTTATCGAATGTCACCAGTTTTTCGTCCGGCTGCATTTTCATAACCCATATTATTTTCCATAACGACAACACAGCACAGAGATTTCGATGTGTATTAGTGTAGTCATTCAAAAAGTTTACTAATGTATCACCTAAGCGGGGAACAATGGGGTGTGATGTTGGTATGTTGTACCATTCCAAGCAAGCACACCAATGGGGTTCTAGGTAGGCATGTGAACAACTTCTTTTTGCTGAAATCTACAAATTCAATAACTGAAAAAATATTAAAAGCTCCACAAAAAATTTGTCAAATATAATTTTTTTAAATATAATGGGATATTTTGGATTACTATTTGGGTCATATGTTGGGTGTAACATTTATTTTTAATTAAAATAGAAATGATTTTTACATAGTACCCTATATACAGGGTGGTCCAAATTCGATGGGATTGCATGGGTATCTCCGTTAATATTTAAGATAGAGAAACGGTTAAAGTACCAAAAATGTGCAGTTTTTTGAGACAAACTCAGAACCGTTTTCAAAAATATTCTATCATTTCCGGTTTTCGAGTTATCGAATAAAAAGTGTTTTTTGTCATATTAATAATGTGTCATATCTCCGTTATTGTTGTAAATATCGAAAATATTTATTAAGATTATTTTTAGATATTTTTATGTTTAATTTAATTATACTAAAAAAAAAAAAATTACGCTCGCTGTTAAAAAGTTATGACACAACATTACCTTTTTTTAAATGGAAGCGATAGTTGGCTATGACATATTTAAATTCCTTATTTTTTTCTCATTCCAAATATATAAGGGTCGATGAATTTATTTTTAATAATACGCAAGTTATGAAGGTTTTTTAGGTTTTTTTTCTAAGAAAATCATAGTAGGCTATGAAAACAAAAACCAAACAAGGTGTAAAACCTAACAAAACTCATGTGGTACAAGTTACCAAGGTTTTTTAATTTGTTGTGTAGATAAACATTGTAAATATTTGAAAATAAGAAAACAACGATATTGTCGGTATCAGCAGTAATGTAGGATATTGTTGTTTATCTTATGTTCAAAAATTTCGTAATTATCTCAATAACAAATTAAAAAACCTTGGTAACTTGTACCACATGAGTTTTATAAGGTTTTACACCTTGTTTATTTTTTGTTTTCACAGCCTACTATGATTTTCTTTTAAAAAAAAAAAACTAAAAAACCTTCATAACTTGCGTATTGTTGAAAATAAATACATCAACCCTTATATATTTAAAATGAGAAAAAAATGAGGAATTTAAATAGGTCATAGCCAACTATCGTTTCCATTTAAAAAAAGGTAAGTTTCTGTCATAACTTTTTAACGGCGAGCGTAAAATTATATTTTTTAGTATAATCAAATTAAACATAAAAATATCCAAAAATAATCTTAATAAATATTTTTGATATTTACAACAATAACGGAGATATGACACATTATTAATATGACAAAAAAACACTTTTTATTCAATAACTCGAAAACCGGAAATGATAGAATATTTTTGAAAACGGTTCTGAGTTTGTCTCAAAAAACTGCACATTTTTGGTAATTTAACCATTTCTCTATCTTCAATATTAACCGAGATACCCATGCAATCCCATCGAATTTGGACCACCCTGTACTGGGTGAAAGCATCAACAGACAAAACATAAAAAATCCCGTGATAATTTTAAGCTGTTCTCTTGGATCAATCATTATCAAAACTTGGCAAATAGTTTAAAAATCAGTTTATCTTTAAAAAATGATTACGAGGGTCAATCCATAAGGAAGTTTTCCTATTTTTTTTTTCTCCCGACTAACGACATCTCACGGATTTAAAACTTTTATTGGGCTTTACTGATAAGGCTCTGAAAGTTTGGTCAGGATACGTCATCGCAGTTCGCAGCTCTTAGTGAATTGCGTTTAATCATGGAGACTCCACTGTCCAGCATATCCAATTTTGAATTGCGAGCGATTATTCGTTTTTTTACTGCTAAAGGTGCGGTAACGCAACAAAAATCCACCGTCAATTAGTCTCTGTTTATGAGCATTTAAATGGTTCGTCGTTGGCGCTCATCTTTTTTGAATGGACGCACAGACGTGCACGACAAACAGCGAATTTGGAGACCTGTTACCGCCACCGGTGAAATTGTTGTTACGACAGTTCATGAGACTATTGAGGAAAACAGACGGGTTACAATTGACAACATTGTTGATCTTTTACCGCCTAACAGAGACTAATTGACGGTGGATTTCTGTTGTGTTACTGCACCTTTAGCGGTAAAAAAAACGAAAAATCGCTCGCAATTCAAAATTGGACCCGCTGGACAATGAAGTCTCCACGTTTAAACGCAATTTACAAAGAGCTGCGATGACGTATCCTAACCAAACTTTCAGAGCCTTACCAGTAGAGTCTTATAAAAGTTTTAAGCGCTCGTAGAGTCTGTGAGATGTCGTTAGTCGGGAGAAAAAAAAATAGGGAAACTGACTTATGGACTGACCCTCGTACTAATTCTTATTTACAAACCTTGGTGAATAACGACACCGATCTAACATTGAGATTCGCTTCTCCGGTGTCTCGCAACTGCAGCACATCTCTGAGCGTACTGTATATATCAAACGGAGTGGTTAATTTATCCAAATTATTTATAAAGTTAGCATGGGCCTCCGGATGTTGTTTTTTAAACCATGGGGGAAACCTAAACGAAAAAAACGGCAATCTCTCTTCTTGTTTCCCTTGAATTGTGTTTCTAATGGGACCAAAACTGAAAAAAGTTTGAAATTTAATATATTCAGGTCCACATTCGATGGGATTACATGGGTATCTCACTTAATAGACAAGATAGAGAAAATATTTAATTACCAAAAATGTGCAGTTTTGTGGTACAAACTCAGAACCGTTTTCAAAAATATTCTATCATTTCCGGTTTTTGAGTTATTAGCGAAAAACTGTTTACTTGTTATATTTATAATAGGTGCGTTCGGGACGCACGCTCCCAGATTGGAGTGGATTGGACAGGATTGGAGTAAGATTGTAATCACGTGGTCTCAGAGCCTCCAAGATTAAATCTTGTGCGTTCGGGACGTGAAGGTGCAGAAAATCAGCGGATATTTCAAATATAAAGGTAACCTCACTATTTTGTTGTAGACCGGTCTAATCAGACATCATTGTAAGTAAAACAAGCAACAAATTGTATTGCTTCGAATTTGTTAGATTATTTGGTTATAAAATTGATGTAAAATGTCATGATATGAAACCATTTAACTTCCCAAAATTTTGTTTTAATAATAGGGAATTACATCGACAGTTAATTACTGTCCACAAGAAGTTGTTGTTAACTAATGCAACACAATAACACGAAGCCTGGATGTTAACTGTATCTTATTCTTATGCTGTACCTGGCAATTCAAAGAATTCAAACGTAGACAATCCGTAATGCGCATGTCTTCTTTCGCGAGCTCAGCTTGCCCCAGCTTCAGAGGTGGTGCAAATTAGAGTAGATTTATTTACACCACTTATGCAGTCCCGAACGCCCTTCGGAGCGATCTTTTTTACTCCAAAGTCGCGTCCCGAACGCTGTGGAGCAAAAAAGAGCAAATAAAGCAAAAATAGCGTACGTCCCGAACGCACCTAATGTGTCATATTTCCCTTATTGTTCCAAATACGAAAAAAATGGATGAAGAATATTTTTAGATATTTATATGCAGAATTAAGTGGTACTAAAAAAAAAAATTTACGCTCCCCGTTAAAAAGTTATGACACAAACTTACATTTTTTAAATGGAAGCTATAGTTGGCTAAGACCAATTTAAATTTCTTATTTTTTCCCATTCCAAATATATAATGGTTGATGTATTTATTTTCAAAAATAACAAAGTTACAAAGGTTTTAAATTTTTTTTAAAGATAAACAGGTAAAAACAAAAAGGCTGTGAAAAAAAAGGTGTAAAACCTTATAAAACTAATGTGGTACCATATCCCAACGATTTTTTCAAAGAGATTTAGTTTTGTTGTTTATGGTTAGTTAGGTTTGCAATACATTTTCAGCTACAGAGTCGATTGTTATAATTAAATCGTATTCTTGTTTTTTCACATAACTGCTGATTCTGACTATATTTTTGTTTATCGTTAGTTCAAATATTGTTTTTTTTTTTCGAAAAAAAGATTACTTTCTGTTTTTATCTATGTTTATCTTTAAAAAAAATTAAAAACCTTTGCAACTTGCTTATTTTTGATTTTTGATAAATACATCAACCCTTATATATTTGGAATAAGAAAAAAATAAGGAATTTAAATAGGTCATAGCCAACTATAGCTTCCATTCCAAAAATGTAATTTGTGTCATAGCTTTTTAACGGGGAGCGTAATAGTTATTTATGTACCAAGGCAGTAAAGTTCGACTTTTTATCACGAGCGTGGAGATTATTTGCCGAGACGAAGTCTCGGCAAATAACCACGCGAGTAATAAAAAGGAACTTTACTGCCGAGGTACATATTAAATTTTTTCTGCAATTGTCAAAAAAATAGCGAAAAATCAAGCAAATACATAAAGTTTTACTTCATCTGATAGATTGTCATTCTCCTGTCACATATGTATTGAACAAAACCACGTCCACTTTCACTAAATTCAACCAATGAACTTAGCGCATTTTACTTTTTTACTGCCGATTTTACTAAGTTCAACCAATGAGCGTACCTATTTACCTATTTACTTTTTTACTGCCTAGGCAGTAAAAAAGTCTTTTTTACTGCCGATTATACTTTTTTACTGCCGATCGGCAGTGAAAATGATTATTACAGCCGCTTTTGGGTACTTATTGAGCTAGTTTAGTGACGATTGCAGAAATTTTTTTTTTTTAGTAACATCAAAATGTATATAAAGTTATTTATGTACCAAGGCAGTGAAGTTCGACCTTTTATCATGAGTGTGAATATTATTTGCCGAGTGATAAAGAGGAACTTTACTGCCGAGGTGCATCTTAAATTTCATCTGCAATCATCAAAGAAATAGCAAAAAATCAAGCAAATACATAAAGTTTTACTTCATCTGTCAGATTCTGATTCTCCTGTCAAATATGTATCTTTGAACAAAAGCACGCCCATTTATCTAAATTCAACCAATGAGCGTAGCGCATTTTACTTTTTTACTGCCTAGGCCAGTGGTTTCCAACCTTTTTGTACCTCCGCCCCCCTTTTTCATAAATTTTTTTTTGCGTTCCTCTCACTTTTAGTTACAATCTAATTTCATAAATACTGTTCTGATAAATAAGAATTATTTAATGGACTACAAAACAATACACCATATTCTGTACAAACAAAGTTCTTTTTGTTTGTTTGTATTCAAAAATGATATTTTGGTAACAGCTACGCGCCACCCTTGCAATAGTCTCGCGCCCCCCTAGGGGGGCGCGCCCCACAGGTTGGAAACCACTGGCCTAGGCAGTAAAAATGATTATTACAGCCGCTTTAGGGTACAAATTGAGCTAGTTTAGTATCGATTGCAGAAAAAAAGATTTAGGATAGTCTTTATACATTTTCTCCATATTTACAGCAATAACAGATATATCGATATATGACAAGAAAACAGTTTTTCGCTAATAAGTCAAAAACCGGAAATACCTAATACTTGGAATATTTTTGAAAACGGTTCTGAGTTTGTCCCAAAAAACGGCATATTTTTGGCAATTAAACCGTTTTTCTATCTTATCTATTAAGCGAGATTCCCATGTAATCCCATCGAATTTGGATCACCCTGTTCTTCAAATTCAAAGGCAACTTAGTACCAGTTCACTTTTTATTAAAAAATAGAAAATGTTTAAATTTGAAAAATTTGGAAATTCGTTGCTAATTTATTAAAAAATTAAATTTTTTTTAAAGTTTTCATGAAAACTTGTGCATATATCTGAAATCTGGTTTGATATTAATAATCAACATTAATATAAAGTTTTTTTCTAGTTTTATGAATGTATGGGAAACGACACATAAAATGAAGTTTTGGTGGCTCTGCATTAAAAAAAGATTTTCAAATTGAAGACGAAAATTGATTCAAAATACGAGGGCGTATTGAAAAGTAAGGTCTCCAACGATGCCATTTCCGAACGCGAGTTGCTAGGCAAAATTTGACAACAGCGCTGCATTCCTTGGTTCCCCCACCACAGTGTAGAACCATCCGCGAGACCTTGGTACGCTCAATCGCTGCGTAGCAGTCGTTTAGGATGGGGCTCCCGCTTAGCTCGCCCGCCAAGTGCGAACTGCGCTCAGTCATTCGATTTTTGAATGCAAAAAAGGTTTCTCCGATAGACATTCATCGCCAGTTAGTGGAAGTGTACGGGATAAGGGAAGGTCTTAATGAAGAGTGTGGCTACTTCTCATGAAGGGTTATTCTCCGGTTGTTGCGCACCATCTCGTCGATTCGAGCCGCCGTTGATTCCGGCAAACTCGGCCGCCCCGACCGCTGTTAATCGTGGACGTTTTCCCGGCCCTCAGAAAACTCCCGCCACCACTTCCGCACGTTTTTTATGTCCATACAATTCGCACCGTATACTTCCACTAACTGGCGATGAATGTCTATCGGAGAAACCTTTTTTGCATTCAAAAATCGAATGACTGAGCGCAGTTCGCACCTGGCGGACGAGCTAAGCGGGAGCCCCATCCTAAACGATTGCTACGCAGCGACCTAGCGTTCCAAGGTCTCGCGGATGGTTCTACACTGTGGTGGGGGAACCAAGGAATGCAGCGCTGTTGTCAAATTTCGCCTAGCAACTCGCGTTCGGAAATGGCATCGTTGGAGACCTTACTTTTCAATACGCCCTCGTATCTACACAAATAAACAAAATATCAATAAACTTACCGAGGACCATGATCAGCCATAAATATGAACAAGGTATTATCGAGTGTACCACTGTGATTCAGGTCTTCAAAAAATTCCAACAAGTCACTGTCGGCAGCTCCTATATCATTGTAAGAGTCATGCGATAATTCATTGTGGAATGCAAATAAAAACTTTGGTTTATCTTTGTACACTGAAAAAAACTGAAAAACAAATTGTAACACAAATTTAATTTAAACAAATCGCAACTTACGTTCTTAACTTGATTTATGAAAAATTTGTGGCTTGGAATCGAGTTGGTACAAAATTTCAGACTGGAAGCCTGTTTATTCATTTTCGCTATATAATACGTTCGCATGTAATGGTCAGTTGGGGGTTCCTAAAATACACTTGATACAAAAGTGTTACACAGTGGCGTAGCAATCGTGGAGCAGTTGGAGCAAACTGCTCCAGGCGCACGAGTCCTGAGGGCGCAAAATTAGAAAGGGCGAAATAAAAATTATATTTCCTGTAGATTGACATAGGTGGCGCAATTTTAAAATATTATGAGTAGAAACTGTATAAAATTAGTACATCACTTTGTAGATGGCAGTACTATATACATTTTATGTCTAATATTGCTTTATATGGAACGTATCTAGCTAGCTAGACAGCTAGAGGTCTTTCAACGTAAACTTTTTGAGTTTGGTTATTACAAATTTGGCATTTCATAATTTTCATGTTATTTAAATGAAAAACATTTTATAGTGAGTAGTAGGGGTGGGCGATATATCGATATATCGATAAATATCGATATAATTTTGATATCGATATATCGAAATATCGGATATCGATATATCGATATATCGATATATCGAAATATCGATATATCGAAATATCGATATATCGAAATATCGATATATCGATATATCGGAATATCGATATATCGGAATATCGATATATCGGAATATCGATATATCGATATATCGATATTCCGACATTCCGATATATCGATATTTTAAGGGCGAGAAGCTTTTTTTTTTTTTTTTTATGTCACCAGTCTCTTTTTTCACTTTTTTACCGACTTTTTTAGCTTCGCACCGCTCTTATATCGAAATTTCGATATGTCGATATATATCGATAATCCGATATATCGATATTCCGATATATCGATATGTCGATATATCGATATATATCGATATAATTTCGATATCGATATTCGATATCGAAATTTGGATATCGCCCACCCCTAGTGAGTAGTAACGTAATTACAAAATAAAATGGAATTAGTTAAAAACTGTGAAAAATATGTTGTGGCTCTATGTTGTAACAAAATAATTTGCACCTAAAATAAATGTTGCCGTTTTGCGCAGTGCTGCTCTTCGGCAACATCTTTTATTTATTGTTTTGTACAAAGTTGTGCTTCAACAACACATTTAATTTTTCGTTGTACACAAATATTGCTTTTCATTAACAACTTTTGTTTTTTGATAAAAACAGTTGAAAAATTGTGAATGCTTTTTTAAATTATTTTTCTTAAATTCCCTACAGTTAAATATACGGAAAATATTATTTAAATCTAATTTTAAAAAATTCATGCATTTAAGGGTCACAAAAATGGTTTTTAAAACTTTTAAAATAATTAGTAAAAAATTAATTACTTAGAATGAACAGAATATATATTTTATTGTAGGCATCTATATGAGGCGCCGTTTGCGTCAAAAAGAAATTTGCAAAATAAATAACATTTCGTACATAAATATACAAATATAAAAATATTTAGTCAATTTCACATTGAATTTTTTTTTTTTTATTATATCGGTAATAATTTATTTATCAAGAAAATATTTTTATTTATTTCGTGTACAACCCACATTTATATTTTTTAATTTTTTTTTGTTTTGATACCTTTGGTTAATAATTTATTTTTCAAGAAAATATTTTTATTTATTTGCACACCAAAAATTTGTTTTTTTTTCACTGCAATTATGTACGCTATTATACAACAGATGGCGCGCTACCCAACATTTGTGTTTAATTTTGAACTGCTGCGAAGCAAATTAACTATATTTGACGTTTGCGACTTCCAGTTTAAAATAAGTACTTATACGTATACTCTTTGCAATTTTTTAAAGTAATTGTAACTATTTTTTTCACAGCATGTCAACTGGAAGACCACAGCTGCCTGCATCAGCAGAACAAATTACCTTCCTTAGGAAATCTCGTTTAAAATGGACAATTATTTCTAAAATATTAGGTATTTCCAGAAGCACACTATAGGTATAGAAGAAGCTTATTAACATTTAATATAATTGAACAAGCAGCAGTTCATAATTAAACACAAATGTTGAGTGACGCGCCATCTGTTGTATAATAGCGTACATAATT
Source organism: Elmis aenea (assembly GCA_947652605.1). Lineage (NCBI taxonomy): Eukaryota > Metazoa > Arthropoda > Insecta > Coleoptera > Elmidae > Elmis > Elmis aenea. The sequence goes on from OX393583.1 coordinate 22,803,198, forward strand.
GCAGTGAAAAAAAAATTAATTTTTGGTGTGCAAATAAATAAAAATATTTTCTTGAAAAATAAATTATTAACCAAAGGTATCAAAAAAAAAAAAAAATTAAAAAAATATAAATGTGGAATGTACACGAAATATATAAAAATATTTCTTGATAAATTATTACCGATGTCAAAAAAAAAATAATTAAATGTGAAATTGACTAAATATTTTTATATTTGTATATTTATGTACGAAATGTTATTTATTTTGCAAATTTCTTTTTGACACAAACGGCGCCTCATATTTAGAGATGTCAAAAAAACTAAGTGGTGCTCAGTTTAAAAAAAGAAGAATACAAAAGCAAGAAGCTGAAAATGAAGTTTTAAAGAAAGTTGCTAAAATATCAACAAAACTAAAATTAATCAAAACCTATTTAAGAAGCAGCATGTCACAACACCGTGTAAGAACTTTGGCCACTACATCAATTGAAAAAACAATAGCTTGTCAACTTGATCTGGATAAAGTCATTGACCGATTTGCCAATGAAAAAGCGAGAAAACAAAATTTTAAAGTTGTTTTTGTGTGAAAACTAAACATGGATACATTTTTTTAAACTAAACGTTCAAAAGAAATTTCGTCAGACTCTTCCGAGAAACAAGGGGGCGCACCGACCTTACTTGCTCCAGGGCGCTGAATTCATTGCTACGCCACTGGTGTTACACATTGCATGTCGACAACGTACATCAAAACCCTTAAGTCTGTACGTAAACGTGCCAATTTCCGCCTTGTCCTCGAAATATCCAGTTACATACCCTGATTTTTGATAGTCATTCCAAATAAACGGATAGACGTTAACATAATGCGAATCCGAAATACGTTTACGAGTGTCAGGTAACTCATTCTCAGTTTTCCCTGTCAGTATGGGTATCAGTGCCGCAGTAGTACCATCTCGTGCTATATTATATCTGCAGAAAAACAAATTCAGAAAACACAATTTTTAGCGTTTAAAACTTTACACGAACCCACTTAAAACATGTGTGTGTAATACTTCCGTAAGATATTTATAACTCTTTGGAAGTTTCCTAATGACTGTGTTACGTGAGATCGAATCAAATCCAAACATAAGCACATTCAGTTTGAGACTATCGCTCGGTACATTATTCCATCCTGCCCTATCCCAGATATCTTTATCCATACGTATTCCCGTTAGAGTAGAACTCCACGAACGATCATCTTCCGATTTACAAAAAACTCTTACCTAAAAGCATATTACGATTAACGATTTATAAAAACCAGATGAGGGCAGTCATTTGTTTACCACATCACTTTGCTCCAGCTTGTAATATGAATCGGAGTTTGTAGTTTTACCTTCGTTTACTGTAAAGTCGTCTTTGCGCATAATGTCCGTGAATGAACACTTTATGTTACCGAAACGTGCTTTGGCTTGTTCCTGTATTCTGCATTCACTATTCTGCAACAAATACATTATTAGATTTTACATTCAATTGTTTTTGAGATTGTCGGCTTTAAAATCTTATTTTATTATACAGGGTAGGCCAAAAGAATGGAAACGCCGCTGTAAAGGTGGGTTTACATAAGTCATGTGAGCTGATCAGCTCACTTGAATTTATATGACATGAACACACTTGTTTGCTTACATGCTTCATTTGAGATTGTATTGTGTTAGATCAGGGGTGGCCAACCCAAATGATCTTGCGGGCCACTTTGGAAATGCATCATAACTCCGCGGGCCACATATAAAATTATACCGGGTGTAACTGAAATCAGGCTCACCCCCTTTTTTTTCTTTAGTTTTGAATTTAGACAAATGAAATTTTAGACATGTAACATTTGCAAAAAGCTGGATTATTTGAACATGGGTAAACAATTGTTTCACTTCCGGTTTCCCCGGAAATGGCCACAACTTTGTTATTTTAAATGGAACACCCTGTATATTTTTACATTTTCGGAAAGAGGAAGCGATTTTGGATACAACTGTACCATTTTGGTTAATTTTTATAACCTCAAATAATTTTTTGACAAAAATTAAATTTTTTATTAAGTGTGCCGTGACCCGCATAAATTGAATTTTATTATGTCAAAAAATGTCAGAAAAATGGTTTTGTAAGTTTTAATTGACATTTGGGCTGCTTTAATAGACCTTAAAGGTTGCGAAATTGGTTTTTTGACAAAAAATCAATTTTTTTAAACGGAACGATAGTGGCGCATGCGGTTTTTTAAATAGAGTATTTTCTGGCGAATTCAACAATACCAATAACTTGGTATTTTTATTAGGAGCAGGCATTAAACATTTCAAATTATTGTAAGATTTTGGTAAGATATCCCAATAATCATAGTTGACTATGCCAAATGGCAACAAAACAAATGCTTTTTTGTGTTTTTTTACAAAACCGTTTTTCTGACACTTTTTGACATAATAAAATTCAATTTATGCGGGTCACGGCACACTTAATAAAAACTTAAATTTTTGTCAAAAAATTATACAAAAATTATTTGAGGTTATAAAAATTAACCAAAATGGTACAGTTGTATCCAAAATCGTTTCCTCTTTCCAAAAATGTAAAAATATACAGGGTGTTCCATTTAAAATAACAAAGTTATGGCCATTTCCGGCGAAACCGGAAGTGAAACAAAAGTGTACCTATGTTCAAATAATTCAGTTTTTTGCAAATGTTACATGTCTAAAATTTCATTTGTCTAAATTCAAAACTAAAGAAAAAAAGGGGGTGAGCCTGATTTCAGTTACACCCGGTATAGTATAGTTTTGCTTGCGTTAGTTGACGCTGACTACTGCTTTACGTTTTAGATATTGGTGCACAGGGAAGAGCTTCAGATGGAGGAATTTTTCAACAAAGTTCTCTTTATGACTGTTTAGAGGAGTCACGTTTAAATATGCCTCCACGAATGGTAATTGTGGCAGATGATGCTTTTCCTTTAAAAACATACCTGATAAAGCCCTACTCAAAAAGAAATTTGTCTTTAAAAGAAAAAATATTTAATTACAGACTGAGTAGAGCTCGCAGGATCTCAGAGAATGCGTTTGGAGTACTAGTTGCCAAATTTAGAATTTTCGAGAAACCTATTGCACTTTCTCCAGAAAAGGTTATTTCAATAGTAAAAGCATGTACAGCTAGCTCTACATAACTGGTTATGAAAAACTTCTTCTGTCACTTACTTTGCACATGAACTGATTGATACAGAAGACATTGAAACAGGACACATACATCCAGGTTCTTGGAGAAATATACCGACAGCACTACAGTTATTAGAACGACAGGGTAGCAATAATTATTCTTGGAATGCTTCAAATATTCGGGACAATTATGCTGAATATTTTTGCAATAATGGTGCTGTTCCATGGCACTTAAATATGATTTAGATAGTCTTGTACAGTTTATTATTTATGTACCATGACCCAATAAAATAAATATTCATACAAAGTGTATGTTAATGTTTACTTACCAAGTTTTTAAAAACCGGGCGAAGGGAATCAACCTTTCGTAAAAAACGGTTTGCATCTTTAAACCATGCACAGGTGGGTATATACAGGGTGCGCCATTAGTGCGATAAAGTCCATTATTGCCCTTAATGTCAACTTAATAAAAAAAAGTTTTTAATGAAACTTATAGTATTTCTACACGTGCATGTTTTAAAATTAATTTCAAGTATACAGGGGGTTTCATAAAAGTGGGGCGTCACTAAAGGTATTTTTTTTAAATTGAACACCCAGTATATTTTTGCATAATCGAATTCAGCAAGAAAATCTCCATGACAGTATTTTTTTTTTTCATTTTTTTGCGACGTTGCCAATTTATCTTAAAAAATCTTTGAATTTCCAGAAAAACAGGGTACAATACTTGTCAAGAGCACAACCTTATGAATAATAATTGGCAAATGATATTTTGCACATACAAAGTCAAAAGGTGTAGTCATAGTCTAAATACATCAAAATTAATTTATATTATACAGGGGGTTTCTTATAGATGTGCCAACTTCCCAATTTTCAAACATCAACAACTTTATTTTTTCAAATGGAACACCCTGTATATTATTACGTCATTTTGTTGCATTTTTGTTTTTCTTCAACTTTTCTTAATACTTACCTATACCTAAAATTAATATTTTCTGAGATATTTACATTTTACTTATTCTTATAAGCGTTGTGTATGAATTTCCTAGTTTTCTCGGAGTAGGCCCCGACTTTGACAATAAAAACAATAATTTCTGTAGTAACAAATGTCAGCGTTAATTGCTGTCAATTGTTAAAACATAAATAAATGAGTATAACATATGCAATATGAATTTTCCAAAAAAGAATTCATTGATACGGTCTATGTTCAGGGTGGCGTACTTTCGATGCCCATACAGGGGGGGTATTTCGGTAATTATCAGAGATTAAAAAAAAAACTATATTTCGAAAATTAAAAAAGATCAAAAATCTGTTTACGACAATAAATTCCTCTCGAAAAAAGAAATCGAGACTACGTACTTAGTTTTTTTCTATCTCTGATAATAACCGAGATACCCCCCCCGTATGGGCATCGAAAATACGCCACCCTGAACATAGACCGCATCAATCAATTCTTTTTTGGAAAATTCCTATTAAATATGTTATACTCATTTATTTATGTTTTAACAATTGACAGCAATTAACTCTGACATTTGTTACTACAGAAATTATTGTTTCTATTGTCAAAGTCGGGGCCTACTCCGAGAAAACTAGGAAATTCCTACACAACGCTTATAAGAATAAGTAAAATGTAAATATCTCAGAAAATATTAATTTTAGGTATAGGTATAGCTTGTCAAATGTAGCTCTGCGGCTCATTTTTGGAGAAGATGCGCAAACGTTAAACAGAGTACGCATTCGGAGGGAAAAGGATAAGAAGAACGGGCGAGAAATATTACTTAAAGTACAATCCGTGTCAACAGTAATACAATCTAGCACAAATCGAACACAATAATAGAAAACGTCAGGTGTAGATATTTAAAATAAATTATTTATAAGCATTAAAAGTTAAAAGTGTTCAATTCCTGACATATCACTGTCTGTATCTGAACTCATATTTTCACTTTCACTATCACTATCGTTTTGTAAGTTAATAATTAAATCGTCAATGATTACGTCCAACGCAGGCTCATTTTCTATAAAAAACTGTTCCATTTTTTTCGCATGTTCACATCGCGATTTCCATTCATCAACCGCAAATGTATTAAAAAATTGGTCACACAGGTTTGCCACTTCATTAAAATTAAAAATAACATTATTGTCAGCAACATATTGTTTCATGGAAGCCCACACTAATTCAATAGGATTTAATTCCGGATGGTACGGAGGAAGTCTTAACACCGTATGACCCTTATCACCAAGTAATTGATCAATTACATATGTCTTGTAACTTGGTTTATGCATTTTTATTAGGTTATATAACTCCACTTTCAACATGTTATCTGTAAAACCAATGTTACGTTTAACTAACCAGTCCTTCATTTGATCTTTTCGCGTACCCATATTGGGACATTTCTGTTTGGACGTTGTGATAGGACGCATTGTCAATAACAAGAACACTTTTTGGAGGCAAATTTGGTATAAGCATTTCTTGCAGCCATTTTTTATAGTTAATGAAGTTCATTTCACTGTGATAGTCACCTACTTTAGTGTTCGATTTAAATTTCAAATAAGCGTTAGGGACAAAACCATTTTCACCACCGGCGTTTACTATAATCCAACGTTGTCCTTTTGATAGTGGTTGATGAAGACCTTCGTTGGAATTATCACTCCAGCTTTTATCATGGGTGTGTGAAGAGTGGATGTAAGTTTCGTCCATATAAATAATTGGCCGATTTTCCTCACGGAAGCGTTTTACATTTCTTAAATAATTTAGCCTCGCTTGTTGAATTTGAGGCTTTTCCATCAGAACTTTCCTATTAGTTTTGGTTTTCCGCCAACAAAATCCTATTTGCCGCATGGCTTTTCGTATACTTTCGTGTGAGCCAGTATAATCGTTGTCGACTACGAATTTATTGTATATACGGCGTAATGTGGAAACCTTTTTTTCTATTAGGTGAAAATTCATTATAAGACGTCGGAGCCACCCTTTATCGAAATCGTCCAAATCGGTTTTTGACTTTGGCCTTTTCCTTTTTCTATTGGGCGTCGTAAACGATGCACATTCACCATTCTCTATTTTTTTCATTTCGCAAGCAATTACTTGAACAGTGCGAAGACTAACACCGGTAGCAAGCGCAACACGTTTTTGAACTTTTTGTAATTCTTTATTTTGTTCATTTTCTGCTGCTTCTCGCTGCATAAATAGCATAACATTTGCTATCATTTCTCGAGTTTGTCCATGCAACACCTTATTTTTAATTTTCGACACAAACTCCATTTTAACACTGTAACACAATTTTAATAAAACTTACTTTTTGCTTGAGTGTACTAAGTACTTGTAACAATTTCAGTTCGCAAATGACCCAGTGCAGGTCCTAATTACTCTAGTTTACTGCGCATTCAGGTATTTCGTGTACCGTTAGGATCTCAGCCGCAGAGCTACATTTGACAAGCTATAAGTATTAAGAAAAGTTTAAGAAAAACAAAAATGCAACAAAATGACGTAATAATATACAGGGTGTTCCATTTGAAAAAATAAAGTTGTTGATGTTTGAAAATTGGGAAGTTGGCACATCTATAAGAAACCCCCTGTATAATATAAATTAATTTTGATGTATTTAGACTATGACTACACCTTTTGACTTTGTATGTGCAAAATATCATTTGCCAATTATTATTCATAACGTTGTGCTCTTGACAAGTATTGTACCCTGTTTTTCTGGAAATTCAAAGATTTTTTAAGATAAATTGGCAACGTCGCAAAAAAATGAAAAAAACAAAATACTGTCATATGGAGATTTTCTTGCTGAATTCGATTATGCAAAAATATACTGGGTGTTCAATTTAAAAAAAATACCTTTAGTGACGCCCCACTTTTATGAAACCCCCTGTATACTTGAAACTAATTTTAAAACATGCACGTGTAGAAATACTATAAGTTTCATTAAAAACTTTTTTTTATTAAGTTGACATTAAGGGCAATAATGGACTTTATCGCACTAATGGCGCACCCTGTAGAGATCATCATTTGAGGCACCAGACTTTTGACTTTTTTCCACTTTACGTAGTTCAGACATATATACCGTGCGTATTGCTTTTATTCGGCTTTTTATGTCCGCTTCATTCATTTCAATACCCAATTCTCGCATATCACCTACTACGCTTTGTATAGCGCTCGCTCTTAACTCTTTATTTTTGTAATCGTTGCTTTTCGAATTCTATAAACACTCGTAATTTTCATAAACCGTAGGAAACTTTATACATTTGTCCTCTGACCATCGGCTTTTCGCCATTTTGAAACAATTGAAATGAATGCAAAAGTTAAACATGTTTCAACTGAGAAATGATTCCATTCAAATGATCCACTGACATGAATTACAAGGTTTAGACGGTCAATTGGCGTTCAAGTCACATGAATTCATGTGAGTTGATCCACTCACATGACTAGTGTAAACCCCGCTTTATGGTGTAATTACAGGTTTTATAAAAAAATGGATGGCAAATTATTGTTAGCAACATTTTGACATAAATTTTTTTTTTGGTCAACTGTGTGTAACAGACTAGCGATTTTCATAGAAGTATGTTTTTAAATGGCAACCTATTTTCTCTCTCTTTAATTGATAGAGAATTTTTCTCTTTTCAATATCAATTTTTATTAGTGCTACATAGAAAACTTTTGCAGTATAATAAGTTACAAAATTATTTGTTTTTCACAAAATCGTTGTATTTGACTACAATGACAGAACCCATCCATGACCTCCTGATTGCAAGTTGGGTTGTTAACCAACCAGCCACCGAGTTCGGTCATATTGTTAAACAAAAGTGCATAGTAATTTACAATAATTTTTGATGCTCCATCGCTACAAATTGTACTCTCATTATATGTAACTTTTTGCTAATTTAGGTGAATCTTAATCTTTTAGATTAAGCAACATCCCAATAGTGTACCGGATTAAGTCGTACGTACCTTGTATACCATGTAAGCATGTAACCAACCTTTAATTTAAATTTAACAGCTTTTGAGGTTCACATGAACCCTAAGTTATCCTTGACAGTCTGAATTACATTAGTTAATCTTAATAAAGCAATCAAAGACCAAATTAAATTCCGTTAAAAAAACTACTTCATTTGTTTTGAAAGATACTAATCTTTAGACGTAATTGGAAACAAAAATTTGCTTAAGATTAATGTAATACGTACCTCGCACACTACCCAATCTATCCCAGCTGCACTACAATTGATAGGTGGGACTTCTTTAACAAATTGCATCATTTCAGGGGAATACACAGGTAAATATGGATGTTTACAAGATAATGTATACTTTAACTTTTCAATATTTTCAATTGTCTTTCTACAATGATGCAGGAATTAAGAAATTCATAAATGTGCATAAAAGCCTAAAAAATACTTACAACATATTTTGATTGTGATTTTGAATTACAACAATTACTGCTGCACATGTCATAAGCAGCATAATACCCAGTAGAATCTTTCGTACATGTATTCTTCTGATACGACACACATTTGCTCGTTTAATGAAAGGAAGACAGAAAATAAAGTGATACATGTCTGTATTTCAAGCTGAATTTCACTTGAAGGTTGTTTTATTTAACTGTTGGTTTCTAAGTATTAGCTTGTATTGTTTTGTTTCAGTCACGGTGTTTGTACTCTAATGCTGATATAGCCAATCGCGAGTTACTCTCAGGGGCTGTATCCTTGGCGACGCTGCTATCGAGAGTAGTTTACTCTCACGTGGACAGGCACCATTATGGGCAGAATCGAATACTTGTTTCATTAAAAATAGTTGAACCCCAAGCCGTGTAGGTGGCGTGTATGTTGCGTTCATGACAAACTTCATTTATAATCCAACAGACTTACACGCCACCTACACAGCTTGGGTTTCATTCATAATACGGTGCGCAGCGGATTATGAATGAAGGTTTCCATGGTTGCATACCCTTTATCTATGGTTACCCAATGTTCTGTGTGGTTACCCCCGTTTGGCTATAAAAAGTCAAAATAAAAATATGAATATTTTAATATTTTGAAATATTATAATCATAGATAAAGAAAATATATCATAATTTTGAACGAACTGTTCGGCCTGTTCAATATCTTAAATTGTTTGTGTGTTATAATAATAAGTTACAAGTGCAGAGCAGCAGTATAATTTTGAGATAGTGAACAATTTTGACTACCTGGGGGTAACATTAACAGAAATGAAGAAAAGGAAGAAATAGATAAGAGAATAGCCAAAGGAAGTAAAAGTGCTGGAGTGTTAGCAATAATGCTGAAATCAAAAAAGGTATCACTTAAATGCAAAATGTAGAGTGTATCGAACAGTCATCGACCGACTGTTCTCTATGTTTGTGAAACGTAGGTCTTTAATAGAAATATGGAAAACAAACTAGAAATATGGGAGAGGAAGATACTTAGAAGAATAAATGGGGGAATCAAGAAGGGAGATATATGGAGAAGACGGTCAAAGAAAGAAATTATGGAAATATATGGACAAACTAATATAAAAACTGTAGCAAAAATCCAAAGATTATGATGGCTTGCATATATCACCAGATTACCTGAAGGAAGAGTAACAAAACTAGTGCTAGATAGTGAAGCGGACTCAAAAAGAAGGAGGAGACGACTACGAAAGAAATGGATGAAAGTAGTAAAAAAGATCTTGACGAACTCCGGGTCCGAGATTGTTACAAAATATAACATCAAAATATTTAAATAACATAACTTTTGTTGGCAATCTTTTTAATAAAATGCAATGTTGATTTTAACTGTTTAATGATTAAATACTACAAACACAATTCGTCGTACCATGCGGCCTTCACTCCTACGTCACACACACTCTAGCACCCTCTACTGCCCTCTAGATAAAATTTATCTAACATTCGGCCCTTCCTGACAATGTTTGTCCTCAAACATATTAACTTAAGATATTCCCTTTAACAATAATACTAATTATTTCAACTTAATTCTAAAGTTCAAACTTAAGATATTTGCTTTAACAATAATACTAAATATTTCAACTTAATTCTAAAGTTCATAGTCTTTGAATCTTTCAGGTATTTTCCTCTTGCGTACCGGTTTTTCTTTACTTTGAGGTATCTCTTCCGGTTGAAACTCTTCATATTCTGGCTTCCATTCGGAGCTTGAGTTTTCTTCGCTTTCTGTATTTGTGTCTTGCTCATCATTCTCTTCCACGCTAAACTCATCTTCGCTGGTTTCATCTATTAGGTTATCATCTTCAGAGTGATTTCTATAAATCTTCATTTGTGAGATGTGGGCGACAGTGGTGCGATATCTTCTATCTTCTTCCTTCCCTAACCTCTCTAATTGGTAAGTATTTCCTTTGAGTTTCTGTAATACAACGTACGGCCCGCGATACTTTAACTGTGTCTTCGTTGGTTGACCAGTGGAAACAGGGTTTCTTCTCACAACTACTATATCTCCGATTTCATACTGAGTTCCTTCATATCTCTTCCGATCATAATATTCTTTGTAAGCTTTCTGGGATTTCCGGACTTTTTCGGTAGCTTCTTTTCTAAGTTCTTCGATTGGTCTTCCTTGTTCGTTTCGTTTTGTCAATTCTACTATCTTGTGATCTTCAAAAGTTGGTTGATACCCATAAAGAAGTTCAAAAGGGGTTTTTCCAGTGCTTTTGTTTACCGCTGAGTTCATGTTTCTTTCTACCAGTTGCAGATTCTTATCCCAACGATCTTCTTCAAAATTTAGAGCAGTTACAATCGCTGGAACTATACTTTTCATTCTAATTTCAGCCATTCCATTAGCTTGGGGAAAATTTGCAGCTATAAGGTCATGTTGTATTCCATTTGCTTTCACAAAGTCCTGGAATTCATGTCCTGTGAACGATGTACCTCTATCTGTAATTATTTGTGATGGAATTCCATAGGTGTTTATAAAATTCTGTATGTTCTTCACAGATTCTTGGGAACTTGTACTGCGTGTTGCATATAAACGTACATATCGGCTGTAGGCATCCACTGCTACAAGAATGTGCATTTTTCCTGTTTTACTTTTCTGAAAAGGACCTAAATGATCGAGATGTATTTTTTCCATCGGTCGTTCTGGCACTTTTGGCGGATGAAGGTATCCTGGTAGTTTTCCTCCTGGAGTTTTCGTCATAAGGCACTCAAAACATCCACGAATGTGGTTCTTTATGTATGTTCGCATGCTTCTGAACCAAAATCTTCTGAGAATGATTTCAGCTGTTCGGTCAAGAGACCAATGACCTCTTTGGTTGTGATATGTGATGACTATCGATTTTCTCATACTATCTGGTATCACGTATAACCATCTTTCTTCTTTGTTTACTTTTACCTTTCGGTATAGTTTTCCTTCTTCAATTTCATAATCTTTTACTCGATTCTTTTCCTCTCGGGATCGTTCATACTCTTCTTTCTTCAAAATTTCTATTATTTCACAAAGTTTCAAATCACTTCTTTGTATCATCAGTATTTTCTCATCTTCTGACATCAATAAGTTCATTCGTTTTTCATAAATGTTTTCCAACATTCCGATTTGATCCGACTCTTCAACTGCTGCTCTACTCAATGAATCTACGTGAGCCATCTTTTCACCTGGACGATATTTGATTTCTAGATCATATTCACTCAATAACATATACCATCTAGCAATCTGAGGATTTAATGTCTTTTTGGCGTTTAAATAGACCAGAGCTTGACAATCGCTGATAACTGTAAACTTGATTCCTAACAATAAATGTCGTAGCCTTTCTACGCAGTATACAATTGCTAACAACTCTAATTTAGACGAGTGGTATTTGCTTTCTGCATCTGTCGTCTTCTTTGAAATGCACTGCACCAAATGTAATTTTTCATCTACTCCAGTTTGCAAGAGTATTCCGGCAACTGCATGTTTCGAGGCGTCACAATGGAGTTCTGTTTGGGCTTGTGGATTAAACAATTGTAAAATTGGAGCTTTCAGGAGTTCTTCTTTTAGTGTCTCAAAGGCTTGTTCTTGTTCCTCCTTCCAGTCAAATATTTTATCCTTTTTTGTTAGATCTGACAAAGGTTTCACTGTTAGGGCATATTTTGGAATGAATTTTCTAAAGAAACCTGTCAACCCTAGGTATCTTTTCACTTCTTGCTTCGAAGTGGGTCGAGGGAAATCTTTAATGGCTTTCAACTTTCTTGATCCTGGCTTGAGACCTTCTGGAGTCAATTCATATCCTAGATATTGTACGGTTGTTTTCGCAAACTCACATTTGTGTATGTTGAGCGTTAGCTTAGCCTGTTTTAGCCTTTCTAACACCATTTTTAGTACTACCAGCATGTGTGCAAAACTTTTGGCAGGCACTAATATATCATCAAGATAATAGATTACTTGATTATCTTTCAGTGTTCCCAACACTTTTGCCATTAATTTGGAGAATTCATACGGAGCATTCACCAATCCAAAACATAATCTGTTGAATTCTGCCGTGTCATCAGGGGTTATGAAGGCAGTTTTGTGTTTCGATTCTTCTGACAAAGGCAATTGCAGATAGCCATTCATTAGGTCTAGGGTACAAAATAGTTGACAACCCGTCAGTTGCTCAAAACATTCCTCCAAGTTCGGAATTGGGAAATTATTTTTCACCGTCTGTTTATTTAATAATCTAAAGTCTATTACTAGTCTCTTCTCACCCGATATTTTTGGTACAAGTAGCACAGGAGATGCATATGGAGAACTTGTGTCTCGAACTATTCCGTTTTCTCTCCAAGATTCTACAGTGTTTTTGATAATTTCTCTGTCTTCCCGATTCACTCGGTACGGTTTGCTTCTAACTGGTACATCAGAGTCTTTGATTGTCACTGCCATCACATCAGTACAACCTAGTTCTTTTAGCGACAGAGCAAAACATTCACGATTTGAGTTTATCAGATTTAAAAGTTCATATTGTTCACTTAATTTTAGAGCACTACCTAATTTAACCATATCTAAAGTTATTGGCACTATATCCTCTTCTTCGATTTGCTTATGTTGCCCTTCATTGTTTTCTTTCTTTTCTCTGATTTCGCCTATTTTAGTCCCTTCTTTTAGTTCTAAGTTTTCACCATGATGCATTATTTGCAACATTGCCTCTTTTTCATTATCCATCTTGACTCTTACATAGTTAATTCGATTGCTTTCTAATTCAACATCCGAGGCTACAACCACAGGTGTTTTTCTGGTTTTTTGTTCAAATAGTAAATTTTTAAAAGGGTGTTTCCATTCGTAGCCAAAATAAAGTGTTTCTCCCTTCTTGACATAAGCTACACCAGGTTTGTCCGTAAAAGAACGTCCTAGGAGAACATCTATTGGCTGAGCTTTGTCTGCTACCACTAACAATTCTACATCTGTACTCACATCATCTACAGTTATTTCCAAATTTGTTTTCCACTTGACTTCTTCAATATTGTTTCCAAAACCATAGAGCATACACTGAGCTGGACTACACATCAAATTTTGACTTCGGACTGCACCTTTTCGGATTGTACAGACTGCACTACCTGGGTCAATTAAAGCATTTACCTTTGTATCGTTAATGGTTACTTCTTTGATGTATTTCTTCACTTTTGGTTCCTCCTCTGTCTTTTCAATATCAATAACTAGCTGTTTTGGTTTTTCGGATCTCTGGTCGAGCTTCTTGGTACAGTCTCTGGCAAGATGTCCTTCTTGTCTACAGTAAAAACATTCAGGTTGTTTCTTGGGGTTTTTGCAATATTTTGTCACGTGACCATACTGTCTACAATTAAAACAAAGTGGTTTTCCCTCCTCATTACGTTCTGGTAAACGTTTATTTTCAACTGACACTCTTGAAGGTGGTTTCGCTATATTTGTGGTGTTTGTATTTGACTTGGTATTCAATTTCTCAATTCTCGCCTTCTCTATTCTGATATACTGGTGTAAATCATGCAAAAGTTCATCAGCATCTTTATGTTCTTTGAGCAACATTGCTGCACACATTTGTCTATCATATAATCCAATTAGAATTTGTGTTTTCGTCTCACTAAAATTTAATTTTAACTCACTGCAAAGATTTTCCTTCTCATGAAAATAAAAATGTATGTCTTCACCTTTCTTTTGGGACTTCTCTTGCATTCTTGTCCATTTCATAGCAGTATCTTCCGTCTTGACAAAGGATTTCTTGAAATAAAACTCAAAGTGTTCAAAGGTTTCGATTAAATGCTTCTTTGATTGATACCAATGGGCTGCTCCATCAGTCAAATTTGAACGAGCAATCTCTATTGCAAACGAATCTGGCCATTTATGTAGGGTTTTCATACTTTTGATACGTTCTATCCACAATTTTGCATTTTTTGTTCCATTAAATTTTTCTACATTTTTCGACAAGTCAGGCATTACCTGGTAATTAGGTGTACTTGCTGCAGGAATTTCAGATGTACGAGCATCACTCAGGTGTGCAACTAGTTTATCTATTAGCTCATCCCTTCGCTTATTTTCTTCTCGATTTTCTGTTATCATTTTTGTCATAAACTCTAACATTTTATTCGTTTCACTCACTGGTTCTGCATTTATGGTTACATTCAAGTCACTGTCCGGTTCACTCTGTTGTTTTTCATTCATTTTTGGGTCTTTGTGTTTCACTTACACAATCTTTTCGGCTTTTTCACTTTTCGCGCGCTTGTCACTACTAATCTAACCTCAATTTCGATTCGACACAACTTTTATTTGCTACTCACTTGGGTTTCGCGTGAGATTTTATTCTCGTTTACGTATCCCTCTTCTGAAAAACTGTTGGCAATCTTTTTAATAAAATGCAATGTTGATTTTAACTGTTTAATGATTAAATACTACAAACACAATTCGTCGTACCATGCGGCCTTCACTCCTACGTCACACACACTCTAGCACCCTCTACTGCCCTCTAGATAAAATTTATCTAACACTTTCAAATAATCATTTTAAAAGTAATAAAGTCATAAAATTTGAACAATAACAGAAGTATAATATATATTTTTAGTGTTAACGGATGAAATTGAAATTTCTTTTCCTTCACCTTTGATTATGCCATTGTTTTGTAAATAGGAAGTATAAATTTAATGATTTTCTGTTACGAATTATACAATTATAGAAAAAAAAATTGAAACGCATACATTCTTTACAAAAAAGTAACGACCCAAATACCACAATTTTTTGTACATACAGCTTTTGTTGTTTAATTTAAGTAACAATATAATTTGAAAAATAATTCAATTTAAAACTATAAATATAAATTCAGTCTTATTTATTAAAAATTTATTATAATCATACAGACGCAAGTTCACATGACTAATTCATTTTTCGGGACACCGGGACAGTACTTAAAACCGGGATAGATGGTCACCCCAAAAAAAGTTTACAGCAAATTAATATCTTGTAAGAAATAGACCTTTAGTTATATTTATATACAGTGAGCTCGCGTTATAAGCAACCCACGATATAAGCAACTCGCGTTATAAGCAACACTCGATATAAGCAACTATCGTATCTATGTACACGATATAAGCAACTGTCAGTGTGACAGTTAAAAATACAAATATCTAAAATACTATTGCAGATATAACAATGAAATTTTGTATCTGACCGTTATGGTATTTTTCGGATTCGATGGAAATATTAAGGTTGCAATGCGACTTCCGGTTCAACCGGAAACTGCCTCAAACTTTGAAATTTTAAATAGAACATCCTGTATATTTTTACATTTTTGGATTCCTCTTAAAATTTATTTTAAAAAATGTATAAGGTTATGTGGGTCTAAAGTCAACAGTTTTCGAAAAATTTACATTTTTACGAAAATTTTGAGTGATATAGCACTTTTAGTTATTTTTAACATTCAGGTTATTTAAAAGGGCAGTAAAATATCTTGTGAAATCTAGATTAACATTAACAATAGATTTTTTAACAATCATTTTATTTTTAGGAGATAATTAATATACAGCGTCATATTTACAGCAATAACAGATATATCGATATATGACAAGAAAACAGTTTTTCGCTAATAAGTCAAAAACCGGAAATACCTAATACTTAGAATATTTTTGAAAACGGTTCTGAGTTTGTCCCAAAAAACTGCATATTTTTGGCAATTAAACCGTTTTTCTATCTTATCTATTAAGCGAGATTCCCATGTAATCCCATCGAATTTGGATCACCCTGTACTTCAAATTCAACCGGAAGTGGCTAAATCCGGAAGTAACTTTAAAAACTTAAAAGGAATCATCTGGTTTTGATTGCATAATCAGAAAGATGTGTATCTAATAAAAGAAACACTTTTTACTTGAAATTTTTTTTTATTATCAATATAGTTTGTGATCCATAGGACCTAAATAATAACAACATTTAAAACCCAATTCGCATGTAACTGAGTTCTGGACACCCCCGTTTTTCTTTGGTTTTGTATTTAATTAAATGAAATTTTAGACATACGATATGTGCAAAAAACCCGATTATTTGAACATATGTACACTATTGCTTCACTTCCGGTTTCGCCGAAAATGACCCTAAGTTTGTTATTTCAAAAGAAACGCCCTGTATATTTTTACATTTTTGGAAACAGGAAGCAACTGCACTATTTTGGTTATTGTACCACTACCATTCCCTTAAAAAAAATGACTCGCACTCAATAAAAAAAAAACTTTTTCGGACAAAAATTATTTGAGGTTATAAACATTATACAAAATAGTGTAGTTGTATACAAAATTGCTTCCTATTCTATTTCCGAAAATGTTGAAATATACAGGGTGTTCCATTTAATATAACAAAGTTGGGGTCATTTCCGGCGAAAGCGGAAGTGAAACAATAGTGTACATATGTTCAAATAATCGGGTTTTTCACACATATCATATGTCTAAAATTTCATTTAATTAAATACAAAACTAAAGAAAAAAGGGGGTGTCCAGAACTCAGTTAAATGCGAATAGGGTTTTAAATGTTATTATGATTTAGGTCCAATGGATTACAAGCTATACTGGAAATCAAACAATTTTTCAAGTAAAAAGTGTTTTTTAATTAAATATCTTTCTAATTATGCGATAAAAACCGGATGGTTCCATTTAAGTTTTTAAAGTTACTTCCGGATTTGACCACTTCCGGCCACGAAAACCGCTGCAGCGTCAGTTAATTCTGCATATGACTTTTTGTGATAAAAATTTTTCCCGTCTTTGTCAGACGTCGCATTTTCGAATAAA
Organism: Elmis aenea; assembly: GCA_947652605.1. Lineage (NCBI taxonomy): Eukaryota > Metazoa > Arthropoda > Insecta > Coleoptera > Elmidae > Elmis > Elmis aenea. The sequence continues at coordinate 22,820,511 of OX393583.1, forward strand.
AGTGCTGGTACGGGTGGTCTAAAACACCCTGTATAAGTGTTGCTAGAGATCTGTTCATCTAGTTCGCTTGGTGATTTTTGTGACTTAACAATAAAGAAGCTAAATTATAGCACATAATCGCCATAATTTTAAAATAGCGGCTATTCGGGTCATATTGACCCGAACACCATACGTGTTACCAAAACGTGAACACAACAGGAAGGCAAAGTGTTTATATGTTTCAAAAATAAACTATTAAATATTAAAATGAAAAATATAAATCACTTTTTGAGGAAGGGAGGGGGCGCAGATTATGTGCTTTGGCCGGTAATTTATGCTTGTAAGAGACCGGCGTGGCTGTCAGGTATTAACGTTATGTTCTCGTGTTTAAACGCGACGTTCACATGTTAGCGTTTGGGCGTAAAACTCATCATAAAGGTTTTTGCATTCATTAAAAATTACAATTAAAAAAACTTTCACCTACCTTTAAACTCATCCTCGTTCGCTTGGTCAATAATAAAGGGTCAGGTTAAAGGTTGGTTAAGGTTTTTTGTTTTTTAAATGCATAGGATAAATTAAATGTAGGCCATAAATGTGTAATGGGTTACAACCTTCATAAATACTTTTACGCACAAACGCTTACAAGTGAACACAGCGTTCATATGACAGCTACGCCGGTCTCTTAAAAGCATAAATTACCCTTTGGCCTAGGCCTAGGGCGTAGAAATGTGTAAATCCGGCCCTGCCACTAATACACAAACACACAGACGGACATAAATACAATACATGGCGAAAATCATTTAGTGGCCACAGCCACAACAGTTTATTTTAAATATACAGGGTGTCTCAGCCAAGACGAATTATTCGATAGCTCTGTTATTAGTAATATTACAAAAAGTTAAATATAAAAGTTGTTTGTAATAATTTACTACATAACCTAAAATTATTTTCAACCATACAATGTTTTGTTTTTGCGCACTGATACTAAATATTGTTTTTTTTTATATGGAACACCTTGTATATTTTGTAATTTTTGGATGTAAAATTAAATTCTCTTTCAAAAATATTATAGGTTGTTTATGTCTAAAATGAACCGGTTTTGAGTTATTAACGTTCTTTTGAAAATATTGACAGATGCAGACCTTTATAAAAATATTTATATTTATTAACGTAACAACGTCAGAGCAATTTACTCTAGTAATTTTATCTTTTAATTCAATGATTGGCACGAGTGCCAAGCGTTGCCGATTCCTATTCTAGACATTTGACTGTTTCCATACTTTTGCGCAACACTGTGTAACATGAAAAGTAAATAAGTAGTTTTGATAATACATGCAATAAAACATAAATTAAGCAAATAGTCTTAAGCTGATCTTGTTATGTCAATGTCTTGAGCCGTTTTGAGTTTTGATTTTGTTATGCTAGTTCATGTGTTCGGGACGTACGCTTTTTTTACTTTATTTGCTCTTTTTTGCTCCACAGCGTTCGGGACGCGACTTTGGAGTAAAAAAGATCGCGCCAAAGAGCAAAGAGCGTTCGGGATTGCATGAGTGGAGTAAATAAATCTACTCTAAATCCTCTGAAGGTGCGAGCTGAGCTCGCGAAAGAAGACATGCGCATTACGGATTGTTTACGTTTGAATTCTTTGAATAATTGTCAAGTACAGCATTAGAATAAGATACAGTGGGACCTGTTCATTTAACAGAATGTTCAAAATACAGAATCACAAATGAGAGGACACGTTCGGTAGCACTCGTAGTTGCTCGGTTTCCTTCGCTCCGTTAGCAACACCCAGATGCTAAAATGAAACGGCTACACATTTAAAGCAGGACAGGCTGTAGTCGACATCAAGTCAATCTAACGTAAAATAATGTATTTATATTTATATGTATGTTTGACAGCATTTGTTGAGGTTATGTTTAATGTAAATAATACATTATAGTTATTGGAAATTATGAAAACTTTAAAATAATGCTGTTATTATAAAGAACAGATAAAAGAATGTAACTTGGCGTCCAGAAATACTCGTCTAAAAATTAATTTAAAAAACGTGAAGACCTACAAAATAACAGTTGAAAATATACAGATCTGCATAAGAAACTGAAAATAGTTTAACAGTTAATTTATTTATGGTTAATATATATAATAATGCTAATTATTAAAAGGCGAATGCCATGCTTCTCCAGGTCTACAAGAAAATAGTATGGTTATCTGTTATCTTTACATTTGAAAAATCCGCTGATTTTCTGCACCTACACGTACCGAACGCACAAGATTAAAGGCTCCCCCAGACAGACGCGATATGCGCCGCTCGGTACGATTCGGTATGATATCTAATAACATTTCGGTATATGAAATACTGTCACTTGCATATGTTTCCGAACGTCCCGAGTGTCGCACTTGTGTGGGCACTCATTGCGGTTAGCAGCGATAATCATACCGAGTTATGTAGCGACTGTATCGTACCGAGCGGCAGGCATATCGCGTCTGTCTGGGGGAGCCTTTACTCTTGGAGGCTCTGAGACCATGTGATTACAATCTTACTCCAATCCACTCTACTCTTGGAGCGTGCGTCCCGAACGCACCTAATGTAGTTCAAATGAACGTTGTTTTGTTTGCAATTGTCATTGCAAGGCTGTCGATCACAATAAATAAAAGAATATATCGACAACAATGACATCATTAATTGTGCCTATTCCTGTGGAATTTATCAAATGTGAAGTGAACAATACAGCAGATAGTTTAGAAGTTAATTTAGACGTAGAAAATGAAATAGATAAAAGTGCAGTTAAAATTGAAGTCGAGGAAACACAACCTGGTTTTACAGAACATGATTACTTGGACTTTAAAATTGAGCCCAAATGTAATGATACAGAAACAACTGTGAGAGACAATGATTTATTAAACACTACTACTAATAGCTTACCCATTATAGAAAGCAAATGTTTTAATACGATATCGAAACATCTATTAATAAATTCAAGTTCGGAGAATGATAAAATTGTATATAATGTTAGTAATGAAAATGCATGTAATGATGTCAAAGGAAGTGTAATGAATCTTACAAATACACAATATTGTGATAAACTAGGCACCGACATAGTAAACATTGTTAAAATTGAAAACGACATCAATGATTCATGTGTTACCTATGAAGACGAAGATAAAAATGATAAAGAATTAAATATCTCAGATGGTGATTTGAAAGTAAGTGGTGAAAATTTAAACTTGAATAAAAAATTGCATAAATGCGATATTTGTGGGAAAGATTTTACGCATAGATCCAACCTTATTGTTCATATGAGGACACACACGGGCGAGAGACCATATAAATGTGATATTTGTGGTAAGAGTTTTGGACAAATTTCGAGTTTAAATTTACACAAGAGAATCCACACAGGTGAAAAGCCGTATAACTGTAAAATATGTAAAAAAAAGTTTTGCCGGAAATCGGACCGAGATGGACACACAGCTACCCATAGTAATGAAAAGCCGCATTATTGTACGGTCTGCAAGAAAAGCTTTAAACGCAAGAGCCATCTCGGAGAACATTTAAAATTTCATTTCAAGGAGAAATCGTTTGAATGTGAATTTTGCCAAAGAATGTTTTTACGTAAGGAAAACCTGAAGAAACATATGGTAACCCATTCCAGCGAAAAACCATACGAATGTCACATTTGTAAAAAAAAGTTTTCTCGAAGTTATTACTTCAAAGGTCACATGTTGATACACGAAGGAAAAAAACTATTTGGCTGTAACATTTGTGACAAGAGTTTTGCTCTACAAACTCAGTTGACTCAACACATGAGAACGCATTCTCGTGAGAAGCTCTTTAAGTGTAAAGCGTGTGGGAAGAGTTTATCATCGAGTGAAAGTTTACAGAACCATATGAGAATTCATACTGGTGAAAAACCTCATAAATGTGACATTTGCGGAAAAGATTTTCGTCAACGGACCAACTTAGCCCAACACCTAAGAACACATACCGATGAAAAGCCATATAAATGTGCAGTGTGCAAAAATACTTTTCGCCAGAAGTCAAAACGAAATCAGCACATGCGCATCCACACAGGAGAAACGCCATATGAATGCAAAATTTGTGGAAGAAGTTTTAAGTGGAGTTCAGATTATAATAGACACATGAGTACTCATACTAGTGATAAGGCAAATGAAACCAACAAACCTACTTTAAAAGTAGTTCCTTTAACAAAGCTTGACCTCAATAAAGGATTTTTTTTGTTACTGCTCCCAAACATAACCATAAATGCTCAACATGGTGAAGACAAAGCAACGTGAAACCTATGCTGGAGAAAAAAAGTTGTAGGCAGATTGTCTTTAAGAAGAATTCAGCTTAAACAAACACCTCCACGAAGGATTTCTTTTATTACTACTGCTAAACATAATTATAAAGAGTGTCACAGATAACATATCCAGTGTGGGGATCTCTCTTATTATAAGAGATACAGGTTTGCTTAAATTAGATGAGGGGCTACAATCAATTTTTAAAAGTACAAAATTCCTCGTACTTCAGATGTTATAGCAAAAAATATGAAAATGTTGAATGTCTTTTTTTCTCTCAGAACTTTTTTGTTTTATTCATTAGATCAATTTTATTAGTACTTTTTTGGGGTACTTTTTAATGTTGAATGTAACTGTTATTTTAAAAAAATTTTATCACTTACTATTTTTGACATATTACCCCTAACCTTATGCTTTCTTATGGACCGCGAAGTTGGCTATGGAATAGTTAAATGTGTTTTATTTTTCTCTTATTAATGAGATATTACTTGCTATATGGCCTTTTATAAATGAGTCACAAAATCAAGAAAAATCGTTTTTTAACAATCACTTATTAAGTTATTTATGAAAATAAAAACAAAAAACAACTAATTAAATGTCAAATGACAGTAACAGTTGTCTGCGGTGTATTTTTTAGAATTTTATAGTATTGTTGTGTAGTTCGATAGTCTTTGTATCCAATTTGTTGTCATGTAATTATGGGCACATTTACAACTAATGAAAATTTTGACATGTTGAGATGCTACATTCTTTGCCGTAGAAACTGTGTAAAAACATAATTCTAATTCTTCATTGATTTGTTTTGGTGTTTTGGTTGGTTTCTCGAAGAAGCCATATTCTTTTAAATTTATTTCCAAATTTCTCTCTAGTTGCCTTCTCTCAGGATACAGCTCTAAGTATATTTGCTTAGCTTCTAAACCAGGGGTGGCCAACCCAAATGATCTTGCGGGCCACTTTGGAAATGCATCATAACTCCGCGGGCCACATATAAAATTATATATCCCCATATTAGATTTAGATACACTATAGACATTTTTTTGGAGTGAAAAATTGAAACAATGAGTTATTATTATTGTGTTTACTATTATTCTTACATGTAAACATAGATAATATGATAATAATGATACTAAACGTACTTACATTGTAAGGAAATATATAACACTAAAAATTAAATATAAAAAATATATAAATATAAATGAAATAAAAAAACTGAAATCATTAAAAAATATTTATTTTACTAGTGCGATATTTGTTTCTCCACTCTTTCACTTAGCTTTTGCAAATCGATCCCAATTTGGGTATTTGCACATCGTAATTGGTGTTGCAGGTTAGCGTCCGTTATGTTTGAGCGTGTTTTGTGTTTGGTCAATTTCATTTTTGAAAAAAACGATTCACAGGTGTAAGTTGAACCAAAAGCGCTAACAACTTTTGTCAGATTTCTCAAATTCGAAAATTTCTCTTTTGTGACGTAAGTGTTATAAAAATCTATTTTTGATTCTGATGTCTCAAAAATGTGTTTTAATTCAATATTGCACTGTAAGTCGACCAGTTCGAATTGGAGATATTCTGAGGCCGACTCGATTTCAACATGAAAGGGAGATGAATATATTTCAAAAATTTTGTTGTATTTGTCCAACTCTAAAATTACTGAATCGGCTTTCAAAAGCAGCTGTAGGTTTCTTATTTCTTTTGCATATTTGATGTAATAGTTACATTTTGATTTCTTAAATTCTTTCAACAATGCAAAGCGGCGAGCGTTATTACTTTTCAATTGCGATTCAAATAACAACAATTTCTTAATTTTTGAATATATGGATGCACAAATAATGTATTTTTTTAATACATTGGTTTTCACTACTTTAGTCATTATAAAATAAATATATTTTGTAAAAGTGTGATGAATCTCGCGGGTCGGAAAAATGTTCAAGGCATGCAGCCCGCGGGCCGCGGGTTGACCACCCCTGTTCTAAACGGTTTTTATGACAAAGAATGTAGCATCTCAACATGTAAAATTTTTCATTATTTTAAATGTAGCCATAATTATAACAATTCCTACAAAGACTATCGAATTACACAACAATCTAATAAATGATACCGCAGACAATTAATACTGACATTTGACGTTTAGTTGTTTTTTGTTTTTATTTTCATAGATAACTTGATAAGTGATTAGTAATATACGATTTTTCTTGATTTTGTGACTTATTTATAAGAATAGAAAAAAGTTCAGACTTAGTTATGAACCAAATTATTTGAGTTCAGCTTCGACGAAAGCAATGATTTCAGCCGTCACTGATTCTATACCATTTATTACAGTGGCCATATATTGTGTGTGTGCTCAAGATGAACTCTATCGCCGATAAGGCCGATACTGTCCATTACATTCAAATATTCTTCATAATTATTCAGAATTTGGGTGTGAACTTCCTCAAAAAATCGCCAGCCCTTTTCCTTCAAGTTTTCCAACGTTTGATCGAGGGTTTCATACTCTTTCGTTACTTCCTCGACAGGCAGGACTGTTCGACTTTCTCAAACGCTACTTGTAAGCTGGTTATTTCATCTCTCCAGACTTCCAGTTCGTCCCACATATCTGGTCGAGCGGAACCACTCTGTCTGATTAGCAGAGTTTTTTCTTCAGGATTATAGAGGCCCAGTTCCTTAATTCTGTCGTTGAATCTACGTATAGCCGTCTCCAGCTTTGCTTTGTAGCTATAAGTTCGAATCTCTCGTTTTTCAGTTTCTACGTGTGTTTTAATTCATTGATTTCAGTCACTAGTTTTCGCAGATCATCTTTTGTTTTTGAGCTGCAAAATTGCCCATTAGGTTGTCGTTGCTGGGACCTTACCCGTTCTTGCAGCTTAGACAGCCTTGGCATTTATAACCAGGGCTCAAAACCGAAAAAAATTTTGGTCAACGGTTAAGCGAAATCGAGAAATTTATTTTTATAACAGTTTTTGTTGAAAAACCGGTTTTATTCGTAAAAAACCGATTTAAATTATAAACCGGTTAAATTAACCGGTTTTTAAAATTATTTAGATCAGGAATGCAAAGTATGAAAAGATATTATTTATTTATAATTTTATAATAAATGTACAATCAAGCGTTCAGTAATGACTTCTGGTAAACTAATCGCATTTAATACAGATTTTGTATTTTTCATCATAATTTTTATCAGGGACCCGAACCGGTAAGAATAACGGTTCAGTTCCGGTTACCGGTTCGATAAATTTTAACTTTTCGGTTTACGTTCCGAACCACCGGTTTTTATTTTTTAATGATTCGGTTACCGGTTCGGCGGTAACGGTTCAGTTCCGGTTTCGGTTCAATACGTTTTTTTTTTGGTACAAAATGTATAAAAATAGTACTCCCTCCGTCCGAAAATATGGTATACATTTTGATTTTTTTCTTGTCCGAAAATATGATATACATTTACAAATTTAATTAATTAGAATGATTTTATTTATGAAATAGTTACAAATATCTGGTAAAACGAAGAATAATACAAAAAGTTTTAATTTAACAAAGACGTGGCTGATTCCACAGCTTCTATGGGACATGATAATGTTTGTTATGGCCCCCCCACGATGAAGTTTTGCCTTATTGATGTGCGGAATCTTATAGGAATTCCCTCCTTTTGCTAACATGGTTACTTCTAGACAAGTTTGCAATGTTAGAAAAACATTATCAAGGGTTTGAATGTTTAATGCATTAAATGCATTTTGTATGCATTCAATCAATTCGTCGATTGTATTCGGTGAAGCTGTATGTTGTAAGGTTGTATATAGAATTGAAAAATCCAAGATCCAATAGATAAGAATCTGGACTATTTGGCGGTTGTGATTTAAGTCGGATAGACCAGCCATCTCTAGAGCCTTCTGCTACAATATCTTCATCATCATCGGAGGAATGGGGTTTCGCATTATCTTGTTGTACGTAAATTGGTTTGTGCTTGTGACTTATGGGAAATTTGGATTATTTTTTTTTAGAGTATACTATTACGCTGGTTAAGTGTCAGTTGCTTTGATTTGGAACTTCTTCTTTTCAATTCAACAAAATTTTGATCAAAATTTGCCATTTTGTTAGAACAGTGGGTGTCACTTAATTTGTCTAAAATACGCGATTTTTTTTCCTGTGAATTATTTTTGACATGCCAAACTATTTGCGTGCCATTTATTAGTTGCCTAACAACCACCTATTTAGAAACAAAAATAAAAAAAGACCAAGATAATATTACTTTTGTTATTCCCACTTTTTTTTCTTAATGTATACCATATTTTCGGACGGAGGTAGTAATAAAACATAAACCCACAACATATAAATTTTATTTATATTTAAACTTCAAACTCTTTATATATATAACCTAACCTTACCTTGATATATACTGCGCCATCTAACAAACATTATTGCAACAAACAGGCGGTAAAATTAAATTTTAATTTCTGAGTACAAAATAACAAAACACATTACAATTTTATTTATATACAAATTTGTGTTTGTTTTGTATTAAATAAAACTGTCAAATTAAGTCAGTGTAATATCGAGGGTCTCATATCAGGGTAGCTTATGCGCCAAAAATACAAAAATGGAGATTCTTCGCCAAAAATGTGTTAAACTGAAGGAAAAACAAATCTTTGTATGTCAGAAAAATCAACATATTTTGATATAAGTTAACTTGAACAGCATGGGGATCTCGTAAACGGTAAGAGATACAGACTTGGTTAAATGGGTCAAAGTGATCTATGATTTAAAAGCAACTATTCCATGAAAAAAATCTTGAAAAAATTTCAAATGTATTCACTGACAAAACCTACAAAACAATGATGTAATTCGTGTGGAAATTTAGTTAGTATAGTACTCTTAGTAATATAAAGTTATACTTACAGTTTTCCAAATTAGAAGCAATAACTAACCATTTTACCATTTATAAAAGTATGTAAGCGCACGCCATTCCAAAGTAGGTACAGTACTATGTGCAATGCCGCATTATAGTCCAATCAACAAGTTTAAACTTGCGGTTTGTAGTGAAAGACGGCTTGACGAGCAAGAGCGCCTGCGTTCTATTAATCGCGGTAAAGAATACATTATTCAAATACGACTGTGATAGACGATGCATATTTAATTATTTACAAATTGAACTGTCTTAAATATTTTCTTTATCTACGGTAAGATGTAATCAAAAATTACGAAAAAAATAAAATCCAATTTTTTATAAAAAATATCGTTCCGAACCGGTTTTTTAACCGGTTGTAGCGGTTTTAAGCGGTTCACGCTAGTCGGTTCGGTTCGGTTTTGCGGTTTTGTGATTTCTTAACTAAGAGGTTCAGTTCCGGTTCACGGTTCATGAAAAAGGCACCGGTTCGTTCCGGTTCCGGTTCGGTTCGGGTCCCTGATTTTTATTAAAAAAAGATGTTAAAAAAAACGGTTTTTTATTATTTTGGTTAAAGGTTACCGTTTTTTTGCCTTTAAAAATAACAGTTTCGGTTTCGGTTAAAAATCATTTTTTCTGAGAAAAAATAACGGTTAATCGGTTTTTTAAACCGGTTTCATGCCCTGTTTATAACTCAGTTCCTCGACACCGAAAGGTACCAGAGGAACCTATTAAGTAAAAGAAGATTTATAAAAATAGATATGCAAGTAATATCTCATTGAAAAGAGAAAAATACAGGGTGTCCCAGTTAACTTGGTTAAATGGGTGAGAATGATCTATGATTTAAGAGCAACTATTCCATGAAAAAAAATCTTGAAAAAAATTTACAGTTTTTGCGCTATTCGTAAAAAACAAAAAAATGACGTTTTCGATTTTTGCTTATAACTTGTTTATTTTAAATCGAAATAAAAATATTTTTCAACATTATTTGGACACGTTTTTGCGTAGAATTGAAATTTGTTATTAAATTTTACCTATCTTCATTTGTTTTTGTTATTTTAACATCAACTTTCTTATTTTAAATAGGGGTCGTCGTTGGCTATAACACCATTAAAAAGACAATTTTTTTCTCGTTTCATTGATGTATGGGTTGATAGGTTTATTTTTAAAATTAAGCAAGTTATAGCAATATTATTGTATTTGTTAAGTTTAATCAAAGTTGCCATTGGAAAACAAAACAAAACATCACGTAAATAAACTAGCTGTACTTAATTAAACACAAAGACACCTAAATAATTTAAGATATTTTTCAAATTACATAATAATTTATGAGTTTTAAATTACAATTACCATTGAATCTAAATTATAACATGCGTTAATTTCTCAAAAAAAATTATTCCTGATAAAAGTTGGTGCATGGTCTAAAATTAATTTAAGGGCAAAAAAAGTTTGATAAAAAGTCATAGAACACTAGATTTTACCGATTTTTGAAATATTTGTATGTGTAAAAAAGGGCCCTTATTTTAAGAGTTAAAAAAAAATGTGTAGGAAAAAAGTTATGTAGAATCCAAAAATAAGTCAAGATTTAAATTTTGACAGTCAGATTCAAATTTTTATTTTTTAAGAAATTGCAACAAATGGAAAAGTTTTTTATTATCGATTTTTCTGAAAATTTTATTCCTAATGAAAGTTGGTATATGGTCTAAATCTAATTTTAAGATGAAAAAAAAATAATAAAGTCATATGACACTAGATTTTAGTGGTTTTTGATTTTTTGAATGTTAAAATTTGGTAAAAAATAAAAATTTGAATTTAACCCTCAGAATTTAAAACTAGCTCGGTTTTCAGTTTCTTAATAACTTTTTTCCATAAAAATAAAATTTTCCATTTGTTGCAGACTTTTTGAATGTTAAAATTTCTTAAAAAATAAAAATTGAAATTTGACCGTCAAAATTTAAATCTAGCCTTATTTTGGGATTCTTAAAAACCCCTTCCATAAATTTTTTTTTGTATCTCTTAAAATAAGGGCACTTTACTCTTGCAAATATTTCAAAAATCGCTAATATCTAGTGTCATATGACTTTTTATCAAACATTTTTTTATCTTAAAATTAGTTTTAGACCATGCACCAACTTTTATCAAGAATACAATTTTCTGAGAAAAAAATAATAAAAAACTTTTCCATTCGTTGCAGACTTTTGGAATGACGCTGTATATTAATTATCTCTTAAAAATAAAATGATTGTTAAAAAATCTATTGTTAATCTAGATTTCGCACGATATTTTCCTGCCCTTTTAAATAAACTGAATGTTAAATAAAAAACTGAAAGTGCTATATCACTCAAAATTTTCGTAAAAATGTAAATTTTTCGAAAACTGTTGACTTTAGACCCATATAACCTTTTACATTTATTAAAGTAAATTTTAAGACAAATTCAAAAATATACAAATATACAGATGTTCTACTTAAAATTTCAAAGTTTGAATCCGTTTCCGGTTGAACCGGAAGTCGCATTGCAACCTTAATATTTCCATCGAATCCGAAAAATACCATAACGCTCAGATACAAAATTTCATTGTTATATCTGCAATAGTGTTTTAGATATTTGTATTTTTAACTGTCACACTGACAGTTGCTTATATCGTGTACTTTGATACGATAGTTGCTTATATCGAGTGTTGCTTATAACGCGAGTTGCTTATATCGTGGGTTGCTTATAACGCGAGCTCACTGTATTTATATAAGGAAACACGCTGGTGAAAAACGATTTAAATGTAATATTTGTGAGAAATGTTTTATTCAGAAAGACACCAAATTCTCACAGAAGGACTCACATTGGGAAAAACGACTTAATCGTGAAATATATCAAGAGTTTTATAATTATGGCCATCTAAATTCTAAATGATCATATATCATATGAAGACCCATACTGGTGAAAAACAATAAATGTAGTAAAAGTGATATTTGTGAAAAATGTTTTACTGGCATAAGCATTCTTAATAGTCACATGAGAATCCAACCCGGTGAATAATTACATTAATGTGACATTTGTGACAAATGTTTTAGTCAGAAAGGTCATCTAATTATTCATATGAACACACATTGAAGAAAAAAAACAACATAAATGTGAGATTTGTGTTAAGGGTTTTAAAACTAGTAGCCATCTAAATGTTTATATAAGGATACAGGTCTAAAACCATATAAATGTAGCATTTGTGAGAACTATGTATGATTTAACTGTTAATATAAGAAAATATTAGTGAAAAGCAATCCCAATGTATTATTTTTAAAAATTGTTTTAAGGCACAAAACTCATCTGAACAATCATGTTGTCACAATTAGAATTTTTACAAGTTTTGCAAGTGACTATACTGGGTGTAAATGAATTCTGGTACACTCCCTTTTTTTTCTTTAGTGTTGAGTTTAGATAAATGAAATTTTAGGCAATTGATGTATGCAAAAAATGCCCGGATTATTTAAACATGCACACTTTCGGTTTTTCCGGAAATGGCTCTAACTTTGTTATTTCAGATGCAACACCCCGTATGTTTTTACATTTTTAGAAATGGGAAGCAATTTTAAATACAATGCACCATTTTGGTTAATTTTAATAACCTTAAATAACTTTTGAACCGAAATTAATTTTTTTGTTTAGTGTGCTGTGACCTGCATAAATTGACTTATTATGTCAACAAGTGTACAAAAAGCGTTTTTGTAAATTTTAATTATTGTTATTTGGGTTACTTTAATCGGCTTTTAAGGTTGTGAACTCGGTTTTTTGACAGAGTGAATTTTTTTAAATCCAACAATAGAGGTTCATGCGGTTATTTAAACAGAGTATTTTCTGGTGAAATCAACAATAACTTATATTTGTGTTGGAGGGTTGCTTTAAAAGTATTATAAAAACTTTTTAAGATATCCTGTTAACTTGTTAACAGTTAACGGAAGTGCTTAGTTGCAACGAAAATTTTTAGACTTTCTAATTAAATGACTAGTAGTTAAACATAAAAGAACGATAATTTGTTCTGTTGAAGTTAGGCACAGCGTACTGCGATTAAGCGGATCTCTTAATAAATCTTTACAATGATTTTAATTTCATTTAGCAGACTTTTAATAAAAATACAACTTATTGGTGTTAATGAATTCATTAGAAGATGCTATATTTAAATAACCGCATGAGCCACTATCGTTCCATTAAAAAAAATTACTGTAAAAAAAAAGAATCTTCCACCTTTAAAGTCGATTAAAGTAATTAAATATCAGTGAAAATTTACAAAAACGTTTTTCGGACACTTGTTGACATAATAAATGTCAATGTATGCACGTCACGGCACACTTATTATTTAAAACTAGCAGTTAGCCCGTCCTAGGACGGGATTGTCAAGTATGACATAAGTCAACCCGCGTTACAGATTACTATAATAACATTACAGATTACTATAATAACATTACAGATTACTTTAATAACATAACCTCATGATGATTGTCAAGTATGACATAAGTCAACCCTTAGCAATATTCATGCGTTATAGAGTCAGATAGATAGATAGAGTCAGGCTGGACTTTTATATACAGGGTGTGTAAAAATTTGCGGAAGGGCTACACGGGGCGATGTTCTTCGTAAAATTCCAAGTCGAAAATCTTAATACGAAAATGTTGTACCACGCTTGCTATGTCTGCAAGAGGTCCTCAAAGCTTTGACATTTAGTCCTTTAATAGGCGTTATTATTTAATACTTGCAAATGAAAAAGCTGCAATTTGGAATAAAAATAGATTTCGAATAGTATTTTTTCCTAGATATTGTGTTCTTCCTTTCAAAAATTGGTGTTGAAAATATGTAAATCACTGATTTTAATGACAATAATACATATGGCAACATTGTCCTTAGCTGTCATCTCTGTTTTTCTCGTAATTATTTCTTGTTTGTGTTTTACGATACCCAAAAGTTTGCAGCTATGTTTACGAACTGAAGGCTTTCAGTTCGAACAAAAAATGTAAATACCTAAGTAAAAATTGCTGATAAAAAAATGTCCAAACGCAAATCAATGTATGCAATGTTGCCAATTTTGTTTTTCTTTAAATGGTTCCTGAGGCCATAGGAAGCATGGTACAACATTTTCGTATAAAGATTTTCGACTTAGAATTTTACGAAGAACATCGCTCCGTGTAGCCCTTCCGCCAATTTTTACACACCCTGTATATTTATTAATTATGGTGCAAAAGTTGTTTGCGGTTAAAAATTAAACAAAATGGTGCAATTGTATTCAAAATTGCTTTTTCTTTCCAAAAATGTGAGAATATACAGGGTGTTCCCTTGGAAATATCAAAGTTAGGGTCATTAACAGCGAAACTGAAGTGAAACAATAGGGTGCTTTGTTTAAATAATCCGATTTTTTGCACACTTCATTTGTCTAAAATTTCATTTATCTAAACTCAAAACTAAAGAAAAAAAAAGGGGTGCACCAGAGATCATTTACACCCTAAGTTCGTTAGATTTGTTCAATTAGCGTCATTTACCCCAAGCTTAGGCAGGAAATACCTGTGGTCGTGGCTAGTATTTAAGCTACGAGCGTGCAGCGCGTGTCGTCGATGATTGATGGAAGAGAATTGTACGCGTTTGCATCGATAAGAGGAAATTGATTGGGTTTGGAACGGCTGGGGATCTCGCTTATTATAAGAGATACAGGTTTGCTTCATTAGATGAATTATTCCCAAGTATGAGAGGAGCTACAATCTATTTTTAAAAGTACAAAATTCCTCGTACTTCAAATGTTATAGCAAAATATATGAAAATGCCGAATTTCTTTTTTCTCTCATAACTTTTTTGTCGTAGTCGTTGGTACAATTTTATAAATCACTTATCCAGCTATCTATGAAAGAAGAAACAAAAAACAACTAAAAAAATTTAGTTAAAGGTGTTTGTAGGAAAAAAATCTTAATAAAGAAAATGTAAAAATCTCTAATGGATAGAATATTTTAAAACAAATACTGTTTGAGTTTCATTCTGAATTATTAAGAATTTGCAATTATTTTGCCATACTTGGCCAAAATGCTAATGAGCTAATGTACACAGAAATAGGTTGAAAATTTCCACTATCCGAGTTATTTTGAGCGTAGTTTACAACTTCAAAAATATTTCATGTTTAGAAATTTATAAACAAATAAAAGGAAATGAGAAACTTTTACACCAAATTGACAGTGTATGTATTTTAGGAAAAACAGATGATGAAAATGATTAAACTTAATTAAATTATTTTTTTGGCGCAACTTGAAATGTAAGTTCAAATGTTTTTTTTTTCCCTGACAGTGCTTTCCCAGCATTTAAAGTGACAGCCTGATAGTATGCCACTGCACCATAAATGAAATATAATTAAAGTAAACAAGATTCTATTATTATTTGTACATCACTTGCATATTTGACTAATCTATTGGGTGATCAAAAATGATTAGTGCCTGCTAATTTCAGACAAAAAAAAACAAGTTTGTGTTGGTACCTCTGTCTAAAACCAAGATATCAGTGGCGTAATATTATTTTGGTAATAAAAATTATTGTAACCCTCTTGTCAGTACAAACTTTTTCTCCTACGCCACTGGTTTTTCACTAGGTGTCACCATATGTTCGACTAAAGTCGCTAAACCGGACGCACTAATCATTTTCGATCTCCCGATATAATTGTATACTTTTTTGGTAAATATTAATACATATTTATTTGTTCCTCTCTTCAGGTTTTTTGTAGGGATAGTCAATACACTCAAAAATGTCTTCTTCTGAATTAATTTCAACTGGTTCTCCTGGGACACCTAAAAATTACCGTTAACAATTTTTATATTATAACCAATTAAAGAAAAAATAACTAGCAATAAAAAACGTAAAACATGGGAATCTCAATAAATTGTTGTGTCCACTGCGAATATAAAAAGAAAATGTTCCTGAAATGCGCTGATAAACCGAGAAAAATCAATTTCAAATTTTAACAATAAATTATACAGGAAATGTTTGAAATTGGAGTTTAAGCACGGGGAGCTCGCTTATTATAATAGCTAGAGCATGGGGTTACATTTGGCAAAGCTGCTAAATTCTGTGGTCATTAACAACTTGAAGCAAATTTGGAAATATCTCAAAAGGTATCCGAGACAATTAGAAAAAACCGGTAAATGCGATTTTTGAAAATCGTCTATAACTCCTTTGGAGTATGAAATATTTTCAATGTGTAAAGACATTGCCCAAGCAACTTTTCAAGCCGAATCGGATGGTGATCACTAATTTTTGCTAGGTCGATACGTTTTTGTTTTATGAGAAGAAATGAATAACAGAATAGCTGCAGCGACGAAATTTTACCACGTCACAATAAATACTTGATAAATAAGGAGACGATGACGCGAGTATTTAATGTATACAGGCATGGACGACCGCAGAAAAATTTTCAGGGAGAGGCAAAGCATAGAGACAAATAATATATAAAATTTTTACAAGTACTTTCACATATTTCATTTTTACCCGATTCCAGGGGGGCCAGTGGCGGATCCAGGGGGGGTAAATGGGGTAATTACCCTCCCCTAAGACTAGGATATTTAAAAAAATTAAGGTTTACAAACATCTTATTTCCTGCGTTTCCGCCTTAGTTTATAACTAAGTCTAGAGAAGATATAAATGAATTTATAAATTCAATGGTCACTTATTAAAGTAAAGTATTTAAAAACGACGACCTAATAAAATTAAAGCTTAAATCTGAAATCGATTTTTGGACATTAGAATGGCAAAAGATATTTCAGTTAAACGAAAATGTATCTGCCAGTGCTGATTTTTCAAATTTAAAGAAAGATAACCTCAATATTTTGTTATAGACCGGTCTAATCATGGGTCGCCTTCAAAATGTTTAAATGTTTACCACAGGTCAAACAAACAAAAGATGCTGGTGCTATGAATTTCTAAGATTATTTAAACTTAATTGATAATAAAATTGATTTAGAATGGTATAAACCATTTCACGTTTCAAAATTTTGTGTACTGTAATGGTAAATTTTATAGTACATAGTTTCAACTTCAACATTCAACAGGGCCTATGCAAGAAATGATATAGTTTTTCGTTAAAAATTATATCAAAAACAGTTATTCTTGATAAAAGTTAGCGCATGACCTAAAACCAATTTGTGTGAAATGTTTTCTGTTTCCATCTTAAAATTAGTTTTAGCTCTTGCCCTAACTTTTATCTAGAATAAAAGTTTCTGATATATTTTTAACAAAATTCTTTTTCGTTTGTTGCATAGGTACTTTTTGAATGTTGAAACTACTATAAAATGAATGAATTAGTTGTAAAAAGGAAAAATAGTCACGTTTCTTATAAGAAAATATAATTATTCTGGTAATTCAAAATTCAAAGAATTCAAATAAATCTAAACATTCGGTAATGCGCATGTCTGCTCCGCTTTCACCATCTTTCGACTTGAGGTGCGTTCGGGACGTACGCTCTTTTTGCTTTATTTGCTCTTTTTTGCTCCACAGCGTTCGGGACGCGACTTTGGAGTAAAAAAGATCGCTCCGAAGGGCGTTCGGGACTGAATTCTTTTAATTGCCAGGTACAGCATAAGAATAAGATACAGTTAACATCCAGGCTTCGTGTTATTGTGTTGCATTAGTTAACAACAATTTCTTGTGGACAGTAATTAACTTTCGATGTAATTCCCTATTATTAAAACAAAATTTTGGGAAGTTAAATGGTTTCATATCATGACATTTTACATCAATTTTATAACCAAATAATCTAACAAATTCGAAGCAATACAATTTGTTCCTTGTTTTACGTACAATGATGTCTGATTAGACCGGTCTACAACAAAATAGTGAGGATATTTGAAATATCCGCTGATTTTCTGCAACTTCACGTCCCGAACGCACAAGATTTACTCTTGGAGGCTCTGAGACCACGTGATTACAATCTTACTCCAATCCTGTCCAATCCACTCCACTCTGGGAGCGTGCGTCCCGAACGCACCTATTGAAAGAAAGCCTATACCGGGTGATTCGTTTGACTGTTGCACCCCTATAACTTTGTAAGTATTGAGAATAACCCCAACAACCCTTATATATTTGAAATCAGCGAGAAATTCTCTATTAAGTGATGTGTTTTTGTTACATCTACGATGACGTATGTCAAATCCGCGACTGTTTTTTTTTAAATTACATAGTATACATTTTGTTGTTGATTCGGATAGAGAATTTAATTCTGAATCCAACAATGTACTCAAAAAGTAGGCATACATTTAAAAATAATCGAGAAAAATCAGCAGTGCCATTTTGAATACATTAAAATCTAATTTTTTATGTCGGTGTTTATCATTTGTTTTTATTTTTATTAAAAATTAATTTTTAATACATTTTCATTGATAGTTACCGTACAATTTTTTAGATTTGGTCGTTTTTTTGTTATTTTAAATAGACTGTTTGCTATGATTTGAATAAACTTTGAACTGATTTTTCTCGAAAATTTTCTTATGTATGCCTACTTTTTGAGTACATGGTCGGATTCAGAATTAAATTCTCTATCCGAATCAACAAAAAAATCAACAACGAATGAAGCTAATTTTATTGTCACGTATAACTAGTCGCGCCCAAAAAAACGCGCGCCAGTGGGTTATGGCCCTTAGACTTTTCTAAAAACGTTGAGTAACGGTAAATGAATTCACAGGTTATAATCACGTTGCTGAAACAGACGGATATGTTTTTAGGTGACGCAGTAATAAACGCTGTGGACTAGTTTTGGTTTCTGCGTCACAGTCTACTAAGTTGAAACAACTCTAATTAAGAACTACAAAAACATACCACGACACCAAAAGGTACAAGAGGGCCCGATTAATAAGAAGAAAAAAATAATAACCTTGTTTTTCTTTCGAAATCAATTCGGCTCGATTCTAGATTAGTAACTACATACAGTACCAAATGAGAAATATAACAAAAATTATCTTGAATAGTACAATTTTGGCAACTCTCCACTACGTTTTTTTTTTCAATAGTCAAAGTTAATGTAACTAACCTGTGGTTCCAAGAGGTCTTAGCGTGTGCTCGTTGAGTGTAAAGCCGGCGGCAAGTGCATGTGCTCTCATATCTCGGTTGAAAAGATCAGATCCAGTAAAGTACAACACGCTACAGTAATACTGATCATGGGGTGTCAGGAGTATGTCTATTCGTCTTGTAGGCGTATTTACATGTAACTTGCACGTCCCCTATATAGTTCAAGAAAAAAAAATTAATAGATAATTAAAAATATTCCGGTGGTGTGACAGTATTTTCGCTTTCAACAAAGTAAATCAAACTAAAAGCGCATGAATTTGGTTGACATCTCAGATAATAACTACGAGGATCGCTCAACAGAAACATTTAGAGCTGTAAGGCATTTTTTATTCAACGGATTTAACAAAAGTCTCCATTAACATTAAGGCTTGAGCCCCATTGTTGGATTTTCTATCAGATGTCATTTTTCAAGTCAGTCACAACCACGGTCTACTACACAGGTTGGGAATCTCCTATACAGGGTGTGTAGAAATTGGCGGAAGCGCTACACGTGACGATGTTCTTCGTAAAATTCCAAGTCGAAAATCTTGATACAAAAATGTTGTACCATGTTTCCTATGGCCTCAGGAACCATTTAAAGAAAAAAAATAATGGCAACATTGCATACATTGATTTGCGTTTGGACATTTTTTTATCAGCAATTTTTACTTAGGTATTTATAATATTTGTTCGAACTGAAAGTCTTCAGTTCGTAAACATAGCTGCAAACTTTTGGGTATCGTAAAACACAAACTAGAAATAATTACGAGAAAAACAGAGATGACAGCTAATGACAATGTTGCCATATGTATTATTTTCATTCAAATCAGTGATTTACATATTTTCAACACCAATTTTTGAAAGGAAGAACACAATATCTAGGAAAAAATACTATTCGAAATCTATTTTTATTCCAAATTGCAGCTTTTTCATTTGCAAGTATTAAATAATAACGCTTATTAAAGGACTAAATGTCAAAACTTTGAGGACCTCTTGCAGACACAGCAAGCATGGTACAACATTTTCGTATTAAGATTTTCGACTTAGAATTTTACCAAGAACATCACCACGTGTAGCGCTTCCGCCAATTTTTACACACCCTGTATAAAACCGACTGAGGCCTGTAACTAGTTTCATAAATTATCCCAAGGATGGTGATAAGTCTAAGAACTGTTTGCCATAAATGTTTGCTAGATGGCGATAAGTCTAAGAACCGGTTCGTGTACAAGATTTTGACATAAAAGGGCGAGATTTATAAGCTTTTGCTAAAAAAAATCGAGTTTAATCAATCAGAGGATATATGTATATGTGAGGTATATCAATTACTATATTTTTTAAATTGATAGATAGTCACATATTTCCATAAAACTTTGGACTTCAATAATAATTATTTACCTGTAAAAATAAGCAAACAGCAATCAACTTCGCTTATCGGAAATTTCCTGAGGTAAATATGTGCTTTACCAACCTCACAACTTTTTGACGAGTTTGTTGCTTTGCTAAAAAATATTTATACTTTTCCCAAATTCAGTGAAAATTGCGAATTAAATCATGAAGATGATTTGTTATAACTATTCATAAAAATATTTGTTGAATTTTTCCTAACTTGGACATTTAACTGCCATTATTAGTATTAACATGACATTTTTGAACATAAATGACATTCAAAATACATCGCTGAGGGCGCCACCTAACGTACTATTTTGACAGCCGATTTTGACTTCTCACAACAATGAAAAATTTGGAATTGGGACGGCCATATAAGTAGCGAAGCAAGCAGCTGAGCGGATTATGAATGAAGTTGGCCATGACGGTTCTTAGACCTATCGCCATCTAGTGAAAGTTTATGGCGAACGGTTCTTGGACTTATCGCCATCTAGCGAAAGTTTATGGCGAACGGTTCTTAGATATATCGCCATCTAGCGAAAATTTATGACAAACGGTTCTTAGACCTATCGCCATCTAGCGAAAGTTTATGGCGAACGGTTCTTAGACTCATCACCATCTAGCAAAAATTTATGGCAAACGGTTCTTAGACCTATCGCCATCTAGCGGAAAGTTGTCGATTGGTTCCCAATTTTTTAACAGACTTCCTAATCTGTGTAGTAAACCTTGGTTACAATGCTTAAAAAATAACAAACTGCAAATCTTTTTGACAGACGTGTCACTAGTACTTAAACAAACAATACATACACACAAATTTCGTTGCCGTGGCGACGAAGTCATGGCTACGGCTACGCAGATCAAACATGATTCTATTAAACAATCTCGTAATATACAAGGTTTTTTAGTTTTAACGTTAATCCAAAAGTACAATAAAAAACCGCTAATAAATAAAATTATTTAGTTTGTGTGGGGATGTAGTCCATGTTGGGGTCTACGGTCTACATAAATCCGAGTTGAGTTTTTTGTCTAGAGCCCGTAATTCAAAGGAGCTCTATACGACCCCGTAAAAAATTGTAACTAATATGAATGCAATTTGCAAAATTCTCTCTATAAATGGGGCCAAACTCTAAATTTTGTCTAAGGCTCGCTAAAGACTTAATCCGGTACTGAGTGAGCTCAAGAAACACTGTCTTAACCAACTATGTATTTCCTTACCATGAATTTAGTATCCCCTGAAGAAATAGTCTCGGTTATAAGCCCGCTGTCTTTCAGTATTTTTATAACATTGTGGAGAAGATCTGTTTTTTCTTTTTTATTTAAATTAGTGCTCAAGTACGACGGATGCGTTAACAAGACATCTACATCTCCACTTTCCGGTTTGCCACGTCTGCAAATTTTTTAGTTATTACTTGACAATACTATCATAGAGAAAGGGTGGACCAAATTCAAATGTTTCACGGGGTATATCGGTAATAGTTGACGAAAATCTAATATTGGACTGGAGTTATTTTTTTTTAGATAAACACGCCCTATTTATCAGACTTTTTATATCACTTTCCATTTTGGCACTACATACGAAAAATGCAATTAAATCGATTTTGAAAACTTACAATAACTTCTTTATTTATAAAACTAGAGAAGAAAATGTTTTGAAGGTTTTTTTATAGATTTTTATGCTTAATTTAAAAACCAAATCGAATTTTTTTAGTCGCTAGCAGGTCACGACTTTATATGAGAGAGAATTTTTTAGGTTTCCAAAACTATACTTTTATATATTTCTTGCAAAAAATAACCGAGCTATGGCTAATTTTGTAAATATTTCATTATCAAAGTTCGCCATAATTTCGTAAATAACAAGTGATGTTTGCAATAAATTAATAAATAACTAAACATTGTTCATATTCATAAACATTCACATGAAACGTCATTTTGACAGACGTCATTTACGTTACGTCATGTTTACAGACGTCAATAACAAAAATGAGGTTAAGTAGAGCGCCTGGAGCGGCACTTTAAACTTTTTGTACTTACGTTTGGTGGTCACACCAGTTTATTTTAAATGCTTTTTAAATTAAGCTTAAAATTTTCATTAAAAAAAGACAATTAATTTTTCCAGTCATGCATTTTAATGTTTTTTTTACAAAAACTGTCAATCCATAAGGTATAAACAAATAGGCCAACACAATTTCTAAATTTAGCAAACGAATACCGAATACCTCATTTTTAGCTTTATACTAATTGTAATTGTGACAAAACTTACCTGTAACTACCGCATATGGTGACTTTATAATCTTTATTTAGGGAGGGTATTTTTTCTTTTAGAATTTTTTCAATTTGAGCCACTTCATCACGAGGTATTCGCTTTTCAAAATCTTCAAAATACCTGAAATCAATAATGAGGTACAGTTGTCACAGCATAATTCCAAGACACTACAGACTTTTGTCAAAACGTTTTTTAATTTGCTTAATTTTCAGTTATTGGAAAGTAAGAAATTAATATTGATTACATTTATAGATACAGGATTTTTTTCTCTACATAAAACTCAATTGCACTTTTTTTTCTAAAATAATTGGGGGAGATAATATACAACTTTTAAAATTTTTACATTGAAATTACTATGTTGCGTGATCCAATTTTACACACTGTATAAAACAGGATATGGACATGGACAAGCCGGTGACCAGTTTCAAGCGTATATGTATAAGACCTAGTTTCGCTTGCATCCTTCAACTCTTTAAATAGTTTGCATCGAGTTAATAGAGAGTAGTATAGTTTTAATTTTTTTCTAACCTGTTCAGAGTGTTTAAGTGTGTACCAAGACTTTAAAAGACATTAGTGATATTTGTGTAAGTTATAACCGTACGTAAATTTCATAAGTTAAGTTAAATTATTTTTTTAATTTTTAAGAAAATGTGCATAGTAATTATTTGTCTACATCAATTTAAAAGCAATGATTGGAATTAATAATGTAATTTTGTGATAAAATATGAAATTAAATTGTGAATCTATACTTTTCACTTGCTCATTGGACATTAAAACAGGAATCAAGTAAACAATTGTTTACAATTTAATTATCACAAATAATTAAAGATGCTTAATATTCTTATCAACACATTTAATTATCTTGGAAAGAAAAATTTGTGTGGCATAGAATTAGCAAAATTTTGGGATTTCAATATAAATTGAAAGACCAAAGTTGTTATTAAATAATTTTGTTAAGTTAGGTATTGGGATTCTTCATTTGATAAATAACATTACAATGAAAAATATTTTTTTAAATGTGAAAATAATTTTTTAAAAATTATAACGTCGTTTTTTATTCCTTAAAAGTAAGTACAGAATTATATTGTTGTAACTATCGTACACACAAAAAAAACACTGTTATTACGTAGTGTTTAAACTTCTTCCATGTACACAGCGTGTATCATGGGTTGCATGCCTACCATGGAAATATGTGCTCCGTAATAGTTTTTTAAACATTATTAGTTAATAACAATTGTTAACCCTTCATTCTATTCAATTTTAAGTTGCTATACTTATTTTTGCATCTATTTCAGCATGCCAATTGAGTTTTTACCTTTACATTTCGTTTAAAAATTGTACAAGTTTTCATTGGGAGACAAAGAACTCAAATCTGGGAGTTCTGCACAATCTGAGACGTCTGGTTACTTTAATTATACTACTACATTGCATTTACCAACAAAAGTGGTTGTCATAGCAGTAAAGACATCGTAATTCTATGTAAAATCTCATCACGTATATAACTTAATTTCAATCACATAAATTTAGTTGATTTACTCTACCGACATCTATTATTTATCAATTACACTAACCTTAACCCTATAACCTGATGATGGTTAAGTTTTTCAGGGTGTAATCTAAGATCATCGATTGTTTTGATTCCTGCATCCACCAATTGTTTCGCTTTCGCTGGACCGATACCAGAAACTCTTGTTAATAAATTTATGGCTGTACTTGTTTCATCACTGTGTATCTACAATACAAATCGAGTAAAATATTTATGGCACCGACATCTGTATAGCCATCACACATTTTCTAGTTTTTGCAATTTTCCTGTGGCTAAAAATTCATCGATCTTTTTGGCAATTTTTTCTCCAACTCCATTCAGCTGTCGAGCTTCTTTGCCCGATCTTATTCGTATGGGATGGGCAGCTAACACACTTGCTGCTTTCCGATAAGCGTTGTGTTTATAAATGTTACGGCTGACGTTTTTTTCATAATCTGCTAATTCTGCAAATTTAAAACGTAGACTGGAATAATACTGTTGATCGTACTTGTTATACCTGTTAGAAATTCACAAAAATCGTAATTTGGATTGCCATCACTTGCCGGTGCTTTACGTTTGCTCATTGTTTTTGTTGTTATAATTTTTAAGGTTAAGTAAATGTCAAAGAAGCACATGTGACACCTATTAAAATAATGCTTCATTTACACGACTCTCGTATCTTTCGTAACTATTTCAATACTTAAAAAAAAATTATAATTTAAAGTTTATTTAGAAAAAAAACACAAAAAATTAATAAAGAATCAGTGCTTTTGTGGATTCTGTATATCTGTAGCTGTAGCTAATTCAACATTTGTAGCTATTATTGGATAGTGTAAATTCTGCTTTAAGAAATAATTTTTTTAAACATATGAGTTACCTATCGCGTGTATTTTTTGAGACCACAAGCAGTAGTGAGTGTAGTTGTGATTTAATAATCAAATATCAAACTAATTACAATGGGAGATGCTGCACAAGTACCGATTTCCAACGAAGAAGCCTTAAAATTGTGCAAAGAACCTGAAGCAGAACAGGCGAAGGTAACTTTGTTGATATCATGTCGTAGGCATAATTGTTCATTTTGTGATAAATAGGCGAAACGAGAAAATTATATAGCTTTCTCATAACCTCATCGTTTGTTTTTTTACAAAAAAAAAAAGCTTAAATCTGACCCTCATTCATTTGGTCAGTAAAAAAGAGTCAGCTTAAAAGTTGGTTAAAGTTTTTTTTTTAGGGACTACAATCAAATTTTTAAAAACGCAAAATTTTTAGATATGTTATACCAAAAAATATGAAAATGTTGAATTTTTTTGTCTCTCGTAACTCTTTCGCCCTAATCATTAGATCAGTTTTATTGATACTTTCTCTATGTATTTTTTAATGGAGAATGTAACTGTTATTTTGGACTTTTTTTTATCACGTTCCATTTTTGAGATATTACCCCTAATTTCATTTTTTCTTATAGGCCGTTAAGTTGGCTATGGAACAGTTAAACATGCTTTTTTTTCCTCTTTCTAATGATATATCACTTGCCATATCTATATTTATTATTAACTTAAAAAATCAAGAATAAATTGTATTTTGCCAATTACTTACCTATCTATGAAAAAGAAACAACAAACAACCAATTAAATATCATATGACAGTATCATTTGTTTGCAGCGTCATTTATTGGTATTTTATTATATTGTTGTGTAATTCGATAGTCTTTGTAGTAATTTTGTAATCATATAGGTCATCGAAATTAAAATTAGGTAGAAATTCAAGTACTAGCTTAGATTTAATTTAACCAATTCATTTTCCACTAAAGGACAAAATAAGAATTTTAAAGGGAAAAGCATCCGTTAATATGAGATAGGGGATGACGTATACGTAAGAAATTATAGAGACCGAAATAAACATCTTGGGTAAAAGTTAAGATTATGGAAGTTTTAGGATTTAAAAAATATTTGTTTAACCCTTCAACGGCTAGTGTTACCGCATGGTAACGCTTGCAATCGCTGTGTTAAAGTGCGCCACCTACTTTATTTTATACCAGTTTATTATTTAGGTCATGTTAATTAGAAGCCAAAACCGTGTTTTACTAATACTTGCTACAAGTTAGATAGTTAAGTGATAATAAGATAATTTTTACCTACCCCCAAAACGGACTGCATTTTGTGATCAAAAATGATGGATTTCCATCTAGAGTAAGTACTTTTTTTAAATGTTGTTTTGCATTTTTTTAAAATTTATGTTCACTTTTGGCATCTTAAAGGACAGTTAAATCAATGTGGGCATGACCTTTTGTCAAAAAATAATTTTTTGACCTTTACCAGATGCTTTACCATATGCGTTACCATATGGTAACGCTAGCAATTTGTATGACACAAAATTGCAAAAATAAGGGTTTTTATATCAGTAATTTAATAATTTTTTTAGACGAGGTTTCACCTCACAGGAGGCTTTAGAAATTGCATACAATGATGAAATTGACTTGGAACAAATTTTTATTGAGCCACCAGAGTCAAATGTTTTGACGGATGAGGACTCTGGTGATGAGGATGGCCCCGGTTTGCTAGATAATCTCAGCGCACCACAACTTCTGGCGGGTGCTGAAATAAGAACAGCTAATATGCACGATGTGGATGATGATCCTCAACAGGCCAGCAAAAAAGAAGAACCTAGCAATCTTCCAAACATTGATTTTTCTAGACCCGGAAATGACGGAACAACGTGGATAAAAGGAGATTTAATTCCATCTTCTAAAATTTTTCCAAATTTTGATTATTCAAAATATGAAAACTTGGCCAGCTTAGAGATATTTGAAAAATTTGTAGATAAATCATTTTATTTTTGGTAGAGGAAACTACAAAATATGCTTTGTTCATAAACGAAGCGAATCCAAAAATTTCTGTTGACGAAATGAAATGTGCTATTGCAATCCTCATTATCTCTGGATATAACGAGCTACCTGGAAAAGATTTTTATTGGGATGGTGGAGTCGATATGAAGAACACAATGATTAGTGAAGCAATGAGACGAGACAGTTTCAGACAAATTTTAAAATATTTACGTTGTGCTGACAATACGAAGCCAAATAGAAACGACAAAGTTTGGAAATTGCGACCTTTGATGAACCAATTTAAGAATAAGTTTTTGGAAAATTGGATGCCTAAAGAATGCATGGACTGATGAATCCATGGTGAAATATTTTGGAAAACATTCATGTAAACAATTCATTCGTGAAATTTATGAAACGCACAACTAGAGGGGAATTCGATTCACGTATCAGAGTATCTGATAACATACGGTATGATGGACGAGACCATCTTCTTATACCAACCCAAAACAAAATAAGAAAACGTTGTGCTGGGGAAGGATGCATATCCAGTATCCGCACAATGTGCAATAAATGCAACGTCGGGTTATGTTTAGAGTGCAATTATATATTTCACAACAAATAAAACACATTTTTGTATACCGTTAGCGGCTAGTGTTACCATATGGTAACGGTTGTTTTTTGTGTAATTGAGATTTTTTTTAAAAATATTTTATGTGTTTCTAATTTAGCAATACAAACATTAACCAGATATTAACTTTTTTTTATTTTTCCTAAAAGAATTTTATTCCGCCGTTGAAGGGTTAATAGAGAATAATTTAAAATGGGTTAAACATGTAGATTAAATGTTTAAAAGCAAACAACCCGTTAGATTTGGGTATGATTCCTATCACGGACGAAATTTAAGACAAAAACGTAGGCTGTATAAAAGCACAACAATATTATATGTAAAAAATGCAACGTGCATGTTCACGTTTTGATATATTTCACATAAGCTATAAGGCGTTTAGGTACCTAAGATCCTACGCAGCATATTTTTCTTTAAGTGAAGCAGTTTTTTTTTTAAATTACTTATCATTGGATTTTATTTTACGAATTACGAGTACAGCAAATAAACAATAATAAGAGTAAAACTCATAATATACAGGGTGTACAAAAAGTCTGAAAACGTTGCTGTGACGGCGTAAATACAAGTTTTATGAAAACATTACCTGGGTATTCTCTTGTCCTGTCTCTGACGATTTAAACTTTTTGCCACCTTTAATACACGCATATTTCAGGTGGTAATATTTTAATACGGGATTTACTTGCCGATCTGTTTTTTTTGCCGCTGCTATGGTATCTGTAATTTTTTGTAGGATGCAAAAACATCACCAAGCTCCATTTTGTTTTAATAGCAATTGCATAAAACGAACAAATTGAAAGAACTAACTTAACTTTCTAACTGTCCCTGCACTGGATTTTTCACTGTAGTATTGACAGCTAAAATGTAGGTTATGTTCACGGCGGACTTTACAAATTATAGAAGGAATTCCGCCGTACAGCAGAATATAACTAGAAAATACCTTCGAATCCGCCGCGTGTGTGCATAATACAGTTTTAACGGCGGAAACGGCCTGTATAACGTATAAAATCCGCCGTCCGGCGGACTTCTAAGTCTAATGGTGCCTTTCCACGTGAGTGTAAACTACTCTCGATAGCAGCGTCGCCAAGGATACAGCCCCTGAGAGTAACTCGCGATTGGCTGTATCCTTGGCGACGCTGCTATCGAGAGTAGTTTCTACTCTCACGTGGAAAGGCACCATAAAGCTATTCCGCTGGCGGACATATAGCCACCAATGTTCTATGATAGCCACTTCCTATTTTAAATGGCAACCATAGTTGGCTTTGACACGAATCGAAAGCTTATTTTTTGCGCTTTTTAAAAATATATAATTTGCTTATGGTTGACATTTAAAATAAGAAAGTTAGGTGTAATATATTAATATTTGTAGGAGTAAAAAGAAATTGAATATCGCTATCTTATTAAGGACAAAAAACCATGCAAAAAATGTTTTTAAAGTTTAAATCTCTTCGTTTAAGCGAGATATTAACATTTTTGATGTCTTTTTTAATACTCGAAATATAGCCAACACCATTTTTGGCACTTTTCAAAAATGTTAAATATCTCGTTTAAACTAAAAGATTTAAAAAAAGCTTTAAATACGTTTTTAGCATGGTTTTTTGTCCTTAATAAAACGGCGATGTTCAATTTTTTTTTACTCATACGAATATTGATTTATTACACCCAACTTTCTTGTTTTAAATGGCAACCATTGTTGGCTTTGACATGAATCGAAAGCTTATTTTTTGCGCTTTTCAAAAATATAAAATTTGCTTATGGTTGCAATTTAAAATAAGAAAGTTAGGTGTTATATATCGATATTCGTATGAGTAAAAAAAAATTGAACATTGCTATCTTATTAAGGACAAAAAACCATGCCAAAAATGTCTAAAGTTTTTCCCTATTTCATAAAAATTACCTATTATAAATTGTTTTTGCAGGATTTCATATTCCAACAGACCATGTATCGCATTAAGGATCCCCGCAAAAGTATTCCTTTTTATACTGAAGTGCTTGGGATGAAACTTCTTCAAAAACGAGATTTTCCCGATATGAAATTTTCTTTGTACTTTATGGGTTATGAAGATCCCAAGGATATCAAAGGTGAACTGGGGTCTGTCGAACGGAGCGAATGGGCATTTGCCCAAAAAGCTACACTAGAATTAACACAGTATGTACCAATTTATTAATTTTAAATATGTATTGCTATAATGTGGTGCAAATCATGTATTTACTATAAAATTTGTCAATCGACAGCTTAAAAATCAACTATGGCGTCCATATAAAATTAAAAGCTGAATATCGGATCTCAAAAACTAAGCAAGCTGTGACAATTTTAACTGTTTAAACTCTGCTTAACAAATTTTAAGTTATACGGTTGGTATAATATAGCTATTATAATAAGCGAGATCCCCATTCGAATTTCAAACACCCTGTACACCGGGTGATTCAGTTTGACAGTTGCACCCCTATAACTTTTTAATTATTGAAAATAACCCCAACAAACCTTACATTTTTGGAAAGGCCGACAAATTCTCTATTATGTGATGTGCATTTGTTATCTCTACGATGACGTATGTCAAATCCCCGATAGGCAACTGTTTTTTTTTTTAAATTACATAGTATAAGTACATGTTTTTGTTGATTCGGATAGAGAATTTAATTCTGAATCTGACCATACATTAAAAAAGTATGCATACATAAGAAAATTTTCGAGAAAAATCAGTTCAAAGTTTATTCAAATCATAGCAAACAGTCTATTTAACATAACAAAAAACGATCGAATCTTAAAAATTATACTATAACTATCAATGGAAATGTATTAAAAATTTATTTTTAATAAAAATAAAAACAAATAATAAACGTCGACATAAAAAATTAGACTTTAGTATATTCAAAGTGACCGCCTCCCGCTTCCAAACACAGTTGTCCTTTATTTGTAACTGCTTGATTGAAATTAGAGTCTAATTTTTTATCTGTTTTTATTTTTATTAAAAATAAATTTTTAATACATTTCCATTGATGTTAAAGTATAATTTTGAAGATTTTGTTATGTTAAATCGACTGGTTGCTATAATTTGATAAATAAACTTCCAAATGATTTCTCTCGAAAATTTTCTTATGTATGCATACTTTTTTATTACACGGTCGGATTCAGAATTAAATTCTCTATCTGAATCAACAAAAACATGTATACTATGTAACTTAAAAAATATACAGGGTGTCCCCGTTATCACCGCGAATATTTTAAGTGGTGATAGAGGACCTTTTTCTAAGAAAAAATTTCAAGTAAATTTTTTTCCTAAAATCAAATGCTAAGCTGATCTCAACACTTACTTGATTTTTTTACACTTCTGCATTTATAAGACTCTGTAGCCGAAAATATCAATTTTATCGTAAAATACCTTCTAACTTTTTAATAGAGCATAAAATTCTCTACAAAATTAGTTCTTTTTATTTTTTGTCTAAAGGCAATGGTTTGAGAGTTATAAAGCAGTTTGTACAAAAAAATGTAAAAAATGTAAAAAATGTAAAAAAATTAATTGTTTCTTAGACTTTGCAACCGCTGTGTCTTTCAAACGAAAGGTTGTACAAAAAAACCGACGGCCCATTCCGGATAGCAAATTTTATGGGCTATAACTTTGGTCAAGTGAAATTTTTTGAAAATCAAACCGATTTTCCGCAAAAGCTGAAAATATGGAATAGAGTGCAAAAACAAAATTTCCTACAAATATTGTTTTGTATTTAAAAATGCTTTTAAAGAGAGTGCGATTACGTGATTGAAAATGATGGAGGTCATTTTGAACACTTATTGAAGTAATTTTGTGGTTACATGTTAATTTTATTGCGTCCAGATGGATTTGCATTGTTTTGCATTTTATCGTTTTTTTTTTCACCTTTTCCACTATTATAAACATTTCTATGATACATTTAGTTTTATTGAACAACATATTTACCGAAGTTGTAGTCCGTTAAATGCCTTATCCTCAATAGGCATCCGTTTTGCTCTACGACGTTTCGTTAAAAAGATGCGGCGTTTTTAAAAATTTACATAACTTATTTATATGCAATTTTACAATTTTTTTGTTAAATTTGTTCGTTAGCTCCTTAAAAAAAATGATAAGGGGTGGTTTTCTGAAAAATTTCAAACTTCATAAAAAGCTTTGAAACTGATGAGATACCTAATTTTATGAATGTTGCCGATGCTATGGCATTTTTAAATACAAAATATCATAATTACCGGGAGTTTTTGTTTTTCGAAAACGATAAAATGCAAAACAATGCAAATCTATCTGGACGCAATAAAATTAACACGTAACCACAAAATTTCTTCAATAAGTGTTCAAAATGACCTCTATCATTTTCAATCACGTAATCGCACTCTCTTTAAAAGCATTTTTAAATACAAAACAATATTTGTAGGAAATTTTGTTTTTGCACTCTATTCCTTATTTTCAGATTTTCCTGAAAATCGGTTTGATTTTCAAAAAATTTCACTAGACCAAAGTTGTAGCCCATAAAATTTGCTATCCGGAATGGGCCATCGGTTTTTTTGTACAACCTTTCGTTTTAAAGATACAGCGGTTGCAAAGTCTAAGAAACAATTAAATTTTGTAAATTTTTTACATTTTTTTGTACAAACTGCTTTATAACTCTCAAACCATTGCCTGTAGACAAAAAATAAGTAGAACTAATTTTGTAGAGAATTTCATGCTCTATTAAAAAGCTTCAAGGTATTTTACGATATTATTAATATTTTCGGCTACAGAGTCTTATAAATGCAGAAGTGTACAAAAATCAAGTAAGTGTTGATATCAGCTTAGCATTTGATTTTAGGAAAAAAATTTACTTGAAATTTTTTCTTAGAAAAAGGTCCTCTATCACCACTTAAAATATTCGCGGTGATAACGGGGACACCCTGTATATATAAGGTTTGTTGGGGTTGTTTTCAATAATTAAAAAGTTATAGGGGTGCGACAGTCAAACTGAATCACCCGGTATACCATTTATACTTCTTACTATGCAAGTAAATACGTATTTGCTAATTTAACAATCCTTATATATTTAATAATGCCTGAGATCTCCATGTATTTCATGTTAAACAAGTATAATTAAGACGTACATTTATTGACATGGCAAATAAAATTATGAGTAATTAGTAGTTCTCACATGGTTGCTTACATATCTTTGGCGCGGAATTTTCTAGAACAGTGTTTCTCAAACTTTTTGCTTTAAGAGCCCCTTTCAGAATTGAAAATTTGCAGAGGACCCCAATAAACTGTTTGGTAGATTATATTTTAGCCTAAAAAAAAAAACACAGATTTTTGAACATTATGAATAGACTTGAAGGACCCCCAGGGGTCCGCGAAGCACATTTATTGAAACACTGTTCTAGATAATCGCATTAGGATTGTGGCTAACCCGACAGTTTTCTTTTAATTAATTTCAATTTTACAGTAACTGGGGAACTGAAAATGATCCAGAATTCAAATACCATGTGGGCAATTCCGAACCTAGAGGTTATGGTAAGCAATTAATTTTTGTAAATATTAGCTAAGTTTATTATAAGGTTACCATTCTTTCTCTTTCATCGATATTTGTCCAATTTTTTTCTCTTAAGTATTTGATTTATTTTATTGTTTTATTGTTTCCTGATTATAAGCATGTTTGTTCTGTTATTAAAAACTGCAAAAATCGGTAATTATACTTCTTTATTTCGAACATTATCAATATATAGATTGAATTTATGAGCAAATAATAAAATAACAATGGAAACACTTTTTGTTAAGAATAAAATGCTCTACCCAATAACAAGTTCAAATTTGACACTGGTTGCTTGTGGGGCTTGACATTCTCGTCAAATGTGGTAACCTGTAATGTGGTGCTGTATATCAAATTTACTTAAAATATATCTACGGGTTGGGAAACGGTTAAAAATGATCGACATTTTTTCGAAAATTTCAACACCCTGTATCTTTAAAATGAAGCGTTTATGGACTCATGTTGATATGGAGTATTCGCTTTAAAATAAGTTTTTCTCTCGGCTGTTAAAGTCTTACTACAAAAAAGTGGACCACCCTGTATACAGGGTGTTTCTTAAATAATGCGAAAAAGTTCGGGAGGTGACTCCTTGTCGAAAATTAAGGGAAGTCTTTTATATAACACTAGGCGATTTACCCGGCGTTGCACGGGTGATTACAATTATCTTTTATCAATCACAGACTACTCGCGCTCGCGCCCGGCGGACCTTCCCAGATTATCAATCACAGACTACTCGCGCTGGCGCTCAGCGGACGTTTCCGGCCGTTCCCGGGCATTTCCGGCCGTTTTTTATACGACGTTTGATCCGTCAGGTCCTAAATAATAACTGTGTAAAATTTGGTCCCGAACGGTCAACGGACCTAGGATTCTATAGCGAACAAACAAACACACAAACAAGCTCTTTAATAAGTATAAAAGATTTTTTCCTTTCAGAGTTACGGCCCCCTCAAGGGGAGCGGTAAAATTAGGTTATTTGATTTTTCAAATTTGGATAAATGTAGGAGTACCTATGATATTTGGTAGAAGTTTTATACTTATTTAAAGGTTTCCCATAGTAATATTTTCAATTATCTCCCACCTTCACAGGGGACTGGAAAGTGCGACCCCTGTTGTTTTTTTTAATCAAAACTTTTTGGTGTATTGAAATTTTGCAATTTCAAAATATTTTTTGGAAGCTTAATTTATTTAGATTTTTTTTTTATTCCTTAACTTTTGTCGTAAAACCTATAGTTTTTGAGTATAAAATAAAAAATAAGTAAACATGCACCATGATTTACATAAAAACGATTCATTTCGGTGGTTACCATGGTTTGTTTATGGTAATATTGCCTAGAATTGACGGGTGTAGTTTAATTTGACTTTTACGCGGCGACAACGCTAAAACGCCCGCCATTTTTACCCAATATGAACATAAACAAACCCTTGCAACCACCAAAATGAATCGTTTTATATTGGAATATTTAATGGTACATGTTTAATTATTTTATTTTTTACTCAAAAACTATAGGTTTTACGAGAAACGTTAAAGATTAAAAAAAGTTTTTAAATAATCCAACATACAAAAAAATATTTTTAAATTGCAAAATTTCAACCCACCAATAAGTTCTGATGAAAAAACCAACAGGGGTCGCACTTTTCAGCCCCCTGTGAAGCTGGGAGATGATTGAAAATATTATTATAGGTTTATAGGAAACCTTTTAATAAGTATAAAACATCTACATAATATAATTCTCCTACATATATCCAAATTTGAGAAATAAAACCCAATTTTACCGCTCCCCTTTAGGAGGGTGTGAAAAAAACAACAGGGGTTGCACTTTTCAGTCCCCTGTAAAGGTGGGAGATGATTGAAAATATTACTATGGGAAACCTTTAAATGAGTATAAAACATCTACCGAACATCATTCTCCTATAATCCAAATTTGAGAAATAAAATAAAAACCTAATTTTACCGCTCCCCTTTATGGAGGGTGTAACTCCGAAGGGAGACGTCTACGGAAAAAAATTTATATAAAAGAGTCCCCTTAATTTTCGCCAAGGATTCACCTTCCGAATTGTTTCGCATTATTTAGGAAACACCCTGTATAACACAGCACAGCTATTGTAACATAACTGGTGAAGTTAGGAGAAACATACGTAAAATATCGATTTCGGTCCACCCTATCCTTACTATTGTTACAATATGATCACTTGCAATATTTAATTTTTATTAACAGATTAGATACGGAAAATTTTGACAACACTTTTTCACAATAGTTTTATTAATGAATTTAAAAAAAAAAAAAACTTCAAACAACCTGTTTTTACTCTCGTTGACTATAAGTTAATAATATATTTCCATTGAAAATTACGCCCTTAATAATAGTTTTAATTATATGTTAAGGTCATATTGGGATTATGGTGCCAAATGTACAGCAAGCATGTGAAAGATTCGAAAAATTGGGTGTTAACTTCGTGAAACGTCTACAAGATGGAAAAATGAAAACCATAGCTTTTATTACCGACCCAGATGGATACTGGATAGAAATATTTAATAATAAACAAGTGTGAAGAATTCAAAAGATCGTTTTTATTTCATATTATATTCACTTCAATTACATATGCATTACAGTGTAAATATTTGTACAAATAATAAAATTAAATACAATCATTATTTTGTTTAACACACATAAAAAATTTGGCTTCTATGATGAATCTATTAATTGAAGACTAACAAAGCACTTTTAAACCAGGCCTATCTCACTTCTAAAATTCATAAATACGAGGATGGGTCCAAAAATTTGCGGAATGGGGGGTTGGAGGGGGTAGATGTACCGTGTATTAGTTTGAACGACAAATCATTATTAAGTAAACAAGTAGGTCGGAGAAAAAATTAAAAGCACGCAGAAAGTCGAGTATCGCACTGTTACGATGTTTCTCACCAAACAAGGAGAAAAGGTAATCTTCAGGCAGTGGTAATCCCAGTATTTAAAGTGTGCCTCGGATAATGGGCGTTTACACTAATTTTTAATTTCTTCAGAATTTGATAGATTTGGTGTTCAGAATATCGTATGTAAAGTTAAAATTGTTTAAATCAACTTCGTTTATTTATTATTAACGATTAAAGTTTTCCCGCGGCAAGTTGCGCCGTAAACGGCTTGGACGATGCGCACGAGAAATGTCGTCACTCTACGTACTCGGTGAGGCAAATCACACGTGTGCTTGTTGTAAATATAATAATAACGCAACCATGTCGTCGTACAGAAAGTGGTGTTTTGTGCCTAAATGTTAAGACCACTTCTACAAAAAAAAACCAGAACCAAAACCCATAAATAGTATTTATGCAAAAAATACACTAAAGTGAAAAACATTATCATTAAGTTATGGCAATAATATGTAATATGAAACAGCCTATTACTTTCCAACAAAAAAATCTGCAGTTTTAAACAATACTTATTGGTAGTATGCTATTTGGTGCATGTTTATGTTTGATTAAAAATGCTGATTAGTGTTAAAGCACTGCTGCTTCGTTTATGAAATTTGTTTTATATTTATACTGAACTAACAGTGCATGTTTTACAAAAAGCCATATACCTTTTTTTATTTGATCTTAAGCATAAAACTGATAACATTCAAAACTTATAAGTGTAAATTAATATAATAAAATCATTGAATTGAACATTGTATCTACTATTGTATGTAGCCCATATTTTATTTACCTCGAATTTAAGATTAATTTTATGAGTTTTTTAAATATAGCTATGACTAAAAGAGTAGTACATTTTTTTTAATGTACACGCATTTGTATATTTTGAGTGATTGTAGATGGCAAAAATAAATTAATCTTCACCTGTTAAATGACCTTAGTAATATCGAATTATTTCTACAAAATAATTAATTTACTTACACAGTTGCTTTGTTTTATAATGAAATATACACTAAACTAACAACTAGTTAAAACCTCTCGCAATACTGTATACGTAAAGATTATTTGAACACAAATATGCCTGGTCCAGGAATTTCATATTTGTTTATGTTAAAAACACTTAAGATATGTTGTGCAGCCACCCTGAGGGGTCTCGGGGTTGGCTTGAGATCATTTTTTTGCTAATACTGTTAAAAGGCAGTACTGTTTGTATTTTATTCATTATAATAAATTGTAATTGTTGTTCGATTACGTTTATTATTTACAATCGACGGCCAAAGTACGCCCCCGCGGCGTCTTCGTCGCGCGCTTCGCGCCTAACATAATAATAATAATAATTTTTATTTGTTCTGAATATCCCAAAAAAGGTGTAGAACATGTCCCAATAATAATTTACGTACATTGCAATGATATACATAGTGAATAAAAGAAAAAACATATTATATTAAAATATTATAACAACTTGTCATTATGCGATGCATAGGAACTAGTCCGCTGCACATGGACTGTGCGGAGAGTGACGTCACGGCCAATCACAGCGCGTTTCAGAATTTGAAATATAAAGGGCACTTTAAAAATTTATTTCTTGGAACTGGACGATTAATTTTTTATTTTTGGTGGTTGAGAATAAACTTTATAGATCAGATTATCATTTAAAAGATATTTTATCAAGTTTTATTTTTTTGTGTAAACGCCCATTCCGTATTGATTAAGAATGCTAGGTTCACAAAACACCAAATGAGAATAGGTAAGGTTAACGTTAAAGGTTGGTGATAGCTTTTTTCAATAAAAAAAGAACTTATTACCTTCACTTTCATTAACTATTTAAAATAAAAGCTTTAACCCGACCCTCTATTACTGAGCAAACAAATGACGGTCAGGTTTAAAGTTGATTAAAGCTTTTTTTTAAGGAAACAAACGGTGTGATCCTAGCACTCATATTTGACACAAAACATCCGAAGTACACTTGATCTACTATGACGCCTATCTGGTTACCGCAACTTGAAGATTGCCGGAAAAACACCTCAAATCATTATGGCAAAATGCCAGCGGTGTATGGGGATTGAAGACTCGGTAAACTTCAGATGGTGTACAGTGTGGTCTATTTTCGATGCCCATACAGGGTATCTCGGTTATTATCAGAGATAGAAAAAAAGTAAATACATAAACTCGATTAATTTTTTCGGGAGAAATTTATTGCCGTAAACAGATTTTTAATATCTTTTTTAATTTTCGAAATATAGCCAAAAACCGATTTTTGGCACTTTTCAAAAATGTTAAATATCTCGTTTAAACGAGAAGATAGAAAAAAACTTTAAAGACATTTTTCGCATGATTTCTTGTGCTTAATAAGATAGCGATGTTCAATTGTTTTTTACTCATATTAATGCCGATATATTACACCTAACTTTCTTATTTTAAATGGCAACCATAGGCAAATTATATATTTTTGAAAAGCGCAAAAAATAAGCTTTCGATTCATGTCAAAGCCAACTATGGTTGTCATTTAAAATAAGAAAGTTAGGTGTAATATATCAATATTTGTATGAGTAAAAAAAAATTGAACATCGCCATCTTATTAAGGACAAAAAAACCATGCAAAAAATGTCTTTAAAGTTTTTTTCTATCTTCTCGTTTAAACGAGATATTTAACATTTTTGAAAAGAGCCAAAAATGGTGTTGGCTTAATTTCGAGTATCAAAAAAGACATCAAAAATGTTAAATATCTCGCTTAAACGAAAAGATAGAGAAAAACTTGAAAGACATTTTTTGCATGGTTTTTTGTCCTTAATAAGATGGCGATGTTCAATTTTTTTTACTCATACAAATATTGATATATTACACCTAACTTTCTTATTTTAAATGACAACCATAGTTGGCTTTGACATGAATCGAAAGCTTATTTTTTGCGTTTTTCAAAAATATATAATTTCCCTATGGTTGCCATTTAAAATAAGAAAGTTAGGTGCAATATATCGGCATTGATATAAGTAAAAAACAATTGAACATCGCTATCTTATTAAGCACAAAAAATCATGCGAAAAATGTCTTTAAAGTTTTTTTCTATCTTCTCGTTTAAACGAGATATTTAACATTTTTCAAAAGTGCCAAAAATCGGTTTTTGGCTATATTTCGAAAATTAAAAAAGATATCAAAAATCTGTTTACGGCAATAAATTTATCTCGAAAAAATAAATCGAGTTTATGTATTTAGTTTTTTTCTATCTCTGATAATAACCGAGATACCCTGTATGGGCATCGAAAATAGACCACCCTGTACACTGTCATGGCGGCTTGGTAGATCAAGTGTACCTCGGATATTTTCGTGTCGATTATGAGTGCTAGGTTTACAAAACATCAAATGAGAAACAGGTTTAAGGTTGGCGAAAGCCTTTTATTTAAATGAAAGTAACCCAGAACCTTTATTTTCATTAGTTATTTAAAAAAAAGCTTTAATCATCCTTTAACCTGACCTTCTATTACTGACCAAATGTTTCGTAGGTCACGCCAAAAGTAGGTAGTAGTGAACGTAACTTAATTTTCCACACGAACATATCCGAAGTACACTTGATCTACCAAGTTGGAAAAACCATGATTTACAACTTTACAAGAAAGCAGTCGGTTAAAGATGATCCTCGTTTAGGGCGGGCTGTTGAAGCAACTTCTGCGGAAAATGTATGTCGAAAAACTCGTACTGGATGATTGATGCCGGTTTAAAGAAAAAGCAGCTCGCAGAAATGTTTGGAGCATCACTTATGGTGCCTGTACACCTGAGAGTAAAGTACTCTCGAGAGTAGCGTCGCCAAGGATACTGCCAATCGCGAGTTACTCTCAGGGGCTGTATCCTTGGCGACGCTACTCTCGAGAGTACTTTACTCTCAGGTGTACAGGCACCATTACAACCATTTGAATATCTAACCTGCACGATCATCTTGGCACGACAAAAATTAGCGCAAGGTGGGTACCGAGAATGTTCA
This sequence comes from Elmis aenea, assembly GCA_947652605.1. Taxonomy (NCBI): domain Eukaryota; kingdom Metazoa; phylum Arthropoda; class Insecta; order Coleoptera; family Elmidae; genus Elmis; species Elmis aenea. Next base: position 22,860,723 of record OX393583.1, read on the forward strand.
CACCACTTCAAGATTAACAGCGCGTTTACTAGCAGATTTCACTCTTTTAAATTGCAAAAGATCTGATTCTATTCGTTGAGAAGTTTCTGGTCATTACAGTAAAATGAGGATACCTCTCACTGAACTTACGTCAAGTTCTTTGAATAATCTTGTAACATTCTCCAAGAATATAAAATAAATTTAAAATATTCGTGTTTGAATACTCTTGATTTTCCATTTTCATGAACACTACAGACAAACGCGATAAAAGTGGTTGACAGTTATTATTATTGGCTTTTGTTGTCATTTCCAAGGCCTACTATTAAAAAATGTTGCAATTTCTCTTAAATTTATCAAAAATTCTTAATAACTCGAAAATTGTTGCAGATGGGTATAGGAAACGCAAATAATTGATGCAGAATTTAATTTTGCATTATAAAATTTAAAAAAAAGAGCATTGTATTTGAAATAAACGAGTTTTACTGGTCTGAAGTTGTATTAAAAGGAAATTAAATTTTGGACACCCTGTAAGTAATGCAGTGATTGGAAAATTTCAGCATGAACTCCAAGGTTTCTTCTATGCATAGTCTAAATTTGAGGGGTTTCTCTTTAAAAATGGCGGCGATAGATAATATCACAATGGAAATCAAAAATTTTTCAAAAAAGTCCAAAAATCAAAAAACGACTGCACTTAGGTATAGAGAATGCTATTAAAAGTCCCTCTAAAATAACGTGGTCAATCCAAAAATGCAATAAAAAATAGACCATTGTATTTGAAATAAGAAAGTAGACGTCAACTTCCGGTATCTCCGGAAGTGCCGCCATATTGAAAATATTTTCCTTAAACAGATCAGATGCCATTACGGTCATAACCAAAATTTCAGATCAATACACTTTTTCATTCTTCATATCTTTTTAAGAAACTGTCTCAATCAATCACTCTGTATACTAAGGTTTATTGCTGTTTTCATAAGGAGGCCAGTGCTTAACGATAAAACAAATTTATTTTTTCTGGGACTATGGCAATTTGAATTCAGCATAAAGTTATGCAACTATTCACTAATTTAGCTGACTTTGTTGTTATGATAAGTGAAATAGACATGTTGAATTTGGGACAATTTGTATATTGAGCAGAGTAATGGCCGAAACACATTAAAAAATGATACTTTCGTTTAAATACTTTAGTTTCACCCTTGCCATGATTAGTGAATCTTCATATGAACATGTAGGTGGCTACTTTGTTTATAACTTTTACCACAAATGTCACATTTATATGGTTTTTCACCTGTGTGAGTTCTCGTATGAACAATTAAAATACTATTTAGCTTGAAGCGCCTCTTACAAATCTCACATGTGTAAGGCTTTTCACCAGTGTGAGACTGCAAATGAAGAGTGAGATTGCGGTTACTAATAAAACATTTCCCACAAATGTCACATTTAAAGTTTTTTTCACCACTGTGATGTCTCATGTGAAGATTTAGTACACTATTTACTTTAAAACTTTTATTGCAAACTTCACATGTATAGGGTTTTTCGCCTGTGTGTAGTCTCGTGTGAACTTTGAGATTACGATTATTTGCGAAACGTTTCTCACAAATGTCACATTTGTACGGCTTTTCTGCAGTGTGTGTCCTCGTGTGTTTATTTAGCGTACCACGATCACTAAAACGTTTGTTGCAAACTTCACACTGATGTGGTTTTTGACCCGTGTGAATCAACATGTGACCCATTAAATGACTTTTGGTGTTGAAACTTTTACAGCACACTTCACATTTATATTGATTTTCACCAGTGTGACTTCTCATGTGAACATTTAGGCTAGCACCCTGACTGAAGCATTTACTGCACACTTCACATTTATAAGGTTTTTGACCAGTGTGTGACTGCAGGTGGACAGACAGACTACTACTCCGACTAAAACTTTTTTCGCAAATGCTACATTCATAAGGTTTTTCACCAGTATGAGATCTCACATGCACAGTGAGATGACATTTTTGATTGAAAGCTTTACCACAAAAAACACATTTATGTCGTCTTCTATTTTTTAACTGACCCTTCAAGTAGTTCTGTTGATTATAAAATTGTTCACAGTTATCTACTTCTCCAGCTTCTTCATTGGAATCAAAAATCAAACTTTCCATGCCACATGACTGACTATTACCCCTTGATTCATTTATTACAGAGCTCGACTCATCTATGCACACATTTCCATGTAGTGGTAGTATTGGGGAATCATATAAACTTCCAACATTATACTTTATATCTCCATTTACATCAACAAACTCTATGTTTTTATTTTCGCTCTTTTCACTGTTTTCATCGTCAACTAATAAATTTCTACCATTTTTTTCCTGGTTATCTAAATACTTACATCCAGCACTTTGACAGATTATTGGTTCAACAGAGCCAATCAACTCTTCTCGTTTTATTTGCTGGTTAGCAGTATTATTTATCACACAAGTTTCACCTAATAATTCATATTCTTCGGGCTCCTGTTTAATTTGTACATTATTAGTTTCATCTATTTCTGTCTTAATTTGTACCCTATTGTTAAGCACAACTGTAGTATTATTAACCTCCATTCCAGTAATTGCTAGTTACACAGTGTTGCCCTGCTTCAGTGCTCAACCATCGAAATATTATTTACTGTGCAACCCATACACACAATATTTATCAACATTACCATTGTAAATTATTTTGACACTAATACAGACTAAACTTTAATTATTTACAATAATATTGTACATATTGAACTATCGCGAGTGATATGGACTACGATTGAACTATAGCGAGTCATACAGACTACTAATAAATTGTCGTTTTAGATCTACTGCTTTAATTCAACCGGAACTTTGCGTAAAATAAACTCAGTCGCGTAAATCTTAAATCGAGAACTTTCTTGAACTCACCTACACGCTGGTGACATAACGTGAACTCATGTTTCTAAATAAATCAAGCTTTCAAAAAAAAATTGCAAAATTTCAACACACCAAAACGTTTTGATTAAAAAACCAACAGGGGTCACACTTTTCAGCCCCCTGTGAAGGTGGGAGATCATCTCCCGGAGATGATTGAAAATATTATTATAGCCCTTATAGGAAACCTTTTAATAAGTATAAAATATCTACCAAATCAAATATCATTCTCCTACATTTATCCAAATTAGAGAAATAAAATAAAAACGTAATTTTACCGCTTCCCTTTAGTGTGGTGTAACTCCGAAAGGATACGTCTAAGGAAAAACAATTATATAACAGAGCCCCCTTCATTTTCGATAAGGGATTACCTCCCGATTTTTTTCGCAATATTTAAGAAACACCCTGCATCCTGTATAAAGCGCTATCATTGGCCGATTTAAGTTTGTTTTTGGCTCACAGCGTATGCATTCCATTCTCATTGGCTAATTTGAAAGTTTTCTGTAGTCGAGGCAGTTCTTGAAAAGTTTTGTTTTATTAAAATTATTAGTGAAAATGTTAGTTTAAATTTTAAAAACCGTGCTATACGGGGTAGTGTATGTCAAGATCACAAAGGCTATACTAGAGGAAGTTATTTAATAAACCTTCAACGTTTCGTTTAATCTAAGACTCTTATTGGACGTTACAACCAAAAGGTTTTTTGTTACTACGTGGACTACTTTTTCACATTTTGTGGCTTACTAAAACCCAGTATAGTCAGCGTCAAGTATAATGGCGAGCGGTGGGGGTGTTTTCGCGCAGCAGACGCTACAATATGGTTCCCGGACCTTAAAACCATTGGCGGATATACCAGTACAACAGCGGCGTGCGGTCCATGGATGCGGCGCATCCCCTAAAATTCACGTCAAGAATTTTTTTTTTTCCGTATCATATTTAAATTTCTTGTAGCTTTATTTCGCTTTGATTTTATTTTTTGTTACGTGATAATTTTATTTATTATATACGATGTTTTGCCTGCTCGAAAATTTGCGTTATATAATCTAGCGAGCGGCTGACGAAATGTGTGAGATGCACAGCGCTAACGATTGTGAGCCCGACTGAGGGATTTCTTCTTCTATGGAGGGATTGAGGGATGCGTTTCTGATTGTGGATTCGAAATTTGCGTTCTTGGCGCATGCGCACTGCGATGCAGTCCCTAGTCTATTGCCCGCATCGTTGCTTTACTTTAACAGCTACGGGAAGCGATTACTCTCATGGTTCCTCTGTGTGGGGCAACTGTTATATGGTAGGGCAGCCGCACTCGATTGATATTACTGCACGCTTCAAAATAATCATTTCCGTTGTAAATTGATTTTTGTTTACTTTCTTTAAATCAAACTTCTTCTATTTAAATAAGCTTAACTCTATTTTTGTGCACTGTTTCGCTACTTAGAATTTTGATTATTATTTCATACGACCCATAATATGGATGAAACTGTGGTTAATAATAATTGCAATTTTTGATTGAAAATTTAAAGAATATGAAAAGAATTTTCCGGATTTTCTATTAGAATCACTTCAGCCAACTTATGGAAAATACTTTGATTTTATGAAGTTAAAAAGTCAATTAGTTTACGTGTACTCGACTCCCGACTTTCATTTAAAATCTATAAATTGCATAAAAGAATTAATTGTGAAAGATGAGCTAAAAGATGTTTTGACAGAAGTATTTAAATTAATACAATTAATTTGCACTATACCTTCCACGGTTCCACGAGCGCATCGGCTGAACGATCGTTTTCGACAATAAAAAGAATAAAAACATTCACCAGAAGCAGCCAAAATGGCGATAGACTGTCTGCTCTCGCTTTAATATCAATTGAAAAAAAATTATTGCTAAATATGAAAAATGAAAAAAGATTGTATGATGTTGCTATAGACGAATTTTGTAAAAAACATCGTAGAATAAAATTAATTTTTAAAAAAATAAATTGTTCGTTTTTTTGGACAGCATCCCCTGGTTGAAAAGTCACCGCACGCCACTGCAGTACAACTAAGTAAGTGGGTGTGTTCAATTTTAATTGTGTTTAGTGCGCACCCTCACTGCTCGCCATTAGACTTGACGCTGTCTCTACGCTATGTACTTTTGGTTTTGTCTCCTCTCCCAGTTCGCATTCTAACAAATTAACTTTTTTTTAAAAGGGAATTAAATATTTGAAAAAAAAGGCAGTTTCAACATAAAACATTTATATTTTTAATGCAAAAAACAAAATACTAAATAAATAAAAACTCTTAACATTGCAATAGTACATATAAAAAAAAAACAAGTTATGCATTATATCCTATTGGCATATTTAAAATAAAAACAAACCTAATTAATAACAAGGCCGGTCCCAGGTGACGCGACGAGACAAGTGCATTTGGCACCAATTGAAATGGGCGCAAAAAAACGGAATACCTTGTGAACTCCAATGCACAGTTTGAAGTTTTTAGGGAAGATGACGCACAAGCGAAGCAGGTAAACAAATTCAAATATATAGGAACAATTGTAGATGGGTACGGAATTGGAAACCAAGAGATAAGTCACAAACGGCTCGAAACGTTGTAAGTGCACTAAACAGCATATGGTGGGATAAAACATGGGGTCCACTGTTTATATGGAAGCAGCCAGAAAGATAAAATTGTACAACTGAAATATTCTTGGAAAGAAAAAAATTAAATATCGTTCTAGTAATTTTTTGTGTTAAATTTCAGCATGTCGAAGGTTTTGGCCGCCTGGCAAAAAAAAAACACCTTTGCAAAACGCCATTTTATGTATCGGTTTACGTAGTTCAAAATGGGACAGTAAAGAATAATACGATTTAAAACTTTTGTCACAAATGTGACAAGCAAAAAAAGTTTTTTAAGTTCTAAGGAACTCTTAAGTTTAAATTTTTTTACTACATTTAGTGTACTGGAATCGTTTTTGACACGAGTGAAGTTTCTCATTTTGTTTTACCGTGGCGTTTAATTGAAATTTTGTATTGCACAACATACAGCTATAAGTCATTATGCCGTGAATAATCGAATGACATTTCAATTGGGCGACTTCCCTAAAATATTTGTTGCAAACTTCACACTTATAAACTTTGTTGACATTGTGGCCCTTCATCTTCACATGATCTCTTAGTGATGAATTCTTTTTAAAACGTTTATTGCACACATTACAAATATATTTTTTGCCATTATCTATCTGTATATCGTTTGTTAGATTTATAAGTTGGCGGATCTGTTTGTCACTAGTTAGACTAGTTTTACGTTTGACAGGTTGTTTGTCAAAGTGAACCAATAAATGCTGATCTAAAGAAACTTGATGCTCGAAAATTTTGTCACATACCTTGCAGATGTGTGTTTTATCGACAGTATTAGTTGACGTTTGTAAGGAATGGATTTTAGTGTGTTGTTGTAATGATCTATAAGTCTTAAAGCTACTGTGGCAAACTTCAGAGGAGTATTGATTTTTATTAGTGTGGGCTGCCCTGTGACTCGCCAATTTTACTGCTGTGTTGATAGATTTTCCACAAACTTGGCACGGTCTTCTGCTGTCATGATGGATTGAGTGTAACTTGGAATTCGTTTTGTTGTCACAATTTTTTTTACAAATGTATTTTTCAATAGAACGATCTGTGGCTGATATCAGTCGAAAGCGACTATTTTGTTCGTTGTCACTTAAGTTATCTTTTAAATAAGCTGTGGAGTTGGCAACGTGTTTTGAACAAGTACCATTATGGGAGTACACAGAAAATTCTCGGCTTACTAGTTTTGGTTCAGTTAAATTATTTGTTGCGGAAGATTCGCCAGATTGTAAATTGGACGGAAGAAATGTTGCCGTTTCGCATGTAACTTCATTCATGGGTCCTGTTTTGATCCATTTCCCAGTAAATGTTGGTACAGGAATGCCATCAGAATCATCGAAAATTTCTTGTTCGACGAAACACGAATTTGCAATGTGTGATCTTCGAGTTGTTGGGATATTATTTCTAAGGTGATTTTGAGTCATTGCTAGATCTTGGGCAAAATATTTAAAATTTTCACTTTGTTGCGATTGAGTATTTTCATCTATATCAGATGGTAAGTTATCGTTATCCAATTTCAGTGTTATGTTCTTTGTTTCGTTCAACAGTTGTTCATTCGAATTATTCTGGAACAATGGTAAGTTATATACGGGGTGATTGATTGAGACCGGGACTTAAAAATATATGAAAAATGAAAAAGGGTATGGATCTGAAATTTTGGTTATCACCATAATGGGATCACATCTGTTTATTGAAAATATTTTCAATATGGCGACACTTCCGGAAATACCGGAAGTTGACGTCTACTTTCTTATTTCAAATACAATGGTCTATTTTTATTGCGTATTTGGATTTAAAACGTTATTTTAGAGGGACTTTTATTAGCATTCCTTCAACCTAAGAACAGTCATTTTTTAGATTTTTGGATTTTTTTTTTAATTTTTTTATTTTCATCGTGATGCTTAATATTATTTAACGCCGCCATTTTTTTAAAGAAAAAACGCTTAAATTTAGACCATGCCTAGAAGAAACCTTGGAGTACATCCTGGAATTTTTGCAATCGATGCATTACGTCCAAAATTTAATTTTCTTTTAATACTTTAGACCACTAAAACTCGTTTTTTCAAATACAATGCCCAAACTTTTTTCATTTTCTACTGCAAAATTACCTTCTGCATCAATCTGTATTAGCGTTTCTTATACCTATCTGCAACAATTTTCGAGTTATTAAGAATTTTTGATAAATTTAAGAGAAATTGCAACATTTTTAAATAGTAAACCTTGGAAATGACAACAAAAGCCAATATTAATAACTGTAAACCACTTTTATTGCGTTTGTCTGAAGTATCCATAAAAATGGAAAACCAAGAGTATTCACTATTCAAACACGGATATTTTGAAATTATTTTATATTCATGAAGAATGTCACAAGATTATTGAAAGAACTTGCCGTGTGTTCAGTGAGAGGAAACCTCATTTAATTGTAATGACCAGACAGAAATTTCAATGAATAGAATCAATTTTTTTTTAAATTTAGAAGAGTGAAATCTGCTAGTATTCGACCTAAGCGTGTGACAAATAATGAAACTAAAGAAGTTAACATCCTGTGATATATTAATGACCATCCTCAGCGGTCAATTCGATTGGCAGCGCAAGACTCGGGTTGAACATACTAAGCTGTAGCTTGTACAGCTTAGTCTTAAAAAATGCACAACTATTCGTTCGCACTTTCAATAATCTTGTGATATTGTCCATGAATGTAAAATAAATACAAAATATCCGTGTTTGAATACACTTGATATTCCTTTTTCATGGATACTTCAGGCAAACGCAATAAAAGTGGTTTACAGTTATTAATATTGACCTTTTTGTTATCATTTCCAAGGCTTACTATTTAAAAATGTTGCAATTTCTCTTAAATTTATCAATAACTCTTAATAACCCGAAAATTGTTGCAGATAGGTATAGGAAACGCTAATACAGATTGATGCAGAATGTAATTTTGCATTAGAAAATTGGGCATTGTACTTGAAAAAAACGAGTTTAGTGGTCTGAAGTTGTATTAAAGAAAATTAAATTTTGGACACCCTGTAAGTAATGCATCGATTGCAAAAATTCCAGGATGTACTACAAGGTTTCTTCTAGGCATGGTCTAAATTTAAGCGTTTTTTCTTAAAAAAATGGCGGCGTTAGATAATATGAAGCATCACGATGAAAATCAAAAAATTTTTAAAAAAAGTCTGTAGAACGTCAACATTATTTTTCTTTGTTTTCATAAACAAGCGAAATATGGTCATAAAATGAAAAGTCGAAAAATCGAGTTATCGGTGATAACTCGAAAACAAAAGACGATAAAGGTCAATACACTATAGGTACGCTCTCGCTCCAGTCGCGGTCCACTCTCGCTCCACTCCCGGTTCAGTGTATTCACACTGGCCGCGCTCTAGCCGCAAGCTAGGCGCGAGCTAGACGCAATCCAGACGCAAGCTAGACGCATGCCAGCGGCGCTCCAGTAGCGGTCAGTACTCAATCGCTACAGTGTATACATGAATACATGGCTGAAAATTTAAGCAATAAAGACCTATTGATAGTGACCAAAAAGAAAAGAAAATGGGTACATCCTTTGTTAAAGCGTCGAAAGTTGGAAGGAGAATTTTACACTTTCTTTCCGCATTTGGCAGCTGATGATACGAAATTCTCGCAATATTTTAGGATGTCTAGAGATAAATGCAAATTACAAAATCATCGTCGTTCATATTGATTCATATGGATTGACAGAAGCGGATTTATCACAAGACTTGATAGGCTATATAGCCTACGTCGGCAAATTTTATGGGTCAGCAAATTAAAGTTAAATCCGTCCAAATAATTAAAAAAATTAATAATTTGTTATTAAGAATTATCAAACACTCAGATATAGATATTTACTTATGAGGTGCCGACCTATACGAAAATAGAGTGGTAAAATTCACAAACTCTCCGGTTTTTGGGCGCCCAAAAACACAACAGAAAAAAGTTATAATTTTATATGTAATATAAAACTTTTTCAAACAAAAACGAGAACTGTTTTTAAGTTTATATATAAAAAAATTATAGGATGGCGAAAATTTATTAGCTAACAGGCGGAAAAATCATAAATCCGCCACTGTGGATGGAGTAGTGGTGGTGGTATATTTGTAATAATAATATGAACGTCCGTTATTGTATTAGTTTCGATATCGAAGAAATAAAAACTCTGGATTTACTGGAACGGTTATCTTTATTTTTTACGTTTTTAATCCGACGTTTCGAGGAAGCTCATAAAATTATGAGCGAACGTCAGATTAAAAACGTAAAAAATAAAGATACCGTTCCAGTTAATCCAGAGTTTTAATTTCTTCGATATCGAAACTAGGGGTATATTTGCTTCATCAAATCTTGAGGACCTTTTACAAAATGGTACTCATGAAACTCTTGATGTACCAGAAGATAAACCTCTTACAGGAACTAAACAATCAGCACCCTTTGTTATCGCTGATCCAGCTTTGCTATTGAAAAAATATATAATATGATAAGGCCATCCTGCACTACGTTAAAAATAAAATCAAAAGAAGAAATTTTGGTAATTTATGCTTGTTGGAGACCGGCGCGGCTGTCAGGTATTAACGCTATGTTCTCGTGTTTAAACGCTACGTTCACATGTAAGCGTTTGGGCGTAAAACTCATTATACAGGTTTTTGCAACCCATTAAAAATTACAATTAAAAATACTTTCACCGACCTTTAACCTCATCCTCGTTCACTTGGACAATAATAAAGGGTCAGGTTAAAGGTTGGTTAAGGTTTTCTGTTTTTTAAATGCATAGGATAAATTAAATGTAGGCCATACATGTGTAATGGGTCACAACATTTATAAATACTTTTACGCACAAACGCTTACAAGTGAACACAGCGTACATATGACAGCACCGCCGGTCTCCAACAAGCATAAATTACCGAAATTTTAATTATCGCGTGCACGTAGAATGGTTAAAAATCCATTCGACATATTAACACAAAAATTTACAATTTACAATTTATTGACCACAACCAACACAGAAATTTTAAGACATTTACCGAGAGAAGAAGGAAATTCTACAACTGCAGCTTTTGAAGTAAGAGACACGTTTGCAAGATCCTTTAATTCCGATGCTGGTTCAGTTTCATGGCGAATAAATATGATTTGGAAAATTACGTTACCATTATCTTTTAATAGTGATGAATATTATATTATTAAAAAATTTTGTATGCATTTTTCAGACTTTTTTCGCCTTTTCAGTTTATTTCTATTTTTTTCTTCTATGTCGTACAAATCTGCTTTGTTTAAAACCATTTTAATTAAAAATTACTACTAAATAATAAAAACATAATGCCACAATCTGTTCGCACTGACGTAACGCTTACAAAATAGAATGCGTTGCATTTTGGAGCGGGAGTGGAGCGAGAGCGGACCGCGAGTGGAGCGAGAGCGTACCTATAGTGTGAACGGCCACATTTAATTACATGCAATCGAATTTTTCGAGACCGGGAGTGGAGCGAGAGTGGACCGCGACAGGAGCGAGAGCGTACCTATAATGTGTATTGACCTTAACCAATTAATTTTAGTTTTTATCATTAACTTTTCTCGAAAAAAAAAAAGATCGAGAAAGCGGATTCCCTATGAAAACATCGAAATTTACCCACCCTGTACATGGCGTAGGCATAATGTGAAATCCGGAATTTTATAAAATGCCTAGGCATTTTGTAAAAAACCGTCAAAACAAGCAAATTATGACTTTCTCTTAACCTCATACGTTTGTTTTCATACAAAAAAGCGTTAACCAACCTTTAACCTGACCCTCATTCATTTGGTCAGGAATAGAGGGTCAGATTAAAGGTTGGTTTAAGTTTTTTTTTTTTTTAATAAATTATGAAAATGAAGCTAATAGGTTTGTTATCATTAAAAACAATTATGCCGACATTTTATTATTTGCCTAGTCAAAACTCGAGATGCTCGTTTTGCCGGCTTTTCCGGATTTCACATTATGCTTAAGGCAAACACATTGCAAGCGTAAACATCTTAAAAAACCAGTAGGTACTCTTTGCGTCTTGGAGGGCGATGATAAGCTACCACGCTAACAGAGGCCAAGTTAGGTAAGTGTGAACAGTTTTATAAATCAGGTCCGAAAAAATCTAAAAATAAACATTTACCTTGTACTTATATTCCACTAATTCACATTTTATTTCTTGTTGATTAACTTGCATGTACGTAATCTCTGCCATAGCTTCAGGTTTTTCGGTACTATCGTTATCATCATCATACCATTTCGCAAAGTCACAAACTTGAATTTTAATCCTCGAAGACATTATTTTAATTTCAACCTTTTATTTATCAAATTAACTTAACAAGGCAACACTTGTCTTTGAAACACGTTATTCAATTGTTAACATCAACGTTTATAAGCGTAACTGATTTTGAATTTAATCGAAAACACGTGCTTACAAATTAGTTTGATTTACGGGACACATGAACTACTAAAAGGCACATGAACGACTCAAGTTAGTTCATGTGCACTTTAAAGTGAAAAAATTACTGAAAATAATATCCTGCTTTATATTATTGAATATAGGTCCTTTTTTCAGATGTTTTGTCATGTGTCCTTCCTTAAGATCTGAAAGGACACGAATTGTCCTTTACCTCCTAATCACATTTTTAGTAGTAATTATCAATGAAATCAAAATTATAAGAAACAACTGAAACGCAGTGAAAAAATCATTTAAATGGATTAAAACTTCAAAATCAAACCAAACTGAGGCATAATGTTCTTTATGTTCATTTTCACTTGACCAAATCCGAATGTTTTACAGGGTATCTCGTACCGTAATAGTTAGCCTAAACTGATATCGGTCTCTTGGGCTATTTTTTTAAGAAAACAACGCGTGTAATCAGATTTTTATATCGCTTTCAATTTTGGTAGTGGAGACGAAAAATGAAATTTCATCATTTTTAAAAATTTACTGTAACTTCTTTATATTTATTAAAATAAAACATTTATGTAGATTTTTTATTTAAGAAAAAGTTTAATTTAATTTTTTTTTAATAACCTTGAATGTAGAAATATGAAGTAAACTTGTTTTTTAAAGGAAACCCTATTAAGTCATAGCTTTATATTAAGGTGTAGGTGTCCATTTTTTCTCCGAAGTTGTGGGGACACTAACCTAGGGTTACAAAAAAAAAGGATCATCGACTAATTTTCGTGAAATACATTTTCCCGTTTAAACTAATCTGTACTAGATGTTGGTTTAAATTCGATGGGATTACATGGGTATCTCGCTTAGTATTCAAGATAGAGAATCGGAATAACCAAAAATGTGCAGTTTTTTGAGACAAACTCAAAACAGTTTTCAAAAATATTTCCGGTTTTTTAGTTACTAGAAAAACGTGTTGTTTTTGTGATTATAACAAATTTCAAAAATTCGTAAGGAAAAGATAAAATTATAACTTTCTTGTGTTTATCTTTCAATTGTTTCAAAATTACCGCTGTCTACCTTCATGGCCTACTCAAAAATATTACTTTGTACTCTAATAATTTACAATAAAATCGCGATATCTCGGAAAATATTAGTTTTAGGTATGAAACATGGTTAATTTTGTTAAAAGGCAATAAAATTTTCTACAAGACTGTAAAATGAAAGTGCTGTATCGCTCAAAATTTTCATTAAAATATAAATTTTACGAAAACAGCTGACTTCAGACCCAGATAACCTCATACATTTTTTAAAGTACATCTTAAGAGGAATCCAAAAAGTGAAAATATACAGGGTGTTCTATTTAAAATTTCAAAGTTTGAGTCCATTTACGGTTGAACCGAAAGTCGTATTGCAACCTTAATATTTTCATCGAATCCGAAAAATACCATAACGCTCAGATACAAAATTTCATTGTTGTCTGCATATTATTTATAGAAATAGTTTTCCCAAATTAGGGGTAGGGAGTCAACAGTCAAGATTTCTGTTCGTCAATGTGTTCATCTAGTTCCTGTAATAAATCTGCTCAATTTCCCAATTATTAATTAGCTTCGTTATGAATCCTGAGCTACCCTTCAAGCGCACATTGTCTAAGGTTTAGGCCAGGGGTGTCAAACTCAACGGCTAACTTGGGCCATACAAACAAGGTTTAACTTTAGGTGGGCCGTGTTATGAATATCTTTATTAATTTAACTTGATTTATTCATAGTCTATTATACAGGGTGTTTCTTAAGTATTGCAAAAAATTCAGGAGGTGATTCCTTCCACAGGGGGCTGAAAAGTGTAACCCCTGTTGGTTTTTTTATCAGAACTTTTTAGTAGGTTAACATTTTGCTTTTAAATTTTTTATTTGAAAGCTTGCTTTATTTAGAAACTTTTTTTATTCTTTAGTTTTTCTCGTAAAACCCACAGTTTTTAAGTAAAAAAATAAAATAAATAAACACGAACCATCAAATATTCCAATATAAAAAGAATCATTTTGGTGGTTACCATGGTTTGTTTATGTTCATGTTGGGTAGAACGCTAAGACGCCTGTCAATTCTACCCAACATGAACAAACAAACCATGGCAACCACCAAAATGATTCGTTTAATATTGGAATATTATTTTATGGTTCATGTTTATTTATTAAATTTTTTACTAAAAAATTTTAGGTTTTAAGAGAAAAACTAAAGAATAAAAAAAGTTTCTAAATAAAGCAAGCTTTCAAATAAATTTTTTTAAAGGCAAAATGTTAACCCATTAAAAAGTTCTGATAAAAAAAAACAGGGGTCGCACTTTTCAGCCCCCTATGAAGGTGGAAGATGATTAAAAATATTACTATGGGAAACCTTTTAATAAGTATAAAACATCAACTAAATATCATTCTCCTACATTTATCCAAATTTGAGAAATAAAATAAAAACCTAATTTTACAGCTTCCCTTTAGGGGGTGTATCTCAAAAAGGAGACGTCTAAGGAAAAAATTTTATATATAAGACCCCCCTTAATTTTCAATAAGGAATCGCCTCCTAAATTTTTTTGCAATACTTAAGAAACACCCTGTATATTGAGATCAATGGTTACCGAGGATTACAGGTGTACATCTACTGCGCTTGCTTCACTCTCCCTTGCCAACCAACAACTGGTCCAACACTTAAATTCCTATATATATAATAAAAAACAGGGCGCAAAAAAATTTTGTTACTTTAAAAAATAGCAAAAAAAGAGTATAATTAAAAAAACGTTTAGCGAATTCTACCTATCTTATTTTTATTCTGCGTCGGTTTATTTTATTTTTTCTATTTTGCGACTCTAAAGTACTCTATAGAACACGCAAATACGTGTCTTAAAGAGGTCTGTTTCGATACGCATTGTTTTATATTTACGGTTGGCACAACGAATGCTACTGTCAAACTCGTCGTCACTTATTGTATTGGTGTGTCTGATCTAACCTCAATGTTTTTAAATGATTCATATACTAGCTTCATTTTCTTTAAGTAGTACATAATAACCACTTTAGTTTGTTATCATTTTACATTTAATAGTATAGAAAAGTTAAAAGTTACCGTCAGTCACTGTTTCTGACCGTTTCTCTGGTAGCGTGACCAACCACCACATCAGGCATACAAAATCCCCTAAATTTATATATATGTTTGATGTAATGTAAATATTTTATTTTTAAATTCATAAAAACCGCAAAATAGAAAAAATAGTATAAAAAACACGTGTCATAAGGCTTTTGGCGCACTCTTGGACTCGTGCGCCAAAAGGTCGCCTTATGAGCTTATGACACTAGTGTTTTAATGTACTAATATATTATTGTGTGCCGATATATTGGCCGGGCCGCAAAAATGTTCGTTGTGGGCCTGGTTTAGGCCTTAAATCCTTTGTGACATATGGTGGAGGCGCCGGGATATTAGTATGATAATAGCATAAAAAAATATAAAAGAATTTTTTTTCAATTTCGATTTGGATATAAAATATGGGGCCTCCCAAATAACTTGTCACATTATGGCTGTCTTTATTTTAATGCTATACTTTTAATTAAATAACATGTTAAATTGAGTTAAAAGTTATTGAATACAACCCAAATTGCAATATAAGTTATTTCTTGAGAAGAGTGTCATCTACTATGATGATACGATGTTCAGAATTCCTCCCCATTGTTGTCTTCTTAGTCAACAAAACATTCACGTCTTTAGCGATAAAGTGTTGTGGTAATTTTTCAATAAATTTTTTTTTGACGTCTGACAGGACGACGACTAATGAATTTATTTTTTCGATTTATAATATTTCACTTGTGCCTCCAAACTTCTAATTTTTTGTCTACTAATCCGTTTGTACTCCAGATATTCTTCTCTAAGTTCGTCATATTTATGTTTCCATCCATTGTTGGTGATTTCAGGTACCTCCTCGGGATCGATATATTGCGTAAAATTTTCTGAACAGAAACTTTCTTCGCCGAATTGACCTTCGTTTTGTGCCGTGCCTGTATCTACGAATTCTATCTTTATCATGGTGTCTGTTTCAAGCTTACACTGATGTTTTGCCAATGCGGACGATGCCGATATCCTGTCCAAATCGAAAAATGGTAAGAAAAGAGATGGGACTGCGCCCGGTTTTAGCTTTTTTCTTTGTTTACAACCTATAAAAAAAAAGTTCAGTATGTAAATCTTACTGAAACATGGTCAACTAAATCTACTACGTTAAAAAAATTTAACACAATTAAAATTTGCTAAAATGAACAATCTGAAGAAAAAAAACTCAATTGAAGGTAAATAAAGTTAACGGTTTTTTTTTTTCAAATTATTTTTAAAAACTGGTTTACTGTCTTTCTAAATGTTTTACTGTATAAAACAAATAAATAATACTAGCATTCATATTATACAGGGTGGCCCACTTTTGTGTAGCAGAACTTTAACAGTCGATACAAAATCTCATTTTATAGTGAACACTCCAGATAAATATGGGTCCATAAAGGCTTCATTTTAAAGATACAGGGTGTTAAAATTTTCGAAAAAATATCGATAGTTTTTAACAGTTTCTCAACCAGTAGATACAGGGTGTCCCCGTTATCACCGCGAATATTTTAAGTGGTGATAGAGGACCTTTTTCTAAGAAAAAATTTCAAGTTAAATTTTTTCCTAAAATCAAATGCTAAGCTGATATCAACACTTACTTGATTTTTTTACACTTCTGCATTTATAAGACTCTGTAGCCGAAAATATCAATTTTATCGTAAAATACCTAAAAGCTTTTTAATAGAGCATGAAATTATCTACAAAATTAGTTCTATTTATTTTTTGTCTACAGGCAATGGTTTAAAAGTTATAAGGCAGTTTGTACAAAAAAATGTAAAAAATTTAATTGTTTCTTAGACTTTGCAACCGCTGTATCTTTAAAACGAAAGGTTGTACAAAAAAACCGACGGCCCATTCCAGATAGCAAATTTTATGGGCTTCAACTTTGGTGCAGTGAAATTTTTTGAAAATCAAATCGATTTTCCGGAAAATGAAAATAAGGAATAGAGTGCAAAAACAAAATTTCCTACAAATATTATTTTGTATTAAAAAATGCTTTTAAAGTGCGATTACGTGATTGAAAATGATGGAGGTCATTTTGAACACTTATTGAAGTAATTTTGTGGTTACATGTTAATTTTATTGCGTCCAGATGGATTTGCATTGTTTTGCATTTTATCGTTTTTTTTTCCACCTTTTTCACTATTATAAACATTTATATGATACATTTAGTTTTATTGAACAACATATTTACCGAAGTTGTAGTCCGTTAAATGCCTTATCCGCAATAGGCATCCGTTTTGCTCTACGACGTTTCATTAAAAAGATGCGGCGTTTTTAAAAATTTACATAACTTATTTATATGCAATTTTACAATTTTTTGTTAAATTTGTTCGTTAGCTCTTTAAAAAAAATGATAAGGGGTGGTTTTCTGAAGAATTTCAAACTTCATAAAAAGCTTTGAAACTGATGAGATACATAATTTTATGAATGTTGCCATTGCTATGGCATTTTTAAATACAAAATATCATAATTACCGGGAGTTTTTGTTTTTCGAAAACGATAAAATGCAAAACAATGCAAATCCATCTGGACGCAATAAAATTAACATGTAACCACAAAATTACTTCAATAAGTGTTCAAAATGACCTCCATCATTCAATTACGTAATCGCACTCTCTTTAAAAGCATTTTTAAATTTAAAACAATATGTGAAGGAAATTTTGTTTTTGCACTCTGTTCCTTATTTTCGACTTTTCTGAAAATTCGGTTTGATTTTCCAAAACTTTCACTGGACCAAAGTTGTAGCCCATAAAATTTGCTATCCGGAATGGGCCGTCGGTTTTTTTGTACAACCTTTCGTTTTAAAGATACAGCGGTTGCAAAGTCTAAGAAACAATTAAATTTTTTACATTTTTTTGTACAAACTGCTTTATAACTCTCAAACCATTGCCTGTAGACAAAAAATAAATAGCAATAATTTTGTAGAGAATTTCATGCTCTATTAAAAAGCTTTAAGGTATTTTACGATAAAATTGATATTTTCGGCTAGTCTTATAAATGCAGAATTGTAAAAAAATCAAGTAAGTGTTGATAAGTATCAGCTTAGCATTTGATTTAAGGAAAAAAATTTACTTGACATTTTTTCTTAGAAAAAGGTCCTCTATCACCACTTAAAATATTCGCGGTGATAACGGGGACACCCTGTTTATTTAAACCAAATTTGGTATACAGGTTGCTTTTTTTTTGTATATTCAAATTAAACATAAAAATATCTAAAAATAATCTCCATAAATATTTTCGATATTTACATTAATAACGGAGATATGACACATTATTACTATGATAAAAAATCACTTTTTATTCAATAACTCAAAAACCGGAAATGATAGAATATTTCTGAAAACGGTTCTGAGTTTGTCTCAAAAAAGTGCACATTTTTGGTAATTTAACCGTTTCTTTATCTTAAATATTAAGCGAAGAGCACACGAATTTGCTTAAAAGTTTGAAAATTTATTTGGATATGACGTTTAGTTGTTTATTAATTATAAACGTCACTTGTTTTAGAAATCAAGGCAAACTGTGATAATGAAATTTTCACTAAATTAGTCATATCTCTGTTATTTTTTTGTAACACATAGAGAAAACTATATTAATAAAAAGCTAAAATAATGCTCCTTCATATAGCCATGGCCTACTAGACTTTCCATTAAAAAAAAAAGTTTACTTCATATCTCAAAAGTCAAGGTCATTAATTTTTTTTAAGATTCTTTATTTTAATCATAAAAATGTTTTTAAAACAATCTGTTTAACATTCAGTTCCATTTTTATAAATCAAGACGTACAGAACATTTTCAAAAACGATAAAATTTCATTTTTCGTCTGTAGCGCCAAAATAGAAAGTGATATAAAAAATCTGATTGGACAGGTGTGTTTCTCTTGGAAAATTAACCCAAGAAACCTACATCAGATTTTCGTTTACTATTATGGCAACTGAAATACCCTGTGAATTTGGTCCACCCTGTACATAATTTGAAAGACACTTCTAATTAACTTCCTTTTGCAAGAATTTTTTAATTATTTAAGTACAATTTTATTACTTAAGTGGCAAAAAAATATTATGAAACGACAACGTAATTAATTAAACACAAGTCTTCGATAGATGAATACGAATAAAAATACAGCACAGGTAATGAATAAACATTTAAATTTAAAAAAATTAAAGATAAATTCAGACAATTTTACAACCTTAGTTTAATTCGTTTTCTTAGGAATCTTCATTTTGCTAAGATAACACACGATCAAATCTTAACAGTTGCGTTACGATAACACCTAATAACTAAAATATATTAAAACGAATTTTTTCACTCGAATGTTTACAAAATATTTGTTTTTGTCAAAAAATAATAAAAAGACAGGTAATAAACGGCCAATTATTAAAGTGATGGTGTTTTGTCGTGTCAAATCAGGGTGGATAAACATCAAAAAAATCAATTTATTTCATTAAAATCAGATATTTTTGATTCACATCAAATGTACCGTATTGTCGAATTTAGTAATAATTTTGGTTTTTGGCAAATTTTAAGAAAAGTAATAAAAATAGAAATGACAACCCATACGTTTCTGAAATCAGAAAAAAATAGGCTTTTTAATGAACCTACAGCCAACTATGGTTGCCATTAAAAAAAGCAAGTGTGGTTTATATCTCAAAAACGGAGTGTGCCATGACTTTTTAGATATTTTTTTTTAATTCTATGTACAATTACCTACAGGAATTATTTTACAGTTTGGTTTTACCATAGGTGGCTATGGAATTATTTAACATTGAAAAAATCGACTGTTTTTAGTATTCTCAAAATATTTAAAAAAGTTGAAGGTGTAGGTAAAATGTCAAAATTTAATTTTTAATACATGGAAGTTAGAGAAAACTAAAGATCTACCGTTAGATCGCGATCGACTGTTTGGGCAGCCCTGCTGTATACCTATCATAGTTTTTTTTTTATTCGAGAAAATATAATTTTGTTTTATCATAAATATTTTATTGTACCCATGTAATCTGTGATTTAATCGATGTTTTAAAAAAAATCACTTGAATTAAATCATGATTTAAATCAATTGATTTAAATCTGCTCAACCCTGTTTTAAATACAAAGATTGCTATGAGTTTGTGTAAAATAATAAACAATTTTGAAACACGTTTTTCTCAAGAATTTGTGTGGGTAATAATTTAATTCCTACAATTTAAGTCCTACACCTGACGGTAGAAGGACTTACGACTAAATAAATAAATAAACAAATTAAATTTTTTTATACAAGATCGGATATAGAGTTACATTCTCCATCAGAATAAATTAAAAAAAGTATACCATGTATATTCAAAAAATAAGTTGACTATTACCAGTCCGATATATTACATCGTAGAAAAAAGATTTTAACTTTATTTTATAAAGAATTTCTTGCAATTTACAAAAATTTAAGGTTTATAGGTATTTCCTCTTAAAATGACAAAGTTATAGGGGTGCGACAGTCAAATTAAATTGCCCGGTAATATAAAACATATGTATTTGTGTAGTTTACCTAATAACTCGCTGCGCAGATCCCTGTAATAGTCCTCAGGTGTAAAATGGATCGAGCAGATTTGGCTATGCACAGTGTTGAATATATCCTGTCGTTTACATTTCGCAACCCAGGTTTTTCTAATTTTTTCATTGCGTGGAAATGTATGATATAAAATTGATTGTCCTTGGGTTTTTGAGCTGTAGTTTAGACAGTTTGCTACAGCACATGATCGACCCCCTCTGCTTGTTGATTTACTCATAATGTGGCCCGATTTAAGCACAAATGCAATCGTTATATACTTCAATGAAAAGTAAACGGCTCAAGATAATTAAAATAAAATACAGGTCCACTCTGTGAACTGTTAAGCAGAATGTGGTTTAAAATTTATTTAAATGCATAAATTTCAAAATCTGTACCTACTTTTAAAACATCCACAGATCAGTGATTCCTTCTTGATCCAACTAAGAATACTGGTTTTTAATGAAACCACAACAGCTAACCAATACTGTCGAAAATATCTACAACACTTCAAAAATATATGAAAGATGTAAATAACATCGCCATTACATCTATATACCGGGCGCTACGTCACTGCTACTGCCAACTTGGGTCACACTACAGTGATTCTCAAAGGGTATGCCGCGGCACACAAGTACACTTGAACTACCAAGACAGTTACAGATTCTTCATGGTTAGTTTGTGCTAACAGTAGATCACAATAATATTTTTTAACAATGACGTGACTATTACGCGCCTTTTACGTTGTCCAATCCCATATAAATTTTGAAAAAAGATTATATTTATACAGGGTGTGTGTATTTCAACATGTGGAAAATGGGACAGGGGCGGCTCGTCCATAGGTGCTGCAGGGCTGCACCTCCTCCAGATTAAAATGGAATAATTCATATTCTTTAAACTAGTTCACATTTTAACTAAAAAACATTGTTTTGCCGTTTGTGCTGCAGCTACACTTGATAGTTAACATTTTATAACAATGGCTTTATAAAGATTATTTTTTGATATATTTACATAGAATTTTATTTTACGCTCGCCGTTAAAAAGTTATGACACAAACTTACCTTTATTAAATGGAAGCTATTTTTGGCCAAGTCCTATTTAAATAACATTTTCAGCATGGAGATCTCGCTTATTATGGGCCGCGAAGTTTGCTATGGAATAGTAGAGAGTGCTTTTTTTATTCTTTTAAATGAGATATTACTTGCTGTATCTATTTTTATAAATAAGTCACAAAATGAAGAAAAATCGTATTTTATCCATCACTTATCAAGCTATCTATGAAAATAAAAACAAAAAACAACCAATTAAATGTCAAATATTTGTGCGGTATCATTTATTAGAATTTCATAGTATAGTTGTGTAAAATAGTCTTTGTAGCAAATTTGTTATCATATTATAATTATGGGCACATTTACAACTAATTAAAAATTTTATATGTTGAAATGCTACATTCTTTGCCATAGAAACTGTGTAAAAACAGATGATTCTAATTCGTTATTGATGTTTTGGTTGGTTTCTCGAAAAAAACATATTGTTTTAAATTTATTTCCAAATTTTTGTCTCGGTTGTTGTGTATAAATGACCTGAACAGAAGACTGAAGAGAACAAAGCCACATGAGTTAGTTTAAGTGTTCAAAAAGCAGAGTACAGTGCGAAAAGTATAGTGCCGTGTACAAATTAGCAGAAACTCAAGGACACCAATAGGTGAACTTTAGAATTTAAGTTTTTAGTTCTAAGATCTGAGAAATAAATTAATGGTTGGTCTCTTATAGACCAGTTTTAATATTTAAGAACGCCACAAGCGTAGTGTAAAAAAAAAATCGTAATTACGCACCCTTCGTTGCCTTCTCTCGGCATATAGTTTTAAGTATATTCTACACAGTTTTTATGGTAAAGAATATAGCATATAAACATGTCAAATTTTTCGCTGTTTTTAAATGTAGCCAATAGCCATCATCAGTGGTGTAGGCAGGAAGCTTCCATGGGGGGGGGGGTTAACAAACGCTAAAACAGCTGAAGACCTATTTTTTTAGGTCACCACTCTCTTTTTGCACTAGGATGTTTGATGGTTTCCTGTTTCCTCATGGGGGGGTCTTAATAAACGGCAAAAAGAGCCAGACATTTTTTTTTAGCACAAAATTTACAGTTCTCCGACTTTATAACGACTTATTGCGAACCTATGGGGGGTTTTAACCTTCTAACCCCCCCTGACCCCCTCCTGCCTACGCCACTGGCCCTCATTATAACAATTACTACAGAGACTATCGAATTACACAACAATAATATAAAATTCTAATAATACCGCAGACAATTTATAGTGCCATTTAATTAGTTCTTTTTTGTTTTTATTTTCATAGATAGCTTGATAAGTGATGGGTAAAATACGATTTTTCTTCATTTTGTGACTTGTTTATAAAAATAGATATGGCAAGTAATATCTCATTTAAAAAAGAAAAAAAAAGCACATTTAACAATTTCATAGCCAACTTCGCGACCCATAATAAAAAACGAAATTAAGGATGATATCTCGAAATTGGTAGGTGTTAAAAAGAATCTAAAATAATGATTACATTCTACATAAAAGAAGTACCTTAAGAATGTACAAATATAATTGTTCCAATGATTAGGACAAAAAAGCTATAAGAGAAAAAAGAAATTCAACATTTTCATATTTTTTGCTATAACTTATGAAGTACCTACGAGAAATTTTGTACTTTTAAAAATTGGTTGTAGCTCCTCTCATAATACGGAATAATTCATCTAATTTAAACAAACCTGTTTCTTCTATAATAAGCGAGATCCCCATGCTGAAAATCTAATCTGGGACACCCTGTATAATACAATACCCCGTCGCCAACGTGTTAAATAAATATCAAATGCAAAATACGCTATAAGTTTTATTTACAAGGGACAATGAATAAAATCTTTTGCATCACTGCCTTTTTTTGTTTAAAAAATATCCCGTTTAAGATTCTAATCTATTGAAAAACAAATGAGTTACATGGATACGTTTAACAGTTTAAAATTTTATCTTCTGGTTAAGACTAGGAAACGGATGTAGATATTTAATTTCCGTTTTCACTGTTATAATAAAATACTATATTTAAATACTTATGGTGTCACAGACCCAATAACATTTCCAGCATGGAAATCTCGCTTATTATAAAAGATACAGGTTTGTTTAAATTAGATGAATTGTTCCTTGGTATGAGATGAGCTACAATCAATTTTTAAAAGTACAAAATTCCTCGTGCTTCGGATGTTATAGCAAAAAATATCAAAATGTCGAATTTCTTTTTTCTCTCATAATTTTTTTGTTTTATTCATTAGATCAATTTTTTATTTATACTTTCTCAAGGTAGTTTTTAATGTAGAATTTAATTATGATTTTATATTTTTTTTATCACATTCCATTTTTGAGATATTGCCTAACTTTTGTTTTTCTTATGGACGCCATATTAGATTTCTGCATTTTTCAAATCTCCATAACAAATTCTTTTCAACCATGTAAAGCATCAGTATGTTTAACCTAGGGAAAATAAGAACATTTGCAAAATTAAGGTTTCACCGCAGTAGGCCTTGGTGTCATGATAAAACAATTGCAACGACTTTTTCTAACAACTGTCAAATAATACATATTTTTTTGTAGTGCAAACAAGTTAGTGATTTCCAAGTTTTCAATGGATCGTTTTTTAAATAAGCATAAATATGAATAATGTTGAAGTGCTTTATTCTCTCTGGAGAAATGATATTATGGCTGCAGAAATGTATTTAAATAAATATCCGGAAAGACTTCAGCTAGATAGAACCTTGTTTCGGCGATTACGCGATAACTTAATAATTAATGAAAGCTTTGTTAAGTCGAAAAGAAACCGGCGCACGGATGAAAATAAAGAAAATTTTGTTTTGCAAGCCGTAACTGACAAATCCCTGTAGGGTAAGGTGTCCTAAGAGTGCGCATTTCCTAAGAGTGCGCAGTATGAAATTAGTTACGAAATACTCAATTTCCGCCTATTTCGACCTCTTTTGTAGACATATTTAAACTTTACTTGTATAAAATAATTAGTTGGCAATACAAATTTCCGTACTTAATGTCATTCCTGTCAGTTTTCCCGTCAGTTTTAAATTGCTGCAGATCAACCTGTCACAACTATAACATTGACGTGCTTGTCAATAAGCTTTAATTTAGTTTGTTTATGTCTTAATATGTTTCCAAAATAGTAGAGGTAAGCATTATAGTATCATTTAACTATTTTATAATTTATTTGCTATAATTTCAATAAGTTGCAGTTAAAGTAATGTAAAACAAGCACACATGTAGATGCGTCTTAAGAGTGCGCGCTAAAATTTTCTCAAGAGTGCGCGCGTACTCTTAGGAATAATTATGATTCGTTCTGTAAATAATTTTTTTAATTAATTGTTAGGCTTAAAATGGGTGATTATGTCAGAAAATCACATCGACAATTACGTTTTAACGAGACACTGATGCAGCAGATTGAAAAAGACATTGCAGCAGGTAAATCAAAAAGACAAATTGCCAAAGATCTGAATATACCAGAATCAACTTTAAGAAAGCGAATTAAGGCTGGCACAATTCCAAAATCACTGGGGAGGTATGAATGTGTATTTACAAACGAATTAGAAGCTGAACTGGCTGAATATGTACGAGAAATGGACAACAGATTCTATGGAATTACAAAAAAAGATTTAAAATTATTTGCATTTGAATTTGCTCAAGCAAATGATTTAAATAAAAGTAAACTTTCTACTGTGCAAAAGTCGAAAAACGATAATAAAAAGCAAAAAACTTGTGCTGTAAAAAATGTTCCTGGAAAAAAACAGGAAGAATGCTTTTTTTTCTGTCCTGGATGCAACGAAAAATACAATGACCCTCCCAGTGAAGATTGGATACAATGCGAAAAGTGTCAGATGTGGTGGCACGAAAGTTGCACTTACTATTCTGGTGGAGAGTATGTTTGTGATTTATGTTGATATTTAAGTTTTTTCTACAGTTTATTGTGTTTTGAGTTCCTGTTATATTATAGGAGTAGGTATTAGCCTATGTTTCAAGTTTTTGTTACAAAAAATGGTTTTAAGTTTCTATTATAATGTATTATGTCATGTTTTTGTATCGACTATTATTCTGTTTCTGTTACGTGCGCACTTTTTTCTGTTGTAATGTATTGTGTTTTAAGCTTCAGTTATAATATTCTATTTCTTTTACGTGCGCACTCTTAGGTTTTAAAGTGCGCACTCTTAGGACGATCCATTCCTAAGAGTGCGCAAATGCATTTTTTTGTAAAACGTGTTATATACTCAAAATTTCTCTAGTTTTTAATTGAATTATTTAATAAAGTCATTGAACAATTATGACTTTTAATTTTTAAATTGATTAGAGTAAACAAATCTGATTACATTTGGTATAGGAGGTAAAATTGTTTTACGTGCGCACTCTTAGGGCAACTTCCCCTACGTCTTTACGTGAGATAGAAAACACAATAGGTGTTGCCCGATTAATTTTACAATTTTAAGACGTTTCAATTATCATTCCTATCGTGAACGCCCCTGTCATGGACTTCAAAATGGTGATCAAATGAGAAGAATGACATTTTGTCGATGGTTCATCAGAAAACAATGTCTAAAGATGTAACGTCTTTCCGGGTATTTATTGAAATACATATCTGCACCCATAATATCATTTCCCCTACAGAGAATAAAGCACTCCAACATTTCAGCTTTACGCTTGTTTGTAAAACGATCCATTGAAAACTCGGAAAATATTAAGTTAGCAGTCATAAAAATTTGATGATCACCATTCACCATATGGTTATAAAACGTGTTTAAAAAATTAATGTTTGTACACATTAATAAAAATTTGCAAAATAAAAAAGTTTGATTATTTTTGCACGAATACTGTTTTAATAAATATAACTAAAATAATAAAATGATGATTAGAAATTAAAAGATTTATTAGACTAAATTAAACAAATACTACACGAAAAAAATGCAATTAACTACCAAAATACTAACAAATTAGTACTACTTAAAACTTAAAATACAAACTACTATTATTTCACATACTAAAAAGCTAACAATGATATATCTAACATCTAACAAATTGATTATTATGAGTGTACAGGATGGGCAAATTTCGATGTTTTTATAGGGAATCTCGGTAAATGTAAGAGGTATCGAAAAACAGACCCCGCTTCCTAGATCTCTTTTTTCGAGAAAAAGTTAATGGTGAAAACTTAAATTGGTTATCGTCTTTTGTTTTCGAGTTATCGCCGATAACTAGATTTTTCGACTTTTCGTTTTACGACTACATCTCGCTTGTTTATGAAAATAAGGAAAAATAATTTTGACATTCTACGGACACTTTTTTGATAGGAATGCAGTGGCGAAGACAATTTTTCAAAAAATAATCCGAAATTCGAGTTGTGACATAAAGTATTATTTTTTAGTTTATTATTATTATTATTTCTATAGTTGGCTGTGACATCACGAGAAAGAGAATTTTTTCCCCATTCCAATGATATATATCATGTGGGGTCGATTTATCGATTTTCCTTACGTTATAGCAAAAATTAGTTAATTTTTCAAATTCAATTTTTTTTCTAGTAGTAGGCTTATGTCATTGGGAATATACCTGGTAAAACAAACTGTCATTCTGTTGTTTTAACGATAATTTGACAGAAACAATCACGTTTAATTGGCGATTGTTTTTATTTTTGTACTTTAAAAACACGAAATGGCTTACGAATATTACGAAAAGTATATGTTAGAACGCTCTATTCAAAGTAATAATAATTCTGAAGCTGCATGTGAAACATATTTTAATCGTTACCCATACAGAAGACAGCCTAATAAATTTATTTTAGGAGGATTTTTAATCAAAATCTCATTTTGGGGACAATTTATATAAAAATAGTAATACTAATATGAATAAACTGAGAGAAAATTTTAATTTCATTAAAATAAGTATTACTTGCAGCTTCAGAATTATTATTACTTTGAATAAAACATTCTAAGATATCACACTTTTCGTAATATTCGTAAGCCATTTCGTGTTTTTAAGATACAAAAATAAACAATCAACAATTAAACGTGATTGTTTCTGTCAAATGATCGTTAATACAACAGAATGACAGTTTGTTTTACCAGGTATATTCCCAATGACATAAGCCTACTACTAGAAAAAAAATTAAATATGAAAAATTAACTAACTTTTGCTAAAACGTATGGAAAATTACTAAATCGACCTTACATGATATATATCATTGGCATGGGGAAAAAATCCTCTTTCTCGTGATGTCACAGCCAACAATGGGTTCAATTTTTAAAAAAATACCTACATTTTTATGTCACAACTCGTATTTCATTTTTTTTTTGAAAAATTGTCCACACCGTGGCATTCTTATCAAAAAAAATGCCTGTAGAAAGTCAAAATTATTTTTCTTTATTTTTATAAACAAGCGAGATACAGTCATAAAACGTTAAATCGAAAAATCGAGTTATCGGCGATAACTCGAAAACAAAACACGATAACCAATTTTAGTTTTCACCATTAACTTTTTCTCGAAAAAAGAGATCGAGGAACGTTGGTCCGTTTTTCCATAACTCTTATAGTTACCGAGATTCCCTATGAAAACATCGAAATTTGCACACCCTGTACAGGGTGGACCAAATTCGAATACCTATTTAACGAAGTATCTCGGTTACCAAAATATTTAGCGAAAATCTAATATGGGTCTCATGGATTATTTTTTGAGGTAAACACGTTGGCATTATCAGATTTTTTTACGTCACTTTCCATTTTGGCATTACAGATGAAAAATTAAATTTCACTGTTTTGGAAAGTTTCCTATACTTAACGTCTTTATTTATAAAAATAATACTAAATGTTATTATAGGTTTATAAACATTTGTATGCTTAATTAAGCAAATGTTTAAAAAAAAAACGATCCTGAATATTGAGATATGAAGGAAACTTGTATTTTTGAACAAGAACGTCTAGAAGGCCATGACTTTATATGAAAGACCATTTTTGTAATCAAACTTAGCCATGATTTTATAATAACTAGGAGTATATATATATTTTTTTAATCTTTATTTTTTTATTGCACATTAGCCAACCAGCAATTTGTCTTTATAATAGTTCTACTTAAGTTAAGAGTCCACCCGTTGGTGTCTTCTTTTTTTCTTCTGTATTCTTCTTTTCAAGAACGACACTTTACACAACCGCACAGTGCTCTGCTTTACACTAACTCGCTAACTCAAACGGCTTGGTCCGTTTAAGCCTTCTCACTAGATGTTGGTGGTCCAAGAGCTGCAGGGCTTCGGTGTTGATGTGATCATGCAGCTTTTGTTCATGTTTGTTGGCAAAGTTTTGGATTTCTTCGTCGACTGTTGGCATCCTCAGGTCCCTGTGGAGGTCGACATTCCTCACGTACCACGGGGCATCCACAATTGCCCGGAGTACCTTATTTTGGAATCACTGTATTATTTTAATGTTCGTTTTACCAGCACACCCCCAAAGCTGTATGCCGTAGGTCCATACTGGCTTCAGTATTTGTTTATATATTAGAAGTTTATTTCCAATTGAAAGTTTAGATTTTCTATTCATTAGCCAAAATAGTTTTCTATATTTGATGTCTAGCTCTTCACGTTTTTTTTTTAATGTGTTCTTTCCACTTTAATTTAATGTCCAGATTCATGCCTAAATATTTTGCTGTGTTAGAATGTGGAATTCTGTTGTTGTTTAATACAACTGGCAGGTGTTCTACTAATCTTTTATTTGTGAAATTTACTTGCACTGTTTTGGTTTCATTTAGTTTGATGCCCCATGTTTTAGTCCATTCGTAGATTTGATTTGCTGCGTTCTGGAGTTTATCTGTTGATTGTTCAATAGTTGTTCCGATGGCTAGAATTGCGGTATCGTCGGCAAAAGTGGATACTTTCACATGTTGTGTTTGTGGTATATCAGAAATGAATAGCAGGTACAGTACCGGGCCAAGGACACTACCTTGGGGCACTCCGGCTTTGATTTCTTTGAATGTGGAATATTCTTCATCTTGTTTCACTCGGAAAATTCTATCTGATAGATAGGATTTTAGAATGTCACAATATTGCTTTGGTAGAGATTTGTTTAGCTTGTGTAGTAGGCCTTCGAGCCATACTCTGTCAAAGGCCTGTGCTAAGTCTAGAAATAATGAAGAACAGATCTTTTTTTCCTCAAGTGCCTTTTCTATTTCGTGTGTTATTCTGTGCACCTGATCAATAGTGGAGTACTTGCTTCTAAAGTATAATAAACAACTTAATTTCATTTTCAAGTAAATTTTTAAACTTTCACGCAAAGATGTGTATTCTTTTGCATTTTATAACCGTTTATTGAGGTGTAGTGAAGATGGTTAAATTTGAACGCTTTGAAAAGTTCAATATGTTAGAATATTAAATTGTAAGGAGAGACCCGAACCGAATCGGAACTGGAACAAAAACCGGAACGAACCGGTGCTTGTTTCATGAACCGTGAACCGGAACTGAACCTTTTATTTAAAAAATCACTACACCGCATAATTGAAACGAACCGACTGGTGTGCACCGGTTCACACAACGGTTCAGACCAATTTTTTTAAAATTTTATTTTCGTAATTTTGATCACATTTGACCAAAAAAGGAAAAATTTCAGCCCGATTAATTTATAAAAATGAATTGTCATCATATTTTGTATTCACCAGAACCGGAACTGAACTATTGCCGCTGAACCGGTTACCGAATCATTCTAAAATAAAAACCGGTCATTCGTAACATAAACCGAGAAGTTAAAATCTATCGAACTGGTAACTGGAACTGAACTGTTATTATTTGCGGTTCGGATCCCTGATTGTAAGTGATAAAAATGTAAGTAAACCTGTTTACGAAATCATGGCAAACTTTGATAAGGAAATTTTTACATAATTAGCCATATCGCTGTACTTTTTTGCAACAAATATATAAAACTATATATTTTTGAAAGCTAAAAAAATACTCTTTCATATAAAGTCATGGCCGACTAGGGTTTTCATTTAAAAAAAATTAAGTTTACTTCATATCTCAAAAGTCAAGGTCGCTAAAAAAAATTCGATTTGTTTCCTAAATAAGCACATTTCGTTCTATTTTAATAAATCAAAAAGTTAAGGCACATTTTAAAAAATTATATTTAATTTTTCGTCAGTAGTGCCAAAATGGAAAGCGATATGAAAAATCTGATTACACGGGCGTTCTTATTCCAAAAAATAGCCCAAGAGGCTGTTATGTTACTGTTTTCTTATGAATTAACTTTTTTTTATAAAACAAAAGACTAGTTATTCAACAAATACCCGCAAAAATTACACTCACTGCCAAAAATTATATTTAAAAAATGTATTTTATGTATAAGTATTATATATCATTAAATATAAAGGGCGGCAAAAATAATATTTGCCCAGAGCGGCGGAAAAGCTAGATCGGGCGCTGAACAGCATTG
The DNA here is from genome assembly GCA_947652605.1 of Elmis aenea. Taxonomy (NCBI): domain Eukaryota; kingdom Metazoa; phylum Arthropoda; class Insecta; order Coleoptera; family Elmidae; genus Elmis; species Elmis aenea. The sequence continues at coordinate 22,891,758 of OX393583.1, forward strand.
GTAGATTTGTTCTCTAAAACACACTTATTTTCTTCCACCAAGCTAATTAATAATTGTTTTTACTCCATGGTATAATTTATTCTTTTTTTGTTCGCCATTTCAACACAAAATAAAATAATAAACACCGAACTGTAACTTTATGTGCGACTATCAGCTGATAGCAACAACAGGATGTCACAGGGAGCCGTTTTAACAGCTATGATGTGAATGGCCAATGAAAATTTGCCATTCAAATCTGCCGTTATAATGTGCCGACTTCTTGCAACGTTGCCAAACCGAGTTCTATCTTAGCTGAGATGTCTAACAGATTCCGGAATATGTTTTTTGTGCAACGCATTGTCAGCTTGAGACAATCTTAAATATAAGGCGGTCTTATATAAGTTCGATCTTGAGATGTGTCGGAGAAACCGGGCATGAGTGAACTACCCATTAAGTATATTAACAGCATTTACAAAAAAACAAATATTTAATTGTTATAGTTGATTATCAGTGTGTGTCGGCATATGTGATATGAACTTTGGATAAAACTCTTCCTGCAAATTTCCCATTCGAATATTTTACCACCCGCTAACATTATATTACACCAAAATGAACCCAATAATTTTCACAGTTGTTAGTAAAATATTTTCAGCATTTTAACAACGTTAGTATTCATATGAGCATTTAAGACAAAAATCTGCTTTAAAAAATTCTCACAAATGTCACATTTCAATAAAAACTCAGTGTGTGTATCATATAAATCCATAAATTCTTCCGACAAAAACAATTACCGCATAGGTCACATTTTTATAACTTTTTACCAGTGTGTTTCCTCATATTATGTTTTGTGAGACTGCGTTTATGGCCAAAACATTTCTCGCATACGTCACATTTGAATTGTTTTTCACTAGTGTGTGTCATCATATGAATACTGAGATGACCCCTTTGACCAAAACATTTCTCGCATATGTCACATTTGAATCGTTTTTCACCAGTATGCGTCCTTATATGTTTACTAAGGTAATTCCTTCGACTGAACCTCTTCTCACAGATGTCACATTTATATGGTTTTTCACCGGTGTGTTTTCTCTTGTGAAGATATAGATCAGACTTCTTACTAAAATATTTCTCACAAATGTCACATTTATAAGGTTTTTCGCCAGTGTGTACTTTTGTATGTACATTTATGTCACCCTTCCGACTGAAACGTTTTTCACAAATGTTACATTTAAATGGTTTTTCACCTGTGTGTATCCTTTTATGTACATTTAAATCACTCTTTAGACGGAAACATTTTCCACAAATGTTGCATTTATGTGGTTTTTCACCAGTGTGCGTTAACATATGCAATTTTAGAACGTTTCCTTCCAAAAACAATTTTTCACAAATATTACATTTATATAGTTTTTCACCAGTGTGTCTTTTTATATGAATGTTTAGATGGCTACTGTAAGTGAAACTTTTATCACAAATGTCACATTTATATGGTTTTTCACCAGTGTGTGTCCTCAAATGAATATGTAAATTACGTTTATTGGCAAAAAATTTCTCACAGATATTACATTGAACTGGTTTTTCACCACATTTTAATTTATGCTCCTTAATTAATCTTTTCTCACAAATGTCACCTTTATATGGTTTTTTATCAGTGTGTGTTCTCACATGCCTGCTTAACCAACTTCTTCGCTTAAAACATTTCTCACAAATGTCACATTTATATGTTTTTTTACCAGTGTGTGTCCGCATATGTCCATTTAGGTTATCACTTCGACTAAAACGTCTTCCACAAATGCCACATTCAAATGGTTTCCCTCCAGAATGTGTCCTCATATGACGGTTTAGTTTACAACTTTGTTTGAATCTTCTCTCACAAATGTCACATTTGTATTTTTCATCTTTGTGCACATTTGTGTATGAATTAGGTGTGGTTTTTTGATTACAAACTTTATTATCAATCATATTCTTAGGCGGTATGCACGATCCGGGATTTGTATCATCAACATCATTGATAACCAATGTTTCATCATCCGATAAAAAAGCGAGTTTTTCCAAATAAGTTTTCCCGTTACCTGCATTTGAATCTTTGTCGTAAATATCTTCTGCACTGTGATCACTTGTGTAACTTTCAAATTCAGAACTTCTATTCATTAAACACTTTGATGGATGAATTTGCTTAGTTTCTACACTAAATGTATTTACATCCAAACTTTTCGACTCTAAAAAATCAGGTGGTACTTCTAGTTTTACTTCTTCACATGTTATTTCACTTTTAATATGTTCCGAATTATTCCAGTTCATTTCTATGCAATCTGGCACAGGTTGTATTCTCCGTTTAACATCATCTTCCTCTTTAATTAAATTTGGTTGGTACACCATTTTGATTGCTTTTATTATCAATATTTACTACTGAAAGTTTTACAATTTTTGGGATATTCTTATAAATTTTAAAAATACCGTTTCTGTTAACCATTTATAATTCCTAGTTACACTAAATTCGCAGACTGTCTAACATTATTTCTAAAAGTAACTAACTACACTGCACTGTTAATAATTGTTTTTATATTCATATGCATTATAATTTTTAGACATGCACTTGCACAAACGCTTTATTTGCAATCAGTTGAACTTCTTCTATTACATTCTCAATAATCCGTGGCTTATATTCCATCAACGATTGATTTGATGAATGATAACATTCACTGGTGGATTTGCAATGGCTCAGAAACCCAATGTAATACAAAACTGGTGAATATATGGTTCCTTAATGTGTGGTCACTGGTCATTCTACCAAACAAAACTGTAACGATAATTAATTAGCAAACTTCAGATAGTGTACACATGGCGGCTTAGTAGATCAAGTGCACCTCGGATATTTTCGTGTTGATTACGAGTGCTAGGTTCACAAAACATCAAATCAGAAACAGTTTTTTTTTTTTTTTTTTTAATGAAAATAACCCATAACCTTTATTTTCATTACTTATTTTTTAAAAAAGCTGGAAATTTACGCTTGTAATAGACCGGAGTGGCTGTCAAGCATTACCGCTATATGTTCAAGTGTAAACGCTACATGTAAGCGTTTGCGCGTAAAACTCATCATAAAGGTTTGCAATCTATTAAAACTATTAAAAGTTACAATTTAAAAAAAAACTTTCACCGACCTTTAACCTCATCCTCGTTCGCTTGGTCAGCAATTAAGGGCCAGGTTAAAGGTTGGTTAAGGTTTTCTGTTTTTCAAATGAATAGGATAAATTAAATGTAAGCCATAAATGTGTAATGGGTTACAACATTCATAAATTTGTTTACGCACAAACGCTTAGCTTCTATTACTGACCAAATAAATAACAACCAAGTTAAAGGTCGTTTAAGGCTTATTTTTTTAAGAAAACAAACCAGTATTTGCTGCGTAACAGTACTCTGAGATGTTGTAATGGAAGTAATGCAGAAAGAGGGCTTGGTGAACAAGCATAGAATTTCGTTCGTTACGCCAAAAGTAGGTAGTAGTGAACCTAACTTAATTTTCCACACCATCATATCCGAAGTACACTTGATCTACAAAGCCGCCTTGACATGCACCATATAAAGTTTACCCAGATGGCAATAAGATAACATCAAAACTGTTTATATTCAACAGGAGGAGCTTATCATCAACCTTCCATCAGATGAATAGTTGATGGAATATGTATCACTTTCTGCAACGGTCCGCTTTGAACTACGATGAGTCACATGAACTAACTACAAAATCGAATTATAATTATGTACTTGTTTTTGGCTGCAATACCAACACCAACTTCATTTTACAACTTTTTCTTACATTTGTGTACAGTATCTCACTAAATACTAAAAAGTACTTTGAAGCTTAATTAGTTCTAAAAGTTTATGACTGTCATTTAATTAAAACTAGATCATTTTATATTGCACGATCTTTTTATTTTCAGAAAATATATTTTGTTTGTATTTTATAAATTAAAATGAAAATAAAATATCTCAATGTAACTTACAGATCCCAAATTACTTTCAGAGTTGAAAATAAAAATTATTTTTATAATGTTATACCGGGTGTTTCATGTTTCTTAAATAATGCGAAAAATTCGGGAGATAATTCCTTATCGGGGTCTTTTATATAAAAATTTTTCCTTAGATGTTTCCTTTCGGAGTTACACCCCCCTAAAGGGTGGCGGTAAAATTAGGTTTTTATTTTATTTCTCAAATTTGGATAAACGTAGGAGAATGATATTCGGTAAATGTTTTATACTTATTAAAAGGTTTTCCCATAGTATAATTTTTAATCATCTTCCACCTTCGCCGGGGGCCAAAAAATGCGACCCCTGTTGGTTTTTATTTTATCAGAACTTTTTGGTGGGTTGAAATTTTGCAATTTAAATTTATTTTAAAAGTTTGATTTATTTAAATCTTTTTTTTTATTCTTTAACTTTTCTCTTAAAACCTACAGTTTTTGAGTAAAAAAATTGTATGAGTGAATATAAGCCATCAAATATTTCAATATAAAACTATTCATTTTGGTGGTTACCATGGTTTGTTTGTTCATATTGGGTAGAATTGACTAGGTACCCTAGAATTGACGAGTGTAATTCATTTTTTTCTGCGTCCGGCCAGGAAATCAGTTATTACCGATCAATTTTTAGGCTGGAAAATACATCTTTACTGGACTAGTCCAACAAAGTAGGTGGTTGCCATGGTGTTTTGTTGATTTGCGCTCATAGAATTTTGCGCTGTCAAACAAACGTCATTATACCAACAAGCGAGTTTTCAGCTGTAGTTTAAGTGATTGTTTAATTATGGATGGTGACGAAAGCGATTTTGTCAGTGGCGGACGCAGACAAAATATTGTACGTAACACAGCCGTAAAGTGTCTTTACTGGACACGTGTCCTTTCAGGACTCGCCTACGGCTCGTCCCAAAACTGTCACTCGTCCAGTAATGTACAACTTTCCGGACTTTTTACGTAAATAACTATTACGTTTACGCGGCGACAACGCTAAAACGCCCGTCAATTCTATATTCTACCCAATATGAACATAAACAAACCATGGTCACCACCAACATGAATCGTTTTATTGTATAGGATGTTTAATGGTCATGTACACTCATTTTATGTTTTACTAAAACACTGTAGGTTTTACGAAAAAAACTAAACAATAAAAAAAGGTTCTAAATAAATCAAACTTTAAAAAAATTTAATTGCAAAATTTCAACTCACCAAAAAGTTCTGATTAAAAAACCAACAGCTGTCGCACTTTTCAGCCCCCTGTAAAGGTGTGAGATGATTGAAAATATTACTATGGGAAACCTTTTAATAAGTATAAAACATCTACCGAATATCATTCTCCTACAATTATCTAAATTTGAGAAATAAAATAAAAACCTAATTTTACTGATCCCCTTTAGGGAGGTGTAACACCGAAAGAAAACGTCTAAGAAAAAAATTTTGCATAAAATTTATATAAGTCGCGCGACTTTGGTCGTCGTATGTGTGTACGCGTACATGCAATTGCTAGTACTTCACAAACGCGCGACTCGAGTCGCGCGACAGAAAACGCTCTGTGTGTGATAGGCCTAAGAATGTCAGGTCACAAAAGAAATTGCGGATTTCAGATTTCAGTATAGAAAAATAGCACAAGAAAAGAAAAATAAATTACGGGACATAATCGCAAAAAGCGGTAAGTTGGACAGTTTTGTAATAAAACAAACAGAATCGCAACAAAACATCCTCATGAAAAATCAATCGAAATAGAAATTACTACAGTTGTATGCTTACCAGACATTAAATAATACTTTATTTTTAAAATTTACTAATTTTTTTATGGGGGCCAGTGGCGTATCATCCTATGACGCAGATGATATGCCTGCACCACTATTGGGGACCCATTAGGATTTATTTCCCAAAATGTAGGTGTTTTTTTTTTAAGTTTAGATCGCAATTTTTTTTTCAGAAATATATATTTTATGGCCCCATATACAGACTTGCACCAGGGTCCCCGCTGATGGACGCCATTGACTGGGGCGTAGTCATATTTTCTGCCTAGTAGTGTCAACGAAGCAAATCCGGCTCTGATTACAGGGGCATTATTTACCCAGCAATTTAATTAACACTTTATTGTAATAATACAATTACTCAACATCTTATTTCAATACTTGTTATTGTTAATACGCCAACAATCAGCCAATGTTTCCGAAACGAATCAAACATTTTTCACAATTGCAGGTAACATTTTTTAAGCTTTTCAACATCGTTAGTATTCATATGAACATTTAAGATAAAACTCTGCTGTAAAAATTTCTCACAAATGTCACATTTCAATAAAAAAAAAAACAGTGTATGTGTCATATTAATTTATAATACATTTTTACGACAAAAACAATTACCATGTAGGTCACAATTTTATAGTATTTCACCGGTGTGTATTCTCATGTTTCGTAAGGTTGCTTTTATAGCCAAAACATTTCTCGCATGTGTCACATTTGAATCGTTTTTCACCAGTGTGTGTACTTATATGATTTTGACCGAACCGTTTCTCACACATGCAACATTCGATTGTTCATTACCAGTGTGTTTTCTCTTGTGAGCACTTAGATGAGACTTGTAATTAAAATATTTCTCACAAAAGTCACATTTATGAGGCTTTTCGCCAGTGTGTGTTCTTGTATGTTCATTTAAAGCACCCTTCCGACTGTAACGTTTCTCACAAAAGTTACATTCAAATGGTTTTTCACCTGTGTGTATCTTCATATGTACATTTAAATCACCCTTCGTACGGAAACATTTTTCACAAATGTTGCATTTATGTGGTTTTTCACTAGTGTGCGTTAACATATGCAATTTTAGAACGTTTCCTTCCAAAAACAATTTCTCACAAATATTACATTCGTATGGTTTTTCACCGGTGTGTCTTTTTATATGAATGTTTAGATTGCTACTGCAAGTGAAACTTTTATCACAAATGTCACATTTATATGGTTTTTCACCAGTGTGCGTTCTCAAATGAATATGTAAATTACGTTTATTGGCTAAAAATTTCTCACAGATATTACACTGTACTGGTTTTTCACCACAGTGAGTGTTTATATGACATTTTAATTTATGCTTCTTAATAAATCTTTTCTCACAAATGTCACATTTATATGTTTTTTTACCAGTGTGTGTCCGTATATGAAGATTTAACTCACTCTTCTGATTGTAACATATCTCACATATATCACATTTATATGTTTTTTTACCAGTGTGTGTCCGTATATGAAGATTTAACTCACTCTTCTGATTGTAACATATCTCACAAAAATCACATTTATATGTTTTTTTATCAGTATGTGTCCGTATATGAAAATTTAAACTACTCTTCTGATTGTAACATTTCTCACAAATATCACATTTATATGTTTTTTTACCAGTATGTGTCCACATATGTCCATTTAGGCTATCACTTCGACTAAAACATTTTCCACAAATGTCACATTTAAATGGTTTCTCTCCAGAATGTGTCCTTATATGACGGTTTAATTTATAACTTTGTTTGAATCTTCTCTCACAAATGTCACATTTGTATTTTTCATCTTTTTGCACATTTGTGTATGAAGTAGGTGTGTTTTTTTCATTACAAATTTTATTATTAATCATATTCTTAGGCTGTATGCACGATCCAAGATTTAAATCATCAACATCATTGATAACCAATGTTTCATCATCCGATAAAAAAGCGAGTTTTTCCAAACAAGTTTTTCCGTTACCTGCATTTGAATCTTTGTCGTAAATATCTTCTGCACTATGATGACTTGTGTAACTTTTAAATTCCGAACTAATATTCATTAAACACTCTGATGGATCAGTTTGCTTACTTTCTACACTAAATGTATTTATATCAAAACTTTTCGACTCTAAAAAATCAGGTGGTACTTCTAGTTTTACTTCTTCACATGTTATTTCACTTTTAATATCTTCCAAATTATTCCTGTTCATTTCTATGCAATCTGGCACGGGTTGTATTCTTCGTTTAACATCATCTTCCTCTTTAATCAAATTTGGTTGGTACACCATTTTGATTGCTTTTATTATCAATATTTACTACTGAAAGTTTTACAATTTTTGGGATATTCACTTATAAATTTTAAAAATACCGTTTCTGTTAACCATTTATAATTCCTAGTTACACTAAATTCGCAGACTGTCTAACATTATTTCTAAAAGTAACTAACTACACTGCCCTGTTAATAATTGTTTTTATATTCATATTCATTATAATTTTTAGACATGCACTTGCACAAACGCTTTATTTGCAATCAGTTGAACTTCTTCTATTACATTCTCAATAATCCGTGGCTTATATTCCATCAACGATTGATTTGATGAATGATAACATTCACTGGTGGATTTGCAATGGCTCAGAAACCCAATGTAATACAAAACTGGTGAATATATGGTTCCTTAATGTGTGGTCACTGGTCATTCTACCAAACAAAACTGTAACGATAATTAATTAGCAAACTTCAGATAGTGTACACATGGCGGCTTAGTAGATCAAGTGCACCTCGGATATTTTCGTGTTGATTACGAGTGCTAGGTTCACAAAACATCAAATCAGAAACAGTTTTTTTTTTTTTTTTTTTAATGAAAATAACCCATAACCTTTATTTTCATTACTTATTTTTTAAAAAAGCTGGAAATTTACGCTTGTAATAGACCGGAGTGGCTGTCAAGCATTACCGCTATATGTTCACGTGTAAACGCTACATGTAAGCGTTTGCGCGTAAAACTCATCATAAAGGTTTGCAATCTATTAAAACTATTAAAAGTTACAATTTAAAAAAAAACTTTCACCGACCTTTAACCTCATCCTCGTTCGCTTGGTCAGCAATTAAGGGCCAGGTTAAAGGTTGGTTAAGGTTTTCTGTTTTTCAAATGAATAGGATAAATTAAATGTAAGCCATAAATGTGTAATGGGTTACAACATTCATAAATTTGTTTACGCACAAACGCTTAGCTTCTATTACTGACCAAATAAATAACAACCAAGTTAAAGGTCGTTTAAGGCTTATTTTTTTAAGAAAACAAACCAGTATTTGCTGCGTAACAGTACTCTGAGATGTTGTAATGGAAGTAATGCAGAAAGAGGGCTTGGTGAACAAGCATAGAATTTCGTTCGTTACGCCAAAAGTAGGTAGTAGTGAACCTAACTTAATTTTCCACACCATCATATCCGAAGTACACTTGATCTACAAAGCCGCCTTGACATGCACCATATAAAGTTTACCCAGATGGCAATAAGATAACATCAAAACTGTTTATATTCAACAGGAGGAGCTTATCATCAACCTTCCATCAGATGAATAGTTGATGGAATATGTATCACTTTCTGCAACGGTCCGCTTTGAACTACGATGAGTCACATGAACTAACTACAAAATCGAATTATAATTATGTACTTGTTTTTGGCTGCAATACCAACACCAACTTCATTTTACAACTTTTTCTTACATTTGTGTACAGTATCTCACTAAATACTAAAAAGTACTTTGAAGCTTAATTAGTTCTAAAAGTTTATGACTGTCATTTAATTAAAACTAGATCATTTTATATTGCACGTTTTTTTTATTTTCAGAAAATATATTTTGTTTGTATTTTATAAATTAAAATGAAAATAAAATATCTCAATGTAACTTACAGATCCCAAATTACTTTCAGAGTTGAAAATAAAAATTATTTTTATAATGTTATACCGGGTGTTTCATGTTTCTTAAATAATGCGAAAAATTCGGGAGATAATTCCTTATCGGGGTCTTTTATATAAAAATTTTTCCTTAGATGTTTCCTTTCGGAGTTACACCCCCCTAAAGGGTGGCGGTAAAATTAGGTTTTTATTTTATTTCTCAAATTTGGATAAACGTAGGAGAATGATATTCGGTAAATGTTTTATACTTATTAAAAGGTTTTCCCATAGTATAATTTTTAATCATCTTCCACCTTCGCCGGGGGCCAAAAAATGCGACCCCTGTTGGTTTTTATTTTATCAGAACTTTTTGGTGGGTTGAAATTTTGCAATTTAAATTTATTTTAAAAGTTTGATTTATTTAAATCTTTTTTTTTATTCTTTAACTTTTCTCTTAAAACCTACAGTTTTTGAGTAAAAAAATTGTATGAGTGAATATAAGCCATCAAATATTTCAATATAAAACTATTCATTTTGGTGGTTACCATGGTTTGTTTGTTCATATTGGGTAGAATTGACTAGGTACCCTAGACTTGACGAGTGTAATTCGTTTTTTTCTGCGTCTGGCCAGGAAATCAGTTATTACCGATCAATTTTTAGGCTGGAAAATACATCTTTACTGGACTAGTCCAGCAAAGTAGCTGGTTGCCATGGTGTTTTGTTGATTTGCGCTCATAGAATTTTGCGCTGTCAAACAAACGTCATTATACCAACAAGCGAGTTTTCAGCTGTAGTTTAAGTGATTGTTTAATTATGGATGGCGACGAAAGCGATTTTGTCAGTGGCGGACGCAGAAAAAATATTGTACGTAACACAGCCGTAAAGTGTCTTTACTGGACACGTGTCCTTTCAGGACTCGCCTACGGCTCGTGCTCGTCCCAAAACTGTCACTAGTCCAGTAATGTACCACTTTCCGGACTTTTTACGTAAATAACTATTACGTTTACGCGGCGACAACGCTAAAACGCCCGTCAATTCTACATTGTACCCAATATGAACGTCGTAGGCATAATGTGAAATCCGGCATTTTATAAAAAGCCGGCAAAACGAGCAAATTATGACTTTTTCTTAGACTCATACATTTGTATTCATACAAAAAAAAAGCTTTAACCAACCTTTGACCTGACCCTCATTCATTTGGTCAGTAGTAGAGGGTCAGGTTAAAGGTTGGTTAAAGTTTTTATTTTAAAGAAATAATAAAAATGAAGCTAATAGTTTTGTGCCTAGGCGTTTTATAAAATGCCGGATTTCACATTTTGCCTACGACATGAACATAAACAAACCATGGTAACCACCAAAATGAATCGTTTTATTTTAGAATATTAATTTAATGGTCATGTTCACTCATTTTATGTTTTACTCAAACACTGTAGGTTTTACGAGAAAAACTAAACAATAAAAAAAGGTTCTAAATAAATCAAACTTAAAAAAAAAATTAAATTGCAAAATTTCAACTCACCAAAAAGTTGATTAAAAACAGCTGTCGCACTTTTCAGCCCCCTGTAAAAGTGAGAGATCATTGAAAATATTACTGTGGGAATCCTTTTAAATAAGTATAAAACATCTACCGAATATCATTCTCCTACAATTATCTAAATTTGAGATATAAAATAAAAATTTAATTTTACTGATCCCCTTTAGGGAAGGCGTAACACCGAAAGGGAACGTCTAAGGATAAAATTTTACATAAAATTTATATAATTTTCGATAAGGAATCACCTCTCGATTTTTTTGCATTATTTAAAAAATACCCTGTATATCATAATTTATGTAACGTTATATAACATAACAATTCATATTTTTATTATAACATTATGTAACGAAAACAATTAATAAATAACGTTATACAATAACGTAACGATTTAAAACGTTATTCCATCCCTGCTTCTAACCCTAACAAATATGGTATACAGATATTACAGGGGCATTATTTACCCAGCAATTTAATTAACACTTTATTGTAATAATACAATTACTCAATATCTTATTTCAATACTTGTTATTGTTAAAACGCCACAATCAGCCAATGTTTCCGAAACGAATCAAACATTTTTCAGAATTGCAAGTAACATTTTTTTAGCTTTTCAACAACGTTACTATTTATATGAACATTTAAGATAAAACTCTGCTTTAAACATTTCTCACAAATGTCACATTTCAATAAAAAAACCAGTGTATGTGTCATATTAATTTATAATACATTTTTACGACAAAAACAATTACCACATAGGTCACAATTTTATAGTATTTCACCGTTGTGTATTCTCATGTCTCGTAAGATTGCTTTTATAGCCAAAACATTTCTCGCATGTGTCGCATCTGAATCGTTTTTCACCGGCGTGTCCTCATATGAACGTCGAGATTGACCCTTTGACCGATCCATCTACCACAGATGTCACATTTGAATCGTTTTTCACCAGTGTGTGTCCTTATATGATTACTGAAGTGACTCCTTTGACCGAACCGTTTCTTACAGATGCCACATTCGATTGTTCGTTAACAGTGTGTCTTCTCTTGTGAACATTTAGATGAGACTTGTAATTAAAGTATTTCTCACAAATGTCACATTTATAAGGCTTTTCGCCAGTGTGTGTTCTTGTATGTTCATTTAAAGCACCCTTCCGACTGTAACGTTTCTCACAAACGTTACATTCAAATGGTTTTTCACCTGTGTGTATCTTCATATGTACATTTAAATAACCCTTTTGAAAAAAACTTCTTTCACAGATGTTGCATTTATGTGGTTTTTCACCAGTGTGTGTCCTTTTATGGTCATCAAGATGACTCCTTTGACTGTACCGTTTCTCACAGATGCCACATTCCAATTGTTCATTACCAGTGTGTTTTCTCTTGTGAACATTTAGATGAGACTTGCGACCAAAGTATATCTCACAAATTTCACACTTATAAGGCTTTTCGCCAGTGTGTGTTCTTGTATGTAAATTTAAATGACCCTTCCGACTGTAACTTTTCTTACAGATGTTACATTTATGTGGTTTTTCACCAGTGTGTGTCAACATATGCAACTTTAGGGAGTATCCTTCCACGAAACATTTCTCACAAATATCACATTTATATGGTTTTTTACCAGGGTGTGTCAGTATGTGTTCATTTAGGGAATCACTTCGATTAAAACATTTTCCACAAATGCCACATTTAAATGGTTTCTCTCCAGAGTGTGCCCTCATATGACGGTTTAGTTTATAATTTTGTCTGAATCTTCTCTCACAAATGTCACATTTGTATGATTTTTCATCTCTGTGCGCATTTATGTATAAACTGGGTGTGCTTTTTTGATTACAAACTTTATTATTAATCATATTCTTAGGCTGTATGCAGGATACGAGATTTAAATCATCAACATCATTGATAACCGATGTTTTATCATCCGATTTAAAAGTGAGTTTTTCCAAATAAGTTTTCCCTTTACCTGCATTTGAATCTTTGTCGTAAATATCTTCTGCACTGTGATCACTTGCGTAAGTTTTAAATTCCGAACTACAATTCATTAAACACTCTGATGAATTAGTTTGCTTTGTTTCTACACCAGAAGTATTTATTTCACAACTTTCCGACTCTAAAAAATCAGGTACTTCTAATTTTACTTCTTCAAATGTTGTTATTTCACTTTTACTATCTTCCACGTTATTCCAGTTCATTTCTATGCAATCTGGCACTGGTTGTATTCTTCGTTTAACATCATCTTCCTCTTTAATCAAATTTGGTTGGAACATTCTTTTGTTTACTTTTATAATTATTTACTTAAAAGTTTGGGAATTTCGCATATTTGTTTAAAAATAAAGATACGCCCGTTTCAGTTAACTATTTATGGCATTTATTGCTTATTTAAACATCTAACGAGCAACGGCAATCTTCAAGCTGCGATAATCAGAATGGCGTCGTAGTAGATCAAGTGTATTTCGAATGTTCTGAAGTCAAATATGAGTGTTAGGGTTAGGATCACAAATACCGTGTTTTCTTAAAAAAAAAAATTTAATCAACCTGACCACCATTTATTTGGTCAGTAATAGAGGTTAGGTAAAGCTTCTTTTTTTAATAAGTAATATAAATGAAAGTGATAGTTTTTAGTTTTTTTTTAATTATAAAAAGGCTTTTACCAACCCTTAACCTGATTCCCACTTGGTGTTTGTGAACTATCTGAGGTACGCTTGATCTACTAGGGTGAGATGTAATTTAGCCAAACTAGGACAAAAAATGAAAAACCAGGATATTTTTGCACTTTTGAAACAGGGCATTTTTTATCGAAAAAATGTAGCGTCAAAAACTCGTAGGGAAAAAATAAAATTGTAACTTTCTTGTTTTTCTTTCAATTGTTCCAAAATTACCACTGTCTATCTTCATAGCCTACTCAAAAATATTCGGTTGCTCTAAAAATGTACAATAAAATCTCGTAATATATCAGTTTTAGTTATAAAACATGTTTTGAATGTTTTAGAAAGACAATCAAATTTTTTACAAGACTATGTAATAGTATATTACATACCGGGCGGGGAAGTGGATCATTACAGCCCAAGAATTATAGAATACAAGATTACGTCATGCGCATGCCGACCATTTTGAAATGACGTAGAGTGTGATGTAGCCTGCAAAGTAAACAACACAAAACTATTGTGATTTGATGTGTTAAGGTGAATGACAAGTGAATGTGATTAAATAAAAAGTGTTTCAGCCACTAATAAAAGTATTTGGAGTTATATAAACAATTTGAAAGAACTATTAGTAATTAAAACATAAAGAAAAATGAGATGTGCTGTATTTAATTGTTCAAACAACAATGACTACAAAAACAATGGTATCAGATTCTATAGTTTTCCGAAAGACCCTGCGTTATTGAAAACATGGATTCATTTTTGTAAACGCAAAGACAAATTTAATCATGTTACATCACGAATTTGTTTTCTTCATTTTAATCCAGACGATGTACAAAGGAATCTGCAATTTGAAATGGGTAAGATATTACTTATTTTGCGTGAAAATAAATACACACGAAGTATTTATGTAATATATGATTTTAGGATTATGTAAAAACAATAGATACCGATTGAAGCCAGGGACTGTTCCAAGTATATACATTGATTAATTCAATAAAATTATAAATTAAACAAAAAACTTTTATTTTATTTATAAAATACATTTTATATCGCCAGAATACTGAAATATTTGTATCATTCGCATATTTGCTCACAAGAATGGTACTATTATGTCATTTTTGTATTGCTCATGCATATACTGGCATCACGCGTGACGTACATGCGAGTTTGAAACTCGGGAAGGCGTAATCTTGTATTCTATAATTCTTGATTACAGCCGAGTGCTAGGGTTAGATGCCCGAGGCGCGAAGGCGCCGAGGGCATCTATAGCACGAGGCTCGAATGATCCTTCCCGTGAGGTATGTATACTATTTTACTCACAATCGGTTAGTAACTCTAGATAAGTGTCAAATAATATTAATTTTTATCATAATTTGATAAATTATTTCAACAAAAAGATCTGCGAGACCGTTGCTAGGGAATATAACAAGTTTGTTGTCGTTGCTAGGAAATATAACAAGTTTGTTGATTCTGACAGATAGATACTTATTTTGTCAGTTTATACGGTATTTTTATTAATTGTCTTTGTATTTTTACAAATATTATGTCCGATAATGAATTTGAATGTACTCCACCAGAACTGCGAGAAGCTGCAGAAAAAGCTACTGAAGGCATGATTCCAGAAAAAAGCAGGGCGAGATACGAAAACACTTAACGATGTATATAGTAAGTGGTGCGTGACTAAAAGTGTGTATGTGGAGCATACCTCTGAAATGGTACTCTACGTATTTTTCTGAATTAGCTAAACAAAATAAAGCCTCCATAAATACGAGTCGTTTGTTCTTTATTTATTTTAAAAATCATGTTTTAATGCAATTTGATTTACAAAAATGAAAGTGACAGATAAACTAGCCGGGAATGAAAGTAACAGATAAACTAGCCGGGAATGATCATTCCCGGCTAGTTTATCTGTCACTTTTCCAGCTAGCCGGGAATGGGTCGTTTCCCGACTGTTTTAAAGGGTACAAATGCACACATTACCAACCGATTATAAGTAAAAACATATACGGTGTTGTATTTAAGAAAATTAAGTTAACGATGTTTAAATTTTCACCAAGTTTGACCAAGCCTAAAAAACGCCCTCTATGATATTTTTATAATGCATTTGTTGCAAAGTGTTAATCATTAAATAAAAAGATAAAGGAAGAAGCATTTTGGCAATCTTGAGGCGTTCAAAAAAGCCTCCCAATATGGCGGATGCATAACCGCTTCTCAGTGGCGTATCTAACATTTTTAAATGAGGCGCCTAGTGCTAAAGTGGCCTAACCCACAAAATCGCAAATTTTGAGTTATCAGTACCAATGTATAGTACAGATTGATAACTACCAACTGCTTAAAGCCCAACTTTAATTTCCCCTTGTAAATGCGTCCGAATAATTTACTGTTTTTCCAAAGCAATTGTAGCCGAAATCACAATTTTGTGGGTTTGGCACTACTGTGTGCATCAAACGTCGAAAGTTTAAAGCATAACCAACTATAAAAGTGTATTATTAATTTGTAAGTGTAGGTTTAAAAATATAAAAACAAGCTGAACTTGTGGCTATAAAATATTTTCCGTCAGAAATTTTCCAGCAAAACTAATAAATAGTTTTATGTTTGAAATAGTATCATTTTGATAATTAATTATCAAAAACAAAATTTAAACTAATCTGACAAAAACCATTTCAGTTGTTTTATTGTTGGGAGCGTATCGGTTACGTTATGTGTTATGTGAATGCTGCCACTGTAAATAGGCCTAGTAGTCGCAGATAGTAGTTCAAAGCAATCGAATATTAGTTATAGCTGTTTTGTAAATGTTGATCATTTTAACTTGCAATATTTATGACAAATATGTGCGATGATAATTTTAAATCTGTGGTGCCTGAACAAACTGTGAACAGCAATGAAATAGCTCAAAATAGCGAAGGTGATAATTTTTTTCAATACATTGAAAACGGAGAGAATTCCAAAGTTAATGTGGCACTTGGTTGTAGTAAAATATCATTGTCTAGTACAACTAAACCTACCACAAATATTAAAACAGAAAGAGACGATCATGATTCGTGTGCAGTGTTCTATTCATCAACATGGTCGCAACTGAAAGATAATTCACCGCAAAGTGATGAAGTTAAACTAGAAATTGTCGAACTGAATAAAACAGAAAATGAAGATACTGCAAGTAGCTTTATAAGCGATTATGAGATACACAAACCAAACAATTCATTTTATTTTGTTGATATTAATAACTTGAATGTTACATTGAACAAAACGAACGAAAATGAAAAGGATAATGTAATTGTAGTAGAATCGTTGGATCAAAAATGCAGTAAAAATTCAATTGTTTGTAAAATATGCCAAGAATATTGTAATAGTGCAGCTTCATTGAGAGAACATCTTAAGTGCCACCTTGGTGAGAAACCTATGTATGTATGTGAAATTTGCAATTCGTGTTTCACACAAAAGCGTGTGATGAAACAACATTTACGTGTTCATGCCGACAACAAGGTCTACAGTTGTAACTTATGTAAGAAATCTTTTAAGGGCAGCCGCTCAATAAAAGGACACTTAACGATTCATACCGGTGGAAATCCTTTGAAATGTGACGTTTGCAAAAAAGAGTTCACAAACAAACAATCATCAAAAAGACATTTGATGTCCCATACGACTTTAGAAAGCGATTGTCATGTGAATTCACTTGTAGAAACTGGAAGTGATATTTTTTCCTATAACTGCAAGGAGTGTTCAAAATTTTGTGTCAACAATTATGACCTTAAGAGACACATGAGAACACATACTGGAGAAAAACCGTTCGAGTGTAAAATTTGCAACAAACGTTTTACCGAACGTAACAGTATGAATAGACATGTAAGAATTCACGCTGGTGAAAAGCCTCATACATGCGATGTTTGCAATAGGAGTTTCGCTGAAAGTGCGAATCTAAAATCGCACATGACTACGCACAGTGTCGAAAAACCATACGTGTGTGATATTTGCAACAAACGTTTTCCCCAACGCAACAGCATGAATAGACATGTAAGAAGTCATGCCGGTGAAAAGCCTCATACATGCGATGTTTGCAATAGGAGTTTCAGTGGAAGTACGAATCTAAAATTACACATGACTACGCACAGTGTCGATAAACCATACGTGTGTGAAATATGCAACAAAAGTTTCAACAGAAATTCTCATCTGACGATGCATATGCGCCTTCACAGTGGCGAAAGACTGTATAAGTGCAAACAGTGTGACAAATTTTATTTAAAACGCTCAGATTTGCATTCTCATGTGAGGATACACAGTGGTAAAAAACCATATAGCTGTGACGTTTGCAACAAACGTTTTAGAGTGAACAGCACGCTGAAAGCTCACATAAGAACGCACACTGGTGAAAAACCATATCAATGTAAAACCTGTAAAAAGAGTTTTAGTCAGCTCAGCATATTGAAACGACATGCGAGGAGAATTCACACCTACGAATGCCCTTGAGTGCTCCACACACTGGTGCGGTGGCGGTGGCGATAATATACAGGGTGTCCCAAATTCGAGTAAATGCATGGGGATCTCGCTTATCTGAAGAGCTACGAGGTCAGTTAAATTAGGGCAAAGTTGCGAAATTCGATGCTCATCAAATATCTGCAAAGAAAATTTTCATAGCTGTCTTAGTTCTAAAGTTATTCAAGAAAAATAGAAAAAATTGATTTTCGTTTTTTGGCTCTATTTCCGACACTTTTTAAGATATCAACAATCTCCAAGCAATTCCCCATGGCAACTTCTTACGCTTTATATTTTGAGATAACATAGAATTTCCAACAACGTTTCGTCTCTTCAGAACCATCATCAACTTCATTTTTTTAAATACGGCAAATAAATTTTAATCTCATAGTCAGATAGCATTTTGTCTTCCGATTTCAATGATATATGACACTTTAAATCTAAAATGATATTTTACCACAAAAATTTGAAAAAAACTCATTTTGTCCAACTTTTGAATAAAATGATCTTGTACAAAAAAAAAAGCAAAATAAAAAACAAAATATTTTTTTGTTTTGTTGTTGTTTTGTTAAAACTGTCACTTTGACATTAATATGATCGTGATTGATTGTATAATTTGCAACCAGCTAGAAATTCTTTGATATTTGTGCTTTTGTTCGCAATTTTTATTTTTCACCATGTTCTGGTAGTACATTTTAAATTTATTTATTCATTCGCTATGGCTTCGTGTATTGCGGGGTATTGTTAAATTAATTTTCGTCAATTATGGAAAATAAAATGTGATACAAATATTTTATTGTAATTGATTTTAATGAAGTATTGAATAAATTGTTGAAAATTAAAAAGCATGCCATGAGAAAACAAAATTTTGTGTATATTATGACATTTCTCGAATTCCTTAAGGAGTGTTGATTGTCATATTTAATTAAGAACAAACACAAATTCAAAGAATTTCTTGCTGTTTGCAAATTATACAATTAATCACGATCATATTAATGTTAAAGTGACAGTTTTAACAAAACAAAAAAACAAAAATATTGTTTTGTTTTTTATTTTACTTTTTTTTGTACAAGATCATTTGACTCAAAAATCAAACAAAATGAGTTTTTCTCAAATTTTTGTGGTAAAATATCATTTTAGATAATTAGTGTCATATATCATTGAAATCGGAAGACAAAATGCTATCCGACTATGAGATAAAAATTTTTTCGCCATATTTAAAAAAATGAAGTTGATGATGGTTCTGAAGAGACGAAACGTTGTTGGAAATTCTATGTTATCTCAAAATATAAAGCGTAAGAAGTTGCCATGGGGAATTGCTTCCAGATTGTTGATATCTTAAAAAGTGTCAGAAATAGGGCCAAAAAACGAAAATCAATTGTTTCAATTTTTCTTGAATAACTTTAGAACTAAGACAGCTATGAAAAATTTCTTTCTGGATATTTGTTGAGCATCTAATTTCCCAACTTTGCTTTAATTTAACCGACCTCGTAGCTCTTAAGATAAGCGAGATCCCCATGCATTTACTCGAATTTGAGACACCCTGTATAAGCTACGGTACCAAATTTTAGAAGCCACACTGGTATAAAATCATATGAATGTGACGGACACGGTCAACTAGGCAACAGGGACTTAAAATTTTTTGCATGCTCATGTTAGCGTACGATTTGGCCAATTGTTTTGTATATAATGGTAAAACATACTTTCGAAGAATTATGTGACACATCAAAATTTCTAGAATCACATGATGTCTGACTACACTTTCCTTACTTGCAGCACTAAATTCACAAAAATAACAATAAGTTTTATTTGTTGTTAAGTCCTGAGGCTTATGAGTATTTTTTTGTATGTCTATCCAAATTATAACTTTTACTAAAGGTTTTTTGACACACAGTACAGACATATTTTAAACTGAGAGGATTTTCATGTTTCCATTTCTTATGTGATAGTAAAGCAAATACATTTTGAAAACTTTTTCCACATTGTTCACATATCACATCATAATCCATACAATTTTGGTTACTGTTAGAGGTCCCTGGAATTTTCTCATTAGGTACAGGGCCCATGAATTTTTTTAAAGTAATAAGTATATTAAATGTTTATACCCCTAATTTAAATTACTTTCCAATACTACATACCTTCAGAAAACATTCGAAACCCATAAATAAATAACAATTAGCACTTAACATTAATAATTTACGATATTTGCAAATTTGTTAAACAGCACGGATGCAAAAAACTGACCACAGCAATCATAAAAAATAACGGCAAAGATAGTGTCTTAAATTGTGACAGCCCAGAGGCAATAAAAAATAGAAAGGTGATGTGTAGGTCAAGAAATGTATAAATCCTTTAGACAAGGGAAAAAGAGAACTGGTTTTAGAAATTATAAGGCAGTGGCTAAAAACTATATTCATTTATTATTATCCTGTATTTTTTGCTGTAACTCGTAAATTTTCAATTGATATAGAAGTAATTTATTTATCACACATTATGTTACATCTAAGCAGTTAATATTTGTCCTTTTGAATGTTAAAAGTTTCTCATTTTTTTATTTTTATTAAAAGTATTGTTAAACATATTAGATATTTTAATATTTTAAGCACCAAAAGACATGTTTTTATTTGTTTTTTTGCTTTAGTATAACGTTTTTCATAACCCAAGTATGTTTTTAATTAAATCATTTTGTTTTATTTATTTTCACTTCAAAAGTATCAACTTTTAGTTCACGCTCATTTAAATTATAAGTTCGCGCCAATTTAAATGGCTCGGGCATATTCGGGAAAATTCGTGGGTGTGCTCCGTTCTGTATTTCCACTCCCCAGCATTGAATAAAAAGGTAAAGGAAGCAGCATTTTAGCGATCTTAAGGCGTCCGAAAAGGCTTCTCAATATGGCGGATCCATGTTTCCGCTTCTCAGTGGCGTATTTAACATTTTTAAATATGTATTGAATAATGTAAATATTTGCTTTGTTTTGACTTGAGCCTGTTATTTACTTATTTATATCTTGTTTCGTGGTTGAGGGAATTAAAAAGACGACAGCATTTTTCAATATTTGGATTGTTTATTATGCGAGTTAAAAATATGCTGTACACAAATGCACGCCACTGATATGACATACCATTTTGACAGACCACATAAAATTTTCAATACGTGATTACACTACAAAATATTAATATCTACTTACCTATGACATGTAGGTAATCCTTTGATCTTCAACATTTTTTGATCTAGTAAGACTACAAGATCTGCTACTAACCACTGTAGCATACAAAACTTAAATTTCTTGACTGTTTGACCTGTCAAAATCATCGAATAAAAAGATAAAGGAAGGAGCGTTGTAGCGATACTAAGGCGTCCAGGTTAGCCTCTCAATATGGCGGATGCATGTTTCCGCTTCTCAGTGGCCTAAATATGTATTGATTAATGTAAATGTTTGCTTTGTTTTAAATTGAGTCTGTTATTTACTTAATTAATTCTTGTTTCGTGGTTGAGGGAATTAAATAAACGACAGCATATATCTATATTTGGATTGTTTATTATGAGAGTTAAAAAATATGCTGTACACAAATGCACGCCACTGATATGACATACCATTTTGACAGACCACATCAAATTTTCAATACGTGATTACACTACAAAATATTAATGTCTACTTACCTATGAAACGTAATCTTTAAATCTTCAACATTTTTTGACCTAGTAAGACTACAAGATCTGCAGCTAACCATTGTAGCACACAAAACTCTAAATATCTTGACTGTTTGACCTGTCAAAACCGGCCGCCATCAGAGGTCATTTATGTCGTCATTTCCGTCGCCGCTCAAACGCTGAAGTATAGTATTAAAAGCTCCTTCCTTTATCTTTTTATTCAATGTTCAAAACCGGTCGCCATCAGAGGCCTTTTATGTCGTCATTTCCGTCGCCGACAAACGCTGCAGTATATCATTAAAAGCTCCTTCCCTTATCTTCTTATTCAATGGTTCAAACACACGTGTAGCTCACTGTTCGCTCTGTGAGTAGCGAATCCAAAATGCGCTCCCAAACATGTCGACTAGGGATTGGAAAACCGGACGGAAATCTCAAAACCGGTTATCGGTGAAAAATTTGACAAGTAACCGGTTAACCGGTTATTTTTTTAAACATGGAAAACAGATTTGATTGAAAATGATATATTTTTGGTGCATATACCCTCAAAAAAAAAGAGTCAGATATTTCATTTGACAAAAAAAATGTTTATTTTTATCAAAATAAATTTAACAAAATAAAAAACAAAATATTCTTCACAAAAAAAAACAACATAACATGCAGTTTTATTTTACTCTATTTTATTTTTAAAATATGCCCTAAAAAAATAAAATTCAAGGAATATTTTATCCACAATAACTTGTTTGTCCTGATGTTATTTCCCTGTTGATGTAGACTTATAGACAGAAGGTGTAAACAGGTCAATTCTTAGAAGTACCCTCCCTAAGCTGATAACGGTTAATTAGCTACAAAAGCAGAAATCCCCATAATATCTTGCCACAAACTATACCAGTTGTATAGTCTATTTCAAGATAGTTTAACCTGCTAATAACAGCATTATCTATTTACTACTAAACTTGTCAGATTGAAACTTGGCGCCAAATTTAAACGAAAATAGCAAAAAATTCGAAAAACCGGTTAATTGAGATGGAATAACCGGTTATCGGTTATCGAATAAAGGCTCCGGTTATCGGTTAACCGGTTTTCCAATCCCTAATGGCGACCGCTACTCAACTGTTGTGAAGTAGCAGTTGTTACTTATAAGACGTTTTCGGATTCGGAGCAGTTACGTCCGCTGAATGCGACCACGGTAAATAGTAGTTCAAAGCAATCCATCATGAGTGACGTTTGACCTATAGCTGTTTGGTAAATGTTGATCATTTTAACTTGCAATATTTATGACAAATATGTGCGATGATAATTTTAAATCTGTGGTGCACGAACAAACTGTAAACAGCAATGAAATAGCACAAAACTGCGAAGGTGACTTTTTTTTTCAAAATATCGCAAGTGAAAATTCCAAAGTAAATGTGGCACAAGGTTGTAGTAAAATATCATTGTCTAGTACAACTAAACCTACCACAAATATTAAAACAGAAAGAGACGATCATGATTCGTATTCAGTGTCCTATTCATCAACATTGCCGCAAATGGAAAATAATTCACCGCAAAATGATGAAGTTAAAGTAGAAATTGTCGAACTGAATAAAACAGAAAATGAAGATACTGCAAGTAGCTTTATCGACGATTATGAGAAACATGATTCGTATTCAGCGTTCTATCCATCAACATGGTCGCAATTGGAAGATAATTCACCGCAAAGTGATGAAGTTAAAGTAGAAATTGTCGAACTGAATAAAACAGAAAGTGAAGATGCTGCAAGTAAAACAGAAAGTGAAGATACTGCAAGTAGCTTTACCAGCGATTCTGAGGATACTGCAAGTAGCTTTACCAGCGATTCTGAGGATACTGCAAGTAGCTTTACCAGCAATTCTGAGGAACACGAACCAAACAATTCGTTTTATTTTGTTGACATTAATAACTTGAATGAAACAAACAAAAATGAAAGCGTTAATGTAATTTCAGCTGAATGGTTGGATCAAAAATGCAGTGACAATACAAATGTTTGTAATCTATGCCGAAAACGTTTTCCTAACAAAGCTTCATTGAGGCATCATTTTAAGTGCCACATTGGCAAAAAACCTAAGTACGTGTGTCAAATTTGCAATTCGGGTTTCACACAAAAGCGTGTGATGAAACAACATTTACGTGTCCATGCCGACAACAAGGTCTACAGTTGTAACTTATGTAAGAAATCTTTTAAGGGCAGCAGCTCAATAGAAAGGCACTTAACGATTCATACCGGCAAAAATCCTTTGAAATGTGACGCTTGCAAAAAAGAGTTCACAAACCAAACAACATCAAAAATCCATCTGATGTTTCATGCGACCTTGAAACTTGTAGAAACTGGTAATGATGTTTTATTGTATAATTGCAAGGATTGTTCAAAAGGTTTCATCGACAGTTATTATCTCGATAGACACATGAAAACACATACTGGAGAAAAACCGTGTACTGTTGAAAAACTGTACCAGTGTGAGTTTTGCGGCAAATGTTATGCTCATATTTATACACTGGATATACATATGAGACTTCACACTGGTGAAAGGCCTTATACATGTGATGTTTGTAATAAGAGTTTCGCTATTAGTTCGAATTTAAGATCGCACCTATTCACGCATAGAACGGAAAAACCATACGTGTGTGACATATGCAACAAACGTTTCAACAGAATTTTTCTTCTGAAGAGGCATATGCGACTTCATACAGGTGAAGGAGTGAATAAGTGCAACCAGTGTGACAAAGTTTATCTAAGAATCTCAGATTTGCGTGTTCATATGAGGACACATACCGGTGAAAAATATAAATGTTACATTTGTGAACAAGGTTTTACTCAGCTCGGCACGTTGAAACGACATGCGAAGAGAATGCATACCGACGAATTCCCTTAAGGCTACACACGCACATGCGAATTACGGTCGCCGCGATTAAAATATCGCAGTCGTAAGCAGTGATGTAAAATTGCCGTAATTTAAAATTTTGGTAAATTACGGCAGTATTACCAATTTTGATTCTCTGGTATTTTTTTGTTATGATTGGTAATTTGCGATTGTAATTTACCACTTGAATTCTGGGTAATTTATGCTTGTAAGGGACCGGCGTGGCTGTCAGGTATTAACGCTTTGTTCACGTGTTTAAACGCTACGTTCACATGTAAGCGTTTGGGCGTAAAACTCATCACAAAGGTTTTTGCAATCCATTAAAAATTACAATTAAAAAAAACTTTCACCGACCTTTAACCTCATCCTCGTTCGCTTGCTCAATAATAAAGGGTCCAGGTTAAAGGTTGGTTAAGGTTTTCTGTTTTTCAAATACATAGGATAAATGAAATGTAGGCCATAAATGTGTAATGGGTTACAACCTTCATAAATACTTTTACGCACAAACGCTTACAAGTGAACACAAGCGATCATATGACAGCCACGCCGGTCCCTTACAAGCATAAATTACCGAATTCTGTATTTAATAAGTAATAACTTAATCGTTACTAGATATATTTTAATATTTATTTCTTTTTTTGATTGAGTTAGTGCAGTTTACTTTATACATCTATATTTGAGACATAAATATTCCATCATTTAATTTTTATTGGATTTTTACTAATAAATGTGCTTTGACAGTTCTGGTCCAAAAGCAAATCTTTAATAACTTTATCTTAACCCAATTTATTTTAATTTTTATTGAAGTTTACGATTACCTAGGTACTGTATACTGCAGAAATTAATTTTGTTTGTCATAAGAACAATATTGTTCAGTTTTTATTGTAATTCATAATTACAGAACGCAACCTACTTAACACGTTGCGCCTACGTAGGTATGCAATGTGCTGAACAAAACGCCTACTTCCTGGAATAATTGTTTATTCTGATATAATTTTTTATTATTCGAGGATCAAATTATTTTGACATTTAATGCTGTTAAACCTAATTATTAAAGAAATTGGTTTTAAACATAAAAAGTTAAACATCAATCAAGTGCTTTGGCACTAAAATTTTATGAAATCATAAAGTGGAGTTTACTGCTTTGGCCTGTAAACGACTCAGTTCTATAATTTTTTTAAAAATCTGACCAAAAGTAACTAAGGAAAAAAGAGGACAAAAAGATCGGGACAAAAGAGGGCATATTCTTTTTAAAAGAGATATTCTGGCAACCCTATACCGGGTGATTCAGTTTGACTGTCGCACCCCTATAACTTTGTAAGTATTGAAAATAACCCCAACAAACCTTATATATAATCGGTGGGAAATTCTCTATCAAGTGATGTGTTTTTGTTACTTCTACGATGACGTATGTCAAATCCGCGATAGGCAACTGTTTTTTTTTAAATTACATAGTATACATTTTTTTGTTGATTCGGATAGAGAATTTAAATCTGAATCCGACCTTGTACTCAAAAAGTAGGCAAACATTAAAAAAAATTGAGAAAAATCAGCAGTGGCGGCCATTTTGAATACATTAAAATCTAATTTTTTATGTCTGCGTTTATTATTTTTTTTTATTTTTATTAAAAATTAATTTTTAATACATTTCCATTGATAGTTACCGTTTAATTTTTAAGATTTGATCGTTTTTTGTTATGTTAAATAGACTGTTTGCTATGATTTGAATAAACTTTGAACTGATTTTTCTCGAAAATTTTCTTATGTATGCCTACTTTTTGAGTACATGGTCGGATTCAGAATTAAATTCTCTATCCGAATCAACAAAAAAATGTATACTATGTAATTAAAAAAAAAACAGTTGCCTATCGCAGATTTGACATACGTCATCGTAGAGGTAACAAAAACACATCACTTAATAGAGAATTCCTCGCCGATTTCAAATATATAAGGTTTGTTGGGGTTATTTTCAATACTTACAAAGTTATAGGGGTGCGACAGTCAAACTGAATCACCCGGTATAGAGTAACTCATGTAACCAGTAATTTAAATTGATGATTTAAAAAAAAAACTTGATTTAAATCTGCTCAACCGAGATTTAAATTATTAATTATCATCATAAGTTTGAAGTTTGTGAACTTTTCTGTGAAGGTTGATAAATCTTGTTTGGATTAACGTTACAACTGAAACACCCTGTATGTTAGTTATTATTTCAAAAATCAACTAAATGCACACACTTTGTAATAAATACACTATTGAAGGATGTATTAATAAATAATATCAAAAATTTACAATTTTAATGACTGGCACATACACACACACACACCCACACGGACATCATCGCGGAAATGGTCAAAACAAGTCAAAGATCTCCTCCACGCATGTATATCCATCGAAATCTGGAATTCGCAATTTTCACAATCACAATACTCTCTTCATACTACGTACCTATACAAAGGTAAAAATCCATTTTTTATCAATTTTTTTAAAGTTTTTATTAAAACTTGTGCATGTGTCGCAGACTCTATTTGCAATATTTTAAAACACATGGAATTTCTTGCAAGTTGGAGCAAGGCATAAATGAAGCAAATATTTTTAATCTGGAAACTCATATATCTATTATTTAACAAATCTTGTCAGCCACATTTTATCACATTTAAAAAGTATAAAGAAATACTGGAATCATTTTAAACTGACTAAAGTATACATACACCTTATATTAACGAGTTCAACATTAAAAAAAAAAATCTTCAGAACAATAAATACACAAATATACACACATATGTAACAACTTTCTGTACAATATGTAATTATGAACAGATTACATAACTACAGCGAGTTTAGCTAAACAATATCAGCAATAATACTTAATACCACCTTCAAAGTTAAACATACAAATGAAAAAATTACAAGTTATCAGAGATAAAGGCCAATTATTCAAATTTAGGGGTAATTATTTGGGCAATCACGAAGAGAAGCTCATCACGGTGTGTTCACAAGTGGCGCAAACGTAAGCACACAGAATATATGTAAAGGTAAATGTTTATTGCTTTAAAAAAAAGCTTTTACAGACCTCTAACCTGACCCTCTTTTACCGACAAAATGAATGACGGTCGTGAGAAAGGACATATACACTTTGATTTTAATATTTTCAAGAAAACAAACGGTATTTCTTTGATGCTTACGTTTGCGCCACTTGTGAACACACCGTGATGAGCTTCTCTTCGTGATTGCCATTATTTGTACCTCGATTATTATTAGAGATAGAGCAAAGATTTAAATTGGGAAAAGCTTCTAAATTTTATGTTGGATAATAGTATTACAATATATTATCATAATACAAACATCTGTAACAATTTTCATGAAAATTTAAAAATTTACTACCAATTTATCGCTATAACTTCTTTCTGTGTGAATTTTCACATGGGCAAACTTCAATAATCTCGTTTGCTTTAAATAACAACCCCAACAACCACTATACAGTAAGGTGATCATTTTTTTCCCCGAACTTTCGGGTACACTAAGTTGGGGTTACAAAAAAAAAGTCCTCAACTAACTTTCGTAAAATCTATTTTCCCGTTTTCTGAACACCACAAACAACTTTCATTTATTTAATTAACAAAATTCAAAGTAAAGAGCAGGAATTAAAACCCACGCATTTTTGCCATTACAAAAAAAGAGGATATGTCCAGGAGAAAAGACAGGTGGTAACTCGAGGTAACCTAACCTAACATAACCTAATCGGACTTGAAACTTTAATTATCGGTGGCGGCCACGGTCTACTACACAGGTTAGGAAGCCTGTCAAAAAATCTGGAACTTTTTGACATAAATTTCCGCTAGGTGGCGATAAGTCTAAGAACCATTCGCCATAAAAATCCGTTAGATGGCGATTAAGTTTAAGAATACATTTTGAACAAAACTGACTTAAAAATTCGGTTAAAACATCTTTATATACATCATCTGATTGATTACATTTGAATTTTTTAAGCAAAAGCTTATAAATCTTGCTGACTGTCAAAATCTTGTGCACGAACCGGTTCTTAGACTTATCGCCATCTAGCGATAATTTATGGCGAACGGTTCTTAGACTTATCTCCATCTGTGGGATAATTTACGGAACTAGTTACCGGCCTCAGTCGGTTTTATATGGGAGTTTCCTAACCTGTGTAGTAGACCATGGTGGCAGTTGACAGCTACGTGCACAAACTCCTCCCCACTTCAGTTTTCTTGGCCAATAAGCGGTAACACTATTACAATGTTGCCAGACAAACAGATTTGCATAATTTGGCAACAGCAAAAGTACCATACATTCGTTATTTTAAATGTGTGGGAAAATTATGAAAATCGGGGACAAGAATAATCCGGGACTTAAGTCTTGTTTCGGGGACTGTCCCCGAAAATCGGGGACGAATGGTCACCCTGCTATACAGCGTCATGCAAAAACATGTATGTCAAAAATGGATATTTTTTTTTGTTTTCTCGAATTTTTTTACAACTGATGCACGAACTGTCTTTTATTTTAAATAAATTTAGTTCAAATTCATATTACCAACAAACTTTATTGGGAAAATTAAAAAATATGCCACCTATGAAATTAAAATTTCCACTGAAATATTTTTGAAAATTTCAATGTTCAAAAAGTTTATCCTATGCAGCATGCAACTCCATTGATAAAAAAAAATTTAGAAAACACGTTTTTGCTAAGCATAGTGAAATTATAAGAGGCTACATTTTGGGGGACAGGGTGGCCTATTTTCGATGCCCATACAGGCAGGGCCGGCGCCAGGTTATTTAGCGCCCTAGGCAAAACTTATTATAACGCCCCCTTTCACACAAATTAATATTTGTGACAGTACGATAATCGATAAACAAAAAAATTTATTTTTTAATAATGGTGATTACACATTTTTGCGCCCCCCCTATGGATAGCGCCCTAGGCGACCGCCTAATTCACCTTAATGGTAGCGCCGGCCCTGCTTACAGGGTATCTCAATTGTTATCAAAGATAGATTTATTTTTTCGAGAGAAATTCATTGCCGTAAACAGATTTTTGATATCTTTTTTAATTTTTGAAATATAGCTAAAAACCGATTTTTGTCAATTTTCAAAAATGTTAAATATCTTGCTTAAATGAAAAGATAGAGAAAAACTTTAAAGACAACATATTTTGCATGTTTTTTTGTCCTTAATAAGATAGCGATGTTCAATTTATTTTTACTCGTACAAATATTGATAGATTACACCTAACTTTCTTATTTTAAATGGCAACCGTAGTTGGCTTTGGCATTAATCGAAAGCTTATTTTTTGCACTTTTCAGAAATATATAATTTGTTTTTAGTTGCCATTTAAAATAAGAACGTTAGGTGTAATATATCGATATTCGTATAAGTAAAAAAAAAAATTAAACATCGCTACCTTATTAAGCACAAAAAATCATTCCAAAAATGTCTTCAAAGTTTTACTCTATCTTTTCATTTAAGCGAGATATTTAACATTTTTGAAAAGAGCCAAAAATCAGTTTTTGGCCATATTTCGAAAATTAAAAAAGATATCAAAAATCTGTTTACGGCAATGAATTTCTCTCGAAAAAATAAATCAAGACTACTTGTTTTTTTTTTAATCTCTAATAATAACTGAGATACCC
The DNA here is from genome assembly GCA_947652605.1 of Elmis aenea. Classification (NCBI taxonomy): domain Eukaryota; kingdom Metazoa; phylum Arthropoda; class Insecta; order Coleoptera; family Elmidae; genus Elmis; species Elmis aenea. Next base: position 22,922,213 of record OX393583.1, read on the forward strand.
TGTATGGGCATCGAAAATAGGCCACCCTGTACAGGGTGAGCAAATTTCGATGTTTTAATAGGGAATCTCGGTAACTATAGGAGGTATCAAAAAATGGACCGTGCATCCTGGATCTCTTTTTTTGTGAACATGGCTTAAACACTTGAAAAAGATTAATACGCTAGAAGTTTACCTTGTAACTGGTAAAACGTGGATGCTGCTGCAGAATTCACTTGGAAATGACGTTTACTTGTTTTTTAACTGCAAACATCATTTGTTTACGAAATCATGGCAAACTTTGATGATCGAATTTTTACAGAATTGGCCATATCTCGGATTTTTTTTGCAACAAATATATAAAACTGAATAATTTTTAAAAGCTAAAAAAATGCCCTTTTTTATCAATCTCCATTCAAAAAATATAACTTAACTTCATATCTCAAAGGTCAAGATCGTACAATTTTTTAAAAATGTTTTTTAAATAGAGTACGAACATTTTCATCTAAAAAAAACAAACAAACTATGGAACACATTTAGTTCTATTTTTATAAATAAAGAAGTTATAGTTCATTTTCAAAAACGATGAAATTTCGTTTTTCGTCTGTAGTGCCGAAATGGAAAATGATATAAAAAATCTGATGTGTTTATCTCAAAAAAAAAAAAAAAAAAAAAAAAAAAAACGAGACCGGCATCAGATTTTTGCCGACTATTATAGTAACCGAGATACCGGTAAAATTGAATTTGGTCCACCCTGTATATAACACGATAAGAAATTTTAAGGGCTTTCCAAAGATGGAGGTAAAAACTGTAAAAATAAACTTTAAATTTACAATCTTAAAAGTGTATGATCTAATGATAAATTTGAAACAAGCTTAAGACATTTTAAACATTTTGAATAAACACCAAAGCTCCTATCTCTTAAAATAAAGAAGTTACAAGGCCGGAGGTGATCCTTACTTGGACCGGAATGTGTTCTCGTAACAAACGATGCAACGGCAAAATTATTTTACAATCTTTCCGACTTGCATGCTCAACCACGATCAACTCATGATAGATAATCTAATATGGAATTTGATTTTGATAATACTGAATCATGTCGTATGTACGTGTCCTAAAGTTCAGATAGCTGTTCCTTATTACAGACAACATGAATGCGGCGGCTTCTTTGTCTGTCGAATTTGGTGCAAATCGGGACCGCAACAGTTTGATCGTTTGACCCCGGAAGCAAGGCAGGCCAGTATCCAACATCAGCGACACCAACGATATGATCGCTTCTTGATACGGACTAAAAAACAAAGTCAAGTAATTTTTAAGCTACATTAGGGCAAATCTACTGCTAGTGACGGCAAAAGGATGTACAGGGTGATCCAAATTCGATGGGATTGCATGGGTATTTCGCTTAATAGTCAAGATAGAGAAACGGTTAAATTACCAAAAATGTGCACTTTTTTGAGACAAACTCAGAACCGTTTTCAAAAATATTCTATCATCTCCGGTTTTCGAGTTATTGAATAAAAAGTGTTTTTTTGTAATATTAATAATGTGTCATATCTCCGTTATTGTTGTAAATATCGAAAATATTTATGGAGATTATTTTTTGATATTTTTATGTTTAATTCGATTATACTAAAAAAAAAAAAATTTACGCTCGCCGTTAAAAAGTTATGACACAAACTTACCTTTTTTTAAATGGGAGCGATAGTTGGCTATGATCTATTTAAATTCCTTATTTTTTTCTCATTTAAAATGTATAAGGGTTGATGTGTTTATTTTCAATAATACGCGAGTTATGAAGGTTTTTTAGTTTTTTTTTTTTAAAGAAAATCATAGTAGGCTGTGAAAAAAAAAAACAAGGTGTAAAACCTTATAAACTCATGTGGTACAAGTTACGAAGGTTTTTAAATTTGTTGAGATAAACATCAAAAATTTTTGAACATAAGATAAACAGGAATACCGGGTGATTCCGTTTGACTGTAGCACCCCTATAACTTTTTAATTACTGAAAACAACCCCAACAAACCCTATATTTTTGGAAATGGCGACAAATTCTCTATTAAATGATGTGCATTTGTTATCTCTACGATGACATATGTCAAATCGGCGATAGGCAACTGTTTTTTTTTAAATTACTTAGTATATATTTTTTGGTTGATTCGGATAGAGAATTTAATTCTCAATCCGACCATGTATTAAAAAAGTATGCATACATAAGAAAAGTTTCGAGAAAAATCAGTTCAAAGTTTATTCAAATTATAGCAAACCAAACAGTCTATTTAACATAACAAAAAATGATCAAATCTTAATAATTATACTATAACTATCAATGGAAATGTAATAAAAATTAATTTTTAATAAAAATAAAAACAAATAATAAACGTCGACATAAAAAAATTAGACTTCCAAACACAGTTGTCCTCTATGTGTAACTGCTTTTTTTTAGAGTCTACTTTTTTTATGTCAACGTTTATTATTTGTTTTTATTTTTATTAAAAATTAATGTTTAATACATTTGCATTGATAGTTTTGGTATAATTTTTAAGATTTGATCGTTTTTTGTTTTGTTAAATACACTGTTTGCTATAATTTGAATACATTTTGAACTGATTTTTCTCGAAAATTTTCTCATGTATGCATACTTTTTTAATACATGGTCGGATTCAGAATTAAATTCTCTATCCAAATCAGCCAAAAAATGTATACTATGTAATTAAAAAAAACAGTTGACTATCGCGGATTTGACATACGTCATCGTAGAGATAACAAATACACATCATTTAATAGATAATTTGTCGCGGTTTCCAAAAATATAAGGTTTGTTGGGGTTATTTTCAATAATTAAAAAGTAATAGGGGTGCAACGTGCAACAGTCAAACTGAATCACCCGGTATACTACATTACTGCTGATTCCGACTATGTTGTTGTTATCTTATGTTCAAATATTTACAATGTTTATCTCAACAACAAATTAAAAAACCTTGGTAACTTTTACCACATGAGTTTTATAAGGTTTTACACCTTGTTTTTTTTTGTTTTTGCACCCTATGATTTTCTTTAAAAAAAAAAAACTAAAAAATCTTCGTAACTTGTGTATTATTGAAAATAAATACATCAACCCTTTTATATTTGGAATGAGAAAAAAATAAGGAATTTAAATAGGTCATAGCCAACTATCCCATTTAAAAAAAGGTAAGTGTTTGTATCATAACTTAATAACAGCGAGCATAAAATTTGTTTGTTAGTATAATCAAATTAAAGATAAAAATATCTAAAAATAATCGATTATTAAGCTAGATACCCACTCTGTACAGGGTATATTGCTTAATATTCAAGAGAAACGGTTAAATTACCAAAAACATGCGATGTTTTAAGATAAACTCAAAACCGCTTTCAGAAATATTGTATCATTTCCGATTGTTCAATTATTAGCAAAAAACTGTATTTTTTTGGTCATTTTAATATTGTGTCATATCTTCGTTTATGTTGTAAAAATCGCAAATATTTTAAAGATTATTGTTAGATTTTTTGGTAGAATTTGGTGGTGCTTCACAAAAAATATTTACGCTTGCTTTTAAAAATTCGTGACACAATGGAAACTATTGTTAGTTATAACCTATTTTAATGTCCTTATGCTTTTCTTATTTTAAACATACAGGATCAGGACAAATTTCCAATACGGCCGATTATCTTGGTTATATTAAAATATTTTTTTAAAACTGAACTTGAATATATGGTCAAAAATAAAGAAGTAATTGATGATATATTTAATATTTTTGCATTTCCCATTTAGCACGAAATTACCCCGACTTAATTTTTTTAATCAAACACCCTGTATATTTTTACATTTTCGGATGCAGAATTAAAAACCACATTAAGAAACATCAACATCTAGGGTTTTATCTTAAAACAAACTTAAATAAAACAATTGAATACACTAACACAAAATCAAGAGACATGTAACTACTGTCGGTTGTCAAATTTTATTGTTGCTCACAGTGTTTTGTTTTTTGCACACCGATACCAAACATTGTTTTTTTTAATGAAGCACCCTATATGTTTTTAGATTCAAAATTAAGTTTTCTTTCAAAAACATACGGAGTGTTTTGTATCTAGAATCAATTGTTTTTAAATTATTAGTTTTTTGCAAATATTGACAAGAACAGGACTCTAAAAAAATATTAATATTTTACTAAGTAGCAGTGATAGTTTGGTTGACAATAGCGTCTTAGTGATTGTTGACTAGTTAAAATTTTAAAATAGTATACAGGGTGTTTCTTAAGCCTCGTTCAAATGGTTAAATTTCAAACACGATTAAGTTTTTTTAAAAGAACACACCCTATATATTTTTACATCGGCAATTTAATTATCTTTAAAAATTATTAAAGGTATATTACGTCTTAAACTAATATTTCTCGAGTTATTGCGGTTTTCTTGATAATTTTCGGACACAAACAAAATATTTAATAGAATGAAACTAGAAGGCTTTGGAAAAATCTTGAAAATTTGTTTCAAATATCAAATACAATTCTATTTTTATCTTTAACATGTTGACTGCCGTATGTATACATTTAAATACACGTCATGTGGGTCTTGGGCGCCGCGTGTATCCTATTGGATACACATTCAGTTTAAACTTTCTAGCCGTGTGTATGTTAGCAGAGCACACTTTACGTAGTTTTCAATAGGGATATCAGTTGGTGCGGCGTGAAATTAAATGTTTTTCAACTTAGCCAACGAACATTTATTTTAATTACTTTTTAATACAAAAATGAATATAAATATACATGAAATTAAATGTCTTTCAACTTACATATACAGGGTGGCTGATTTTTCATTGTCCAGCTTATATCTGCTGAAATATTAAAGTTACCAAAAAAAGTTAAATGAGAAACTTGTTAAACAAAAGCTGGTCTACAAAATGGTGCTAAAAATTTTGTTCCATAGCCTACCAGTTTTTAGGAAAAATATCCAACTTTTGTTTTTTAAATAGAACACCCTGTATATTTTTACAGAATCACATTCTAAATCAATTTCTCTTCACAATGATATTATCATAAGTACCATTTTGATTTTAAATTTTGCTCAATATTTCAAAAAAAGAGAATTATTATAGTCGGCTGTGGAAACAGCACAGCATATCAACTTTTTCATTATTTGTATAGTACATTTTTCTTAATTATAATTACACTTATTTCTGTCTGATTTGACAAGTGTTTGCTAATTTAAACAAATTTGACAGGTATTTGCAATAAACAAAACAATATCACAGCCGACTTTAATAATTCCTTTTTTGAAATATTGTGCATAATTTAAAATCAAAATGGTACTTATGATAATATCATTGTGAAGAGAAATTGATTTAGAATGTGATTCTGTAAAAATATACAGGGTGTTCTATTTAAAAAACAAAAGTTGGATATTTTTCCGAAAAACTGGTAGGCTATGGAACAAAATTTTTAGCACCATTTTGTAGACCAGCTTTTGTTTAACAAGTTTCTCATTTAACTTTTTTTGGTAACATTAATATTTCAGCAGATATAAGCTGGACAATGAAAAACCAGCCACACTGTATACATGGCGCCGGAATATAATTAATAATTCTGTGCCGCGTGTATATTTTGGGCACACGGCAATTAAAGGCAACAAATTAAATTTTTTCATGAAATTATAATATATTTCATGTATCGGGTGATCAACAATGACTGATGCCCGCTAACTTCAGACCGAAAATAAAATAACCAAGTTTTTGTTGGTATCACAATGTAAAACTAGGATATCAGTGGCGTAGTATTATTTTCGCTTCTGTGACGTTCAGGTTGACCTGTCATTTTGTGTTTGGTTTCCTTACGCCACTGGTTTTCCCCTATGAGTTACCAACCGTTTGAATAAAGTTCCTAACACCCTTGGCATCAATCATTTTCGATCACCCGATACCTTTGGTACTTGTTTGCAACGCAATTCAACAAAAAAAAATACGTGGCAGTCAACGTGTTAACCTGTTTACTACATCAAAAATTGTTTTTAACTATACACAGTGTTTTGTTTTTGAGCACCGATACAAAGCATTGGTTTTTTAAATGGAACTTCCTGTATATTTTGTGATTTATACATTAAATTCTCTTTCAAAAACATTAAAATCAAAGCAAATTAAAATGTTGATGATTCTGTATCTTTTACTGCCATTATCAAAGTTTTTAATAAAAATAATTTTGGGTAATGTAGTAAACAACAAAGAACTTTTATTTGAACCTTTTTTACAAATTTGTACTAATTACGAGCTATCGAATAATTCGTCTAGGCTGGGACACCCTGTATATATTTTTGAAAAAAGTCAAAAAACACTCTTTTACATAACGTCATGGCCTGCTAGAGTTTCAATTTATAGAAATGTAAGTTTTCTTCAGATCTTTTTTTTTAAACTTTTTAAAATTAGGCATGAAAATGTTGATATACAGGGTGATTGATTGAGACCGGTACTTAAAAGTATATGAAGAATGAAAAAGAGTATGGATCTGAAATTTTGGTTATAACCATAATGGCATCTGATCTGTTAATTGAAAATATTTTCAAGATGGCGACACTTCCGGAAATACCGGAAGTTGACGTCTACTTTCTTATTTCAAATACAATGGTCTATGTTTTCTTACGTATTTGGATTTAAAACGTTATTTTAGAGGAACTTTTATTAACATTCCCTATACTTAAGTGCTGTCATTTTTTAGGTTTTTGAACTTTTTTGAAAATTTTTTGATTTTCATCATGATGCTTAATATTATCTAACGCCGCTTTTTTGAAGAAAAAACGTTTAAATTTAGACCATGCCTAGAAGAAATCTTGGAGTACATCCTGGAATTTTTGCAATCGATGCATTACTTACAGAGTGTCCAAAATTTAATTTTCTTTTAATACAACTTCAGACCACCAAAACTCGTTTTTTTCAATGCAATGCCCAAACTTTTTTTGATTTTCTAATGAAAAATCACATTCTGCATCAACCTGTATTAGCGTTTCCTATACCTATCTGCAACAATTTTCGAGTTATTAAGAACTTTTGATTGCAACATTTTAAAATAGTAGGCCTTGGAAATGACAACAAATGCGAATATTAAGAACTGTCAACCACTTTTATTGCGTTTGTCTGAAGTATCTATAAAAATGGATTATCAAGAGTATTCAAACACGGATATTTTGAATTTATTTTACATTCATGGACAATTTCAGAAGATTATTGAAAGTGCTAACGAATATTTTTAATGTAGCTTGTACAGAATAGTATGTCAAACCCAAGTCTTGCGCTGCCAATCGAATTGACCGCTTAGGATGGTTGTTAAAATATTCCAGGAAGTTAACTTCGTTAGTTTCGAATACTAGCAGATTTCACTCTTCTAAATTGCAAAAAAATTGATTCTGTTAAATGAAATTTCTGTCTGGTCATTACCGTCAAATAAGGATAACTCTCACTGAACACACTTTCAATAATCTTGTGACATTCTTCATGAATATAAAATAAGTTCAAAATATTCGTGTTTGAATACCCTTGATTTTACCTTTTTATGGATAGGTACTTCAGACAAACGCAATAAAAGTGGTTTACAGTTATTAATATTGGCATTTGTTGTCATTTCCAAGGCTTACTATTTAAAAATGTTGCAATTTCTCTCAACTTTATCAAAAATTCTTAATAACTCGAAAATTGTTGAAGATAGGTAAAGGAAACGCTAATACAGATTGATGCAGAATGTGATTTTGCATTAGAAAATCAAAAAAAAGTTTGGGCATTGCATTTGAAAAAAACGAGTTTTAGTGGTCTGAAGTTGTATTAAAAGAAAATTAAATTTTGGACACTCTGTAAGTAATGCATCGATTGCAAAAATTCCAGGATGTACTCCAAGATTTCTTCTAGGCATGGTCTAAATTTAAATGTTTTTTCTTTAAAAATGGCGGCGTTAGATAATATTAGGCATCACGATGAAAATCAAAAAATTTTCAAAAAAGTCCAAAAATCTAAAAAATGACAGCACTTAGGTATAGAGAATGCTAATGAAAGTGCCCCTAAAATAACGTTCTAAATCCAAAATTGCAATAAAAAATAGACCATTGTATTTGAAATAAGAAAGTAGACGTCAACTTCCGGTATTTCCGGAAGTGTCGCCATCTTGAAAATATTTACAATAAACAGATTAGATGCCATTATGATCAAAACCAAAATTTCAGATTCATACCCTTTCTCATTCTTTATATATTTTTAAGTACCGGTCTCAATCAATCACCCTGTATATAAATAGGGAAGTTACAGTAAATTTTCAATAACGATGAAATTCCATTTTCCGTCTGTAGTGCCAAAATGGAAAGTTATATAAAAAATCAGATTTTTGCCAACTATTATTGAAACTGAGATACCCCGTTAAACATTCGAATTTTGTCCCCCCCCTGTACTATATAAAAAAAATAAAAGCTATGATAAATTCGTAGGTATTCAGACTATTAGTTTAACTGTGAAGAATAACTTACCGAACAGCTAGATATGCCTGTACACACAGTTCACAAAACCATCTAAACGGTTGTGCGTCCATTTTACCACCCATAATCATCACCATTTCATCGGTTAACTTTATGTCCGGTTCGAAACCCAAGTTTCCTCCAGGGGACGATTCAAACATAAAACCAAAATCTGAAAAATTAAATACACAATTTGTTAATGCCTGACTGGAATACATATAAATTGGTGCAAATTAGGTCAAATTTTTTAAGTCTACTTGTTTACACGCTGTGTATTGCGCCTACATAAATTATTATTAAAACTGCAAAAGAAAGACCAACGAAAATCTGGAATGAGGAGTTACAAGAAGCTGACACGGCAGAGGGAGATCACGTGCAGTAAGATAAGAGTTAGATGGAAATTGAGTGTCCAATATATTTTTTAACTTTAACATTTCCCAACTGTATAAATAAAAAAAGTTACTTTTGTCCAATTTATTAGTATACAGGGTGTCACAGATAACATTTCCAGCATGAAGATCTCGCTTATTATACGAGATACAGGTTTGCTTAAATTAGATGAATTATTCCTAGGGATGAGAGGAGCCACAATCAATTTTTAAAAGTAGAAAATTCCTCGTACTTCAGATGTTATAGCAAACAATATGAAAATGTCGAATTTCTTTTTTCTGTTATAACTTTTTTATCCTAATCATTAGATCAATTTTATTAGTTCTTTCTTGGAATACTTTTTAATGTAGAATTTAACTGTTATTTTAGTTTTCTCTATCACTTTCCAATTTTGAGTTATTACCCCTAATTTAATTTTTTCTTATGAGCCGCGAAGTTGCCTATGAAATAGTTAAATGTGCTTTTTTTTCTCTTTCTAATGAGATATTACCTGCTATATTTATTTTTATAAATAAGTCACATATTAAGAAAAATCATATTTTACTCATCTTTTATCAAGTTACCTATAAAAAATAAAAAAAATTAAATGTCAAATTTGTCTGCTGTATCATACAGGGATGCGCAAAAGTATGGAAACAGACAAATATCTAGAACACCATTGCAGATAGAACAATGAAATTTTGTACCTGAGCGTTATGGTACTTTTTGGATTTGATGAAAATATTAAGGTTGCAATACGACTTCCGGTTCAACCGGAAACGGACTCAAACTTTGAAATTTTAAATGGAACACCCTGTATATTTTTACATTTTTGGATTCCTCTTAACATTTACTTTAAAAAATGTATAAAGTTATGTGGGTCTAAAGTCAACCGTTTTCGTAAAATTTACATTTTTGTGAAAATTTTGAGCGATACTGCACTTTCAATTTTTTCGAACATTTAAGTTATTTAAAAAGGCAGTAGAATTTTGTTTGAAAATTAGATTGACAATAGATTATTTAACACTTTGCACCAGCTACATTTTTAAAATATTATACAGGGTGTTTTTTATGCTTGAACAAACCCGTGAAACTTTAAACGTTGATAACTCATTTTTCTTAAATACAACACGCTGTCTATTTTTACACAGTCTTGTAGAAAATTTGATTGTCTTTCAAAAACATAAACAATGTTTTATACCTAAAACTAATATTTTACGAGATATCGCGATTTTATTGTAATTTCTTAGGGCAATGTAATATTTTCGAGTAGGCTATGAAGGTAGACAGCGGTAATTTTAAAACAATTGAAAGATAAAAATAAGGAAGTTATAATATTACCTTTTCCTCATTTATTTTCGACATTTCTAAAAATGCAGATGTAATTTTACCATTTTTACGTTTAAATCGAGGTTTGTTAAAATTATGCATTTATTCATTGGACTAGTGTGATGGAACAATAATTACTAAATCCTATAAACCAATTTTTTGTGTTTCTACAGTATGATTTTCCGTTGAACCGGAAGCGGTTTCAAGCCTAACCGTTTTTTTAAATTTAAAGATAAGATTGGCCAGTGACTTTTGTTTAATCAGCGTTCTTTTCGCGTACTCAATACATTATCAATCGGTTTTTAAGACTTTGCGAAGGATCAAAATCAATTATATGAAAAATATTGTGGCCCTGATACGAAATCTCGATATAAACATAAGATTGGTAAAATTACATCTACATTACAAAAAATTTCGAAAGTTCGAAAAGAAAAGATAATATTACAATGTTCTTATTTTTATCTTTCAATTGTTTCAAAATTACCGCTGTCAAACTTCACGGCCTACTCGAAAATATTACGTTGCCGGAATAATTTACAATAAAATCGCGATAACTCGAAAAATATTAGTTTTAGGTATGAAACATGGTCAATGTTTTTGAAAGACAATCAAATTTTCTACAAGACTGTGTAAAAATATACAGGGTGTTGTATATAAGAAAAATGAGTTATCAATGTTTAAAGTTTCACGGGTTTGTCCAAACGTAAAAACACCCTGTATAATATTTTAAAAATGTAGCTAGTGCAAAGTGTTAAATAATCTATTGTCAATGTAATTTTCAAACGAAATTCTACTGTCTTTTTAAATAACTTAATAGTTGAAAAAAATTGAAAGTGCTGTATCCGCTCAAAATTTTCACAAAAATGTAATTTTACGAAAACGGTTGACTTTACACCCACATAACCTTATACATTTTTTAAAGTAAATATTAAGAGGAATCCAAAAATGTAAAAATATACAGGGTGTTCCATTTAAAATTTCAAAGTTTGAGTCCGTTTCCGGTTGAACCGGAAGTCGTATTGCAACCTTAACATCTTCATCGAACCCAAAAAATACCATAATGCTCAGGTACAAAATTTCATTGTTCTATCTGCAATGGTGTTCTAGATATTTGTCTGTTTCCATACTTTTGCGCATCCCTGTATATTAGAATCTTATAGTGTTGTTGTGTAATTCGAATATCTCATTAAAAAGAGAGAAAAAAAGCACATCTATTTCATAGCCAACTTCGTGACCCTTAAGAAAAAATGAAATTAGGGGTAATATCCCAAAAATGGATAATGTTAATTAAAATCTAAAATAACAGTTACATTCTCCATTAAAAAATATCTTAAAAAAGTACTAATAAAATCGATCTAATGAATACAATAAAAAAGTTAAGTTGGATGAATTATTTCCAAGTATGAAAGTAGCTACAATCAATTTTTAGAAGTACAAAATTTCCCGTGCTTCAGATGTTAATACAAAAAATATGAAAATTTTTAATTTCTTTTTTTTCTCTTAACTTTTTTATTTTATTCATTAGATCAATTTTATTAGCACTTTCTTAAGATACTTTTATATTATACTAGAGGAGACTGATAGAAATTGCTTATTGGCGAGCGGTATTTATGCGACACGTTATCCAGAAAGAAGACATCCGGGCGAATAGATTTGTGTCTTGATGATAATAGAAGACATTTAGAACATTTATTGTAGTCGTTTCTCTTTTATGTATTTTCAATTTGTTACTTTACATAGTCTTTGAATAAAAACAATTCATTTTTTTACATAATTAATATCCGCCTAAATTCTAAGTTTATTTAAATGTCAAGTTGACACCTGCTTACGTATTGGCATTTGTTTTTCATCGGTGCGGCCTACTTCGGTGCATAAAAATGCAATAAATGGCTACTTTTGTGAAAAGTATTGAATATCTCAACAACTACGGGGTTTAGACATAGGACAACCCATATAAAAATTGAAGAGGAGAAAAAAAGCTATCAAATAGCAAAATAAAATAGGAGTGGTTACATTTGAAAAAAATGAATTACGTCACTTTGAAGTTTGGCATTTTTTTGTGAACACTTTTTATCACTAAATTTAAATTTTTTATTATTAAAATGTTGCTCCCTAACCGGACTAACATTATTGGTAAAACTTGTTTCTTAACCCTTTAATGCATACTGTTGTAGAAATACAACAAACATGTTTGACTTTGTATTTAGGCTATTTTAATACCTAGGACGATTAAATATATGCCGTTAGGTATGTTGAACAGTTATCTTTCGCTAATGTAATTAGAACCGTTGTTAATTTTTGGAAGGGCGTCTCACCCTTTACCAGCTGACTATCAGTATCAGTCTTACTCTACAAGTTTGCTGTTCAGTTTTAACCTTCGGTGTACTAGGTGACGAATTCTTACATCCCATACAACGTGGGGTTTGACGTACCCCAAATATAATTAGGACAAATAGCAACAATAATAATTTTTTTATTATTGTTATACAAAATTATTATTGTTTTATGTTGCAAATAAGAGCTTTAGTAAAAAACGGAACCACATTTTACGTTTTAATCTAACTTTATTAAAAAAAATTAAAAAAACAACTCCTGTTAAAAATAAAATTATTAACTCTTATAAACTACTTTTTACGAACTTAATAACAAGATATAAAATCAAAGTTATAATAAAAAACTAGTTCAGTTCATCCGTTTCACTATTTATGCAGTCTTCGCAAACAAATTTTGCATGTTCCATACATATCGGCGCAATACATTTCTGACAGGTGTATTTAGTTTTTCTGTCTTTTTTTCGTGGACACTTTACACATCTCTGCATAGTATGTTGTCTTTTTGCTGGTGGTTCTTGAAGATGTTCTGATGTTTTTTCAAAATATTTTTCGATTCTCTTACGTAGAGTTTGAGGAAGATGCTGATTCTGCCGTCTTAGATTCAAATGATCCCTTACTAATGATATGCCAAGTTCACGAATAAATTTTCCTCTCAAATTAGTTTTGTCTTTTTCAATCCCGTTATTTAACATGTGTATTACCATCCCATTGATTCCTGCATGGTTCAGCAGTGCAAAAAATACTGTAAGTGGCCAGCGTTTCGAGTTTCGTGATACATCATAAGTCCTCGAAAGTTTGTCGACCACATCAACACCGCTTTTGGTCTGGTTGTAAAAAGTTATTACGGCTGGTTTTTGTTGATCGCCAGACTCGGGATCAATTTCATTATCATGATGCAATGATGACAACATGAATACCAGTTTTCGTGGTTTCGGTACATAAGACAGAATAGTGCAATCTTTTTGAAATCCAAATAACGTTGATTTTACTTCACGATTTTTTTTGAATGCAAGTGGAATGCAGGTTTTATTGGCACGTAAAGTACCAACGACAGTAAGTTTGTGATTTTTTAGCAAATTTTCAGTGGCTTCATAACTGGTAAAAAAGTTGTCCATAGTAATATTTCGTCTTCTTCTTCTAAAAGTGCTGTGATTTCTGCTTCCGTCAATTTTCGATTGGACATGTTACGTAAAATTAACACCTAGATATAAATATTGTTATATAAAAATGCCCACATAAGTGTATAATAACAAAACTCAAAATAATAATACGTACCTTTTTATCTACGACCCGTACTAGGTGGGGTATGTGATGCCCACGCCTAATTTGCATACGTGTAGCACTCGTACGAACTGACACCCGACTAACTGAACGTCGCCATACGAAGCGGCAATGTTGCAATTACAGCTACTGAGAGAACCAATCACCACGATTTGTTCGTTTCAAAATGGTTTCGAATTTTGAAAGCTTGGGGTATATCACACCCCACCTGGTACACGGAAGGTTAAGTGATTTTAGTGCGAATATTAGTTTAAAATAAATACCAGCCAATATTATAAGGTATGTAAATGACGATTTGTTATATACAGGGTGGTCCACAAAAAACGCCGCAAGCTGTAACTCCGTTATTTGTGGTCCGATTTTGGTGAACAAAAAATCAAATGAAATGTCTGTTCAAATCAGAGCATGAAACCGGTTTTTTAAACCGGTTTAAAAAACCGGTTAACCTTTATTTTTTGTCCAAAATTGTGATTTTTAACCGAAACCGAAACCGTTATTTTTAAAGGCAAAAAAAAACGGTAACCTTTAACCAAAATAATAAAAAACCGTTTTTTTAAACATCTCTTTTTAATAAAAATTATTTTGAAAAAAATACAAAATCTGTATTAAATGTGATTAGTTTACCAACAGTAATTACTGAATGCTTGATTGTACATATATTATAAAATTATAAATAGATAATATCTTTTTATAATTTGCATTCCAAATCTGAATAATGTTAAAAACCGGTTAAATTCAAAACAGTTTTTTTACGGAAAAAACCGGTTTTTCAACAAAAACCGTTATAAAAATAAAGTTCTTAAATTCGGTTAACCGTTAACCAAAATTTTTTTCGGTTTCTAGCCCTGGTTCAAATACTAGACTGAATTGCATTTCAATTTTTTTCAAGGTCAACTTAAATGTCAAACGATAGTCATTTTTTTTTTCCAAATGGCACCATCTATTTTTTTTTACTAAAACTGGTAGACATTATTTTTCTGAATTCAGTGATGTAATCATGAGTTAATTTTAGTGCAAAACTAATAAGAAATAAAAAATAAAAGTTTAACTAAAATAGGTTAGGTTTCACAAAATTTTCAAGCATGCCGTGGAAAACAAAAAAAAATCTTAATCAACAAATGTCATTTAAATACCACACTGACGGTATTTAAATAAATTTGTTGATTAACATTTTTTTTGTTTTCCACGGCATGCTTGAAAATTTTGTGAAAGCTAACCTACTTTAGTTAAACTTTTATTTTTTATTTCTCATTAGTTTTGCACTAAAATTAACTTATGATTACATCATTGAATTCAGAAAAAAAATGTCTACCAGATTTGGAAAAAAAAAGGACTATCGTTAGACATTTAAGTTGACCTTGAATAAAATTGAAATGCAATTCAGTTTATAGTATTTGAACAGACATTTCATTTGATTTTTTGTTCACCAAAATCGGACCACAAATAACGAAGTTACAGCTTGCGGCGTTTTTTGTGGACCACCCTGTATTAGAAAAAAATCAATTATTATGTAGTCTTGATGCCACCAAATATGTATGTTGTAGATATACAACATTATGCAGATGGTTCATAGTTTTTGCTATATAATATTACATGAAGATATTTCTAAAAAATACTTTTAATTTATGTTTAGCAAATTATTATGGCAAGAAAATGTTATACCCAAGAGGAACTAGAACATATTGTCAATCATCTTAGTGATATTAGTGAATTTGAATTTTCTGATAAAAAAAAAGACATTTTTTGAGTGTCGAATGGAAGTTGCCCAAGGCCTGTGCCGAGTTGGACAAAAAACTACTATTAAACGTAGACCTCCATCCAGTCTTGATTTAGAAGAAATTCTTGCAAGTAAAAAAAGCAAAGGACTATTGCAGCAGGTTCCTCCCAAAAATGTACGCCTGGATCAAATGGGACACTGGATGGTTTGGTCAACAGGAAAAAGGTGCAAATTTTCAAATTGGACCGGATATTCACAAACAAGTTGTGAAAAATGCGGAGTGAACTTGTGTTTTAATAAAAAAAATAATTGTTTTAAAAAGTTTCACACTTAAGTTTGATATTAAATTGGTGTAACCACTGCATAATGTAGTATATCTACAACATGACATTTTTGACCTTTTTAAATATGTTAGAATTGTAAAAAAATTTGTTTGTCATTTTTCCTAAATAAATACAATCAAAATATACACGGTATATTTTTTTAATTAATTTTAAAAAAATCATGCATTAAAGGGTTAACTTCAAGAAAAGGGGTCGCTACGATTTTTTAAAATTAAGCCTGCTCATGTGAGATTTTTCGGAAAAAAATTTATAAGTTGGCAACACTGACACAAAAGTAAAAATGGAACAGACATTCATGTAGAGGTTAAAAAATGACATCCGAAGACCTAAAAATGTACAGGGTGTTCTATTTAAAAAAATCTTTGTTTTTGTTATAGTGCAAAAACGGGACACCCTGTATAGCTGAAAATAATTTTAAGACGTAGATCTTTTCAAACCAATAATTTTATGTATTTAAGTTTTTTTTTCTATCACTTAGGGGCGGGTCGCTATGAAAGCCCGACGTACTAATGAAGGACCCTGCATATTAAAATATTTACGAAACTTGTTTCTATAAATTATAAATAAAATGTATTAAAAAAATAGTAATATTTAATTATTAACGTAATGATTTACTTTATATTCTATAGCCAGCCATATAGTATCATAGCGACTTATGCTCGGTATTGGCCTTTATCCCCACCACTCAAAAATTCAATGAGCCGGCCCGCTAGTATAACGATGGCCCCGCTATGCACCTACTTTTAACAAAAATAAAATTTTCTTAGAAATCGATAATGAAAAACTTTTCCATTTGTTGCAGACTTTTTGAACGACACTGTGGAAGCCAATAGTGAGAAACACCGTATACTCACCAATATGTATAATGTGACCTTCAATATCTAACATTATGTTTCCGTTGTGTCTGTCTTTTATTTGCAATAAAAATCCGACCACACTATACGCAGCCATCGACATAACGAAATTTCGTCTTGCGCTTTGGAATTCTTTGGTGCTTTCGTCTCCGTACTTTTTGAGGAAATATTCATACATTCCGATATCTGTTTGTCGTCCTAACTGATCTCGTGATTTAGCATTTGGTACACATTCAATGACTCCACACTATAAATAAAAATAACAATTTTTTAAATTTTTCATCTATTTTTAACATTTTGTACAGGGTGGCCTATTTTCGATGCCCATACAGGGTATCTCGGTTATTATCAGAGATAGAAAAAACTAAGTACGTAGTCTTGATTTATTTTTTCGAGAGAAATTCATTGCCGTAAACGAGTTTTTTATATCTTTTTTAATTTTCGAAATATAGCCAAAAACCAATTTTTGGCACTTTTCAAAAATGTTAAATATCTCGCTTAAACGAAAAGATAGAGAAAAACTAAATCATATCTGACATGGTTTTTTGTCCTTAAAAGGATAGCGATGTTCAATTGTTTTTTACTCATATCAATACCGATATATTACACCTAACTTTCTTATTTTAAATGGCAACCATAGTTGGCTTTGACATGAATCGAAAGCTTATTTTTTGCGCTTTTCAAAAATATATAATTTGCTTATACATAGTTGCTATTTAAAATAAAAAAGTTAGGTGTAATCTATCAATATTTGTACGAGTAAAAATAAATTGAACATCGCTATTTTATTAAGGACAAAAAACTTTGCCAAAAATGTCTGTACAGTTTTACTCTATCTTTTCGTTTAAGCGAGATATTTAACATTTTTGAAAAGTGCCAAAAATCGGTTTTTGGCTATACAGTGCAACCTCCATAATCCGAACAATTAAATGTAAAGGGTCAATTCGGATTAGTGAATTGTTCGGATTATTGGATTTATAAAAAAATTTATAATTTACAACGCTACAACATTTTCTGTATGCTATTACACACATACAGTCGATTTCCGACACCATATTTTAATGAAATACTGGAAAAACATTTTCCAGATTTAATTTCATTTATTATATCAACTTTTTCTTGCAAATTTAAAGTTTTATGTTGTCTTTTCGACATTTTTTGCACTTATTATTATACTTTTTACGTCGAGCTACTACTACACTGTTGCACTCTAAAAGTTGCAATAAGAGAATCAAAGTAGATGCTCATAAATGCTACGTTTATGCAGAAAAATACTTGCATAGTTCGGATTAACAAGGTGCGTTCGGACTATGACTTTAGAATGTCAAAGGTCGGATTAGTGGATATTCGGATTAAAGTGTGTTCGGATTATAGAGATTGCACTGTATTTCGAAAATTAAAAAAGATATCAAAAATCTGTTTACGACAATGAATTCCTCACGAAAAAATTAATCGAGACTATGCACTTAGTTTTTTTCTATCTCTGATAATAACCGAGATACCCTGTATGGGCATCGAAAAAAGGCCACCCTGTACACACACATTATATTATATTTTAAGACAGTGGTTTCCATGTCTCCAACCTGTGGGGCGCGAGACTATCGCAAGGGAGGCACGCAGCTGTTACCAAAATAATATGGTATATTGTTTTGTACCCCATTAAATAATTATAATATCAGGACTATTTATGAAATTAGATTGTTACGATAAGTGAGGGGGGCACAACAATTTTCTTATGAAAAAGGGAGGCAGGGGTACAGAAAGGTTGGAAACCATTGCTTTAAGATATACAGTCTGTTCTACAAAATGGGCCCAAGACTATAGCGACTTAAATTGTGATTTAACCATCAACAAACCATATACAGGGTGTCCAAGATTACATTTCCAGCATGGGGATCTACCTTATTATAAGAGATACAGGTTTGTTTAAATGAGATCAATTATTTCTTAGTATGTTATGAGAGAGGCCACAATCAATTATTTCTTAGTATGAGAGAGGCCACAATCAATTTTTTCTCATAGGCCGTGAAGTTGGCTATGGAATAGTTAAACATGCTTGTTTTCCCTCTTTTAAATGAGATATTACTTGCTATATCTATTTTTATACATAAGTCACAAAATGACCAAAAATCGTACTTTATCCATCACTTACCAAGCTATCTATGAAAATAAAAACAAAAAACAACTAATTAAATGTCAAATGACAGTTAGTATTTGTCAGCGGTATCATTTATTAAAATTTCATATTATTGTTGTGTAATTCGATCGTCTTTGCAGTAATTGTTATAATGATGGCTACATTTAAAAATAGCGAAAAATTTGACATATTGACATGCTACATTCTTTACCATAAAAACTGTGTAGAATCCGAATGAATATACTTAGAGCTTAGAGCTATATCCCGAGAAAAGGCAACGAAGGGTGCGTAATAACAGAAATTTGGAAATAAATTTAAAAGAATGTGGTTTTTTCGAGAAACCAACCAAAAATCCAAAACAAATCAATAATTAATTAGAATTATCTATCTTAAACAGTTTCTATTGTAAATGTTGCGGCATATGCATAGTGTAATATAGTTATAGAGACGGTAGCATATTCATAGTGTAGTGTAGTTATAGAGACGGTAGTTATGTACAAGAAAATAATTAATATAAAAAACATATATAAAAAATAAAGACGTAAAAATATACAGTCCACATTACTTTATCGACAAGAGCAATAAAAGAAGTTGAAAAGGCAATAGCCTTAATCATTAACATAAACAGTAAAGAATGTAGCATTTCAACATACCAAATTTTTCATTAGTTGTAAATGTGCCCATAATTATGATAACAAATTTGCTACATAGACTATCGAATTACACAACAATACTATAAAATTCTAATAAATGATACAGCACAAAGAGTAACTATCATTTGACAATTAATTAGTTGTTTTTTGTTTTTATTTTCATAGATAGCTTGATAAGTGATGGGTAAAATACGATTTTTCTTCATTTTGTGACTTATTTATAAAAATAGATATAGCAAGTAATATCTCATTTAAAAGAGAAAAAAACAACACATTTAACTATTCCATAGCCAACTTCGCGGCCCATAAGAAAAAATAAAATTAGGGGTAATATCTCAAAAATGGTAGGTGTTAAAAAAAATCTAAAATAACAGTTACATTCTCTATTAAAAAGTGCCTTAAGAAAGTTCAAATAAAATTGTTCTAATGATTATGACAAAAAAGTTATGAGAGAAAAAAGAAATTCAACATTTTCACATTTTTAGCTATAACATCTGAAGCACGAGGAATTTTGTACTTTTAAAAATTGATTGTGGCTCCTCTCATACTAAGGAATAATTCATCTAACTTAGGCAAACCTGTATCTCTTATAATAACCGAGATCCCCATGCTGGAAATGTAATCTGGGACACCCTGTATATTGCGACAGTCTTAACTACAACTTGGCGAAAAAAAATCTGTTTTAAACACCTTCATTTATTTGTTGTGACGTCATCGACTTTTTTTTTAATTGATTGGTGTAATTGTTTTGATGTATTCTTGTAGAGCATTTTCAGTAGTTTTCAAGTCTATAGACTTTTAGTAGGGTTATACTACGAAATGTTTGCAAAAAATGCAAAACACTACTTTGAGCTAGTAGACCATTTAATCAAAACTCATAATCAAGCAACCTTAAAAACTCTTGCTTAACTGTGAAGACTATGCCAGTTATGCATAGACGACAATGGCTCACAGTTTGAGCAATTTCTTTGGTCCTGTTTTGTTATCGTTGTGGTATAATATCCAATAGCAGTGTTTTCATTAGCAACAGTCATTCGGATTCCACTGACTTACAGTTAAGCAAGTGTTTTTAAGGTTGCTTGATTTTGTTTTCTTTTGTTTTTTAGGAGTTACGGCACCATATTTGTTTTTTTTAAATGGCACCATACATATTTTTTTATACGGTTTGAAGGACATTTTCTTTCTCTTTTCAACACACTAAAACTTTTATAACCTTACATAACAAAATTTTTGAGGAAATCGTTAAAGTACAATTTTGTTTTAAAAGCGTACGTTATTAATTAATTTACATTAGTACGCTTTGAAAATGGTACAAAAATGTAAAAAAATTATTACAGTAGTTTTGTGTTTACCATTGTAACCTAATTACCTTTTTTTTTTTAATCTTTTACCATTTTGTATCATTTTCAAAGCATACCAATGTAAATTAATTATTAACATACGCTTTTAAAACAAAATTGTTCTTTTGCGATTTTCTTAAAAATTTTGTTATGTTATAGCTGTATTACACTATACAATTTCTTGTTCAAAAAATTTTATACTAGATTGTACAGCTGTTGCCAAGTTACAACACGTCTTATGTCGTAAACTGACACTTCGCGTATGTCAATTTACGACATTGTAACTTGGCAACAGCTGTACAAACTTGTATAACATTTTTTGAACAAGAAATTGTATAGTGTAATACAGCTTTAAGGGTATAAAAGTTTTAGTGCGTTGAAAAGAGAAAAAAAAAGTCTTTTAAAGCATATAAAAAAATATGTATGGTGCCGTAACTCTTACAAAAACAAAAGAAAACAAACATTTGACATGACAATATTTTGGGAAATACTATATCAAACAACTTTTACTTGAAACTTTTTTTGATAATTCTTTCCAATAACAAAATAAGTGGGGGTGTCATAAGTGATGCCTCACCCTGTATATACAAAAATCAAATTATTACTGTATTTTAAAAAAATTTACACTTACACCAGGTGCAGTTGCGACAACACGATATGGAGATAAGTACAGATCCAAGCCAACTTGCTGAAATACGTTCTTAAAAATTCCAATAACCTGCAACGCTAACATGTCCTGACGTACATCATCACCGACTTTGAAAATGGCTGCCTGCCATATTTCAGGGCCTATAGTCGTACCGTCTTTACCCTAAATCATTATTAAAAAATTACCAAGTATACGCACCCAATTAATGCGGTTTGACTGTACAGGGTGGTCCAAATTCGATGGGATTACATGGGTATCTCGCTTAATAGTCAAGTTAGAAAAACGGTTACGCTACCAAAAATGTCCAGTTTTTGGAGACAAACCGTTTTTAAAAATATTTTATCATCTTTGGTTTTGGAGTTATTATAAGAGGAAAAGTGTTGTTTTTTTGTTATTTTTTAAATTTGCCGTATTTCCGTTATTGGTGTAAATATCAAAAACAATTATGAAGATTATTTTTAGATATTTGTATGCAAAATTCGATGACACTAAAAAAAATTTACGCTTGACGTTTAAAAGTTATGACACAAGCTTAACTTTTTTTAAATGGGAACGATAGTTGGCTATGACCGATTTAAATTCTTAGTCATTCAAAATACAGGGTGATTGATTGAGACCGGTACTTAAAATTATATGAAGAATAAAAAAGGGTATGGATCTGAAATTTTGGTTATGATCATAATGGCATCTGATCAATTTATTGAAAATATTTTCAAGATTGTGACACTTCCGGAAATACTGGAAGTTGACGTCTACTTTCTTATTTCAAACACAATGGTCTATTTTTTATTGCTTATTGGATTTAAAACTTTATTTTAGAGGAACTTTAATTAGCATTCTCTATACCTAAGTGCAGTCATTTTTTAGATTTTTGGAATTGTTTGATTTTTTTTAATTTTCATCGTGATGCTTAATATTATCTAAGGCTGCCATTTTTGAAGAAAAAACGCTTAAATTTAGACCATGCCTAGAAGAAACCTTGGAGTACATCCTGGAATTTTTGCATCGGTGCATTACAGGGTGGCCAAAATTTAATTTTCTTTTATTACAACTTCAGACCACTAAAACTCGTTTATTTCAAATACAATGCCCATTTTTCATTTTCTGTTGCAAAATTACATTCTTCATCAATCTGTATTAGCGTTTCCTATACCTATCTGCAACAGTTTTCGGGTTATTAAGAATTATTGATAAATTTAAGAGAAATTGCAACAGTTTTAAATAGTAAGCCTTGGGACAAATGAAAATATTAATAACTGTAAACCTCTTTTATTGCGTTTATCTGAAGTATCCATAAAAATGGAATATCAAGAGTATTCAAACACGGATATTTTGAATTTATTTTACATTCATGGACAATATCACAAGATTACTGAAAGTGCGAACGAATAGTTGTGCATTTTTAATATAGCTTGTAGAGCATAGTATGTTAAACCCGAGTCTTGCGCTGCCAATCGAATTGACCGCTGAGGATGGTCATTAAAATATTCCAGAATGTTCAATTCATTAGTTTCATTATTTGTCACACGCTTAGGTCGAATACTAGCAGATTTCACTCTTCTAAATTGCAAAAAACAAGATTCTATTCCTTGAAATTTCTGTCTGGTCGTTACAGTCAAATAAGGATACCTCTCACTGAACACACGGAAAGTTCTTTCAATGATCTTGTGACATTCTTCATGAATATAAAATAAGTTTAAAATATTCATGCTTGAATACTCTTTATTTTCCATTTTCATGAACACTACAGACAAACGCTATGAAAGTGGTTGACGGTTATTAAGTATTGGCAATTTGTTGTCATTTCCAAGGCTTATTATTTAAAAATGTTGCGATTTCTCTTAACTTTATCAAAAATTTTTAATAACTCGAAAATTGTTGCAGATAGGTATAGGAAACGTTAATACAAATTGATGCAGAATGTAATTTTGCATTAGAAAATGAAAAAATAATAATTTGGGCATTGTATTTGAAATAAACGAGATTAACTGGTCTGAAGTTGTATTAAAGGAAATTAAATTTTGGTCACCCTGTAAGTAATGCATCGATTGCAAAAATTCCAGGATGTACTTCAAGGTTTCTTCTATGCATGATTTAAATTTAAGTGCTTTTTTTCAAAAATGGCGGCGTTAGATAATATTAAGCATCACGATGAAAATCAAAGAATTTTCAAAAAAGTCCAAAATTCTAAAAAATGACTGCACTTAGGTATAGGGAATGCTAATAAAAGTCCCTCTAAAATAACATGTTAAATCTGAAAATACAATAAAAAATAGACCATTGTATTTGAAATAAGAAAGTAGACGTCAACTTCCGGTATTTCCAGAAGTGTCGCCATATTGAAAATATTTTCAATAAATAGATCAGACGCCATTATGGTCATAACCAAAATTTCAGATCCATACCCTTTTTCATTCTTCATATATTTTTAAGTACCGGTCTAAATCAATCACCCTGTATTTAAGGGTTGATGTAGTTTTTTTTTTTTAATAAGCAAGTTACGAAAGTTTTTTATGTAAAGAAAAACATAGAAGGCTGTGAAAACAAAAAAAAAACAAGTTGTACAACCTTTTAAAACTCATTTGGTGCAAGTTACGAAAGTTTTGTAATTCGTTGTTGAAAGAAACATAATAAATATTTGAATATAAGATAACAACAATATAGTCAGTATCAGCGGTTATGTTTTGTTGTTTATTTTATGTTCAAGTAATGTATAATGTTTATCACACAAACAAGTTAAAAAAGCTTCGTAACTTGTACCACATGAGTTTTAAAAGATTTTACAACTTGTTTTTTTTTTTGTTTTCACAGGCTATGTTTTTTTTTTAAAACAAAAGACTAAAAAACCTTCGTAACTTGTGTATTATTGAAAATAATTACATCAACCCTTATATTTTTCGAATGACAAAAAATTAGGAATTTAAATAGGTCCTAACCTACGAAGGCTTAGAAGAGCCACCGAAAATAATATTAAAAAGGTGAAATTTCACCTTTTATCTTGAAATTTCACCTTTTATCTTAAAATTTCAACTTTGTAAAAAGGTGAAATTTCACCTTTTATCTTGAAATTTCAACTTTGTGAAAAGGTGAAATTTCACCTTTTATCTTGAAATTTCAACTTTGTAAAAAGGTGAAATTTCACCTTTTATCTTGAAATTTCAACTTTGTGAAAAGGTGAAATTTCACCTTTTATCTTGAAATTTCAACTTTGTAAAAAGATGAAATTTCACCTTTTATCTTGAAATTTCAACTTTTCAAAAAGGTGAAATTTCACCTTTTTTCTAATTTTTTTTTTAAAAAGGTGAAATTTCACCTTTTTGAAAAGTTGAAATTTAACTTTTCTAGGTGACGTAATTAAAGCACCTATCTCTTTTAGGAGATAAAAATTAATAAGAGTTTGATACAGTATTTTCCAAAATATATTGTCGTGTCAAATTTTTGTTTTCTTTTGTTTTTTTAGGAGTTACGCCACCATATATTTATTTTTTAAATGGCACCATCCATATTTTTTTATACGGTTTGAAAGACGTTTTTCTCTTTCAACGCACTAAAACTTTTAAACCCTTAGGTACATAACAAAATGTTTTAAGAAGATCGCAAGAGAACAATTTTGTTTTAAAAGCGTACAGCAGGGGTCGGCAACGTGGTGCTCGCGAGCACCCGGGTGCCCGCGAAGCATTTTGAAAGTGTCCGCCACTAACGTAAAATAACTTGTAAACCCACCACTTTCCCAATGACGCGCTCTTTGTCGCACTATTAGCTTGGAAAATAAATGAAAAGTGCCCTTTGTCATAAATTAGCTATTCGGGGTGCCCTTCTTATCAAAAAGGTTGCTGACCCCTGGCGTACAGTATTAATTAATTTACATTAGTAGGTTTTGAAAATAATACAAAACGGTAAAAAATGTATTACAGTAGTTTTGTATTTACAGTTGTAACCTAATTAACTTTTTTTTAAATATTTTACCATTTTGTATTATTTTTAAGCCTACTAATGTAAATTAATTAAAAAAGTTTTAGTGCGTTGAAAAAAAAGAAAATGTCTTTCAAAGTGTATAAAAAAATATGTATAGTGCCATTAAAAAGAAAAACCAATATGGTGTAGTAACTCCTAAAAAATAATAGAAAACAAAAATTTGACATTAAAACATTTTGGGAAATACTGTATCAAACAACTTTTATTTGAAACTTTTTTTGATAATTCTTTCCAATAACAAAATAAGTGGGGGTGTCATAATAACAAAATAAGTAGGGGTGTCACGAGTGATGCCTCACCCTGTATATTAATTTTTATCTCATTAAAGAGATAGGTGCTTTAATTACGTCACTTAGAAAAGTTGAAATTTCAAGATAAAAGGTGAAATTTCACCTTTTTACAAAGTTGAAATTTCAAGATAAAAGGTGAAATTTCACCTTTTTACAAAGTTGAAATTTCAAGAAAAAAGGTGAAATTTCACCTTTTCACAAAGTTGAAATTTCAAGATAAAAGGTGAAATTTCACCTTTTTAATATTATTTTCGGTGGCCCTTCTAAGCCTTCGTACTAACCAACTAAAGCTTCCATTTAAAAAAAAGGAAGTTTGTGTCATAACTTTTTAATGGCGAGCGTAAAAATCTTTTTTTTTAGTATTTTACATAAAAATATCTAAAAATAATCTTCATAATTTTTTCGATATTTACAACAATAACGGAGATAAGACACATTATTAATATGAAAAAAACACTTTTTTTTTAAATAATTTAAAAACCGGAAATGATAGAATATTTTTGAAAACGGTTCTGAGTTTTTCCCAAAAAACTGCACATTTTTGGTAATTGAACCGTTTCTCTATCTTAAACATTAAGAGAGATACCCATGCAATCCCATCGAATTTGGACCAGTCTGTACAGGGTGAGCTACTTGATTTGGTTCACTTTGATTTAACGTAAGCCATACATAAGTTGGAGCTTTTACAGGTTTTGTTTTTCATGGCATTGTTGATTTCATGATATTTTTGTGTTTTTTGTTTTAAGTTCTCAAATTTTATTGGCATTCCTGTCTTTGATATTAAAAAAATAAATCGATAACCGTCGAGTCGTTCGCCCTGTAAATTAATATTACCGATGCGGAGGTGTCGTTGGTGGAGATAACCATCGCCATATTTTCGAGTTCATTTATACCGCATCGAGTGACTTTAAACCGGGCAAGATATGGGGCCTTCGCTGCGCTTTGCATGGGAGTACCACTCTTGTAATCAATATCTAACACCATCGCTTCTGGATTGCTTGGCAAGTAACAACCGGCTTGAACCTATAAATAAAATAACGTTCAATAACAAATGAAACAGGCACACTAGATTCATCTTGGATATTCTAGTTATACATCTTCCACTTTACGACAAGCCTCGAAACAAAATTATCACAACTTCCAAAAATGTAATAATATACAGGGTGTTCTATTTAAAATAAGTAGCTCGGTTGCAATGGCAAATAAACCGTAAAAAACAAAACAAAATCGAGTACACCATAAAGTGCAAAAAAGATGGCCATGAATTTTTTATAAAAAACATTTTGTTGTTAAATCAATATTTTAAAAGTTTTCATACTTTTTAACGTTAAAATTTACCTTTTTTTATAAATTTTAAAGGTCTTTAACTTATTAACCATCAAGTTTTGGACTATAGTTTATAAAACATTTTTTGCTTAAATTGACTCAAGGAACATGCTCCTTAAGTTTGGCCGTTACGTCATGCAACATATAAACAGAATATTTGTTTTACTTATTTTTCATTTTGGCTTAATTTCGTTATTAAATTATTTACTGGTTAAAATTCATTATCCAGTAGGGTGCACCACTTAATCCGTGCCGTCATGGGGAGCCTGCTTAATACAGGGTGGTCCAAATTCGATGGGATTGCATGGGTATCTCGGTTAATATTTAAGATAGAGAAACGGTTAAATAACCAAAAATGTGCAGTTTTTTGAGACAATCTCAGAACCGTTTTCAAAAATATTCTATCATCTCCGGTTTTCGAGTTGTTGAATAAAAAGTGTTTTTTGTCATGTTAATAGTGTGTCATATCTCCGTTATTGTTGTAAATATTGAAAATATTTATGGAGGTTATTTTTAGATATTTTCATGCTTAATTTGATTAAACTAAAAAAAAAATTGTACGCTCGCTGTTTAAAAGTTATGACACAAACTTACCTGTTTTTATATGGGAACGATAGTTGGCTATGACTAATTTAAATTCCTTATTTTTTTCTCATTCAAAATATATAAGGGTCGATGTATTTATTGTTAATATAATACGCAAGTTACGAAGTAGTTTTTTTTTTTGCTAAGAAAATCATAGTAGACTGAAAACAAAAAAAAAACAAGGCGTAAAACCTTATAAACTCATGTGGTACAAGTTACCAACGTTTTTAAATTTGTTGATGAGATAAACATTGTAAATATTTGAACATGAGATAACAACAACATAGTCCGAATCAGCAGTAATGTAATATATTGCTGTTTACCTTATGTTCAAAAAAATTTTTGATGTTTATCTCATCAACAAATTTAAAAACCTTGGTAACTTGTACCACATGAGTTTATAAGGTTTTACGCCTTGTTTTTTTTTTTTTTTTGTTTTCACAGCCTACTATGATTTTCTTAGCAAAAAAAAACTATTATTAAAAATAAATACATCAATCCTTATGTATTTGGAATGAGAAAAAAATAAGGAATTTAAATTGGTCATAGCCAACTATCGTTCCCATTTAAAAAAAGGTAAGTTTGTGTCATAACTTTTTAACGGCGAACGTTAAAAACTTTTTTCTAGTGTAATCAAATTAAACATAAAAATATCTAAAAATAATCTCCATAAATATTTTCTATATTTGCAACAATAACGGAGATATGACATACTATTACTATGACAAAAAAACACTTTTTATTCAATAACTCGAAAACCGGAAATGATAGAATATTTTTGAAAACGGTTCTGAGTTTGTTCCAAAAAACTGAACATTTTTGGTAATTTAACCGTTTCTCTATCTTAAGTATTAACCGAGATACCCATGCAATCCCATCGAATTTGGACCACCCTGTACATGATAAAGAGATTTGGTTAAATCAAAAAAAAATTAAAAACAAAAACTCAATTGGCAGCAAAATCTGTATTGTTGTGCATTACGATGACTTGATGTGCCTAATAAGCCGATGGTATTCGTTAAAAAGAGAAAAACAAATGCTATGTATTTTAGTACACATCTAATGAGGCGTCCAACAAAACTAAAGGTGATTGTTACACCTTCGTAATACAGCGTGCTATGAAAAAATGTATATTACCAACTAGTCGCATAATTACAATTCTTTAAGATTTACATTTTTATCATAAAAATTAAAAAAGGAAAAACAAAAATGCAAAGTTTTAATTTTTGCTTTTAACAAGTTCGCTATTAATTTTTCAAAACATTTGAATATCACCTCAAAATGAGCTCCAATACAGGGTGTCCCAGTTAACGTGAACAGCATGGGGATCTTGTAAACAGTAAGAGATAGAGAGTTGGTTAAACGGGTGAGAATGATCTATGATTTAAGAGCAACTATTCCATGAAAAAAAATCTTGAAAAAAATTTACAGTTTTTGCGTTATTCGTAAAAAACGAAAAAATTACGTTTTCTATTTTTGCTAATAACTTGCCTATTTAAAATCATCCCCAAAATATTTTTCGACATTATTGGGACACTTTTTTGCAAAGAATTGAAATTAGTTAATAAATTTTACCTATCTTCATTTGTTTTTGTTACTTTAACATCAACTTTCTTATTTTAACACGTTCACGACGACGTGGTACATTACGTATTTCACTTGTAGCCGTTGGTGGCCACCCGTGGTACATTTGTTTTCCGCACTGCTACGCAAAATAAAATCTCCCGTTTTTCACGAATGTCTTCAATATTCGGTATAGGGCTATAGGAATGGTGTATGCTAATTAATGTACCACCGGTGGCGCACTCGGCCATAATTGTGGATTTTACAAACCAAAGAAATATTTTTTTTGTTCTGGAACTCATGTTTTGGCTATTTTTGCGAACACTGGACGTGCGCCAGTAATACCAACTTACCGTGATGCCTTTTAAACTATATTACTGCCAACAAAATAACATAACAGTAGCGCTTTACTCTTGTGTCCACCGGTGGTAACGATAATAATTCACTGGAGCCGTCGTGTACCACCGGTGGTACACAATAAAAAAAGTTCGAAAGTTAAGAAAAAACAATAATTTGATCAACAAAATGCATAATTTAAAAAAAAAGCTAATTTTAATTAATAATTGCACAAAAAAATGTTTTCGGCCCTAGGGCATGCCACCTAGATTACGTGTCGTCGTGAACGTGTTAAATATGAGTCGTAGTTGGCTGTGACACCATTAAAGAGAGCTTTTTTCTCTCATTTCATTGATGTATGGGTTGTTAGGTTTATTTTTAAAAATAAGCAAGTTATAGCAATATTATTGTATTTGTTAAGTTTAATCAAAGTGGCCATGCTGTACTTGATTAAACACAAAGAAACCTAAATAATTTAAGATATTTTTCAAAATACATAAAAGTTTATGATTTTCAATTACTATTACTATTGAATCTAAATTATAACGTGCGTTCAAAGTGTAGCCCACTCTCCATGGGCAATACAAATTTGAGATCTGCACTTTGTAGATAATAATGTTTTCCTAAGCATAATTCTTTTTATTTGATAAACTTTTGTTAAACTAGCCA
The DNA here is from genome assembly GCA_947652605.1 of Elmis aenea. Taxonomy (NCBI): domain Eukaryota; kingdom Metazoa; phylum Arthropoda; class Insecta; order Coleoptera; family Elmidae; genus Elmis; species Elmis aenea. The sequence continues at coordinate 22,952,438 of OX393583.1, forward strand.
ATCTTAATTTTGTAGTTGTGTTCAACTGTCTTTTTATGATTAGCTGTTTTAAGAACATTTTATCAAACAAAAAGTAACATGTCTAGGAAAACATTGTTATCTACAAAGTGCAGATCTCAAATTTGTATTGCACATGGAGAGTGGGCTACACTTTGAAGGCATGTTATAATTTAGATTCAATAGTAATTGTAACTGAAAAATCATAAATTATTAGAAAAATATCTTAAATTATTTAGGTTTCTTTGTGTTGAATTAAGCACAGCTAGTTTACTTACAAGATGTTTTGTTTTGTTTTCCAATGGCCACTTTGATTTAAACTTAACAAATACAATAATATTGCTATAACTTGCTAATTTTTAAAAATAAACCCAACAACCCATACATCAATGAAACGAGAAAAAAATCTCTTTTTAATGGTGTCATGGCCAACTATGACCTGTATTTAAAATAAGAAAGTTGATGTTAAAATAACAAAAACAAATGAAGATAGGTAAAATTTATTAACTATCTTCAATTCTACGCAAAAAAGTGTCCCAATAATGTCGAAAAATATTTTGGGTATGATTTTAAATAGGCAAGTTATAAGCAAAAATCGAAAACGTATTTTTTTTTGTTTTTTACGAATAGCGCAAAAACTGTAAATTTTTTTGAAGTTTTTTTCCATGGAATAGTTGCTCTTAAATCCTAGATCATTTTGGCTCATTTGACCAACTCTGTATCTCTTACCGTTTATGAGATCCCCATGCTGTTCACGATAACTGGGACAGCCTGTATATGTAAAATCCAGCTACTTTAACTGAATAACTATCTTATAATAAGCAACATCCCCATAGTGGCCTGAATTAAGTGGTAAAATTTTATAAAACAATACAACGCTTGTAAATTTTAGGACAGTTTTCAATAAGAAACCATACCTTGACTTTACTGAGAGCTTCCAAACAGGCGCGTTTTCTTTCGGGGCCTTTGGGATACGGTCGGATTTCTCCACTGATATTGGTTATTTTACTGAAAAAGTCGAATTCCCTCTCATAAAATTGTTTAGCAGGTCCAGAGAGTGCGGACAGAATGTTATTAGATAAAGCTTCTAGAACATCGAACAGGGCAACTGGAAAAAAAATTCACATATGAACCATTAGGGTCGTAGCTAGAACACTTGGCACCAGAATCACAGCAATGTTGATTAGTTTCAGTTTTATTAAAAATATAAATACAGGGTGGTCCAAATTCGATGGGATTACATGGGTATCTCGGGTAATATTTAAGATTGAGAAACGGTTAAATTACTAAAAATGTGCACTTTTTTGAGACAAACTCAGAACCGTTTTCAAAAATATTCTATCATTTTTGGTTTTTTAGTTATTGGAAAAAAAGTGTTTTTTTTTGTCATATTAATAATGTGTCATATCTCCGTTATTGTTGTAAATATCGAAAATATTTATGGAGATTATTTTTAGATATTTTTATGTTTAATTTGATTATACTAAAATAAAAATTTTACGCTTTTAAAAATTTACGACACAAACTTACCTTTTTTTAAATGGGAACGATAGTTGGCCTATGGCCTATTTAAATTCCTTATTTTTTTCTCATTCCAAATATATAAGGGTTGATGTTATTGTTGCAAATATCGAAAATATTTTTGGAGATTATTTTTACATATTTTTAGATATTTTTACGTTTAATTTCATTACACAAAAAAAAAAAACACTCGCCGTTAAAAAATTATGACACAAACTTACCGTTTTTTAAATGGGAATGATAGTTGGCTATGACCTATTTAAATTCCTTAATTTTTTCTCATTCCTAATATATAAGGGTCGATGTATTTATTTTTAATATTACGCAAGTTATGAAGGTTTTTTAGTTTTTTTTTCTAAAAAAATCATAGTAAGCTGTGAAAACAAAAAAAAACAAGGTGTAAAACCTTATAAATTGCATGTGGTACAAGTTACCAAGGTTTTTAAATTAGTTGTTGACATAAACATCATGTTTTTTTTTTGTTTTCAGTCTACTATGATTTTCTTAGCAAAAATAAAAACTATTTCGTAACTTGCGTACTATATTAAAAATAAATACATCGACCCTTATATATTTTGAATGAGAAAAAAATAAGGAATTTAAATTAGTTATAGCCAACTATCGTTCCCCTATAAAAACAGGTAAGTTTGTGTCATAACTTTTAAACGGCGAGCGTACAATTTGTTTTTTAGTGTAATCAAATTAAACATAAAAATATCTAAAAATAATCTCCATAAATATTTTCGATATTTACAACAATAACGGAGATATGACACATTATTAATATGACAAAAAAAAACTTTTTATTCAACAACTCGAAAACCGGAAATGATAGAATATTTTTAAAAACGGTTCTGAGTTTGTCTCAAAAAACTGCACATTTTTGGCAATCTGACCGTTTCTCTATCTTGAATATTAACCGAGATACTTATGCAATCCCATCGAATTTGGACCACCCTGTACAGTAAAATTTATTTTACGTTATGTAGTAAATGACCACAAACAACTTTTATTCTAAACTTTTTTTTTAAATTTCTGCTACTAACAGGGCTATCAAATAATTTGTCTTGGCTGGCTGTTTATTCGAAAATCCAGGGCTTCAAAGAATTATTAATATTTAACAATTTAAAACCGCCTAGGGTTATCAACCTTGGGTTGTAAGAAAAGAGTACAGATCAAGGAATTGGCGTAGGGGGGGAAGGTTATTAAAAATTATATGTATACGAAATACAATACAACTTTCATCAAAAATGAAATTTTCTGAGAAATCCATAATAAAAAACTTTTCCATTTGATGCATTCTTTTTAAATGACGCCGTATATAATTTCTATTAAATATGATGCAAAATGGTAAATTATTTAATGATATTGTAACCAAAAATGGCAATAAAAGTTGTTGCGAAATGGAGTATATTTTTATCAAAGTTGCAAGTACTTTTTTCTGACCAAACTACCAACAATAACAAACAAATTAGCAAAATGGTAAAATTCTACAGTAGGGTCAGTAACTAATCAGAATTGGGTAAACTTACGCTGTAGCTTTGTTATACACGGAGAATAATGAAAAAAATTAGTTTATAAACGTACAGCGGAGGCCAGTTATAACGCGCATTCGGATATACCGCAGGACATTTTTTGTCTTTTTTGTTTTGACGTGATCAGCGTGAAAGACAAGTTGTAATTTATTTTACACAATAATATTAATGTATTTTATTATGGTGAACAGTTTATTTTTATTTTATATTCACTAATCATTAAAGAAATGATAAATAAAATGTAAGTTTTTTTAAATAAAAATGTGAGAATTTTCAACAATTCGGTTGTACCGCGGTTATCACATAACACGGGTAGGATACAACTTCTGCAAACCGGCGTTGTAACTATAACCGGCTTCCAGTTAAGTAATATTTTTAATATTTCGCATAAAAATTTAATGATTTTCATTAAGACTCAAAGAACGTTATAGTATTAGGTTCCATTCAATTTTATTTATTTTATAATTTATTTCTTAATTTATAATTTGTTCCCACAATCCCACAAAATAATTAAAACAAATCACAACGTAAGAGCTTAAGGCTTAAGCGTAAACCTACCAGCATTGGAATAGTTTTAGTCAGGTGGTGGGGTGTTGGTGTTTCTACAGTGGCGGCAATTTCGTACAATTAAAATTAAACGAGCAATTGTGAAAGATAACACTGGGTACGAGAAATTATTTTTTGTAACGTTTACCGCTGCTTGCAATTTGTTGTGTGGAAATTGTGTTTTATGTCATATGTATTATGTTAGTTAAAGAAAGCGTTAGATAATCTGATTTAAAAAAAAATAATAATAATCTAAGTGCCAAAAAGAGTACATTCGGCTTTGATAAGTGAAAAGTAAGGGTACGCTGTTTTACAACTCCAAAAAGAGTACATGTACTCTTTAAAGAGTACAATTGGTAACCCTAAAACCGCCAGAACAAGGTCTTAAGTGTCATAATGGTTCCTGACTAGTTAAAATTACTACACAGGGTGTTTGTTATGCTATGTCCATTGTTTGAAACTTTTAATACGTTTTCAATTCTGTATAATTAATGATCACTTGATCACAAGGTACAGGGATTCGAACTTACGATCTTTTTGTTGCATGTCTTCATCGACGTACATGTTAGTTTTCATGTTCCATATTAGCTGGTGCGCAACCACTTGGGAAATTTTCGCAATGTATTTTATGTATTCCACCAAATAACCCATCTGGAACGAACAAGTTTAAGAACGATTTTTTTGTGGTATTCTTGGCATTTTCATCGCTTAAAAACAACAAATAAAACGAACTTCTTTTGTTTTTTTAGTGTCTCTTGTTAACAGTGGTAATAAAAAACAATTGAAACACAATTCAACAATCGCTACCTAGTGTCATTCTAAATTTTTGATAAATGTTGGTTCATGGTCTAAAACTAATTTAAAATTGTAAGATGAAAAACAAACACCAAACTACACTAGATGTTTGTGATTTTATAAATTTTTACAAAAGTAAAGGATATATTTTATGAACTTAAAATTAAGTTTAGACCATGCACCAATTTTTACTTCGGGAATAATTTTTTTAATAGATCAATAACACAAAATTTTTCCAATTGCAAAAAACTTTTTAATGATGCTGGATTTAGACACATCCAATAAGCACAAACTTATTGACTGACTTGATATTTTAGTAGAATTAGTAAAACTAGAATGCATTTATAAAAACTAAAAATTTAATTTGGCACAGTTTAAGAGTTAAATTAGTTGCAATATAAAAACAAAAATGTACTCACCGTATCATGCCGTAATGCTTGTACCAACTGTGGAATGTAAAACAGCACAGCATCTGGTGGATAGGATCTTAACACTTTAACGCCATATTGTGATGTAATCGGATGAGGAGGATATTGTCTGCTGAAGTATGACAGCGCCTGTCAACGATAACGTTTAAGTAAATATAACAGTTCCTATAAGCACAATTATGTATAAGGTGGTCCACTTAATATAAGATAAGAGATAAAGATATGGTCATTTGGCAAAAATTTATATAATACAGCACTCAATTTTTGTAGCAACATTCAAATGTTATGAAAAATGCACAGTTAACTTGATAAAGAAAAAACAAAAAAGAGCTTTGCAACTTTTTATGTTCGTTAATATCTTTTATTAGCCTTTAAATACTGAATTTTTTAATACATACGTAATAAACAAGTGGTATACGATTTCTATAGCACACTTAGTTAACGAGGTACTAACATACTGGTAACAAGTAAATTTTATCCAGAATTACTGCAAAATCTTAACGAAAATATGACAGTTATACAAGACTGGCTATTAAATAACAAACTGGTTCTAAATTCAACAAAAACTAGCTGCATCCTTTTCAAATTAAAGAATATACATGGAATGCCAAAAGTCATTCAACTATTAGGTAATGATATGGAATACACAACTTTTGTGAAATTTCTTGGATTATATTTGGACGAGAATTTAACATGGAAAGTCCATACAAACAATCTACTGTCAAGATTAAGCTCTATCTGTTATGGAATCAGGGTGCTATCAAAACAAGTTAATATAAAAACATTAGTTTCAGTATACTATGCAAATTTTTACTCATTAATGGCATATGATATGGAATTATATTTTGGGGTAACTCCACAAATGTTCGTCCAATCTTCTTTACGCAAAAGAAAGTCATAAGAATTATTTATAAGTTAAAGAAAAACAACATTCTAACCTTTTTTGGACTTTACATTTACGAAAGTTTAGTGTTTTTATTGAAAAACAATCACTATTTTGAAAATAATAAAATTGTGCAAGATAAATATAATCACCGGGACAAAAACATATACAGGGTGGTCCAAATTCGATGGGATTGCATGGGTATGTCGCTTAATAGGCAAGATAGAGAAATGGTTAAATTACCAAAAATGGGCAGTTTTTTGGGGCATACTCAGAACCGTTTTCAAAAATATTCTATCATTTCCGGTTTTTGACATATTAGAGAAAAACTGTTTTTTTGTCATATGAATAATGTGTCATATCTCCGTTATTGTTGTAAATGTCGAAAGAGTTTATTCACAATATTTTTATGTTAAGTTTGATTACACTAAAAAAAAAAAAAATGTTGCGCTCGCCGTTAAAAAGTTATGACACAAACTTACCTTTTTTTAAATGGGAGCAATAGTTGGCTATGGCCTATTTAAATTCCTTATTTTTTTTCTCATTTCAAATATATAAGGGTTCATGTATTTATTTTCAATAATACGCAAGTTATAAAGGTTTTTAAAATTTTTTAAAGATGAAAAGCAAAAAGTAGGCTGTGAAAACAAAAACAAATCAAGAAAAACAGAAAATGATAAAATATATTTGACAATTGTTTTGAGTTTTTCCCAAAAAACTGCACATTTTTGGTAATTTAATCGTTTCTCTATCTTGACTATTAAGCGCGATACCCATGCAATCCCATCGAATTTGGACCACCCTGTACACATACAGGTATCCACAACATCACCTTACCAAGTTAGAAAAAAGTGCCTTTTATGTTAGCATAAAATTGTTCAATAAACTACCAGCAGGGCCGTGCCGTACTATGATGCAGAGAGGCGGCCGCATCAGGCGGCACCGTAAGGGGGCGGTATAAGCAGCGAAATCAAAATACAATTTGAACCATTCAATAATTAAAAATCTGGCAATTACGAAGGGAAGGTCTCTCCGGGTAATTCACAAGTGACGCAAACGTAAGAATAACGTAAAGTATATCGCCATCTGTCTTCGATATTCCATACATGAAAAGATTCACTATAAGGTTAGGATATTTACTAATTCCTTGTTACTTATTGTTCATACGAACATACGATCATACGTACAAGTTCTTTGAAATTTTATACTTCCCACTATACAGCTCATTGCGCTGGTTAACTCAGCTTATTTACCACTTGTGAATTACCCGGAGAGACCTTCTCTTCGTGATTGCCAAAAATCTTTACGCAACGCTTTTCTACATTGATTTTAATGTTAGTTTATATTCTGGACATTACCCTTAATTCTCTGAATGAACGATTCACGCTTCTGGAAACCCATAGCAAAAATTTTTTGTTTTTATATGACATTTCAAACTCAAGGATATAGATGAGAAAACGCTAGAAAATTATTGTACCAGTCTCCAGTCAATACTTTCGGTCAAAAATGAATCAGATATAAATGCAAATGATCTTCAAGAAGAATTACGAATGCTACCATATTCTATGAAACCTTTGGATGTTTTAAATTATTTGTGCCAAAATAACTTAATTACTTTGTATCCGAATAGGTACTGTTGCAACTCTGAGAATTTTATTAAGACTCCCTGTAGCTAGTGGGGAAAGAAGTTTTCCCAAATTAAAATTAACAAAACACTACTTAAGAAGTTCAATAAGCCAAACAAAACTTAGAAATCTGTCATTAATTTCTATTAAATCTACATTGACTGCCACTCTAGACTACACATCCCTAATTAACGAATTTTCTAAAGTTAAAGTTAAAAGGGTAAAACTGTAGTAGATTGTTGCAGTTGATAGTTGTTATCATTATTTTAAAATAGTATACGTACATTTTGTGCACTTTAAAAAAAAATCCCAATCAAAGGTTATTTAAAAACAAAAACATTTAAGGGGCGGCATTTCGAAGACTTGCATCATACTGAGAAAATCTACCGCACGGCCCTGACTACCAGTGTATATAAAAAATATCAGTTAAATTTCCAAATTTAAACAACATCTTTTTAAGTTTTTGGTTGATCTTGAACCTTATACTGGGCAAGAATATGTTGAAAAACACTTTTGATATTCTTTTGTTTTGTTGACGCGTTTGAACCAATGTTCTAGATTGTATGTTTCAGATTAAATATATTATTATTATTTAAAACAACTCAACCATTATACAAAGTTAGGATAAAGTCTTGGAAGGGTTGATTATCTTAGTTAATTTTCGTACCTTTTTTTATGAAATTTGGCTTGAATATATGGCCAAAACTAAAGGATTTATTGAAATTTACAATATTTTCTTGCATTTCCAGTTAAGCAGGTAACTTTTTTTTTTTTAAGGAACATTCTATACAGGGTATCCCAGATTACATTTCCAGCATGGGGATCTCGCTTATCATAAGAGATACAGGTTTGTTTAAACTAGATGAATTATTCCTTAGTATGAGAGGGGCTACAATCAATTTTTAAAAGTACAAAATTCTTCGTAATTCAGATGTTATAGCAAAAAATATGAAAACGTCGAATTTCTTTTTTCCCTCGTACTTTTTTTCTCTTAATCATCATATAAATTTTATTAGTACTTTTTTAGGGTACTTCTTAATGTAGAAGGTAACTGTTATTTTAGATTTTTTTATCACCTACCATTTTTGAGATATTGCCCCTAGTTTCATTTTTTCCTATGGGATGCGATGTTGGCTATGGAATAGTTAACACGTTCGCTGCTCATAACGTCTTTTAACGTCATGACCTTACTGTGTTCCCATGCGCATGACGCCTAGAGACGTCATTTGTCGATTTCGACTAGGCATGTTGTAATTCTACGAGCGCTGCATTAGGGTGTACTCTTTTGCACTGAGCACCCAGCGAAAGCCTTTTTTTTACTATTTTTTTACTATATTTATTCACTATAGTTTCTTTATGATGTAAGTTTTGTTTGTGTAAAACTTTATGTTTATTTCACTTTTTACTGTATTTTTGTTTATTTTTAAATATATTTTTGCATATTTCAGTGTTTCTGAGATCCTATTCATGTTAAATTCTCATGACGTTTATAGACGTCATGAGCACTAGAGCGTAATATTTTACGGCCCATGCGCATGACGTCTAAAGACGTCATTGTTTTTTCTAGGACTCCTGTTATTTTTCCGAACGTTTCATGTATGTAGACCCAATACTACACTTAAAAAAATCACTTTTAACTCAAAAAAAATTTCAGCTCCCAGGTAGGATATGCAAATTTTTTTTCAGCAGCGAACGTGTTAAATGTGTTTTGTTTTTCTCTTATTAATGAGATAGTACTTGCTATATCTATTTTTATAAATAAGTCACAAAATTTAAAAAAAAACGTATTTTACCGATCACTTATCAAGCCATCTATGAAAATAAAAACAAAAAACATCTAATTAAATGTCAAATGATAGTTACCATTTGTCTGCGGTATCATTTATTAGAATTTTATAGTATTGTTGTGTAATTGAATCATCTTTGTAGCAATTTTTTCTCATATAATTGTGGGCACATTTACAACTAATTAAAAATTTTAAATGTTAAAATGCTACATTCTTTGCCTTCGAAACTGTGTAAAAACAGATACCGTATTTTACGGACTATAAGACGCACTTTTTTCTTCGAAAAATTGCCTCCAAAATTCAAGTGCGTCTTATACTCGAAATTAAAAATGTCCAGTGTTTGATTTAAAATTCCCGCCAGTCTTAAAAACAGCCATATATTCGAAGAAGAAAGTTCAGATGACGATTTTCAGGGATTTTAAAGGTCAGTTCGGTTTTATAAACTAACATTTTTTTTTAAGTCTGGCTTTGCAATCTAATAATAAAAATGGTAAAAATGTTATTTTTTTAAAAAATTGCTTAAAAATTAAGGTGCGTCTTATAGGCCGTAGCGTCTTATAGTCCGTAAAATACAGTAATTCAAATTCTTCATTGATTTGTTTTGTATTTTTGGTTGGTTTCTCGAAGAAACCATATTCTTTTACATTTATTTCCAAATTTACGCACACTTCGTTGCTTTCTCTCAGGATACAACTCTAAGTATATTCGCTTAGCTTCTAAACGGTTTTTATAGCAAAAAATGTAGCCTCTCGACATGTAAACTTTTTCATTATTTTAAATGCAGGGCATGAAACCGGTTTTTAAAAACCGGTTTAAAAAACCGGTTAACCGTTATGTTTTGTCAGAAAAAGTGATTTTTAACCGAAACCGTTATTTTTAAAGGCAAAAAAAAACGGTAACCTTTAACCAAAATAATAAAAAACCGTTTTTTTTAGCATCTTTTTTTAATAAAAACTGCGATGAAAAATACAAAATCTGCAGTAAATGCGATCAGTTTACTACCAAAAGTCATTACTGAACTCTTGATTGTACATTTATTATAAAATTATAAATAAAGAATATCTTTTCATACGTTGCATTCCTGATCTAAATAATTTTAAAAACCGGTTAATTTAACCGGTTAATTTAACCGGTTTTTTAAACTGGTTTATAATTTATATCGGTTTTTTACGAATAAAACCGGTTTTTCAACAAAAACCGTTATAAAAATAAAGTTCTCGATTTCGGTTAACCGTTAACCAAAATTTTTTTCGGTTTCGAGCCCTGATTAAATGTAGCCATAATTATAGCAACTCCTACAAAGATTATCGAATTACACAACAATACTGTAACAATCTAATAAATGATACCGCAGACAATTGATACTGTCATTCATTTTTTATTCATTGAATAGAAAATAGGAACTCGCAGCATATCACGGTTTTCTTCGTTATTAAAGTTCATTTTTACAAATTGATTAATGTGACAAGTAATAGGCTTTCAAAACTTTTAGTTTGTTGATTGGTTGTCATGGAAACAACTGACCGGCCTACCTGATTTATAAGGGTTATTGTTTAAAACACATTTTTTCAAATTTGACAATAAGATAAGGAGTAAAATACCATGTGTGATACATCAATGAATTCAGAAAAATAAATGCTATTTGATTATGTAAACAGCAAAAATTGCGCCCATAAGAAAAAACAAAGTTGGTTATCATAAAACAAAAACGAATCGACATGGCAAAAATTTGTGACCACCATCCGATTCGGCTTAAAAAGTTGCTTCGGCAATGTTTTTACACATTTGAAATATTTTATACTCCAAGGGAGTTATAGACGATTTTCAAAAATCGTATTTTCCGGTTTTTCCTAATTTTCTCGGACACCGTTTGAGATATTTCCAATTTCTCTTTGGATTATTAATGAGCACAAAATTTAGCAACTTTGCCAAATTTAAACCTATACTCTAGCTATTATAATAAGCGAGATTCCCATGCTTAAACTAGAATTTCAATCACCCTGTATATCTATTTTTCCAGTAAAACCTACAGTTTTTGAGTAAAAAATAAAATAAGTGAACATGCACCACCAAATAAACCTTAACGATTAACATTGAATTTGAATTGACATGTAGACATCTACTCATAAATAAATTGATGGATCCTCTGGGGTAATAAAGAGACAAATAAATTCAACTGTTGCTTGCCTTGACTGGAGACACTCTGGCCCACGTTAACATATGAACCAACTTTGGACTATCGTTCAAGATGGCATCGGTTGTTATTAAATATTGTAAAGCTTCAGGAATGTGAGAGACTAATACGGGGTTTAGCCCAACTTGATGACGAACTTCATTAGTGATGGCATCGTTACACTTCAGTCTAAAAAAAGAGAAAATGATAAAATTTGATACAACTACTATTTGTTGCAACATGTAAGGTGCTAGGGTGAAAATAAAATTTGTTAACATGAAAAATTTTAAATATTTGATGTGACAACCAAATACCGATATGTTTTAATCGAATTAAAGGTAACCATTATGAAATATTGAAAGGTAAAGGATTAATGGAATTTGTATCACTTTGTAATTGTAATAAATACTAGTAGCAGGCCAGCCGTTAGGTATGGGTGATATGGGCCTGTGCCCGGGGCCCCGTGCTACCAGGGGCCCGCATTTTGAAACGAAATAGATACAATTTTATCTCCTATACTTCAGTATTTTATTATACAGGGTGATTGATTGAGACCGGTACTTAAAAATATATAAAGAATGAAAAAGGGTATTGATCTAAAATTTTGGTTATGACCACAATGGCCTCTGATCTGTTTATTGAAAATATGTTCAAGATGGCGACACTTCCGGAAATACCGGAAGTTGACATCTACTTTCTTATTTCAAATACAATGGTAGATTTTTTATTGCGTTTTCGGATTCAAAACATTATTTTAGATGGACTTTTATTAGCATTCCCTATACGTAAGTGCAGTCATTTTTTAGATTTTTGGACTTTTTTGATTTTTATCGTGATGCTTAATATTATCTACCGCCGTTATTTTTAAAGAGAAAACCCTCAAATTTAGACATAGAAGAAACCTTGGAGTTCATGCTGGAATTTTTACAATCGATGCATTACTTACAGGGTGTCCAAAATTTAATTTTCTTTTAATACAATGCCTAATTTTTTTTAAAATTTTATTATGCAAAATTAAATTCTGCATCAATCTGTATTAGCGTTTCCTATACCTATCTGCAACAATTTTCGAGTTATTAAGAATTTTTGATAAAGTTAAGAGAAATTGCAACATTTTAAAATAGTAGGCCTTGGAAATGACAACAAATGACAATGACAAAAAAAAAAGAACGAATTGTGAATGATGAATATTTAATATACCATAATTAAAAAGTGTGTGGATTCCTGGGCCCTTAATTTACTACTGGGCCCGGGGCTCGGAGCCCCCCCTGCCCCTCCCTCTCATCGGTCCTGATTGCGCTGCCAATCGAATTCACTGCTAAGGATGGTCATTAAAATATCCCAGGATGTTAACTTCATTCGTTTCATTATTTGTCACACTAGCAGATTTCACTCTTCTAAATTGAAAACAAAATGATTCTATGCATTTACATTTTTGTCTGGTCATTACAGTCAAATAAGGATAACTCTCATTGAACACAGGGCAAGTTCTTTCAATAATCTTGTTACATTCTTCATGAATATAAAATAAGTTCAAAATATTCGTGTTTGAATACTCTTGATTTTCCATTTTCATGGATACTTCAGACAAACGCAATAAAAGTGGTTTACAGTTATTAATATTGGCATTTGTTGTCATTTCCAAGGCTTACTATTTAAAAATGTTGCAATTTCTCTTAACTCTTATCAAAAATTCTTAATAATTCGAAAATTGTTGCAGATAGTTATAGGAAATGCTAATACAGATTGATGCAGAATGTAATTTTGCATTAGAAAAATGAAAAAACAGTTTGGGCATTGTATTTGAAATAAACGATTTTTACTGGTCTGAAGTTGTATTAAAAGAAAATTAAATTTTGGACACCCTGTAAGTGATGCATCGATTGCAAAAATTCCAGGATGTACTCCAAGGTTTCTTCTATGCATGGTCTAAATTTAAGCGTTTTTTCTTCAAAAATGGCGGCGTTAGATAATATTAAGCATCATGATAAAAATCGAAAAATTTTCAAAAAAGTCCAAAATTCTAAAAAATGACCGCACTTAGGTATAGAGAATGCTAATAAAAGTCCCTCTAAAATAACGTTTTAAATCCAAATACGCAATAAAAAATAGACCATTGTATTTGAAATAAGAAAGTAGACGTCAACTTCCGGTATTGTGTTGCCACATTGAAAATATTTTCAATAAACAGATCAGATGCCATTATGGTCATAACCAAAATTTCAGATCAATACCCTTTTTCATTCTTTATATATTTTTAAGTACCGGTCTCAATCAATCACCCTGTATAACAAAACCATTCTCCCTCAGCACGAAGATTTTCTGATAATATCGAATCATACCAAAAATAATGTAAAAATTGCATTGAATATTCTTACAAGGGAAGGTCACGATACGTTGTCGCTAGAATTTGATTCCGGCTGTGTTTATTACATCAAGGGCATCAAAACTAAATGTTTTCCAGAGTTATACGTGCCACTGGCCATTAACTTCGGAAAGATAGGGGAAAAACTGAAAAATTGGTACAAAAAGGTAATTTTTGCGATCGCGTTGGCCATGAAACCGTCAGAGATAAAATCGAAATTCTTCTATTTACCAATAGGCGCATCCTTTGCAAGTAAAATAGTGCAAAGTTTTTGAAAAAATCTTGAACGGTTCCGGAGATAATCGTCAAAAACGAAACCCCTGTATAAGCGCTATGTATTGAGTAGTTGTCGCATATCTGTATTACTATATCTATGCGACTTGCATAGGCGTTTAACATAGGGAAAACCGTTTTTACAAAGGCCTCGTTTTTTGCGTTTTTCTTCGAAACCGTTTAAGATTTCTTCAAAAACTTTGCACCATTTTACATGGAAAGGATGCGCGCATTGGTTAATAGAAGAATTTCGATTTTGTCTTTGACGGTTTCATGGCCAACGCGATCGCAAATATTACTTTTATTAAGCAGCTGTTCAGTTTTTCCCCTATTTTTCCGAAGGTAATGGCCAGTGGCACGTATAACTCTGGAAAACATTTAGTTTTGATGTTCTTGATGTAATAAACACAGCCAGAATCAAATTCTAGCGACAATGTATCGTGACCTTCCCTTGTTAGAAAGGGATCACGCTTTTAGATTCTGCAACTTCTAACGACAGCGCTGAATAGTAGCATCAAATTTAACCATAAAAATTAAAAACTCAAAAATTTGATAAATATGTGAGATTTCGAATGTACGTAATATTTTCTTTAAGGAAATTATTCTGTATGAAGTTTTTTCCCCGTGTAATTACTTCTCATGTAATTTGATCCTGACACCTAGGAAAACCTACCTCAACATTGAAACGTACAAGAGAAACAGATTAAAAAAAAGAAGATAGAAAACTTGCATATTACGCTATTGCAATGCTTACTACATTATAAATTTAGCACTGACCTCTTTGGTAGATATACAGCCAAGGCGGGAGATATTTCCCATGCGAGTCTAGTATAATCTTGCCAACTTTTATCGGTAATAGTTTTGGATCTCCAAGCAGCAATATTATCTTCTCCGGGAAGTTGCAATTCGGGCCGTGAACTTGGATTGTGCCAGATCAACAAAAATTCAATCTCCACAGCCTAAAACGTCGCAAACATAATTAACGAAGCTTTCGAAATTTTGATGAATATTAAAAATATTTATATAATTCATATAAATATAAATATATATAGGGTGTGCCCCATAAGTATTGGGATCTCATAAATGGCAAGAGATACAAAGTGGGTTAAATAATATTAAATGATTGTATTTGAAAGTGCTGCTCAACAATGTTTTGTTTATGAAAAAAATTCATGGCGTTGAGAGGAGGGGGGGCGATGGGGTTTCACAGGGGCCCGGACATCATCCCACTATTTGCTTTTTAGTAAATGCATTAATTTATTTAGTTAGGGCCTATGTAAGAAAAATTCTCTGGGACCGGCGACATCTCTCGTCGCCCCTGACTAGAAACACATGAAAAACTGAAATTGGCAAAGGGCCTGGCAGAATAAGATAGGCCAGCGACCCTTAAAACCAAACTTTAAATGAGTTATTTTCCTATGTAGGTATTATAAAATAAAAAATATTTACAATAAATTTAGCATCCCCTTTGGCCCCCTTCTCCTGGTAATCGAAAGAAGAAATTTTTTTGTTATTTTTCTTTGCCCTGAATCATCAAAAAATTTTGAAAAAAATCATGAATGAGCAAAATAGTATATCATATTTAAAAAAATATTAATTTTTGAGTTTGACACAAAATTCGAATTTTTAAAAAACAATTTAAATTTAAAATGCGTTTTTAACAATTTTTTTTATTGGTATGAGTACGGCGTTTACAGATATACTGTATTTAGTCATAATTAATATTTCCTAAAAAATTCAGGTCAATTGACTGCTTTTTTTGAGCTCTTGTTCGTTTGTTTACTTTTTGATAATAACTAGTTAGCAGTCAAACAGATGGCAAATTTCTTCAGACTTTTCAGTTTTTGAATGTTGAAAATTATTGAAAGTGCTGTATCAGTCAAGACATTTTATAAAAATGTAAATTTCACAAGAAACGGTTAGCGTTAGGCGTATAATGTACAACAATTTTTGGATAATTTTACGACCATTATAATTAACACATTTAGAATGTTCAAGTTGAGAGCTTACCAAGATACCAACTAATGTTACTTTTTTTTTAAATGACAACCATAGTTGATTGTGATCTTTATACAGGGTTGACCAAATTCGAATGTTTTACGGGGTATCTCGGTTACCGCAATAGATGGCGAAAATCTGATTTCGGTCTCTTGGGCTATTTTTTTGAAAAAATAACGCCTATGAAATCAGATTTTTTCTATCGGATTCCATTTGGGCGCTGCAGACGAAAAATGAAATTTCATCATTTTTGAAAATTTGCTGTAACTTATTTATTTATTAAATTAGAACAAAATGTTATATAGGTTTTTTACACGGAATATTATGCTTAATTTAAAAACAAAATAATTTTTTTCATAGCTACCTCGACTTTTGATATATGGAGTAAACTTACATTTTTTAAAATGGAAACCCTAGTTGGCCATGACTATGTGAAAGAGTATTTTTTTAGCTTTTCAAAAATATGTAGTTCTATAAATTTTTTGCAAAAATTAACCAAGATATGGCCAATTTTGTAAAAATTCGATCATCAAAGTGTGTCATGATTTTGTAAACAAGTGATGTTTGCAATTATTAAACAACTAAACGTCATTGCCAAGTAAATTCTGCAACAGCCGCTACGTTTTTATCACTTACAAAGTAATATTCCAACATATTAAACTTTTCTAAGACTTCAAATTTAGCCTTGTTCACAATACCACAATAAACAGTTATAAAATACAAAATAATACACGGATTTGCTTTAAAGTTGAAAAATGTACTTCGAAATGACGTTTAGTTGTTTAATAATTGCAAATATCACTTGTTTATGAAATCATGGCTAACTTTGATGATCGAATATTTACGAAATTGGCCATATCTCGGTTATTTTTTGCAACAAATATACAAAACTACATATTTTTGAAAAGGTAAAAAAATACTCTTTCACATAAAGTCATGGCCAACTAGGGTTTCCATTTAAAAAAATGTAAGTGTACTCCATATCTCGAAAGTCAAGGTGGCTATGAAAAAATTACTTTTGTTTTTAAATTAAGCAAAAAAATCTGCATAAAAAAACCTCTATAACATTTTGTTCCAATGTAAAAAATAAAGAAGTTGCAGCAAATTTTCAAAACTGATGAAATATCATTTTTCGACTGTAGTGCCAAAATGGAATCAGATAGAAAAAATCTGATTGCACAAGCGTTATTTTCTCAAAAAAAATACCCCAAGAGACCGAAATCAGATTTTCGCTATCTATTACGGTAACCGAGATACCCTGTAAAACATTCGAATTTGGTCCACCCTGTATATAGACCATTCATTATGAAAGTGGATGAAGTCCATTTTTACCTCGAAATAAAAAAAAATTGGCTCACACTACTTCCATTTTAAAATATGAGCTTACCAGTAGTTCGAGTATCAGGTTCCTTTTTTTAATGTAGCACTTGACAAAGTTATCAGCCATGGGCGCTCTCTTCGATTTCGCCGACCTCTTGCTAAGCGTGGCGGTGCTGCTCGACAGAGGAACCGTGTTGATCCATCCGGAAGATACCCGACTGAATTCTCCGGATCTCGCGAGCTCCGGCGTTTGAAGTGTCGTTAAATTAGTCGTCGTACCTAGATCTAAATCTGAACAAATAAGAAAATATCCTTGTGTAACACATAAGGACATGCAGGTGGTCTAATGAAGAGAAAGTAACACACACAATACATGAGTGCTAAAGAGTGTTTATCGTACAATCGAAAAATTTTAACACATAATAAATATTCAATTCAAAAACAGTGATACACACAAATTTGCCTATACCGGGTGATTCAGTTTGACTGTCGCACCCCTATAACTTTTTAATTATTGAAAATAACCCAAACAAACCTTATATATTTGAAAACGGTGACAAATTCTCTATTAAGTGATGTGCATTTGTTACCTCTACGATGACGTATGTCAAATCCGCGATAGGCAACTGTTTTTTGTTTTTAAATTACATAGTATACATGTTTTTGTTGATTCGGAGAGGGAATTTAATTCTGAATCCGACCATGTATTAAAAAAGTATGCATACATAAAAAAAGTTTCGAGAAAATTCAGTTCAAAGTTTATTTAAATTATAGCAAACAGTATTATTTGCTTTTATTTTTATTAAAAATTAACTTTTAATATATTTGCATTGATAGTTATAGTATAATTTTCAAGATTTGATCGTTTTTTGTTATGTTAAATAGACTGTTTGCTATAATTTGAATAAACTTTGAACTGATTTTTCTTGAAACTTTTCTTATGTATGCATACTTTTTTAATGCATGGATGCAGAATTAAATTTTCTATCCGAATCAACAAAAACATGTATACTATGTAATTAAAAAAAAAAAACAGTTGCCTATCGTGGATTTGACATATGTCATTGTAGAGATAACAAATGCACATCACTTAATAGAGAATTTGTCGCCGTTTTTAAATGTGTAAGGTTTGTTGGAGTTATTTTCAATAATTAATAAGTTATAGGGGCACGACATTCAAACTGAATCACCCGGTATAGGGTGTTGCACTTTTAACTTTTGGGCCACTGTGAGGATCTTGGTTAATATAAGAGAAAGAGATTTGGTGAATTAGTCAAAAGTTACATATAATAGAACTTAATATACAGGGTGTCTCAGATAACATTTCCACTGTGGAGATCTCGCTTATTATATGAGATAGAGGTTTGCTTAAATTAGATGAATTATTCTTAAGTATGAGAGGAGCTACAATCTATTTTCAAAAGTACAAAACTTCTCGTACCTTAGAAATTATAGCAAAAATTATAAAAACTTTTTATTTTAATCATAAAATCAATGTTATTTGTACTTTCTTGGCGTACTTTTTTGTGAAGGACGTAACTATTATTATAGATTTTTTTAATCACTTCTTATTTTCAAGATATTACCTCTAATTTGAATTATTTTATGGGTCGTCAAGTTGGCTTTGAAATAACTAAATGTGCTTTTTTTCCCTTTCGAATGAGATATCACTTGCCGTATCTATTTTTATAAATGAATTGCAAAATCAAGAAAAACCATAAGTTACCAATCACTTATCAAGCTATCTATGATGTTTTTTTCATAGATAGCCTGATAAGTGATTGGTAAAATATGATTTTTCTTGTTTTTGTAAATCATTTATAGCAAGTAATATCTCATTAGAAAGAAGAAAACAAAACTATTCCAAAGCCAACTTGACCTTAAGAAAAAATGAAATTACAGATACTATCTCACCAATAGTAAGCGATACGAAAAATCTAAAATAATAGTTACATTATACATAAAAAGTACCTCAAAAAAGTACAAACAAAATTAATCTAATGATTAAAACAACAAAAGTTATGAGAAAAAGGAAATTCACATTGTCATATTTTTTGCTATAACATCTGAAGCACGAGGAATTTTGTACTATTAAAAATTGATTGTGGCTCCTCTCATACCAAGGAATAATTCATCTAATTTAACCAAATCTGTATTTCTTATAATAAGCAAGATCCCCATGCCAGGGGCGCGTTTATACCACTTGGGGCCCCTAGGCGCAGTGTGGTTTTGGGGCCCTAATCTCACATTTCAATTTTGTATAAAGACTGTTACACGAATATCGGCCACTTAATAAAGAAAGCCTATACACGTACAACAAGAACGGGTGATTCGGACTCGCGGCTAAGTCAGACGAGAAGGGGTAGGTCCAGATTAGAACTAAACTTGTAGATATCAAAAGGGCGCCACACTATTTATTCTGTAAGGTAAAATAGCGAAAAAACCTAAGGAAAGAAATAAAAGAACTCGTAGGCTTGAACGGTATATGCCTTTAATAACACCAAACACAAAAATGAAAATAACAAACAAAATATAGAACGCACTTGACAATAAAATGGTCCTCGCCTCAACAGACTTAGAAGGCCACTACGAAGAAACCCTTCGTTATAATCAAACCTAAATAAAATATGTACGACGAAATAAGATCGGTCCTGTTCCGGGGTTTGCAAGTACCTATATAAAAAACACCAACATATATTTATACCTGTATGTAAGACTGATAACACAACGTCAATAAAGTGGAAGAGCTCTCCAACCTATCAAAACTGTGGCAGTAAAATCGCCAAGCGGTAACGTAAATAAAAAATACCTTGCAAACCGAAAACGGTCTCTAACTTATTAATCGTAGCTTTCAAATAAGAATTTAGTGACACCAAAGCCACTCAAAGGTTGTTGAGAACGTAGGATGTATCATGGACGTAAGGTCCTGTTAACAACAATATAAGAATTGATTTAAACGTTAATAAATGACACTAGCAAAAATACAACGAATTGAACTAAACGTTAATACATAACGCCAAAGCAAAACAGTGAACTAACTATAGTACGAGCTGAGGGCTCTACAATAGTTAACGTAAGATAATAAAAATATTAAGAACGTAGCTAGTCGGGGCTTAAATATGTAAGCTTAGCTTTCGATGAGCCGCCGAAGGCACGATGAAAGAGAAGAGGGCCGGAACTGCTGTCCGTAGTCCAAACTAACAGATAAACATCCACGGAACCAATCTTCAACGGAGTATCAAACGTCCGATCACAACGTTAAACGAAACTTGGAGAAAAGGACTGAGCTTAACCTCCAGCTCAAAGCAAAACGTACATCCAAACGTTACACAAACGAAATATCAGCCAATTTAAGTACGAAACGTAAACACCTAAAAAGAAACGAAATGTAAGATAACCTCCAATTTTCACGTGGCTTGAAGAAAAGATTTACCTGTTTTATGTGCCGCTAAATAATCCAACGGTTTTATTTGGCTGGACCAAATTCGCCGTACGCGTGACTACAAAAGTCGAGATCCACCAAAATTTACAATATTTCCCTGGATATTCACCCTGCACAAATCACAGGTGTATCACCAAACCAGACAATAACCGGAAGTGCGTGAACGGTAGACAATACCAATTGACATGCGTGAAAATATACTAGACACTGGAGCTACTAAAATAAGCCGAAACTACTACTCATGGGACCTAACTCCCAATCGGACAATAGTAACGTAACAAATCCCCCCCTTACTAGAAGGAAAAATGAAGAAAAAGGAAAAAAAAAAATTCTTTCCTAAAAGAAAAGTAGTAATACAAAGAAATCAAAAGAAAGAACCGAAAGGTCCAAGAGAAAACCAAAGAAAACCGCAACTTCACTTGAAAACCCTAGTGTGAGTCGGCACACCTTCCACGCTACACGCTTGTTGGGAGCAGGGGGAACAAGGATACCTCGCTCAAGATCTTCGTCGCGTCGTGGCCATCTATGTCATCCCACACAACAAGTGGAGACCAAGCGCCACCAACTACACTTGAAAGCTTATTCAAGCGAAATCGGAACAAAAGAGAAAACAGCTTAACCTACTAATACAGCGCCGATAAGGACACCGAACTGAAACTAAAGAGGTATAAAGCAATCGGTTTATCCTCGGAACTGGTAAGAAATATATCACGGACTTTGGGCGAAGAAAAGCGCTGTCGTGATCCACCTGTCCAGGAGAGATCACACAGTGAAACCAAAAGACAGCAGTCATCCGTCACTCATCTACTCTGACAGAGGCGGCTCGGTCTGAGTCCAAAGAGTCAGGGTACCGAGAACTGATCGCTTGTCGTCATGTTCACATTTATCCATCATCAGTCATTTCCAGAAAGAAGAAAGTTCCAAAGAACGACAAAAGAAAAACAAAGCGAGTGTTTAGGGGGCTTTTACCCCTGGTAACTACACACCCTTGGCCAATTCTTCATCCTGAACCAAGAAGGAGAGAAAGAGAAAGAACAGAAAGTTACGAAACGTCGAATGGTGAAGCCGAGACATCGACAAATACGAACATAGAAACTGTCAGTCCAAAGAAAATCCCAGTAGGGAAAGCAACTAAGTAAAGAGAAAGTGAACCAACAAGTAACAGAGAAATGTCGTATTAGTCTTCAGCGAGATAAGGCTTCATATCTTGAACATGCCAGGTGCCTACGTCTTTACCAGACTCGTCAGCTAACTGGTAAGTCCAAGGAGACACACGTTTCAAAACAGTAAAGGGACCAATAAATTTCGCAGCGAGTTTGGCGTTGATGTAAGCAGCGGCGTTGGATAAAGCAAAGTTCCTGCGCCACACAAGTGAGTTTACAGCAAACTCGACTGGGCGTCGACGAAGATTGTAACGTCGGCTAGCTTGTTCGTAAGCCTTGTTCAATCGATCCTTGATATCCAAACGAAGTTGTTCTATGCCTTTCGTTCGTAAGCCAGGTTCGTCAACAGTACGATCAGGGTCTTCGATCGGTTCATTGAGATCGGGTGGTCGTCCCATGTGATCTCCATATAGATGGTGCTCACGTCCGAAGTTAGCAAAGAAAGGAGAGTGACCAATTACTTCATGTTTGGACGTGCGAATAGCACACGCAACTTTTGGCAATAGCGAATCCCACTTTCGGTGGTTATCCGCAACATACGAAGAAAGCATAGTTTTTAGTACGCGGTTAATGCGTTCTGCAGGATTAGCTTGCGGATGGTAAGGAGCATTGAATAGAATTTTACAGCGATAGCTTTCACATAGAGAGCCAAACTCTCTACTACGAAATTGTACACCATTATCACAGATAATGTACTGCGGTGTACCATAAACTAAAAAAATTTCATCTTCTACAGCGCGACAAACCGTAGCAGCTGTAGCACGACGAAGAGGAAAGAAGCAAGAGTATTTAGTAAAGCAATCAGCGACAACAAGAATAAAGGTATAGCCTTTAGGCGAACGAGGAAGAGGTCCTACAATATCGATGCAGAGGAACTGCCAAGGACGAGAAGGTTTAGCACGAGGTACCATAAAACCATAAGGTTTCTTCTGTTCTACCTTATGTGCGGCACAAACTGCACATCTCCGGACATATCTGGCAACAGAGGATCTCATTTTAGGCCAATAGTAACGTGTGGCCAAACGCTCAAACGTTTTGAACACACCAGCGTGACCGGCAGTTGGTAAGTCATGGTTCTCATTGATGAGATCTCGACGAAGTTCCGTAGGAACAACAAACTTCCAGTTATCGCATTCCGGATCGAGCCCACGAATACGAGGAGAAGTATACTTAAAGACCTTACCATTGTCGACACGCCAAACAGGATATTTATCCGGGTTGGTTTCGATAGAGGTACGTAAGCGACAATACCACTCATCAGAAGTCTGAAGTGGAGGAAGAATAATGGCAGGTTCCACGACATCAAGTTTAGGAACAGAACGAGACAAAGTATCTGGAACGACATGGTCTTTGCCCTTGCGATGGACTATTGTGAAGTCGTACTGCTGTAGTCGTACGCTCCAACGAGCAAGGCGTCCAGAAGGATCCTTAAGATTATTAAGCCAAATCAAGGAGTGGTGGTCAGTGACCACAGTAAAGTGAGCACCTTCGATATATGGTCGGAATTTTTCTATGGCCCATACGACTGCGAGACATTCTTTTTCGGTGGTGCTGTAATTACGCGCTGCTTTCTGCAACGAACAGCTAATATAACTAACTGCATGTTCGCCGTCGTCATGCGTTTGGGTCAAGATAGCACCTACACCATAATCTGAGGCATCAGTCTGAATAGTAAACTCCTTGTTAAAATCAGGACAGCTAAGAATTGGAGCAGCAATAAGAGCTTCCTTAATGGCCGTAAAAGCTAGTTGACATTCGTCACTCCAAAGAAAGTTAGCATTCTTTTTAGTAAGAGAAGTAATAGGAGAAACAACGGTAGAGAAATTAGGAATAAAACGTCGGTACCACGATGCCATTCCTAGGACACGACGTACTTCAGTAACGGAAGTAGGAATAGGTAAGTTAAGAATAGCAGAAACTTTTTCTGGGTCCACATGTAAACCCTGTTTATCGACAACATAACCGAGATAGCGTAATTCGGGACGGCAAAAGTGACATTTATCTCGACGAACAGTAAGACCAGCGTCCATAAGTCGTTTGAAGACTTCCCGAAGGACGTCCAAGTGCTTATCAAAGTCATTAGTGACTATGACAATATCATCGAGATAGACAAAGACATGGGGTTCTAGGTCTGCGCCGATAACGCGGTCGATCAGCCGTTGCCACGTGGCTGGAGAATTATGTAACCCAAAGGGAAGGCGTCGGAACTGAAATAAACCTCTATTTGGTACAGTAAAGGCAGTAATAGGTCTAGACTCAGCTTTAACAGGAATCTGCCAATAAGCAGTTTTAATATCCAAACTAGAAAGAAACTTAGCGTCACGTAGACGATCTAGAATATTAGATATATATGGAAGAGGATACGCATCACGTTCAGTGACTTTGTTTACCTTGCGATAGTCCACACAGAACCTATAAGTACTATCTTTCTTTTTGACAAGCACAATGGGTGACGCCCACGGTGACTGTGATGGTTCGATAACACCTTGCTCCAGCATGGCGTTCATTTCAGCATCCACAAACTTTTGTAGTGCTGGGGAGATAGGGTAGTAACGCTGTTTGATGGGTTCAGCGGTAGTACGAATTTCGTGTTCAACAAGGTTCGTGCATCCTAAAGTCGGTTTCATAACAGAAAAGATATCCCTAAGCAACGAAGAAAGAAGAGACATCTGCCTTGAGTCCAAGTGACTATGGTCAGTAATGGAAGCAATTTCTAGCTCTTTCCTATCGCTAAACGTCCATCCTCCATTACGGATATTGGGAATGATTCCCAATTTCTTCCAAAAGTCAACACCTAAGATAAGAGAATGAGGTAGCGAAGGTATAACTAGAATTTCTGTCAGGACAACGCGTTTCTCTACTACTACAGGAACACAAAGTAATCCCAAAACAGAACAGGGTACGCCATTAGCGACAGTACACTCAGGAATCGAAGAAGGCAACAAAGTTAAATCAAAAGACTTGAGTACGTCCCAACCGGAACGACCAAGTATAGTACGGGAAGCACCAGAGTCTAATAGACCTAGAAAAGTTTTCCCAAAAATCTCTACAGATAAATAAGGGCGTTCGTCACCCTCAGAAGAAGCTAAAAGAAAATCTAAAGCGAATTTAGATCGAATGTCTAAGTCAGAAAAGGAATCCGAGATTGCAGTACTAGAAGAGAAAGGTGAGTCAGTCACTCGGGTCGACGACTCACAAGTTAGTTTTCCGAAGGCTTATTACTGTTACATTTCGGACAAGTCCGAGTAGTGTGGTTCGGTTGGCCACACTTATAACAATGACGTTTCTGGGGTTGGGGACAAGAAGGAGAAACATGACCGGTTTTCCCACAATTCCAGCACGTCATGGAAGCGAGAGGTTTAGAAGAAGAAACAGGAACAGTCTTTGAACATACCGTAGTCGAGGTAGAAAGAGACGCGACAGGTTTAGTACGTTCAAGAGAAGAAGGAACATCAACTTTATCGACACGTTGGCGAGAAGATCGTTGCGCACACGCTAAGTCAGGTTCCAGCAAAGGTTCGGATCCAGATCGAGGTTCAAAACGTCGATTTCGAATCTCTGCATCCTCTAACGTGCGTAACAAGGGAATGAGTTTAGTAAAAGTAGTTGGTTGTTGAAAAAGTAAGCTTTGCGAATATTTAGGACGTAGATTACCGATAATACGATGAAGTTGTTCAGCCTCAGAAGGAATGAAGGTCAATCTGCGAAATAAATTACGCATCGCAGCGACAAATAAGGTTGGGCGTTCGGAAGATCCTTGTAAGCGATTGTAGATTTCTTGTCTCAATCTCTCGTCATAATCCGATGGTAAAAATGCTTGACGAAGATTAATGACTAGAGAAGTCCAATCGCGAATATCCTCACGCACCGAACGATACCATAGAAGAGCATCGCCTTCAAACAGGTCGATGGCCGAAAAAAATAATTGAGAGGTAGTAACATTACGCGCTATTCTTAGTTCTTCAACACGTTCCAAGAAAGAGCTAACGGAAGCATCGCTTCGTCCACTAAACGTAATGCCCCATTTCGAGACCGGAACAAAGTGTGTAGAAAATACTTGAGGAGTAGGAGGAGGAACTAGAATATCGCCTTCGTCAGATGAGTCATCTGACGCATGTGTCACCGCATTACGAAGCGGGGTGCTGGTGGTCGGTGCTGCAGTCTGATCACGTAACGAGCGTTTGTAAGCGTTTTCGAAATCTGACTTAAGCTCATGCGCACGCAGTCGAAGCGCGTTAAGTTGACTTTTCATCTCGCCGGTGGTAGGGTTAGCGAGTTCAAGGCGTCGATCAGTATGTTTCATCAGCGCCGATGTTCGACGGAAACACGTAGATTTCGTATCACCTTCAAAAGTTTGAAGTGCCGATTCTAACTCAATTAAATTTCTAGTAATAGCTGCACTATCGTCTTTAAACTCAACAGTATAGGCAACTTGCGATAGCGATTTTTCTGAATCTAATTTAAGCACGCCACGAACTGACTTTCTCATCTCGGCTACTGTAGCGGACGGAAAACCACGGCTCGTTAACTCATACGCGAGCTCAACTTGATTCAGAGAGTCAATAAAATCTTTCCAAATGCACGACGGTGCCATTGTATCTAGTCAAGATCAGTAAAGTATAACAAGTAATTAACTTTCCTTCGAGAAGGAAGAAAACAACCCAAAAAGAAAGAAAAAGCAACTAAATAGCCTAAACGAGAAAAAAAAATTATTTGGACTAAATTTTTGACCGAAACTGTACCTACGTATCAAGTCTGGTCGCAAAAGACTTCCAAAAACCTAAAAAGCGATAAAAGAAAATTTGGACAAGAATTTTTACTGGCTCTGTATATAGAAAATGTGCTAAATTGCATAGAACCACCTAAGGAATCTATAGAACCAATAAAAAAAAAAAAGTGCAAAATTGTTGTTCCACCCTGTATATCAGAAATCCCGAAAACCAGGTAGTAACAACGAAAACGTCCAGCAGAGGAGTCAAAACCTAAAGAATCGTCGCGAAGCTAGGATAAATGTATGCATATAGGATTAGGAACGCCTAGATATATGCAACACACGTAGCAAGATATAAAATTCTAGAAAGATAACAACAGAAAAATTTTCAAAATAAAGGCAATTATCAAACAAGTCCCTAAACGAGTAAAGTACAGTTACACAAAGCCAATAAGGTTTAGTTACACAAGGCCACTAACGTTGGGCGTCAATTTTGTTACACGAATATCGGCCACTTAATAAAGAAAGCCTATACTCGTACAACAAGAACGGGTGATTCGGACTCGCGGCTAAGTCAGACGAGAAGGGGTAGGTCCAGATTAGAACTAAACTTGTAGATATCAAAAGGGCGCCACACTATTTATTCTGTAAGGTAAAATAGCGAAAAAACCTAAGGAAAGAAATAAAAGAACTCGTAGGCTTGAACGGTATATGCCTTTAATAACACCAAACACAAAAATGAAAATAACAAACAAAATATAGAACGCACTTGACAATAAAATGGTCCTCGCCTCAACAGACTTAGAAGGCCACTACGAAGAAACCCTTCGTTATAATCAAACCTAAATAAAATATGTACGACGAAATAAGATCGGTCCTGTTCCGGGGTTTGCAAGTACCTATATAAAAAACACCAACATATATTTATACCTGTATGTAAGACTGATAACACAACGTCAATAAAGTGGAAGAGCTCTCCAACCTATCAAAACTGTGGCAGTAAAATCGCCAAGCGGTAACGTAAATAAAAAATACCTTGCAAACCGAAAACGGTCTCTAACTTATTAATCGTAGCTTTCAAATAAGAATTTAGTGACACCAAAGCCACTCAAAGGTTGTTGAGAACGTAGGATGTATCATGGACGTAAGGTCCTGTTAACAACAATATAAGAATTGATTTAAACGTTAATAAATGACACTAGCAAAAATACAACGAATTGAACTAAACGTTAATACATAACGCCAAAGCAAAACAGTGAACTAACTATAGTACGAGCTGAGGGCTCTACAATAGTTAACGTAAGATAATAAAAATATTAAGAACGTAGCTAGTCGGGGCTTAAATATGTAAGCTTAGCTTTCGATGAGCCGCCGAAGGCACGATGAAAGAGAAGAGGGCCGGAACTGCTGTCCGTAGTCCAAACTAACAGATAAACATCCACGGAACCAATCTTCAACGGAGTATCAAACGTCCGATCACAACGTTAAACGAAACTTGGAGAAAAGGACTGAGCTTAACCTCCAGCTCAAAGCAAAACGTACATCCAAACGTTACACAAACGAAATATCAGCCAATTTAAGTACGAAACGTAAACACCTAAAAAGAAACGAAATGTAAGATAACCTCCAATTTTCACGTGGCTTGAAGAAAAGATTTACCTGTTTTATGTGCCGCTAAATAATCCAACGGTTTTATTTGGCTGGACCAAATTCGCCGTACGCGTGACTACAAAAGTCGAGATCCACCAAAATTTACAATATTTCCCTGGATATTCACCCTGCACAAATCACAGGTGTATCACCAAACCAGACAATAACCGGAAGTGCGTGAACGGTAGACAATACCAATTGACATGCGTGAAAATATACTAGACACTGGAGCTACTAAAATAAGCCGAAACTACTACTCATGGGACCTAACTCCCAATCGGACAATAGTAACGTAACAAATCTAAATACCTACGTAAAGTTTTTACTTTATTTGATGAAGTACAAATAATAAAAAACTATATATCAAATTATTTATTATTACATTTTTTAATATTTTACAATATTTTTTTCCTTACTTTCATTTTAGCGAATGTATCTATTACATCATTAAAATCGCACTTCTCTGTTTCTGCTGATTCTATATGCAGGATAGCTAAATTTGCAAGTCGCTGTTGCCCAACAGAATTTCGTAAGTAAGTTTTTATTCTCTTTAGGGCTGAAAAAGAGCGTTCCCCAGATGCGTTACTTATTGGAATAGTTTTATAAATTCGTAATAGTTTCAACATTCGGAAATGTAGATTTCAGTCCAATTAATAAATGCTCATACATTTTTATAGGTGACTGAAGACGTTCCTCTTTAGCATAAGCCAAAAACTGGAGCAGTTCATCTCTAGTTACGTCACAATTGATATCGTCTTTATAAGTAGATATTAGTTCTGAGATCATTAAATTTACTTTAATTTTAGATAAATCTAAATCAAAAAATAATCCAAATCTGTTGTTAATTACAGTATATGCCTTAATTCGGCTATCTATTTCTGTGATTAAAGTATCGCAAATAATGTTTAAAGTATTTACAATAAAATTATCACGTCCAGTCAAAATAATGTCATTTTCTACACTTTCATCATAAAATGACTTACGTTTCTTCGTTCGTTGCTGTTCATCATGGTAAATGCAATTATCGTTAACTAATATTGCAGCTTCTGCTTCAATTAGAGTAAAACCATTCTAATTTCTGTCGTAATAAAACTTTTTAGAGATTCCAAGAGGTTTACACATGTCGACAAACAACATTCTGGATTTTGGAGGCTTTTACTAGTGGCATTCATGCGTTGAAGCAGTTTTTTCCACATGACTGTCATTAGAGCTGTCTCATATAAATCCATTTTTTTAGCAAGAGCTTTAGCTTCAACTCTGGATACAGGTTTCTGCTGCAGATTATCACCTATTTCAATCAGAGCTCCCTTAATATCATGATAGCTTTTATATAGTGCGAGAACAGCATCTGCACGAGCTGACCACCGTGTGTCTGAAACCTTTTGCACAATACATCCATTTTTGCTAAGATGATTATGCAGTACATCCCATCTTTGCGTAGATGCAGAAAACCATACGTATATATTTTGAACCTGACCAGAAACTAATCAGCGTTGCCAACTTGCCATTTGCCAATTCTTTGAATATACTCGTAGATTTACGGATTTTAGATACTATTTAGCTATGGACATGTGGGCTCTTGTTAAAAAACTTAAAACAAAACTACGGATAGATACTTGGTTTCTTCTTCTATACATACATAGTTTACATTCACTGTCAAAACAAATCCACGTGTTTAAAAGATGCAAAAATCAGAAATAATATATTTTTATAACTTTCGGCCATTTGGGGGCCCCCCAAAATCGGGGGCCCTAGGCGCGCGCCTAGTGCGCCTATGCGTAAACGCGCCGCTGCCCCATGCTGGAAACGTTATCTGGGACACCCTGTATAGTCTCAATTCCATGTCATTTTGATGTTAAAATTGACACAGTACTCATTATAAAGTAGTGATTGCAATACCGGACCAAAATTACGATACCGGTATTCGGTATATATTCGCAAGTAATACCGGTATACCGGTATTAATACCGGTATTGCTTTTTTCTAAAAAAATATTAATTTTGAAAAAACAATATATGCATTTTACACATATGTACATATAGTAAGTATAGCAAGTAATGTCAAAACACAAATTTACATAAAAAAAAGAAACTTAAAAATTACATAATCTGTAAAAAAATATCTACACAAAAAACTGAAGATATACAGGGTAATTGATTGGGACCGGGCATTAAAAATATATGAAGAATGAAAAAGGGAATTGATCTGAAATTTTGGTTATGACTATAATGGCATATGATCTGTTTAATGAAAATATTTTCAAGATGGCGACCCTTCCGGAAATACCGGAAGTTGACGTCTACTTTCTTATTTCAAATACAATGGTATATTTTTTATTGCATTTTTGGATTTAACGTTATTTTAGAGGGACTATTAATAGCATACGCTATACCTACCTAAGTGCAGTCGTTTTTTTAGATTTTTGGACTTTTTTGAAATTTTTTGATTTTCATCGTGATGCTTAATATTATCTATCGCCGCCATTTTTGAAGAGAAAACGCTTAAATTTAGACTATGCATAGAAGAATTTTTGCAATCGATGCATTACTTACAGGGTGTCCAAAATTTAATTTTCTTTTAATACAATTTCAGACCAAATAAAACTCGTTTTTTTCAAATACAATGCCCAAATTTTTTTTTTCATTTTCTAATTCAAAAGTAAATTCTACATCAATCTGTATTAGCGTTGCCTATACCTATCTGCAATAATTTTCGAGTTATTAAGAATTTTTGATAAAGTTAAGAGAAATTGCAACATTTTTTAATAGTAAGCCTTGGAAATGACAACAAATATTCCAATATTGCAATATTCCTTTGTCTTCTAATAATATCATCTCTCTTTTAATTAACTTAAATACATCATTTTGTGGCACAATTTTGTGTTTTGCATTTATTGCTATTTTTTTTATTTATGGCAGACTGCAATTATAAAATAATAAAAATCAAATTTAAAAAAATAAATAATTAATACCGAATACCGGTATTAGACCATCAAATGAGATGGTATTTCGGTATTGTAAAATGGCACGTTATACCGGTATTCGGTAAACCGGTATACCGGTATTGCAATCACTATTATAAAGTAATGAACTACTTATTTTAATTCATATTTAACTATTTAACGATCATGTTAACTATTCATTTTTTATTAAAACATCTGAATGTCGCTACTTATTGAGCTCTTTTATAGGTAATTTTTTGATAATTTAACCGAATGTCTCATCTATTATATTGCGAGATCCGTATAGTGGCCCGAATTAAGTATATTAACACCACTTCATGCAGGTTTTTCTCCCATTTAATAACAATATTGGATGTTTTTAGGATTATCTCTAAAACTAACGAGATAATCAAGGTGATAATAATCACCGGGGCACCCTGTATTTATAAAAATGTAAAGATCTAGTGCAGTGTCTCTCAAACTGTGGTTCGCGGACCCGCGGACCCCCAGGGGTACACAGGCTTTTAAAAAAAGTGCCAATAGGCGATTAAAAAATATATTTAGCTGTTATTGTATCGATAATAACAGAATAATTTTTTTCATTACATACAGGGTGTTTCACTTTTTCGATGGGGCACTGTTGCCATCTCCGTAAATATTGAAAACACAAGGTTGGCTAAATGGGACAAAAGTTAGCTATTTTCAAGAGAGTATTTTAGCAAAGATGTTCTTTTGTTTAAAAATTCCATGGCTTACGTGATATAACGAAAAAACCAAAATCGATAAGATTTTTAAACTTAAATATCTCGGCTATCGTTGCCAAATCTTTATAACTAAGTCATCACCTACTAAAACTGCAATTTAACTAAACGTAGTTTTATTGAATACTTCGTACGGTAGTTAACAAATAAAATTTTGACTACCACCAAAACCTAGCAAAATTTTATCCTTTGGCATTTTTGCGTATTACGTATTAGCAATAATTTTTTCGTTACATCATGCCAGCCATGGAATTTTTAAACAAAACAAGATCTTGGCTAAAATACATTTCTAAATAGCTAACTTGTATCCCATTTAAGTCACATAGTTTATTTATGGAGATAGCAATAGTGTCACATCGACAAGTAATTTTTTTTTGCAATTAACATAACTTGAAATTAAATTTTATGGTCACAATTTATTCCATTACATAAATTCCAAGCACCATTGCCTTTTCTTTACAAAACATTCCCTCAAGAGGGTGTTCACAGTAAAATCTGAGGAAAAAAAAAGGGCCGAAGACCGACAAAGTTTGAGAAACACTGATCTAGTGAAATGTACGTTTAGCATTTGTATCTGCCCTTTTCCTATCCTTCATTAGCAAAGGTTTGTCTTTGTTTTAACATTATAAACTTAACACGTTTGCTACCACAGTATCATGTAAAAACAACCTTCTGATAGATCTTAATTTTTTCTGCGTTTGATTCATTAGATAAACATATATTATTTGGATGTAACATACTTAAAACCAATTTTAATAGTAATAAAATTCAAATTGGATTTTTTTTAAGTGTCACATACAAGGTGGTCCACATAGAAGGGCCACTATTGGGATCTCGTAAACGGTAAGAGCTACAAATAAGTTTAAATTAGACAAATTGTTCCATTTTGGGAGACCTATTCATTGATGCTTTAATGTTTTTAAAAATTTCCATGGCATGCTAGATAATCAACAAAAATCAAAATAGGCATTTTTTTTAAATCGTTAATAACTCGGTTATACTTGATGGTACAAAAATATTTTTGGGGAAAAAGTTGTAGATTTTTTTACGCACTGTCAAATGAAAACATTCATTTGTTTCAATATTGTTTCAATTCTTAGATAAATTACAAACTTGCATTTTTTTAAATGGAAACCCTAGTTGGCCATGACTTTATGAGAAAGTTGATGATGGTTCTGAAGAGACGAAACGTTGTTGGAAATTCTTTGTTATCTCAAAATATAAAGCGTAAGAAGTTGCCATGGAGAAAAGATTCCAGATTATCGATATCTTAAAAAATGTAGGAAATAGGGCGAAAAAACGAAAATCAATTTTTTAAGTTTTTCTTGAATAACTTTTGAACTAAGGCAGCTATGAAAATTTTCTTTGCAGATATTTGATGAGCATCTAAATTCGCAACTTTGCCCTAATTTAACCGACCTCGTAGCTCTTCAGATAAGCGAGATCCCCATGCATTTACTCGAATTTGGGACACCCTGTATAAATCACCATACAGGGTGTCCCAGTTAACTTGAACAGCATGGGGATCTCGTAAACGGTAAGAGATACAGAGTTGGTTAAATGGGTGAGAATGATCTATGATGTAAGAGCAACTATTCTATAAAAAAAAATCTTGAAATTTTTTTACAGTTTTAACGCTATTCCTAAAAAACAAAAAAATTAAGTTTTCGATTTTTGCTCATAACTTGCTTATTTAAAATCATACCCAAAATATTTTTCGAATTGAAATTAGTTAATAAATTTTACCTATCTACATTTGTTTTTGTTATTTTAACTTTCTTATTTTAAATACGGGTCGTAGGTGGCTATGACACCATTAAAAAGAGATTTTTTTTCTCGTTTCATTGATGTATGGGTTGTTGGGTTTATTTTTAAAAATAAGCAAGTTATAGCAATATTATTGTATTTGTTAAGTTTAATCAAAGTCGCCATTGGAAAACAAAACAAAACATCACATAAATAAACTAGCTGTACCTGATTAAACACAAAGCCTAAATAATTTAAGATATTTTTCAAATTACATAATAATTTATGACTTTTCAATTAATTACTATTACTACTGAATCTAAATTATAACATGCGTTCAAAGTGTAGCCCACTCTCCATGGGCTATGCAAATTCGAGATCTGCACTTTGTAGATAACAATTATTTCCTAAGCATATTACTTTCTGTTTGATAAAATGTTCTTAAAACAGCTAATTATAAAAAGACAGTTGAACACAATTACAAAATTAAGATGGCTAGTTTAACAAAAGTTTATCAAATAAAAAGAAATATGCTCAGGAAACATTGTTATCCACAAAGTGTAAATCTCAAATGTGCATTGCCCATGGAGAGTGGGCTACACTTTGAACGCATGTTATAATTTAGATTCAATAGTAATAGTAATTGGAAAAACATTAATTATTATGTAATTTGAAAAATATCTTAAATTATTTAGGTTTCTTTGTGTTTAATCAGGTACAGCTAGTTTATTTATGTGATGTTTTGTTTTTTTTTCCAATGGCGACTTTGATTAAACTTAACAAATACAATAATATTGCTATAACTTGCTTATTTTTAAAAATAAACCCAACAACCCATACATCAATGAAACGAGAAACAAAATCTCTTTTTAATGGTGTCATAGCCAACTACGACCCGTATTTGAAATAAGAAAGTTGATGTTAAAATATCAAAAACAAATGAAGATAGGTGAAATTTATTAACTAATTTTAATTCTACGCAAAAAAGTGTCCTGATAATGTCGAAAAATATTTTGGGTATGATTTTAAATAAGCAAGGTATGAGCAAAAATCGAAAACTTAATTTTTTTGTTTTTTAGGAATAGCGTAAAAACTGTAAAAAAATTTCAATATTTTTTTTCATAGAATAGTTGCTCTTACATCATAGATCATTCTCACCCATTTAACCAGCTCTGTATCTCTTACCGTTTACGAGATCCCCATGCTGTTCAAGTTAACTGGGACACCCTGTATACACAAAACTTCCAATGTATAGCCTAACGCATCGTAAATTGCAGTTAAATTAAGAAATATCCCCGTCACACATATGTGTCAGCGGTCTTTCACAGGAAACGTCCTGTCACACATATGTGATGCTTGGTAGCGAATGTGTTAAGAAATGGAGTTACCTATTTCTACCACAAGAAACCGTAGTGCTTTCAAAACTGTTTCATGCAGTGTTCCACAGATGTCACAGAAATAATCAGTCTTTAATATGGTTAGAGCCTTGACGTCATTCTATCAGATTAGGGCAGGGCATCTGACCGTGACATTCTATTAGAATTCCACTATAAATGGAAAGATCGTGACGAATCGATCCATCCACCAAAGTGAATCTTTTATAAAGAATTTTACAAAAGAACGACATCAAGGCACTTTTAATACGATCATCTACAGATCATACCTCCAACATCGCTAGCCTTTAGATACTTCTTATCCGTGTGCATGTTTTGCCAGAATCGAATTAATGTCGTGATATCTTCTCTAAGATCGTCGGCACCCTGAGTCGGACAACAAATTGGTCTACAGAAGTAATCCAAACAACTGCAATAAATACGTTCCCTAAGCACGTTTTTTGCTAGGCTTTTCGGCAAAATATCTCCTTGCAACAATGATAAACCACATGACAGCAACCTGAAATAAAAATACAATTGTATGGATACGCGGAAGTCGGTTAAGGCCCAAAAATGTAAATTTAGTGTATATGTAACGGTAAATGCACAATAACAGGTAATTGTTTACATTTTCCGGTAGATGTAAACAATAGTAATGTAAATATTTACTGGTAAAGTATAAATTTCAGTGAATATACAGGGTGATTGAAATTCGAGTTTAAGCAGGGGGATTTCGCTTATTATAATAGCTAGAATATAGGTTTAAATTCGGCAAAGTTGCTAAATTTGGTGCTCATTAATAATCCGAAGAGAAATTGGAGATATCGCGAACGGTATCCGAGAAAATTGGGAAAAACAGGAAAATACGATTTTTGAAAATCGTCTATAACTCCTTTGGAGTATGAAATATTTCAGATGTATAAAAACATTGCTTAAGCAACTTTTTAAGCCGCATCGGATAGTGATCACCAATTTTTCCTAGATCGATGCGTTTTTGTTTTATTACAACCAACTTTACTTTTTTTTATGGGCGCAATTTTTGCTATTTACATAATCAAATAGCATTTATTTTTCTGAATTCATCGATGTATCACACATGGTATTTTACTTCTTTATTCATTGTCAAATTTAAAAAAAAGGCTTTTAAACAATAACCATTATAAATCAGGTAGGCCTGTCGTTTTAGTTCATGTTGTTTCCATGACAACCAATCAACAAACTTAAAGTTTTGAAAGCCTGTTACTGTCAGATTAATACATTTGTAAAAATGAACTTTAATAATGAAGAAAAACGCGATATGCTGCGAATTTTTTATTCATTGAAAAGAAATTCTGTATTGTCAAGTCAACGATATGCAGATACATATCCAGAAAGAAGACAACCCTCGCACACATATTTTTGTTCGTTGGAAAATTGGTAAATACGTACAAAGCATGTGAAAAATGTATTACAATACATGAATGAACAGTATACTAAATTAAACAGTAACATAAAAACAAAAACAAATTAGAGAAGATGTTCAAATAAATTTCCTCGTTCTGCAATACATAACCGCAAATGTTTCTTAATGTTGCTGTTCAGAACTCGAATTTCTTTTCAATGAATAAGAAATTCGCAGCATATCACGTTTTTCTTTGTTATTGAAGTTCATATTTACGAATTTATTAATCTGACAGTAACAAGCTTTCAAAACTTCAAGTTTGTTGATTGGTTGTCATGGAAACAACATAAACTACCATGACCAGCCAGCCTGATTTATAGTTGTTATTGTTAAAAACGTATTTTTTCAAATTTGACAATTAACGTAAAAGTAAAATACCATGTGTGATACATCAATGAATTGAGAAAAATAAATGCTATTTGATTATGTAAATAGCAAAAATTGCGCCCATAAGAAAAAATAGTTGGTTGTAATAAAACAAAAACACATCGGTCTAGGAAAAATTAGTGATCACTATCCGATGTGGCTTAAAAAGCTGCTTAAGCAATGTTTTTACACATTTGAAATATTTCAAACTTCCAAGGAGTTAAAGACGATTTTCAAAATTCGTATTTTCCGGTTTTTCCCAATTTTCTCAGATACCGTTCGAGATATCTCCAATTTCTCTTCGGATTATTAATGAGCACCAAATTTAACAACTCTGCCGAATTTAAACCTATATTCTAGCTATTATAATAAGCGAGATCCCCATGCTTAAACTCGAATTTCAATCACCAATGTACCAATAAATGTAAAAATGTACCACTATAACATAGTACATGTGCACATTTACCAGTATATTAACTGGTATCCCATGGTAAATGTGCACCTTTACCAACTTTTTCTTTTACCATGGCACATACACAAAAATGATTCATAATTTATTTTAAAGAACAATTAATGAAATTACCAACACCAATAAAAATAACTTTTTAACAAGTTGGTCATGGTTGTATTGTTTCTTTATAAAAACAAAAAAAAAAAAAAAAAAAAAGCCTCTTACCTGTCAACAACTACACATTTTAGTTATTTAAATTAGATTATGGCAATAGTAGCCCGCTCAAATTAATATTTTAGCTGATGCTGATACGTTTTTAAATTTTTTTAAAACGAAAAGTGATAGGTAAATCATCGAAAATAGAAAAACAAATGCTTAATAATAATGTACATATCTAATACTGTGTCCACAGAAAAATCAAGTAGATGACTGTATAACTTTATAACAGTGTGCCATGAAAAAACAAGTAACTTAAAAATCATGATATTCGTGAAGGCTTACTTAAATCTGACACCAACAGCGGAGACGTCCCTAGTTTGTGTCGGCGGATTGGCACCGACAGTCATGGCGAGCGACCGATGTATCAAGCCAGCCAACATTTCGACCTTTTCATAACTATTGTACTTTGCAGTTTCGACCATTTCACTTATAAACTGTACCCACATACCATGAGGCTTTACGAAAGGAGGATCCGGTTCAAGGCGACAACCTAAAACATATAATAAAAATAATTTATATACAGGGTGATTCAAATTCGAGGGCGACCATGGGGATCTCGCTTATTACTGAAGATAGAGGGTAGGTTCAAATTAGGCAAAGTTGCTAAATATGATGCTCAACAATAATATCAAAACAGATTTGAAATATCTTCAACTGTTTTTGAAAAAATTGAAAAAATGACTTCGTTTTTTTGCCATAACTTTTTTATTTATATTTTTTTTTTAACTGTAAAAACTTTTACATGGCCACTCTTTATTTTACTTTTAATAGTGCCATCAATTTTTTGCTGTGCCGATTCCGTTTTGTTTTATAAGTATTAACTTTTTAATTAACTTACTTCTTAACCCATAAGAGAGACAAACTTGATTTTCATCTAGTTATTAGATATGTTAAATAAATGAAAACCTTTTTTTCTTCAAATAAATACGTTGTTTATGTAAATAACATAATCATGTAATACATTTTTGAAATTAGAAAAAAAGTTCTAGCAAACTAGATGAAAATCAAGTTTGTCGCCCATAAGAAATTAAAAAGTTAGTACCTATAAAACAAAACGGAATCGGCACAGCAAAAAATTGATGGCACCATTAAAAGTAAAATAATAAGTGACCATGTAAAAGTTATAGCAAAAAAACAAAAAATAATTTTTTTCAGTTTTTTCAAAAACAGTTAAAAGATATTTCAAATCTGTTTTGATATTATTGTTGAGCATAAAATGTAACAACTTTTCCAAATTTGAACCTACCCTCTATCTTCAGTAATAAGCCAGATCCCCATGGTCGCCCTCGAATTTGAATAACCCTGTAGAGGGTGTTTAAGCTGTAACGTTATTCCAAAATTACATAAAAATTAAAAAAGATGAAAATATTCTGTCTAAGTAGGACTGCAGTCTATGTTGGGGTCTATAAAAAACCCTGATATTTTTTTTTAAATTTTCTCGAAAAGAGCTCCAACAATTTTTTCAAATTTTATAGAGCTTATTTTTCTTAATTTTTTATTATACCCATTTGTTTAAACTCTCTTGAATATTAATAGAAAAAATTTAATATTTTTTTAAAGAAGGCTTTGGTTGTTCATATGTCATAAACAGTCGCATGAAACGTCATTTTCACAATGAGGTTAATTAGAACGCTTGGAGCGGCACTTTATAAACTTTTTATACCCACAAATACACAAACACATTATGAAGATACACACAATATATTTATGGTGAAAATCATTTGATGGTCACACAAGTTTATGTTATGTAGTTCGCGTTTTTTACAACCCTCCCACAGACATTTTTTCAAAACCGAGACCAAGTAATTAGATTGACCCACATGCTTATTTTATCGTTTCGTAAGGTTAATAAACTTTTTCGTTGATGTTTCAAGTACGTACCTTCATGTGCTGCTAGGGGACTCGTTTTTTCAGATGTGACGGAAAATAATCCCAACCGTTTTTGCACGGTACAATTCCAAGCAGAAACCATTTCCTGAAGGAACCTTATTTCCAAATCTGGTCTCGCCGTAACAAGCCACTGCCAACATTCGACCGCAGTTCGCATTGCTTCCATGGTGAACAACTCAACCTGAAAATAAGTTACGTTAAAACTGGATATCGGGCAAAATTTTGTGTATTTTCAGAGAAATCTTGCCAAATATTTTTGAACAGGACTTCTTGAATTTAGAAAAGGGGGTCAAGTGAATACATGTTAATTTAAATCCGTTGATAATTAAAAATGCCCAGTAAAAAATTAAATACAACTTAAAAATTCGGTTGGATAATAAGTAATCAGAGCTAATAATTAAATTCATAATAAAAAAATAATTTGCACAGTAAAGTATTAAACAAATCCATTCTCTCATTAAATAAAATAAATTCACAGTAAAAAATTATATGGGGAATAAAAACAAAATACACACAGTAAAACAGTTAATAAATTGACATGTGAAGTAGGCACCTTAGTGCGTATTGCATGATTATTATCAGTGATATGGTTATTATTACCAAATTCGATTTGAATGAACCAATAAGAGAATATAAAATTCATCGGATCATATACAGGGTGTCCCCGTTATCACCGCGAATATTTTAAGTGGTGATAGAGAACCTTTTTCTAAGAAAAAATTTCAAAACGACGTCGTTTTGAAAAAGACCAAGACACAATGGTCGAAACGTCAACTACTTCTAAATATAGAAGACGCGGTTCCAAACCCGGAAACCAAGATTGTATTAAAAATATTTGTTATTTTTCACAAAATCGTTGCTCACAAAATAATGATTTTTCTTCAAAAAATAATAAAACACAAATTCAAAAGTTATAAACTCTCAATTACTACAGCGATCATATTTTGTTTAGTCAAATACAATGATTTTGTGAAAATAATAAATAATTTTTAAACTCTTTTCTCAATAATGTTCCTTTTTTTTAAGCACTATCGGATTTAGAATTTAATTCTTTATCGGCATCAATAACAAAAGTATACCATATAATTTCAAAAAAAAAGTGGACTATAGCCCATAGCCAGCCTGACATATGTATTTCATCATAGAAAAAACATTTGAAGCTCATTTGACAGAATTTTCTACGATTTACAAAAATATAAGGTTTATAGGGGTTCCTCTTAAAATAACAAGGTTATAGGGGTGCGATAGTCAAACCGATTCACCTGGTATAATAAATACAATAATATTGTTATAACCAGGGACTCGAACCGCAAAGAATAATGGTTCAGTTCCGGTTACCGGTTTGATAAATTTTAACTTTTCGGTTTACGTTCCGAACCAACGGTTTTTATTTTATAATGATTTGGTAACGGTTCAATGCAAAACATGATGACAATGCTGATTTATAAATTGATCCGTCTAAAATTTTTCCATTTATGGTAAAATGTAATCAAAATTACCAAAATACAAAATTTACGTCATGAAAAAAATAATTGGTCCGAACCGTTCTTTAAATCGGTTAAAGCAGTTTGAACCTGTTCACACAACTCCGTCCGGTTCGATTTTGAAGTTTTGTGTTTTTTTTTTTAAATAAAAGGTGCAGCTCTGGTTCATGGTTCATAAAAAAAGCACCGGTTCGTTCCGGTTTTTGTTCCAATTCCGGTTCGCTTCGAGTCACTACCTGGTATAATAAATACAATAATATTGTGAATACTTACTTAATTTAAAGATAAACCCATACATCAATGAAAAGATAAAAAAAAACTCTTTTAATGACGTCACAGCCGTTTACAATTTGTATTTAAAATAAGAAAGTTGATGTTAAAATAACAAAACAAACGAAGATGAGTACAATTTTAAATTATGCAAAAAAGTCGAAAAAATTTCATTAAGTGTGATTTATAAGCAGAATTAATTTCATAATTTTTTTTGTTTTTTATCAATAGCGCAAAAACTTAATTTTTTTCAACCAGTTTTAATAGAATAATTTTTTTGTTAAATCATAGATCATTTTGACCCATTTTACCAACTCTGTATCTCTTACGGTTTACGACATCCCCATGCTTGGCACGACAATTGGGACACCCTGTATACAGGGTGGTTCACACAGTAGGGCTACTATTGGGATATCGTAAACAGTAACAGCTACAAAGAAACAAATTGTTCCCCATTCCGAGACCTATTTAGTGATGATTTAATGTTTTGAAAAAGTTCCATAGCACGCTAGATAATAAACAAATCAGAATGGGCAATTTTTTTAAATCAATAATAGCTCAGTTATACGTGATGGTACAAAAATATTTTCAATAATATAAGGTTTAATATATCTGTGACCAGCGGGAAAAAGCACTTAAGTCAAAAAGTGCAATTTTTCAGGAGCAAAATTTTTTAAATTTTACCTACTAATTATCATGTGAGTTTAAATTTTACTTGTATGGTATATTTTACTTAAAATTAAGTATTAAATTATCACAATATGTCAACATGATGAAATTTCTTAATAAACAGTAAATACTTGACTTAAACTGGCATAAAATAAGAATAACTTAAGTAGTTTTTCACAAATGTAAACAAATGGATATAGAGGGTGTTTGAATTTCGAGTTTAAGCATGGGGATCTCGCTTATTATAATAGCTAGAGTATAGGTTTAAATTTGTCAAAGTTGCAAAATTTGGTGCTCATTAATAATCCGAAGAGAAATTGGAAATATCTCAAACGGTATCCGAGAAAATTAGGAAAAACTGGAAATTACGATTTTTGAAAATCGCCTATAACTCCTTTGGAGTATGAAATATTTCAAATGTGTAAAAACATTGCCGAAGCAACTTTTTAAGCCGAATTGGATGGTGATCGCAAATTTTTCCTAGATCGATTCGTTTTTGTTTTATGACAACCAACTTTGTTTTTTCTTATGGGCGCAAGTTTTGCTATTTACATAATCAAATAGCATTTATTTTTCTAAATTCATTGATGTATCACACATGGTATTTTACTTTTTCTTTCATTGTCCAATTTCAAAAAATACGTTTTAAACGATAACCATTATAAATCAGGTTGGCCGGTCATTGTAGTTTATGTTGTTTCCATGACAACCGATTAACAAACTAAAAGTTTTGAAGGCCTGTTAGTCGCAAAAATTAACTTTAATAACGAAGAAAAACGCGATATGCTGCCCATAAGAAAAAACAAAGTTGTTTGTCTAAAACAAAAACGAATCGATCTAGGAAAAATTTGTGACCACCATCCGATTCGGCTTAAAAAGTTGCTTGGGCAACTTTTTTTACACATTTAAAATATTTTTTCTACTCCCGTTACTAAAACGTCATTTAGCGTACTGATAACCATGACGCTAAATGACGTTTTAAATACGGCTTGTCAAGGTGTGTTGAAAGAGCTCGTCTGAAGTTAGCCAATGGCTATTAAGCACGGGCTGAAGTTAGTCAACAGTCTTTAAACACGCTCCGGGCCCCGAACTTAGCAACCGGATATTTAGCACAGTTGGCTCTTGTTTGAATTTACGTCACTTTACTTGTCATTTTCAATCATACAATTTTTAAGTGTATGTGTTTGTATGTGATAAATTCTAAAATTATGGATGTAACTCAAAACGAGAGCGAAAGTGAAAGTGAAGATATTATGGGTACTCCACCAGAAATTACACAAGCAGCGTTATCGGCAACTAGTAATTTGTTACCATCTAAATCCAAAAATCAATATGAGCGACAGTACAAGCTTTTCATGAATTGGAGCCAAGAAAATAAAACGAATTCATTATCTCAAAATGTTTTACTGGCATATTTTCAGCATCTTTCCATTAAAATGAAACCTTCGTCTTTGTGGGCAATTTACTCCATGCTGAAGATGACAGTTAACATCAAAAACAATGTGGATATCAGCAAATATCCCAAATTATGTGCATTTTTGAAGCGCAAATCAGATGGGTACAAACCTAAAAAATCAAAAATATTGACACCTGAGCAAATAAAGGAATTTTTATCATCCGCCCCAGATGAAACATATCTATTTACAAAGGTAAACTGTCATGCGATAGAAGTAATACCGCAAAGACTTTTTGAACTCGCTGAATTTATAATTTTAAAGTGTTGGTATTCTAGGTTCGTTTAATTTTTGGAATAATGGGAGCTTGTCGGAGTGAAGAATTATTGAAAATGGAAACAACTCATGTTGAAGACCTTCAAAAATCACTTTTGGTGCACGTTCCGGATACGAAAACCAAAACAGAACGTCAGTTTGTTATTGGGGGCAATTTCTATAACATCTGCAAGAAATATATGGCCTCCAAATGCAATAAATGTTACACGTTTTTTCTTAAACTATCAACGAGGAAAATGCACAAAACAGCCCATCGGAATAAATACATTTGGCAAACTCGCTAGCCGAATCGCAACATTTTTAAAATTGCCAAATCCGACTTTGTATACGGGTCACTGTATGAGACGATCTTCAGCAACGATTTTAGTAGACTCCGGTGCTGATATTACTGCTCTAAAGCGTCACGGAGGATGGCGTTCAACTTCTGTTGCAGAGGGATATATAGATCATTCTTTAAATAACAAAATTCAAACAGCAAACAAAATCCTAAATACTGTTGACACAGAAAACATTAATATTGAACAAACTAATATTAATTTTGAGGCTAGTGGCACCAGACAATTTAATTTTGATGAAGTAACCAAAACTGCATCACAATTTGAAATGAACTCAGGGAAATCGTTGATATCCTTTAATAATTGTCAGAACTTTTCTCATATAAATTTAAACATATACGTACCTAAATAATGTTATAATGTAAATTGTATTTAATAAAACTAAATATTTTGTCTCAATCTGTGGTCATAGAAAAAGTATAGTATGTAACTCGTTAATAAACGTCTCTAGACACTCGTGTGTTTAAACACTCGCTCCGCTACGCTCCGCTCGTGCCTAAACTGACGTTTATAAAACTTGTTGCATAAT
This sequence comes from Elmis aenea, assembly GCA_947652605.1. Lineage (NCBI taxonomy): Eukaryota > Metazoa > Arthropoda > Insecta > Coleoptera > Elmidae > Elmis > Elmis aenea. The sequence goes on from OX393583.1 coordinate 22,996,855, forward strand.
ATACTATTAAACTCCAAAGGAGTTAAAAACAATTTTTAAAAATGGACTTTTCAGTTTTTCCTAGTTTTCTCGGATACCGTTTGAGATATTTCCAATATCTCTTTGGATTATCAATAAGCATCGAATTTAGCAACTTTGCCAAATGTAAACCTATACTCTAGCTATTATAATAAGCGAGATCCCCATGCTTAAACTCGAATTTCAATCACCCTGTATTCAGTTTAACTCGTTGATTCTTAAAAAAATATATTTTTTACGTAGAATTAAAAAAAAATGAATGAAGTAAACATAAACACTTATTTTTAAACATAACTTTTATTATCTTTTGATTACACAAAATTTCATTGCAATGGAAAAATATTATTAATAAAAATACGTGAAATTGAACTAATATTATAAACAGGAAACACAAGTGCCGTAATTGCAAATTACCAGTATAAGAACATAACAATATGAATGGTATAAGGTTAATAATAAAAAAATTGCACTTTTTGACAAGTGCTTTTTCCAGCCGACCACAGATATTTATTTTGACAATAAGGCTAAAAGCGGAAAAGGCATGAATTTAAACAATATTGAAACAAATGAATGTTTTCATTTTACAGCGCGTAAAAAAATCTACAACTTTTTCCCCAAAAATATTTTTCTACCATCAAGCATAACCGAGCTATTGACAATTGAAAAAAAATGCCTATTTTGATTTTTGTTTATTACCTAGCTTGCCATGGAAATTTTTTAAAACAATAAAGCATCACTGAATAGGTCTCAGAATGGGGAACAGTTCGTCTAATTAAAACTTCTTTTTAGCCCTTCTATGTGGACCACCCTGTATATGAATTTTAAAAACTGTTATTAATTTTTTACTAGGAGTTTCATTTTCAGCAATTTTCAACATGCTGAGACGTCAATACCATTTTATAAAAAGTCATCAGAGTTTATCAGTTCGATACTTGCCTGTGACCATGCTATGCAATGTAGAAGCCTTCGATTAAGTTCATTTGTGGAAATAAGCATGGCCGTAGCTCTCCATAACGACTCACGATGGGACGAATCGGAGCCCTTCTTGCAAGCATCCCACACTCCGCTCATGAGCTTTTCAGTTAAACTTCTTCTTTCCTTGTCCCCCAGCACTGTCAACATTCCAGAAACCTAACACAATACAAAAAGACTTATCTCTCCGATCAAGAATCAAAAACTGAACCGAAAACCAGCCTAACATTACTGAATGTCGTATTATTATTAACCCACCTCTCCGCTATATTTACTTCTCATATTTATAGCCGAAACGAACTTTGAAGAATCGCTCTTGACGCAGTTAGGCCGTTTATCGAGTGTGTTGAAATTAAACGAAGTAAAAAGATTTAAATTCACGTTCTGCAGTACGGATTCGACTCCGAGAGCCAGTCCGGCGTGATGATACATGCCCGACCACGGCACCTGATTGAGGTATTCCTGAACGTGCGATTTTGTCCACTGGGGGGCCCACTTCAGCGCCTCTTTTAAAATGCCTTCGGATCGTGCCGCAAAATCTTTCACTATTGTCTGAAAAGAAATTGATGGGAAATGTTTTTTTACATAACAGAACCAGGGCTCGAAACCGAAAAAAAATGTGGTTAACGCTTAACCGAAATCGAGAACTTTAATTTCATAACGGTTTTTGTTTAAAAACCGTTTATTTTTGGTAAAAACAAGGTTTTCTGTAAAAAAACCCATTCAACTTTTAAACCGGTTGTAAACCGGATTTTGACATTATTTAGATTATGAATGCAAGGTATGATATTTTCTATTTATAATTTTATAATATACAGTGTGTCCAAAAAGTATGGAATATGCTATACAGGGTTCTCGTTTTTCGAGGGCCACTGTGGGGATCTCGTAAACGGTAAGAGTTACGACTTCGGTTAAATTAGGGCAAAGTTGTATATTCAGATACTTAATAATTTGACGCAAACAGAACTTATCTAGTTTTTTTAGTTTTTGATATTATAGAGAAAAAAAGTAAAAAAGTGGATTTTTGTTTTTTGCCCGTAACTTTTTAATTTGAAGTCGAATTTCATTTCTGTAAAAACTTTTTCATGGCCACTTTTTGCAAGAAATCAGAATCCCCAATTATATTTTTCATCCGACGTTTCGCTTTTTTAAACCATCATCAGATAAATTTTTTCTTATGGACGCTACATCTGATTTCACCGCCAATTTGTAGAACATTTTATTCTGAATTCAACAATGTATAACACTTATGACTTTTTTGAAACAATTGTTGTTAAAAATGGCAAAAACAAATATTTTATTTAAAACAAATCCTAATCGACATGGTAAATAATTGTCTTTGTCCCTTATTCCTTGGAAGCACGTAAGTAAACCGCATGAAATTACTATTTAAGGGATTTAATTAAAAAAATTGGTACTATTAAATATGTTGGGAATGCATTAACATTGTTCCCTTATTAGCAAATATTTTTAGAATATTTTCTTTGGTCAAGTAACAAATTTCTCTAAAATGTGTATTTAATCCCTTATTTGATATACAATTATTTGTAACAAAATTTTCGTAATCAATTAATATAAGTGTTCATAGTTTACAAAAAACGTCCAGAAATCTGTTTACGCTTTTTGCTTATTAGAAGTCATTAACGCAGATAAAAGGCATAACTCATTATTTTTTGTTACAAATAATTGTATGTCAAATAAGGAATTAAATACACATTTTAGAGAAATTTATTACTTACCCGAAGAAATTATCCTAAAAATATTTGCTAATAAGTGTTGATGCATTCCTAACACATTTATTATCACCATTGTTTTAAATTAAATCCCTTAAATAGTAATTTCATGCGGTTTACTTACGTGCTTCCAAGGAAAAAGGGACAAGGACAATTATTTACCATGCCGATTAGGATTTGTTTTAATTAAAATATTTGTTTTTGCCATTTTTAACAACAATTGTTTCAAAAATGTTCCAAGTTTTATACATTGTCGAATTCAGAAAAAAATGCTCTACAAATTGTCGTTAAAATCAGATATAGCGTCCATAAGAAAAAATTGACCTGATGATGGTTTAAAAAAAACGAAACATCGCATGGAAAATATAATCGGGGATTCTGATTCCTTGCAAAAAGTGGCCATGAATAAGTTTTCACAGAAATGAAATTCGACATCAAATGAAAAAGTTGCGGGCAAAAAACAAAAATCCACTTTTTTACTTTTTTCCCTATATCTCAAAAACTAAAAAAGCTAGATAAGTTCTGTTTACGTCAAATTATTAAGCACCTGAATATACAACTTTGCCCTAATTTAACCGAAGTCGTAACTCTTACCGTTTACCAGATCCCCATGGTGGCACTCAAAAAACGAGAACCCTGTATATCTCAGTTTATATCCACTTTAGGGAAAAATGTTTTGAATAAAAGTTGTTTGGTACTTAGTTTTCCATCATAAGACAAATTTTTATTTTTTTTCCAAAGCGCAATGAAAAACAATGAATTTTTTTAAATGGCAAGGTACCCCTATGTTACATCATTTGATAGAGAATTTTTTTCTCTTTTCAATGATGGGGTCTCCTTAAAAATTAAATTTATGCTAAGAGGTCATAAAATATCGAAAATTTAAAAGATCGTATTACAGAAATTACACCTGAAATGGTTGGGAATGTTATAAACGGGTTTAAAAACCTAGTTTATCATTGCCAAGCTGTAAATGGTTCACAGTTTGAACACTTATTGTAGATTTCGTCAAAAAATTTAAGTTCTTATAATGTTTTTGTTAGAAATAAATACTAATCAATTAAAATAATGTTTGTGTTTTTCTCAAAAAGTTGCTAAGTAAGGGTACTAAAGTTTTGCATCATTAAAAAAAGAAAAACATTCTCTATCAAATGAGTATAATATAGGGTTACCTTGTCATTTAAAAAAATTCAATTGTTTTTCATTGCGCTTCTGTTATTCGAGAAAAAAAAATTGTCTTATGGTGGAAAACTACGTACCAAACAACTTTTATTCAAAACATTTTTCCCTAAAGGTGATATTTACTGAGATAAGTATAGCATATTCCACTCCTTTTAGACATACTGTATGTACAATCAAGCATTCAGTAATCACTTCTGGTAAACTAATCGCATTTAATACAGATTCTGCATTTTCTTAAAGTAATTTTTATTGAAAAAATATGTTAAAAAAAACAGTTTTTAATTATTTTGGTTAAAGGTTACCGTTTTTTTTTTGCCATAAAAAATAACGGTTTCGGTTAAAAACCACTTTTACGGACAAAAATTACCGATGAACTGGTCTTTTTAACCAGTTTCTTGCTCTGGGCAGAACAGGCCTTTCGCACAACAGCGCATAATGAACCACAAAAAAGACAAAAATAAATTTCGGCTTGACAAAAAATTGTATTCGATTGACATAATAGTCATTGCAAAATGTTATTATAACAAAATAAGGTTTTTGAAATTCAAACTAGATCATTTGCCCAACACACGAGGTGTATACAGGGTGTCCCAGATCGCTTATTATAAGAGATACAGCTTTGCTTAAATTGGATGAATTATTCTTAAGTGTGAGAAGAGTCACAATCAATTTTTAAAAGTGCAAAATTCCTTGTACTACAGAAGTTATAGCAAAAAATATGAAAATGTTGAATTTCTTTTTTCTTTATTAACTTTTCTGTCTTATCGATTTGAACAATTTTATTTGCACTTTCTTGAGGTACTTTTTTATGCAAAATGTAACTGTTATTTTGAATTTTTTTAATCACTTTCCATTTTTAAGATATTAGCCCTAATATGATTTTTTTCTTATGAGCCATCAACTTGGCTTTGGAATGGTTATATGTGCTTTTTTCCTCTTTCTAATGAGGTATCATCTGTCATATCTATTTTTATAAATAACTGACAAATCAAGAAAAATCTTATTTTCTCAGTTATCTATGAAAAAAAAAAAAAACTAATTACAAGTCAAATGACAGTATCGTTTGTTTGCAGCATCATTTATTGGTATTTAATAATATTGTTGTGTTATTCGATAGTCTTTGTAGTAATTTTGTTCATATGATTATTATGGGTACATTGACATACCGGGTGTAACTGAAATCAGGCTCACCCCCTTTTTTTCTTCAGTTTTGAATTTAGACAAATGAAATTTTAGACATGTAACATTTGCAAAAAACTGGATTATTTGAACATAGGTACACTTTTGTTTCACTTCCGGTTTCGCCGGAAATGGCCATAACTTTGTTATTTTAAATGGAACACCCTGTATATTTTACATTTTGGAAAGAGGAAACGATTTTGGATACGACTGTACCATTTTGGTTAATTTTTATAACCTCAAATAATTTTTTGACAAAAATTCAATTTTTTGACAAAAATTCAATTTTTTGACAAAAATTCAATTTTTTATTAAGTGTGCCGTGACCCGCATAAATTGAATTTTATTATGTCAAAAAGTGTCAGAAAAACGGTTTTGTAAATTTTAATTGACATTTGGGCTGCTTTAATTGACCTTAAAGGTTGCGAAATTGGTTTTTTGACAAAAAAATCAATTTTTTTAAATGGAATGATAGTGGCGCATGCGGTTATTTAAATAGAGTATTTTCTGGCGAATTCAACAATACCATTAACTTGGTATTTTTATTAGGAGCAGGCATTAAAAATTTCAAATTATTATAAGATTTTGTTAAGATATCCTAATAATCATAGTTGACTATGCCAAATGGCAACAAAACAAATGCTTTTTTTGTGTTTTTTACAAAACCGTTATTCGGACATTTCTTGACAAAATAAAATTTAATCTATGCGTTAATTTGTGCGGGTCACGGCACACTTAATAAAAAATTTAATTTTTGTCAAAAAATTATTTGAGGTTATAAAAATTAACCAAAATGGTACAGTTGTATCCAAAATCGTTTCCTCTTTCCAAAAATGTAAAAATATACAGGGTGTTCCATTTAAAATAACAAAGTTATGGTCATTTCCGGCGAAACCGGAAGTGAAACAAAAGTGTACCCATGTTCAAATAATCCAGTTTTTTTGCAAATGTTACATGTCTAAAATTTCATTTGTCTAAATTCAAAACTAAAGAAAAAAAGGGGGTGAGCCTGATTTCAGTTACACCCGGTATAATAAAAAATTTTAATGTTAAGATGCTTCATTCTTTGCCATACAAACGGTGTAAAAACAGCGAATTCTAATTCTTTATTGGTTTGTTTTGGATTTCTGGTTGGTTTTTTGGAAGAAACCATATAATTTTTAATTTATTTCCAAATTCCTGTATGTATGCGCACTTCGTTGCCTTCTCTCAGAATACAACCTTAAGTACATTCTCTCAGCTTCTACACAGTTTTTATGGCAAACAATATAGCACCTCAACATGTAAAATTTTTCATTATTTGTAAATGTAGCCACAATTAGAACAATTACCACAAAGACTATCGAATTAGACAACAATATTATAAAACACCAATAAATGATGCTACAAACAAATGATACTGTCATTTGACATTTAATTTGTTGTTTTTTGTTTCTCTTTTCATAGCTAACTTGATAACTGATTGAGAAAATACAACTTTTTTGATTTTGTGAGTTATTTATAAAAATAGATATGACATTAAGTATATCTCATTAGAAAGAGGAAAAAAAAGCACATTTAATTATTCCAAAGCCAACCTGACAGCTTATAAAAAAAAAAATGTTATTAGGGGCAGTATCTTAAAAACAGTAAGTGATAAAAAAAATCTAAAATAAACTTACATTCTACATTCTACAGTCCCAATTATAGACTGCCAAAAAGTAGGTGCATATTCCTGATTGAAAATGATGACCATTTGTCAAATATTTTGTTATCCGAAAATGCTTCCTTTCAAAGTTAGAGACCTCCAAAGTTGCAAGAAAAAATAATCAAAAAATCGAATACTTCCTAGCCGTTTAAGCTAGAGCTATCAAACTTGGCCGAAATGTTTAGGTGTTTCCCATTGACTTTGTGGGATAATTAGAAAGAAAACACTTAATTGGAAGTATGATTTATAGTCAGGTCATCCGCTTACCATCTTCAGAATTTTTTTCTCTGGAATAAAATTGAAAATGTCATTCGTCCATAAGAAAGTACGACTTAAGAGGAAAAAATTCGTCCCTGTTTGTTTTTTGCTGTAAACGTAGCCGTTTTCGAGAAAATTAGCGCTAAAGATGCATCGACAAACTCTGTTTATAAACCTCAAATATTTTTTTTACTAAACTTAGTTGGCTAATGTCATGCTTGACTTAAGGCTTATTCATAATTAAGCGGATGACCTGACTATAAATCATATTTCCAATTACGTGTTTTCTTTGTAATTATCCCACAAAGTCAATGGGAAACACCTAAACATTTCGGCCAAGTTTGATAGCTCTAACTTAAACGGCTAGAACGTAATCGATTTTTTAAATTTTTTTTCTTGCAACTTTGGAGGTCTCTAACTTTGAAAGGAAGCATTTTCGGATAACAAAATATTTGACAAATGGTCATCATTTTCAATCAGGAATATGCACCTACTTTTTGGCGGTGTATAATTGGGACACCCTGTATACAGCGTCATTCAAAAAGTCTGCAACAAATGGGAAACATTTTTATTATCGATTTATCAAAAAATTTTATTCCTGATAAAAGTTGGTGCATGGTCTAAAACTAATTTTAAGATAAAAAAAAGATTATTAAAAAGTCATAGGACACTAGATTTTAACGATTTTTGAAATATTAACAAGAGTAAAGTGCCCTTATTTTAAGAGATACAAAAAAAGTTTATAGGAAAAAGTTATTTGGAATCTAAAAATTAAGCTAGATATGAATTTTGACGGTCAAATTCCAATTTTTGTTTTTTAAGAAATTTTAACATTCAAAAAGTCTGCAACAAATGGAAAAGTTTTTTATTATCGATTTCTCAGAAAATTTTATTCCTGATTAAAGTTGGTGCATGGTCTAAAACTAATTTTAAGATAAAAAAAAGATTATTAAAAAGTCAGAGGACACTAGATTTTAACGATTTTTGAAATATTAACAAGAGTAGTGTCCTTATTTTAAGAGATACAAAAAAAAAATAGGAAAAAGTTATTTGGAATCTAAAAATTAAGTTAGATATGAATTTTGACGGTCAAATTCCAATTTTTAATTTTTAAGAAATATTAAGCACTTTACTCTTGCTCATATTTCAAAAATCGTTAAAATCTAGTGTCCTATGACTTTTTAATAATCTTTTTTTTATCTTAAATTTAGTTTTAGATCATGCACCAACTTTTATCAAGAATGAAATTTTCTGAGAAATCGATAATAAAAAACTTTTCCATTTGTTGCAGACTTTTTGAATGTTAAAATTTCTTAAAAAATAAAAATTGGAATTTGACCGTCAAAATTTAAATCTATCCTTATTTTTAGATTCTAAATAAGTTTTTCCTATAAACTTCTTTTGTATCTCTTAAAATAAGGGCACTTTACTCTTGTTCATATTTCAAAAATCGCTAAAATCTAGTGTCCTATGACTTTTTAATAATCTTTTTTTTATCTTAAAATTAGTTTTAGACTATGCACCAACTTTTATCAGGAATAAAAATTTTTGAGAAATCTATAATAAAAATGTTTCCCATTTGTTGCAGACTTTTTGAATGATGCTGTAGAAGTGCTTTAGGAAAGTACAAATAAAATTGATTTAATGATTGAGACAAAACAGTTATGGGAGAAAAAAGAAATTCAACATTTTCATTTTTTTGCTATAACTTCTGAAGTACGAGAAATTTTATATTTTTGAAAATAGACTGTAACTCCTCTCATACGAAAATAATTCATCTAATTTAAGCAAACTTATCTCTTATAATAAGCGAGATCCCATGCTGGAAATGTTATCTGGGACACCCTGTACAATAGCAAAAAATGGTTTTAGCTTGATACATAAAAAGGTTTTTGCACGACAAAATAAGAAGTTTTCACAACAGAAAATTTAAAAAACAAAAGTTTTCAACATATTTTAATCTTTCCATAAAATATAATAACTGTAGTAAGTGTTGTTAATATTCAGTTAACAAAAACCAGCACTGCAAAAAAAATATCCGCAGTGAAATAGCCTTTTTTATGGTACAACGCATTTTACGGTCGTGCTAATAGCTTTTACTGTTGTTATTCGGAAAAGCAAATGCCACCCTTAGTTAATCAAGAGTAACACGTAAAATCTGGAGGATTATTACTTCTCTAGCTTCCAGAGTGTCCATGAGTTGTATTGAATACGTAGTAGAAGGAATCCGTAAGGTTGGAGTCTCCTGGTTCGGATCTAACTGCAAGGAGTACGAAAGAACCTGCAGTATGTCCAGCATTGTCCACAAAACTCTGTAACAATTAATTTTTTTTTAGTACGTAGCGACAAAATCAATAAAGTAAACCTGCAGCTCCTCTAGATTTAAATGAAATTATGCATTTTTTAAACCTGATTATATTTTAAATCAAAACCTTTGTTTTGTCGTTTCTAGTGCAATTAAATCATTTTTGAAAATTTAATACAACTTCTTTATTTATTGAAATAGAACAAAATGTTATAAAAGTTTTTAATACAGATTTTTATACTTAATCTACAAAAAAATTTAAATTTTGTAGCGACCTTGACTTTTGAGAGATGAAGTAAACTTATATTTTTTTAAATAGAAACCTTAGTTGGCCATGACTTCATATGAAAGAGAATTGTTTTAGCATTTCAAAATTATACAGTTTTATACAGGGTGATTGAAATTCCAGTTTAAGCATGGGGTTCTCGCTTATTACAATAGCTAGAGTATAGGTTTGAATTTGGCAAAGTTGCTAAATTTGGTGCTCATTGATAATCCAAAGAAAAATTGGAAATATCTCAAACGGTATCCGAGAAAATGAGGAAAAACTGGAAAATACGATTTTTGAAAATCGTCTATGACTCCTTTGGGGTATAAAATATTGCAAATTTGAGATTGAGACTGTAAATTTTTTTCAAGTTCTTTTTTTATGGAATAGTTGCTCTCAAACCATGGATCATTTTGACTCATTTAACCAACTCTGTATCTCTTACCGTTTACGAGATCCCCATGCTGTTCAAGTTAACTGGGACACACTGTATACAGGGTGTCCCAGATTACATTTCCAGCATGGGGATCTCGTTTGTTATAAGAGATACAGGTTTGTTTAAATTAGATAAATTATTCCTTAGTATGAGAAGAGCTACAATCAATTTTTAAAAGTACAAAATTCGTCGTGCTTCAGATGTTATAGCAAAAAATGTAAAAATGTCGAATTTCTTTTTTCTCTCATAACTTTTTTGTCTTAATCGTTAGAGCAATTTTATTTGTACTTTTTGATGGTACTTTTTAATGGAGAATGTAATTGTCATTTTAGATCGAATTACACAACAATACTATACATTCTAATAAATGATGTCGCATACAAATGGTAACTGTCATTTGACATTTAATTAGTTGTTTTTTGTTTTTATTTTCATAGATAGCTTGATAAGTGATGGGTAAAATACGATTTTTTTTTCATTTTGTGACTTGTTTATAAAAATAGGTATAGCAACTAATATCTCATTTAAACGAGAAAAAAAAAGCACATTCAACTATTCCATAGCCAACTTCGTGGCCCATAAGAAAAAATGGAATTAGGGGTAATATCTCGAAAATGGTAGGTGTTAAAAAAAATCTAAAATGACAATTACATTCTCCATTAAAAAGTACCTTCAGAAAGTACAAATAAAATTGTTCTAATGATTAAGACAAAAAAGTTATGAGAGAAAAAATAAATTGGACATTTTCATATTTTTTGCTATAACATCTGAAGCACGAGGAATTTTGTACTTTTAAAAATTGATTGTAGCTCTTCTCATACTAAGGAATAATTTATCCAATTTAAACAAACCTGTATCCAGGGGCGGACAGGCCCGCCGGGCAACCGGGCAAATGCCCGGTGGGCCGCTGGGTTCAAGGGCCGATGTCGATGACGTTAACACCAAATCATTTCCAAATCTAAATTAATTTTTCTACTACTATAATCAGCTTTATTTTACCAACTTAATAAAAAAATGCCGGGTGTTAGTGTTTTTTTTAGTGACTATTTACGTCAGCGCATAAATAAAAAACCCCAAGGTGTACGGTCGATGTCTGCTGAGACTGTTGACAGCATTTGGGGAGGCTACAGGCTACCAATAGTACCAATACAAGTTTCTTTATTTTTTGTTCAGTGTGAAAATTAAAGACAGATTAATGATTAAATTACCAAGTAAGTTTCGTTGTTAAATTATAAGTGATATAAGCTGAAGTTAGACTGGACACGTATCACTAAATTTTTTAAAGATTATTGTGTTTGAATAAATTTTGGACATTATACGCATGCAGCATAAACTGCATTATTATTATATTATCCAAAATTTGTATTATTAATATGTACTTAATTAATTAAATGACTGTGAATATACATATATTTACTTGGCTATTTTTAATCTTCTAATTATTTATAATTAATTATTAAATACATTTGTTTGGATACAAATTTCAATATGTACAGGGTGGCCTATTTTCGATGCCCATACAGAGTATCTCGGTTATTATCCAAGATAGAAAAAAACTAACTACGTAGTCTCGATTTCTTTTTCGAGAGAAATTCATTACCGTAAACAGGTTTTTGATATCTTTTTTAATTTTCAAAATATAGCCAAAAACCTATTTTTGGCAATTTTCAAAAATGTTAAATATCATGCTTAAACGAAAAGATAAAGAAAAACTTTAAAGACATTTTTGGCATGGTTTTTTGTTCTTAATAAGATGGCGATATTTAATTTGTTTTTAATCATATAAATACCGATATATTACACCCAACTTTCTTATTTTAAATAGCAACCATAAGCAAATTATATATTTTTGAAAAGCGCAAATAATAAACTTTCGATTGATGTCAAAGCCAACTATGGTTGCCATTTAATATAAGAAAGGCGTAATATATCAATATTTGTATGAACAAAAAAAAAAATAACATCGCTATCTTATTAAGGACAAAAAACCATGCAAAAAATGTCCTTAAAGTTTTTCTCGATCTTGTCGTTTAAGCGAGATATTTAACATTTTTGAAAACACCAAAAATGGTGTTAGATATATTTCGAGTATGAGAAAAGATATCATAAATGTTAAATATCTCGCTTAAACAAAAAGATAAAGAAAAACTTAGAAGATATTTTTTGCATAGTTTATTATCGTTAATAAAATAGCAATGTTCAATTTTTTTTACCCATACAAATATTGATATATTACACCTAACTTTCTTATTTTAAATGGCAACCATAGTCGGCTTTGACATCAATCGAAAGCTTATTTTTTGCATTTTTCAAAAATATATAATTTGCCTATGGTTGCTATTTAAAATAAGAACGTTAGGTGTAATATATCAATATTCGTATGAGTATAAAAAAAATCAATAAAGCTATCTTATTAAGGACAAAAAACGATGCAAAAAATGTCTTAAGTTTTTCTTTATCTTCTCGTTTAAGCGAGATATTTAACATTTTTGAAAAGTGCCAAAAATCGGTTTTTGGCTATACATATATCGAAAATTAAAAGAGATATCAAAAATCTGTTTACGGCAATAAATTTCTCTCGAAAAAAGAAATCGAGACTACATACTTAGTTTTTTTCTATCTTGGATAATAACCGAAATACCCTGTACCTATAGGCATCGAAAATAAGCCACCCTGTACAGTCTACAGATAATACCTCTAAATTACACTATGGGTGGTTTCGACACCGTTATTGTAAGTTGAAAAGCGTAAGTTAGGGTACATTTTTTATACGTGATTTTCTTATGCAAATCCAATAACTTACTGGCAACCTTTAAGCAAATTTAATCTCAAAAACGCGGGGAGGGGCAAAAACAATCAATGCCATTAAAACGATATCGCGAAAGTTTATTTTACCTATGTGGGCCGATTTTGGAGAAATTGCCCGGTCAGTTTTATGCACCCAGTCCGCCCCTGCCTGTATCTCTTATAATAAGCAAGATCCCCATGCTGGAAATGTAATCTGGGACACCCTGTATAGTTTTTTTTTGCAACAAACAAATATATAAAACTGTTTGAAAAGAAAAAACAACTCTTTCATATAAAGTCATGGCCAGCTAAGGATTGTGTTAAAAAAAAAGTTTACTTCATATTTCAAGTCAAGGTCAATTATTTTGTTTTTAAATTAAGCATAAAAATCTGTATAAAAAACCATTAATCATTTAAAAAAAAAGTTATAGCTAATTTTCAAAAACGATGAAATTTCATTTTGCATCTGTAGTGCCAAAATGGAATCTGATAGAAAAAATCTGATTGCATAGGCGTTATTTGCTCAATAAAATACTCCAAGAGACCGAAATCAGATTTTCGCTATCTATTATGGTAACCGAGATACCCCGTAAAACATTCGAATTTGGTCCACCCTGTATACCAAGTTATCTCTGAAGCAAGCAATAATTTACCTTCGATTCCACAAGAGATGGGGAAATTTATCGACCAGGCTGGCCAAGAATTTATCTGCAACCCTCCTGATGTGTTTCAGGTAATGATTGAAATTTACAAGCAGAAACTGAGCATGTTCTTCAAGATCAGTTTCTCTCGCTTCATTTTTCGGTTTGTTCACCATGACGTCTAGGAATTTTTCGAAAACTCTTTCACCAACTGAAGAAACACAGTTCCACATTCCAGCCTTGTCTTTCAGCAACGCGGTATCGCTCAGGTATTCGATAACCGGCTGCAAGTTTGGTTCGCCAGAATTTTCAACTCTGAAACAACAATTTTTATTTGTAACTATTCCTCCAATGAATCTACATTCATTTAAAATAAACATGGGTTGTACATGTACATAAAAAAGCATATTTACCTCAACGTTTCCACCCAGTACACACTCAGCAAGAAGGTACACTGAGCAAACGACAACTTATTCACATAAGTAGAGATATCTGTGGAATGTTTTAGGAGGTCCAAAATTTGCATCCTCAAATCGTGCAGTTCATTAATGGAAACGCTATCATTTCGCACCGCGCTGGTGTACTGCAGTTCTCTCATTTCGGACCGGCTAGACGTCTGTGATACCATGGGAGGAGACTTAACGGCTATTTCTTTAACACCTTCGTACCACTCTTGAGGCCACAACCCTTAATACAAAAACAGCTTCAGTCAGTCATTATTTTACTGCAATAGTTTACACTTACAGGGTGGACCAAAATCTAATGTTTTACAAGATACCTTGTTTTACAATGTATTTTGGTTACCACTCTAGTTAGCAAAAATCTGATATTGGTCTCTTTTGAGTAATTTTTTTGAGATAAACATGCCTCTGTTATAACATTTTTTAAAATCACTTTTTATTTTGACACTACAGACAAAAAATAAAATTTCAGGTTTTTTATAAATATTTTAATGCTTAATTTAAAAAAATATATATTTTTTTAAAACTTTTTTGAGATATGAAGTAAACTTATATTTTTTTAAATGGAAACTCTAGTAGGTCATGAGTCATGACTATAACAGAGCATTTTTATGACTTTTCAAAAATATATACTTTTATTCATTTGTTGCAAAAAATAACCGGGTATAGCTAACTTTGTGAAAATTTTATCATCAAAGTTTGCTATGATTTTGTAAACAAGTGATGTTTGCAGTAAAAAAACAGGGGGGATGGGATCAAATTTCCCAGACCCAGGATTCACGGCAGCCCAGACGACGTCATCCCACAATTTGTTTTTATCTTAGATCATAATATAAACTACATGGATATCACTACCACAATGCAACTATGTTGTACACATATTCCAGACGCACAATTATAATGCCTCTCCTTCTAACACATGAAAGTATATTTCTATCTCGCTTTCCGGGCCCACCGAGTAAATCGTGTGCGTTACTATGGTTACGCGCGATATTTGAACTACAGCGTTTATTTGAACTACTAGTAGATGCAATGTACTCGGATGTTTTCGTGTCAAATATGGGAGGATACAATAACATTAGATCAGACTTAGTAAGTTTTATTGAAGTACAGTAAACACCGCTTATTTGAATCAATTGATTCAATTAAACGACGATTTTAATAGAAAAAAATTCTAAATGTCACTCACGCGTCACTCGCTAGAATAGGCTAGGTAGGAAGTACGTTACAGTTATTATCACGGTTGCGCTACGATGACAGCTGGCCCGGGCCCAAAACAAAGGTAGCGTATATTGGGCCCACATAATATAGAAAGAGATAGGTTTAAAAAGGTACGTTGTACATGTCGGCAACATTGTCTTAACTATATTCCTATGGTGTGTTATCTATCCATGTAGTTTATATGATCTAAGGTTTTTATAAAATAAATTTTCAAATAATTTATTTACTTGGGGTCCATGTACATTTTTTTCCATGCGCTCAGCGACGTCTTTTCATGTCCGTAGGTGCCATGGAAAGATATTATAATCATTAATATGTTTTCCTAAGGCCAGCTCAGGGTACACCTTACCGCAGGGGTGCACAAGCTTTTCATGCCATGCCCCCATTTTGTTTCAGCATACCAACTTGCGCCCCCAACTAACATAACTCTTTTGTTTTTTTTTTCATGCTGAAGTTAGCAGGCATCAATCATTTTCGATTACCCAATACGAAAGATTACAGAAATATAACACTGTAAACAAAGCAGATGTATGAAATATGGAACAAAAACTAATTTTTTTCCTGTTAATATTAAATCATGGCTGCCATCGTGCCCCACGCAACATATGTCGTGCCCCCATATGAGGGCGCACCCCCTAGTTTGCCCATTCCCGACCTACCCTATCGTCAACGCCGTAAGCTATTTTATAAATAAAGCATGCAAAGCTGCATTTTTTTACTTAATTCGCTGTGACTCGCACGGGATGTTTTTGAAACCCTAGCTTTTTTTTTTGGTAAATCTTATTTCTTCCAGTTAGGTTCTATGACCCCTTCTTTTCAGTAGCTGGAGTAACAGATGAACTTTTAACTAATCGGCAGTCGTTAAGACACTATTGTAAACTAAAGTATCAAAGGAATTCGTTTTGACATTGCTACTTTGTGAAATATTAATATTTCTTTAGAATTCTGTTCCTGTCAATATTTTCAAAAAGACTCAAAATATATTGATTTTGGATACAAAACACCTTGTATGTGTTTGAAAGAAAATTAAATGTTGCATCTAAAACTATACAGGGTGTTCTATTAAAAAAAAAAAAAAGTTACATGTGCAAAAACAAAACACTGTGTGTATAGTTGTAAATAATTTTAGGTTATACAGGGGGCTGAAAAGTGCGACCCCTGTTGTTTGTTTTTGTATCAGAACTTTATGGTGGGTTGAAATTTTGCAATTAAAAAACATAAACAAACCATGGCAACCACCAAAATGAATCGTTTTATGTTGGAATATTTGATGGTTCATGTTTATTTAGTTTTTTACCCAAAAATGGTAGGTTTTACGAGAAAAGTTTAAGAATAAAAAAAATTGTAAATAAGAGAAGGGCAAAAAGAATTCAAGGAAGAGATAAGACAGCTGAAAGAAATCAACGAAAAGTCCAGGAAGGAAATTGATGGTTTAAGGCAAGAAGTAATGTTGTCAAACGGAAAAATAGAAAAACTTGAAGGGGAGAAAAGAAGAAAAAACATAGTACTACAAGGGCTAAAAATTGAAACAAGTAACCCCAAAGTGCTAAAAGATAGAATGGAAAACTTTATAGAAAGGAACCTGGGCGTAATAATAAAAGTAGAATCGGCAAGGAAATTAGGAGATAAAACTTGTCTGGTCGAGCTGAAGAGCAAAGAAGATAAGAGCATGGTAATGAGTAGTAAAAGCAAACTAAGAAACTGTGGAGAGGAAGTTTACATAAACGATGATCTGACAGCAGAAGAAAGAAAGGTACAAGCAATAATTAGGAAAGTCGGCATAGAGGAAACAGCTAAAGGAAAATCAGTCAAAATTGGCTTTCGAAAACTAATCATTGACGAGGAAATTTGGAAATGGAACCAAGATACTCAGGAATTGAAGAAGCACATTAAAAAAAACTAGCGAACCCCCCAGATGCGATAAACAAGAGGACGGACCATGCAAGGGACAGGAAAATGAATAAGGAAAAGGAACGTAAAGATTGGAAATTAGGTATTTGGAACATCAGGGGGATAACGGATAAGGAGGAAGAATTGGTGGAGGAATTTGAGGAGGCAAAGGTACAATTATTGATTATTACAGAAACGAAATTAAAAGAGAAAGGGTTTAAAATAGTAAAAGGTGGTCATGGTTTATTTTACTCAGGAGTGGAGAAGCATGTTTGGGGACAAGCTGGGGTAGCGTATTTAATACACAGAAATAATCTTAATAGTGTTAAATGTTGGGAATTACCTAATAAGGGACAGCGAGTGGAACAGTGCCATTGAAATCGCTAGACAGAAAAAAATATGGAAGGATGTTTGTAAGAAAAAACCGGGCTTAACGCCTAATCCTCTACACTGCATGGTAGAAGAGAAACGGATAAATAAATAAATGTAAATAAATCAAGCTTAAATCTTTTTTTTTTTAATTGCAAAATTTCAACGCACCAAAAAGTTCTGATAAAAAAACCAACAGGGGTCGCACTTTTCAGCCCCCTGTGAAGGTGAATAAAAATATTACTATAGGAAACCTTTTAATGTATAAAACATCTACCACATATCATTCTCCTACATTTATCCAAATTAAAGAAATAAAATAAACCTAAAAAAACCTAATTTTACCACTCCTCTTTAGGGGGGTGTAACTCCAAAAGGAGACGTCTAAGAAAAAAAAAATTTATATGAAAGACCGCCATTAAATTTCAATAAGGAATCACCTCTCACATTTTTTCGCAATATTTAAGAAACACCCTGTATAGTAAATGATTACAAACAACTTTTATTTGAAACCTTTTTAAAATTTTTACTAATAACAGAGCTATCGTCTTGGCTGGGACACCCTGTATATTACCGATACTACATTAACGAATAATAGCGTAAAATCATTTTGACCATAAATTATAAAAAAATTGTGGATAGTATCTATGAAAAACCAGTGGGATGTCAGGAACACCCCGCGTGAGTTTTCATGTTAGTAAATCAAGCGCGAATAACGGTGGATCAATTATTCGCAAACAAAAATTGGGGAGGGGGTTTCATAAAAATCCGCCTCGGGTGCTGTCGCCGTAATCCGCTGACCTGGAGTTAGTTTTTCTAGTAGATACATTTTATAAAAATAAAAGCTACACTTATTAGTAAA
This sequence comes from Elmis aenea, assembly GCA_947652605.1. Taxonomy (NCBI): domain Eukaryota; kingdom Metazoa; phylum Arthropoda; class Insecta; order Coleoptera; family Elmidae; genus Elmis; species Elmis aenea. Next base: position 23,015,124 of record OX393583.1, read on the forward strand.
TATAAAATTAAATTTACCAGAATTCGAAGCCGTAAATCCCATCACTATGCAATAAAGCCAAAAATCTCGGAACAGCTTGTGCAACCTCGGTTTTGGGTTACGAATCGGAGGCAATCGTCTCAACAGAACCGCAATGACGGGGATCAGGACGCCCAAATTTCCTGCCGAACTTGACGCTTTCAAGCCTAAAAAACATCGTTTTAAATGAAAACAAAATATTTTAAACTGAAATTTACAATCACAGATGCGTTATACCTTCAATACTAGTATCTCGCTTAACATTCTACATGCCTTTGTCTATTTAACCGATTGTAGCTTACAGTTATTAAAATCTTAACAGTGAGAAAATATACCTAAGTCAGTGTTTCTTAAACTTTATGCTCTGAGACCCCTCCCAAAATTAAAAGCTTATGAAGGACCCCAATAAATTGTTTTTTAGACAATATTTTGTTTATAAGTTAGCATTTCAAATCAATTTGAATGATGATCCAACATTATGAGAGGTTCGACGGACCCCTTCAGAAGGATCCAGATACCCCCAGGCAGAGCCGGATATAAGGGTGTGCATCGCACACAGCCCTGCGCTAGCAGTGTAAAAAAAAAACAGGCTGATGACCTAAAACAATGCAGGCCACTCCCACGCCAAGTGTTTCTTGATATGGACAAAATGAGGGCGAGTTTTTTTTTTTTTAAGTCACCAGCTTGTTTTTTCAGTTTTTTAGTAACATTTTACATTAACTCGGCCCCTCATTTATTTTCGCACACGACCCCGCAAACCCTAGGACCGGCTCTGCCCCCAGGGGTCCGCAGACCACACTTTGAAGAGCACAGTTTACAGACATCAGACAGCTCTTAGTCATTTCATGGCTATTTATTTAGTCAAGAGTCCTTCTACTGTTAGGTGTAGGACTGTTGAGTTGTGTTGTGCGGTTTTTTCCCCATGTTTTTCTGTCTTGTGCTGGCTTTTTTATGTCTTTCCATTTGATGTTTCTATCCGTTGCTGCTTTTTTAACTTCGTCTTGCCAGGTTTTTCTTGGTCTACCTCTTTTGTTTTTCCCCTTGATCTTGCTTCATAGGCTTTTCTGGTTAATCTTTCTTCTTCCCTCCAAAGGTCAAAGGTCACGTGTTTTTTCCGCTCGTGCGGAGACTGCTATTCACTGCTCTTCAGTCGTAAGAGGTACAACGATAATGGGTAGGGATGTGGATAGTCAAGATGGGCAAGGATAGGTGGAAGTACTGCCACAGCATTTGCCTTAACCATAGAGGAAACCACCTGAAACCTCTACAATGACAGTCGGCCCTGGGAATCGAACCCAGGACCTCCCGATTACAAGTTAAGTTGTTTTACCAACCAGCCACCAAGCTCGGTTCTTTCATCCTATAAATGGGACCCGACCATACCAGCTGTCTTTCTTGTATTTCTTAGTTTCAACTGATTTATCTTTAATTGTTCTCTATATGTTTCATTTCTGATTCTATCATTTTTGGTTTTTCCTTGGATTTTTCTTAGAAATCCCATTACAGCTGCATTCACTCGGCTACTATTTTTATTTGTGAGTGTCCACGTTTCACTTCCGTATAAAAGTGCCGGAGTTACTACCTTTTTGACCACTTCGACTTTTGTACGTTTTGGGACTTCTCTATTTCCAAAAAAATGTTGTTCTTAAACTGTTAAATATTCTTCCCACATTTCGCTTATTTCCTTGTCCATTCCTCCATTTTTCTCCATGACCACTCCTAAATATTTAAAGCTTTCTACCTATTCTAACCTAAGCCCATTTAAAGTGATATTATGCCTTTTGTACTCTGTTGTAACGATCATAGTTTTAGTTTTTTCTGTATTTATATTCATGTCGATTTTTCCAATTCCTCGTTTAGTGTTTCTAGTTTATGTTGCAGATTCTTTTCTGTTTCCGAGACTAAGACCATGTCGTCTGCAAACATAAGCTCAGTTATGTTTATTTTTTCCATTTTCCAGTTGCCTAGGTGAAACAGTCTCCTTTTTTGTTTTACTTCTTTAATTACCCCAACTATAACTACTGAGAATAATAATGGACTGAGCACGCATCCTTGTTTTAAGCTCTCTTTTGTTTCAAACTCTACCGATTCTTCCTTTTGGGTCCTGACAATATTTTCCGTTTTTCGTACATCGCTTTTATTATGTCGATTGTTGCTGTTTCTATTCCCTTCCTTCTTAAGCCCCTCCATACGTCTTTTGTTTTGATTTTATCGAATGCTTTTTCCAAGCCTATAAAACATAAATGTATTTCCTTGTTTTATGTTAAGCTCTTTTCGATTGTTTGTCTTAGTATAACAACTGGGTCTTGTGTACTCCACTGCTTCCTCTTCTGAAACAGTATTCGGATTCTTCTAGTGTGTTTTCCATTTTTTCTTTTAATCTGCCTTCCATTACTCTTGCCAGTATTTTCCCTGGTTCACTCATTAATGTTATTCCTCTATAATTAGAACACTCCCTTTTGTCCCCTTTCTTGTATAATGGTAAGATTATTCCGGTGTTCCAATCCCTTGGTACTTTTCTTGATTTTATTACTTCGTCAATAGAGCCCTTAGTGCTTCTTTCCCTAATTCTTCCATGTATTTAATAATTTCCGGTGTAATACCATCTTTACCTGCGGCTTTTCCTAACTTTAATTTTGCTATTGATTTTTCTAGTTCTTCCATTGTAATCTTCGTTATCCCCTGACATATTCTGTCTCATCTTACATTTGTTACTTCATATCTTTCGTTTATTTCATCTGTCTCCGCTAGCTCTTTAAAGTACTGTCTCCATTTTTCCATTATTTTTTCCTCATCCGTAATTATGCTCCCATTTTTATCTTTCATGTTTTTCATTCCATATTCTTTTTTCTTTCTTTTTTCAAGGTGCCATAGAACAACTTTTAATTTTCATTAAAATTCTCTTTCATGTTCTGCTCAAACTTTATCCATGATTTTTCCTTTGCTTCCCTTACTGCAAACTTGACTTCTTTTCTTTTTTCTTTGTATTTATTGTAATTCTCTGCCTTCTTTGTATTTAGATAGTTTTATTTATATTTTTTTTTCCTTGATCTTTTGTAGTTCTCTAGTCCACCTTTCTGTTCTTTTCGTGATTGTGTTCGCAATTTTCGATTTTCCGCAGGTCTCTATTGCAGCCTCTATGTGTCTTCTAAGTTTTTCCCTTTATCTTCCAGTTCTTTTTCTTCTTTTTGTTTCTTGAATTTTCTGTTTATTACCTCTTGGTACTCGTTCCTTACTATTGGATCTTTTAGTTTATGGCTCTGTATTTCCTCCTTTACTACCTTTCTTCTTTTGTCAGTTTTTTCCTCTTTTTTGTTTCTTATTTCCATTTTTAATAAGTGATGGTCACTACCGATTTCCGCTTGTCTTGCTACTTTTACAACATTTATCAGACCAAATTTTTGTTTACTTATTAGAAAGTAGTCAATTGTTGATTTTTCATTTCTGTTATATTCCACTCTCGTATGTTTGTGAATATTTTAATGTTCCATGGCAACAAGTGTTAAAATTATTAATTCTAGCAACATACAGGGTGATTCAAATTCGAGGGCGACCATGGGGATCTCACTTATTACTGAAGATAGAGGGTAGATTTAAATTTGGCAACCCTGCTAAATTTAATGCTCATCAATAATATCAAAACGGATTTGAAATATATTCAACTTTTTTTGAAAAAATTTAAAAAAACTGAAAAAAATACTTTGTTTTTTGCTATAACTTTTTTATTTATAATTTTTTTTTTAATCTGTTAAAACTTGTACATGGCCACTTTTTATTTTACTTTTAATTGTGCCATCAATTTTTTGCTGAGCCCATTCCGTTTTGTTTTATAGGTACCAAGTTGTTAATTTCCTATAGGTGACAAACTTGATTGTCATTTTTTCAGTTTTTTTCAATTTTTTCAAAAACAGTTGAAGATACTTCAAATCTGTTCTGATATTATTGATGAGCATAAAATTTAGCAACTTTGCCAAATTTGAACCTACTCTCTATCTTCAGTAATAAGCGAGATCCCCATGGTCGCCCTCGAATTTGAATCACATGTTCATTGTTGAAGGACATTTCCGATAGTAAAATTATTAATTTTCATTTCACTATGGTCTCTCCAGTAGATTATTTTTTTTTTGTCTGACAAATGCGACTGACTTTAACGCTTACACCATGCACAGGAATATAATTAATTTTAAAACGTAATTTCCACATCAATAACAAAAATCAATGCAATACACGGCAGCCAAATAAAGTAGAAACAAAAAAACAATTACAAACCACAAAAGAAATTGATTCTCTCAAGTGTAAAAGAAAACAATGAAACACACAACAAAAATCTATTTTAATTCAAAATATAAAAAATCTGTTGGAACTCTTTCGTCGATGGTATTATTTTAAAGAAGGTATTTAGGTTTGGGTACACTGTTGTACTTCACCATGAAAGATTGAGAACCTCTGTTAAGAGAAAACCCACCGAAATAAAGCTGAACATGATAAAATGTGACTGGGTGCTATTTTTTCTATGATTTTGGATTTTAGAAACTGCAAGAGATAAAGGAACGGTTAAATGCAGAAAGGAGTGCAGCCGTAGCAAAGTTTTCAAAATTTGAAAAAAAGTCCAGACCCATTAGATTTTTGTTATTTTTTTCAAATCGATTATTCCTGTTTGTTATACAGGGTGGTGAATTTTTCGATGCTCACCATTGATAAGAGATACAAGACCAGTTAAATTAGAGAACAGTTGCACACTTTTATGGCAATTGAGAATCTAAAAAAATCGTGGATATCCTGATTATTTTCAGATTTATGACAAAAAAACTGAAAAGTGTGATTTCAAAAAAAAAAATTTATCTTCCATACCACTGACGCTTTTTTAATGAAACTTGGTAACCTTTTGTTTTTGACCATTCTGGGTTGAATGAAGTGAACAGGAATTTTCTAGGGCTTCTAGATTTCAAGCTGCGATATTCAACTTTTTTTATATATATATTGGATTTTTACACCATTAGACAGACAAGGAAATTAGCTTTTCAGATTGATAAACATAACTTTTTTTTTAAATTGTAGAAATTTAAAAATTTGTTTTTGTTTGGTGCAAAATTCAAAGCCGGTAAACGTTTTTTTTCTTCGATATCGCCCACTCCTATTAGCAATACAATATGAGACTTTTTTTTTTGTTGCAATTGTTATTGAGAGCAATCGCGATTTTATAAATTCGTAACAACAAATTTTCAACTTTGTTGTATAATCTAACAGGTCTTGATTTTTTAAAATTTTGAAATCATCATTTACTAATCTTATAATGCTGGACTATTTTCCCTACTTAACCATTCCTTTATCTCTTAGTTTCTGTGACCCTGCAGCAATTATAAAAAAAACACCTTGGATAAGTAAGAGGTTCTTGTGCTCTTTGGATTACGGATATTTGTTTTGTTGACAAATACATGAATATTACGATAAGCTAACATCAAAAACTAAGTACAATCCACAAAAAATTAACATTCCGGCTGTCTCTACGTCTATTTTCTAGTAAATAATTATAATCAATAGAAAAACAACAGCTATTTACATTAACAAAAACCTGTATGGTTAACTTGACAACACATCTAACAAAATGCAGTAATTATTACAGAACTTACGGTACAACAAAAGATAAGTCCCTTGGAAGAAAGACATATTGTTAGAGAAAATTAAGAAAAATATTGAGTTTCTTAAACTTTCAATGTTACATGTTACTGTTACAATCATTTATACTTTTGAACACACTCAAAATACAATTCATACTTTAAAACCTTTAACATACAGTGTAACGTAATGATTTGTTCTTTTTTATACAGGGTGATTGATTGAGACCGGGACTTAAAAATATATGAAGAATGAAAAGGGGTATGGATCTGAAATTTTGGTTATGACCATAATGACGTCTGATCTGTTTATTGAAAATATAGATAGCGACACTTCCGGAAATACCGGAAGTTGACGTCTACTTTCTTATTTCAAATACAATGGTTTATTTTTTATTGCGTATTTGGATTGAAAACGTTATTTTAGAGGGACTTTCATTAGCATTCCCTATACCTAAGCGCTGCCATTTTTTAGATTTTTGGACTTCTTTGAAATTCTTTTGATTTTCATCGTGATGCTTAATATTATCTAACGCCGCCATTTTTGAAGAAAAAGCGCTTAAATTTGGGCCATGCCTAGAAGAAACCTTGGAGTACATCCTGGAATTTTTGCAATCGATGCAATACTTACAGGGTGTCCAAAATTTAATTTTTTTTTTAAATACAACTTCAGACCACTAAAACTCGTTTTTTTCAAACACAATGCCCAAACTTTTTTTTCATTTTCTAATGCAAAATTACATTCTGCATCAATCTGTATTAGCATTTCCTATACCTATCTGCAACAATTTCCGAGTTATTAAGAATTTTTGATAAAGTTAAGAGAAATTGCAACATTTTTAAATAGTAGGCCTTGGAAATGACAACAAATGCCAATACTAATAACTGTCAACCACTTTTATTGCGTTTGTCTGAAGTATCCATCAAAATGGAATATCAAGAGTATTCAAACATGAATATTCTTGGAGAATGTCGCAAGATTATTGAAAGAACTTGCCTTGTGTTCAGTGAGAGGTATCCTCATTCGACAGTTATGACCAGACAGAAATTTCAATGAATAGAATGAATTTTTTTGCAATTTAGAAGAGTGATATCTGCTTGTATTCGACCTAAGCGTGTGAAAAATAATGAAAGTAACGAAGTTAACATCCTGGGATATTTTAATGATCATCCTCAGCGGTCAATTCGATTGACAGCGCTAGACTCGGGTTTAACATACTATGCTGTGCAAGCTACATTAAAAATGCACAACTATTCGTTCGCATTTTCAATAATCTTGTAATATTGTCTATGAATGTAAAATAAATTCAAAATATCCATGTTTGAATACTCTTGATATTCCATTCTTATGGATACTTCATACAAACGCAATAAAAGAGGTTGAATGTTATTAGTATTGGCATTTGTTGTCATTTCCAAGGCTTACTATATAAACATTTGCAATTTCTCTTAACTCTATGAAAAATTCTTAATAACTCGAAAATTGTTGCAGATAGGTATAGGAAATGCTAATACAGATTGATGCAGAATGTAATTTTGCATTAGAAAATGAAAAAAAAGTTTGGGCATTGTATTTAAAAAAAACGAGTTTTAGTGGTCTGAAGTTGTATTAAAAGAAAATTAAATTTTGGACACCCTGTAAGTAATGCATCGATTGCAAAAATTCCAGGATGTACTCCAAGGTTTCTTCTAGGCAAGGTCCAAATTGAAGCGCTTTTTCTTTAAAAATGGCAGCGTTAGATAATATTAAGCATGAAATCAAAAGAATTTCAAAAAAGTCCAAAAATCTAAAAAATGGCTGCACTTAGGTATAGGGAATGCTTATAAAAGTCCCTCTAAAATAATGTTTTGAATCCAAATACGCAATAAAAAATAGACCATTATATTTGAAATAGGAAAGAAGACGTCAACTTCCGGTATTTCCGGAAGAATCGCCATATTGAAAATATTTTCAGTAAACAGATCAGATGCCATTATGGTCATAACCAAAATTTCAGATCCATAACCCTTTTTCATTCTTCATTTATTTTTAAGTCCAGTCTCAAATCAATCACCCTGTGTTGTATTTAAGAAAAATTAATGATCAATGTATAAAATTTCACTTGGTATAAAAAACGTGCCCTGTATAATATTTTAAAAATTTATTGTCAATCTAAATTTCAATTAAAAACTTCTATTGCCTGTTTTAAAAGTTTAAAGGTCCACACACACCGGCGCGGCGCGATCTTGACGCGGTCACGATAATTGGTAACCAAGGTTACTTATTATCGTGACCGCGCCCGCACCCTCGGCCGCGTCGAGCTCGCGCGGTGTGAGTTGACCTTTAAGATGTTGAAAATTTTTGAAAGTGCTGTGTCGTTCAAAATGTTCATAAAAATACGAATTTCACAAAAACAGTTTACTTTAGGCCCATATAATCTAATATAGCCTGTTTCCACACTTCTGCCCAACACTGTACAGTGTACAGGGTGGTCCAAATTCGATGGGATTGCATGGGTATCTCGGTTAATATTTAAGATAGAGAAACGGTTAACTTACCAAAAATGTGCAGTTTTTTGAGACAAACTCAGAACCGTTTTCAAAAATATTCTATCATTTCCGGTTTTCGAGTTATTGAATAAAAAGTGTTTTTTTGTCATATTAATAATGTGTCATATCTCCGTTATTGTTGTAAATATCAAAAATATTTATGGAGATTATCTTTAGATATTTTTATGTTTAAAATAATTATACTAAAAAAAAAAAATTTACGCTCGCCGTTAAAAAGTTATCACACAAAATTACCTTTTTTTAAATGGAAACGATAGTTGGCTATGGCCTATTTAAATTGCTTAATTTTTTCTCATTCCAAATATATAAGGGTTGATGTATTTACTTTTAATAATACGCAAGTTATAAAGGTTTTTTATTTTATTTTTTTCTAAGAAAATCATAGTATGCTGTGAAAAAAAAAACCAGGAGTGAAACCTTATAAAACTCATGTGGTAGAAGTTACCAAGGTTTTCTAATTTGTTGTTAAGATAAACATTGTAAATATTTAAACATAAGATAACAACAACATAGTCGGAATCAGCAGTAATGTAGTATATTGCTGTTTATCTTAATTTCAAAAATTTTCGTATTTATCTCAATAACAAATTTAAAAACCTTGGTAACTTTAACTTGTACCACATGAGTTTTATAAGGTTTTACACCTTGTTTTTTTTGTTTTCACAGTCTACTATGATTTTCTTAGAAAAAAAAAACTAAAAAACCTTCATAACTTGCGTATTATTAAAAATAAATACATCGACTAATATATTTGGAATGAGAAAAAAACAAGGAATTTAAATAGGTCATAGCTAACTATCGTTCCCATTTAAAAAAAGGAAATTTTGTGTCATAACTTTTTAACAGCGAGCGTAAAAATATTTTTTTTTAGTATACTTAATCAAAATCTACATAAAAATATCTAAAAATAATCCCCATAAATATTTTCGATATTTACAACAATAACGGAGATATGACACATAATTAATATGACAAAAAATACTTTGTATTCAATAACTCAAAAACCGGAAATGATAAAATATTTTTGAAAACGGTTCTGAGTTTGTCTCAAAAAAACTGCACATTTTTGGTAATTTAACCGTTTCTCTATCTTAAATATTAACCGAGATACCCATGCATCCCATCGAATTTGGACCACCCTGTATACTGTCCCAGTTATCGTGACCAGGATGGGGATCTCGTAAACAGTAAGAGATACAGAGTTGGTTAACCCTTTCGAGACTAACGGGACAATATATCCCAGACAAATGTTTATGAATACTGCTGGGCTAATTACTCCCAATATAGCTGTAATATAGCCAGTTCAGTCTTTTCAGTGCGTGCGAATATAAGTACCGTTGTTTTTTCCGCTAATTTCGCTATTATCTCAAATTTCCTATATTTCTGGTTCACTTTCTGATAAACTTCACGACTGTGAAATGACTAATGGGACTATACAGGGTGGTGCTTTTTTCGATGCTCACCATTGCTATCTTGGAAACGGTAAGAGATACAAGGTCGGTTAGATCAGAGAAAAGTTGCACATTTTTATGGCGATTAAGAATCTGAAAAGAAATCCTGGAAATTTTGATTCGTTTTTGATTTATTACAAAAAACTAAAAAATGTGATTTTAGAAAAATATTATTATCTTCCCTACCACTGACACTATTTAATTTAATAACTGTATGTTTTTGACCGTCCTGATTTTGATGACGTCAACAGAAATTTTCTAAGCCTTCTAGATTTCAAGTTGCGATAGTCAACTTTATTATTTGTTATGGCCGCCATATTGGATTTTTACACCATCAGGAAGACAAAAAAATTAGCTTTTTAGATTGGTAACCAAGATACCTATTTACTTTAAAAAAACTTGTTTATTTATGTGTAAATTGTATGTAAATAAATAAAAAAACTAACGAACGACGTCCGGCGACCGTCGAACGACGGAAGACGAACGACGACCGACGACCGTTGAACGACAAACGTCGAACGACGACCGTTGAATGACGAACGTCGAACGACGAACGACGACCGCCGATCGAAGAACGACGAACGACGACCGACAGCCGACGAACGACGACTGACGAACGATGACCGACGAACGACGACCGACGAACGACGACCGTCGAACGACGAACGACGACCGCCGAACGACGACCGTCGAACGAAGAACGACAACCACCGAACGACGACCGACGACCGTTGAACGACAAACGTCGAACGACGACCGAAGAACGTCGAACGACGAACAACTACCGACGACCATCGAAAGAGGACCGACGAACGAAGAACGACGACCGAAGAACAACGAACGACGGCCGACGAACGACGACTGACGAACGATGACCGACGAACGACGACCGAAGAACGACGACCGGCGACCGACGAACGTCGAACGACGACCGACGGCCGACGGCCGACGGCCGACGACCGACGGCCGACGACCGAAGAACGACGACCGAAGAACGACGACCGACGGCCGACGAACAACGACTGACAAACGATGACCGACGAACGACAAACGACCGACGACCGTCGAACGACGACCGCCGAACGACGACCGACGACCGTTGAACGACAAACGTCGAACGACGACCGAAGAACGTCGAACGACGAACAACTACCGACCACCGTCGAAAGAGGACCGACGAACGAAGAACGACGACCGAAGAACAACGAACGACGGCCGACGAACGACGACTGACGAACGATGACCGACGAACGACGACCGAAGAACGACGAACGACGACCGACGAACGTTGAACGACGACCGACGGCCGACGACCGTCTGGTGTTTTAAATTTATTGTCATTTCGTTTTTTTATTAGACCTATAAAATGCTGTGTCACTTTTATTTATATTATAATTTCAATTGTTTTTCAGAACATTCGCGATTTTATAGATTATTTATACAAATTTTCAAATTTTAACAAGTTTTTTGAAAGAAAAAGAGTATGTTGGTAACAAATCTGGAAAGCTAATTTTTTTGTTTGTCTGATGGTGTAAAAATCCAACATGGCGGCCATAAGAAATAAAAAAGTTGACTATCGCGACTTGAAATCTAGAAGGCTTAGAAAATTTCTGTTGACGTCATCAAACCCAAGACGGTCAAAAACATACAGTTACCAAGTTTAAATGAAATAACGTCAATGGTAGGGAAGATAATAATATTTTTCTAAAATCACATTTTTCAGTTTTTTTGTAATAAATCAAAAACGAATCAAAATATCCAGGATTTCTTTTCAGATTCCTAATCGCCATAAAAATGTGCAACTTTTCTCTAATTTAACCGACCTTGTATCTCTTACCGTTTCCAAGATAGCAATGGTGAGCATCGAAAAAAGCACCACGTCATCAAAATCAGGACGGTCAAAAACATACAGTTACCAAGTTTAAATTAAATAGTGTCAGTGGTAGGGAAGATAATAATATTTTTCTAAAATCACATTTTTTAGTTTTTTTGTAATAAATCAAAAACGAATCAAAATATCCACTATTTCATTTCAGATTCTCAATCGCCATCAAAATGTGCAACTTTTCTCTGATTTAACCGACCTTGTATCTCTTACCGTTTCCAAGATAGCAATGGTGAGCATCGAAAAAAGCACCACCCTGTATATCCCATAATCAAGAGTAAAATTTGAATTTTTTTAAAAATATGGCTATATTGAAATCTTGTATAATACACAAAAACCATAATAAGCAAATTTCACATTCCGCTTAGAAAACAAAATCCGTCTTGAAAGGGTTAAATGAGTCAAAATGATCTACGATTTAAATTAAAAAGAACTAAGTTACGTATCGGTGGTAAAAAACAAAACACTGTGCAGCGAAAAATGATTTGAGGTTATGCAGTGACCACATTCAACTATTTTTTAAAAGTGCTATTGATTAACTTGTTTTGTCTGGGACACATTATAAATCTAACAAAAACTTTTATAACTAACTATGGTCTCGGTTTATTTACCTGGAGACTTTTCACTAGCTCGCTTTCCCTCCAAGCCCAACTGAACGAAGAGTTCCAAGAGCCTCACCAACAACTCATTCATCTGCATATCTCCCTGTATATTGGCAGCTATATTTGCCAAAGCGTTTATCACAGCTCCTGATACGTGCCTGAAAAAAATAATTCAACATAGTACAGGGTAGACCAAATTCGAATGTTTTACGGGGTATCTCAGTTACCGCAATAGATAGCGAAAATCTGATTTCAGTCTCTTGGTCTATTTTTTTGAGAAAATAACGCCTACGCAATCAGATTTTTTCTATCGGATTCCATTTTGGCACTACAGACGAAAATTGAAATTTCATCATTTATGAAATTTTGCTATCACTTCTCTATTCATTAAATTAGAACAAAATGTTATATAGGTTTTTTATACAAATTTTTATGCTTAATTGAAAAACAAAAGTACATTTTTTTTTAGCCATCTTGACTTTCGAGATATGGAGTAAACTTAAATTTTTTTAAATAGAAACCTTAGTTGGCCATGATTTTATGTGAAAGAGTATTTTTTTGGCTTTTCAAAAATATAGAGTTTTACATATTTTTTGCAAAAAATAACCGAGACATGGCCAATTTTGTAAAAATTCGATCATCAAAGTTTGCCATGATTTCGTAAACAAGTGATGTTTGCAAATATTACACAATTAAACGTAATTTCAAAGTACATTTGTCAACTTTAAAGTGTATTATTTTGTATTTTATAACTGTTTATTGTGGTATTGTGAACATGGCTAAATTTTAACTATTTGAAAAGTTTAATATGTTGGAATATTACTGTGTAAGTGATAAAAACGTAGCGGCTGTTGCAGAATTTACTTGGCAATGACATTTAGTTGTTTAATAATTGCAAACATCACTTGTTTACGAAATCATGGCAAACTTTGATGATCGAATTTTTACCAAATTGGTCATATCTCGGTTATTTTTTGCAACAAATGTATAAAACTATATATTTTTGAAAAGCTAAAAAAATACTTGTTCACATAAAATCATGGCCAACTAGGGTTACCATTTAAAAATATATAGGTTTACTCCATATCTCTAAAGTCAAGATGGCTAAAACAAAATTACTTTTGTTTTTAAATTAAGCATAAAAATCTGTATAAAAAACCTATATAACATTTTGTTCTAATTTAATAAATAGAGAAGTTATAGCAAAATTTCATAAATGATGAAATTTCAATTTTCGTCTCTAGTGCCAAAATGGAATCCGATAGAAAAAATCTGATTGCATAGGCGTTATTTTCTCAAAAAAATAGCTCAAGAGACCAAAATCTGATTTTCGCTATCTATTGCGGTAACCGAGATGCCCCGTAAAACATTCGAATTTGGTCTGCCCTGCACAACCAACTTAAAATTCATCTTTACAATATTATTATTATTAAAAAATTATTATTAAGAAAAATTGTATACACGGTCTCATTTGTTAATCAAAAAAATTAAAAATTTCGACAAACCTGTACTGTTTCCTCTCGTCAGCATCGTTACCGTACGCTGCGCTGCTACTTTCGACGGTGATCATGGTAAATATTTTCATGACAACTTCGTACACATGGGGCTCACACTGTGCTATGATCATGCAGCCCAACTGGTCCACTATAAGAGTGTCCAGGGCCGACGGTACCCGACAAAACCTTTGCTGGAAAAACTGAAGAATCGTGTCCGTTGTTTTCGGCGTTCCTTTCATAGATACGGCTACATGTCCCAACATAATCACGATATTGGTAGAAATTAACGATGATTCACTGGAGAAAAAACAATAAGTGTGTCAATACAATAAATAATTAAAAAAAAAACAGCACATGGCAAGGGATCTTACGTATCACTACAATAATTAAAACAGAAGAAATACAATACATGGCAAGAGGCTATATGTGTCAGTACAATAATTGAAACAAAAGAAATACACCACATGGGAAGAGGCTGTGACTATACAATTAAAAAAAAAATATGCCACTTGGAAAGAGGCAACATGTGTCAGTACAATAATTAAAACAAAAGAAACAAAACACATGGCAAAAGGCAATATACATCAATACCATAATTAAAACAAAAGAAATAAAGCAAATGGCAAGAGACAATATGTGTCAATACAATAATTAAAACAAAAGAAACAAAACACATGGCAAAAGGCAATATCCATCAATACAATAATTAAAACAAAAGAATTAAAGCACATGGCAAGAGACAATATGTGTCAATACAATAATTAAAACAAACGAAACAAAACACATGGCAAAAGGTAATATACATCAATAAAATAATTAAAACAAAAGAAACAAAACACATGGGGCAAAAGGCAACATACATCAATACAATAATTAAAACAAAAGAAATAAAGCACATGGCAAGAGGCAATATGTGTCAATACAATAATTTAAAAAATATATATATGTAGTACACGGCAAGAAACAATATGTGTCAAAAGAAACAGCACATGGCAAGAGGCAATATTTAAGATAGAGAAACGGTTAAATTACCAAAAATGTGCAGTTTTTTGAGGCAAACTCAAAACCGTTTTCAAAAATATTCTATCTTTTCCGGTTTTCGAGTTATCGAATAAAAAGTGTTTTTTTGTCATATTAATAATGTGTCATATCTCCGTTATTATTGTAAATGTCGCAAATATTTATTAAGATTATTTTTATGTTTAATTTGATTATACTACAAAAAAAAAAATTACGCTCGCCGTTAAAAAGTTGTGACACAAATTTACCTTTTTTTAAATGGGAGCAATAGTTGGCTATGACCTATTTAAATTCCTCATTTTTTTCTCATTCCAAATATATAAGGGTTGATGTATTTATTTTTAACAATACGCAAGTTATGAAGGTTTTTTAGTTTTTTTTTTTAAGAAAATCATAGTAGGCTGTGAAAACAAAAAAAACAAAGTGTAAAACTTTATAAAACAAGTTACCAAGGTTTTTTAATTTGTTGTGGAGATAAACATTGTAAATATTTGAAAATAAGAAAACAACGATATAGTCGGTATCAGCAGTAATGTAGGATATTGTTGTTTATCTTATGTTCAAAAAATTTCGTATTTATCTCAATAACAAATTAAAAAACCTTGGTAACTTGTACCACATGAGTTTTATAAGGTTTTACACCTTGTTTATTTTTTGTTTTCAAAGCCTACTATGATTTTCTTAAAAAAAAAAACTAAAAAACCTTCATAACTTGCGTATTGTTGAAAATAAATACATCAACCCTTATACAGGGTGTCCCAGATTACATTTCCAGCATGGGGATCTCGCTTATTATAAGAGATACAGGTTTGTTTAAATGAGATAAATTTTTTCTTAGGATGAGAGGAACCACAATCAATTTTTTAAAGTACAAAATTCCTCGTACTTCAGATGTTATAGCAAAAAATATGAAAATGTCGAATTTCTTTTTTCTCTCATAACTTTTTTGTCTTAATCGTTAGAACAATTTTATTTGTACTTTCTGAAGGTACTTTTTAATGGAAAATGTAACTATTATTTTAGATTTTTTTTAACACCTACCCTCTTCGAGATATTAGCCCTCATTTCATTTTTTCTTATGGGCCGCAAAGTTGGCTATGGAATAATTAAATGTGTTTTATTTTTCTTGTTTAAATAAGATATTACTTGCTATACCTATTATTATAAATAAGTCACAAAATCAAGAAAAATCGTATTTTACCCATCATTTGTCAAGCTATCTCTGAAAATAAAAACAAAAAACAACTAATTAAATGTCAAATGACAGTTACTATTTGACTGCGGTATCATTCATTAGAATTTTATAATATTGTTGTGTAATTGAATAATCTTTGTAGCAATTTTTCTCATATAATTGTGGGCACATTTACAACTAATTAAAAATTTTAAATGTTGAAATGCTACATTCTTTGCAATAGAAACTGTGTAAAATAGATCATTCTAATTCTTCATTGATTTGTTTTGGATTTTTGGTTGGTTTCTCGAAGAAACCATATTCTTTTAAATTTATTTCCAAATTTCTGTAAGTACACACCCTTCGTTGCCTTTTCTCGGGATATAGCTCTAAGTATATTCGCTCAGCTTCTACACAGTTTTTATGGTATAGAATGTAGCATCTCAACATGTCAAATTTTTCGCTATTTTTAAATGTAGCCATCATTATAACAATTACTACAAGGACTGTCGAATTACACAACAATAATGTGAAATTCTAATAAATGATACCGCAGACAAACGGTAACTGTCATTTGACATTTATTTAGTTGTTTTTTGTTTTTATTTTCATAGATAACTTGATAAGTGTGGGTAAAATACGATTTTTCTTGATTTTGTGACTTATTTATAATAATAGGTATAGCAAGTAATATCTCATTTAAACAAGAAAAATAAAACACATTTAATTATTCCATAGCCAACTTTGCGGCCTATAAGAAAAAATGAAATTAGGGGTAATATCTCGGAAATGGTAGGTGTTAAAAATAATCTAAAATAACAGTTACATTCTCCATTAAAAAGTACCTTGAGAAAGTACAAATAAAATTGTTCTAACGATTAAGACAAAAAAGTTATGAGAGAAAAAAGAAATCCGACATTTTTATAATTTTTGCTATAACATCTGAAGTACGAGGAATTTTGTACTTTTAAAAATTGATTGTGGCTCCTCTCATACTAAGGAATAATTCATCTAATTTAAACAAACCTGTATCTCTTATAATAAGCGAGATCCCCATGCTGGA
Organism: Elmis aenea; assembly: GCA_947652605.1. Taxonomy (NCBI): domain Eukaryota; kingdom Metazoa; phylum Arthropoda; class Insecta; order Coleoptera; family Elmidae; genus Elmis; species Elmis aenea. The sequence goes on from OX393583.1 coordinate 23,031,998, forward strand.
AATGTAATCTGGGACACCCTGTATATTTGAAATGAGAAAAAAAATGAGGAATTTAAATAGGTCATAGCCAACTATCGTTTCTATTTAAAAAAAGGTAAGTTTGTGTCATAACTTTTAAATTTTAGAATTTACAACAATAACGGAGATATGACACATTATTAATATGACAAAAAAACACTTTTTATTCGATAACTCGAAAACCGGAAATGATAGAATATTTTTGAAAACGGTTCTGAGTTTGTCTCAAAAAACTGCACATTTTTGGTAATTTAACCGTTTCTCTATCTTAAATATTAACCAAGATACCCATGCAATCCTATCGAATTTGGACCACCCTGTACATGGCAAGAGGATATAAACAACTTTGATCATGTCCGACTCACCTGTCGCTTTTTTCGGCCGTGAATAACCTGTTGGATACGCTGGCCACGAGAGCTCTGACGCAATCTGGATCCAAACTGTGGGACGCCTCCAGGGCATAGCACAAATTTTCAATTGCTGCGTCTCGTAATTTTTCAAACGCCGACTGCGTTGCAGAATAAATTCTGTTATTTTCCGCTTTTAAACTGCCTCCTTGAACTATTAAACAAAATGTTACCGTTACAACCTTTCATGACATATTTAAAAAAATTTTGAACATCTTATACATAGATTAACTGTGAACAAATTCATTAGGTCGAGAGGGGGGGGTCGATCGGTAAATCATACATTTTTTGTACTGTTTCAGATAATTTTTAAATAATGAGAATAACAATCATGTGGAAATTTCTTTAAAAGGGTTTTGTAAAATAATCAGATGAGTGCCAAGAAATGTTTCGTATTATACATAAAATTTTTGTTTAAAAGCGAAACCCAACAAATTAATTTTGTTTTCATGTTAGAATTCTTTTTTTTTTCAATAAATTGCTCGATATATTTTGCAAAACCTTGGTAAATAACAGCAAAGTTAAGGAGTTCAATTGATTTTTTTTCTTTTTTATAGGGGGTTAATGCAAGAAAAGTTTCGGAACCCCTGGTCAAGTCGAATAAGAGAGTAAAAAGTTCCCTCAAAGGATTGACCGAAAACTCAATCAGCATAAAAAAGCATTTTTCTTAAATTCATGGAATCGATCACACTGCAAAATGCAAGGTTTTCTTTTTTTTTCAATTTTCTGTGGCTCTAATTCTCTAATTGATCATTTGTCTTAAAACCTTGCATGGCAGTATACAGGGTGATTCATAAATAATGCAAAAAACTTCGGAAGGCAATTCCTTATTGAAAATTAAGGGAGGTACTTCATATAAAAATGTTTCCTTAAATGTCTCCTTTCGGAGATAACCCCCCTAAAGGGGAACCGTAAGATTAAGTTGTTATTTTATTTCTCAAATTTGGAGAAATGTAGGAGAATGACGTTTAGTAGATGTTTTTCATTTAGTTAAAGGTTTCCTGTGGAAATATTTTCACCAGATACGATTGATCGATAACGTTGGTTTCTCCTGTTGTTTGATTATTGTTATATTACAATATAAATATTGTAATATAACAATTTTTAATATGTTAAATTCCTTAATGTGCTAATCTTCTACAATACAATGTCTAAATTATTTTAAGTTTCTAATTCATTATTTTAAACTCAACAAATCTTTTAAATTTTTAACAAATTTCAACATCTTTTATTTCAACATTATAAAACAATTTTCATCAATTCTTTAAAAAAACATCCCTGAGGATGCCGAAAAAAACATATTCGGCGAAGCATGTAGGATCTTTTTTGAAAAAGAATTTTATAAGGAATAAACCTGTTTAAACCTTTGTTTAATTTGAAATATTTTCAATCATCTCTTATCTTGAGAAGGGGCTGAAAAGTGTGACCCCTGGTGGTTTTTTTTATCAGAAGGGTTAAAATTACGCAATTTAAAAAATTTCCTTTAAAGGCTTGATTAATTTGGAAACTTTTTCATTTTTTAATTTTTTCCACAAAACCTAGTTTTTGAATAAAAACAAAATAAGTGAACAACCGAAACAAAAATTAAAACAAAATTACATTTTTTAAAGCTACATGTGATTGTTTGCATCTACATTGTGTATCGTGTTACTTCCTTTGAGGGCATTTTTTACCCTCTTATCCGGCTAGACCAGCGTGTTTCAACCTTTTTGCGGAACCCTGAAAATTATGTTGTCTCAGGGAACCCCTACATTAAAAATTTAAAACTATGTTATTTTATTATTAAAATCTCTCCTTTTCTTTCATAAACTTGAATTTCACTTGGAAAACTTTTTTTTGCAACTGATTTAATTATCAGCCTATTTAACACTATTTCTAGTGTAACCCCTAGCGGTTTCTTATAAAACGCTGGGCTAGACCTTTTGACAAAGTTTCTAGTACAGGGTGGTCCAAATTCGATGGCATTACATGGGTATCTCGCTTAATAGTCAAGATAGAGAAACGGTTAAATTACCAAAAATGTGCAGTTTTTTGAGACAAACAGAACAGTTCATAAATATATGCTATAATTTCCGGTTTTTCTTGTTTTTTTTTGGTTTGTTTTCACAGCCTACTTTTTGTTTCTCACCTTTAAAAAAACCTTGGTAACTTGCGTATTATTGACAATAAATACATCAACCCTTATAAAGGGTGTCCCAGCCAAGACGAATTATTCGATAGCTCTGTTATTAGTAATAACATTAAAAAAAGTTCAATATAAAAGTTGTTTGTAATCATTTACTACATAACCTAAAATTATTTTCAACTATACAGTGTTTTGTTTTTGCGCTTTAATACTAAACATTGTTTTTTTTTATATGGAACACCCTGTATGTTTTGTAATTTTTAGATGTAAAATTAAATTTTCTTTCAAAAATATTATAGGTTGTTTATGTCTAAAATGAACCGTTTTTGAGTTATTAACGTTTTTTTGAAAATTTTGACAGATGCAGACCTTTATAAAAATATTTATGTTTATTAACATAACAATACCAGAGCAATTTACTCTCGCAATTTATTAGACAATAGTGTCATAATAATTGTTGACTAGTTACATTTTTAAAATAATATACAGGGTGTTCGTTATACTCGGCCCATTTCCCTAAACTTGAAATGCATATAAGTCATCTTTTTTAAATAGAACACCCTATATATTTTTACATTATCTTGTAGAAAATTTAATTATTTTTCAAAGTTTTAAGCAGGGCATGAAACCGGTTTTTTAAACCGGTCAACCTTTATTTTTTGTCCAAAATTGTGATTTTTAACCGAAACCGAAACCGTTATTTTTAAAGGCAAAAAAAACGGTAACCTTTAACCAAAATAATAAAAAACCGGTTTTTTAAACATCTCTTTTTAATAAAAATTATTTTGAAAAAATACAAGATTTGTATTAAATGTGATTAGTTTACCAAAAGTAATTACTGAATGCTTGATTGTACATATATTATAAAATTATAAATAGATAATATCTTTTTATACTTTGCATTCCAAATCTGAATAATGTTAAAAACCGGTTAAATTAACCGGTTTCTTCAAAACCGGTTTTTTACGGAAAAAAACGGTTTTTCAACAAAAACCGTTATAAAAATAAAGTTCTTGAATTCGGTTAACCGTTAACCAAAATTTTTTTCGGTTTCTAGCCCTGGTTTTAAGGCATGTTTTATGTCTAAATATAATATTTTTCGAGTTATTTCGTTTCTTATGATTATTTGCGAGTATTTTACCTAAAATGTAGTAGTAGCCTTTAAAAATTCAAAACAATTTGTATGAACTGTCAACCAAAACACTTAATCGGCACAATTTCCACTATTATGCCACTAAAAATCCATATTTTTTAAAGCTGTAGATACACAACATAAATGGCAGAAAATAACACTAGAATGCTGTGTATCTACAGTTCTTAAGAAATATGGATTTTTAGTGGCATAATAGTGGAAATTGTGCCGATTAACTGTTCTGATTGACAGTTCATACAGATTGTTTTGAATTTTTAAAGGCTACTACAGATATTTTAGGTAAAATACTCGCAAATAATCATAAGAAACGAAATAACTTCAAAAATATTATATTTAGACATAAAACATGCTCAACAACTTTGAAAGGTAATTAAATTTTCTACAAGAAAATGTAAAAATATATAGGGTGTTCTATTTAAAAAAGATGACATATGCGCTTAAAGTTTAGCGAAATGGACCAAGTATAACGAACACCCTGTATATTATTTTAAAAATGTAACTAGTCAACAATCACTATGACACTGTTGTCTAATAAATTACCAGAGTAAATTGCTCTGGTGTTATGTCAGTAAATATAAATATTTTTATACAGGTGTGCATCTGTCAACATTTTCAAAAAAACGTTAATAACTCAAAAACGGTTCATTTTAGACATAAACAACCTATAATATTTTTGAAAGAGAATTTAATTTTACATCCAAAAATTACAAAATATACAGGATGTTCCATATAAAAAAACAATGTTTTGTATCAGAGCGCAAAAACAAAACACTGTGTATAGTTGAAAATAATTTTAGGTTATGTAGTAAATGACTACAAACAACTTTTATACTGAACTTTTTTAAATATTATTACTAATAATAGAGCTATCGAATAATTCGTCTTGGCTGGGACACCCTGTATATTTGGAAAGGGAAAAACATAAGGAATTTAAATAGGTCATAGCCAACTATAGCTTCCATTTAAAAAAGGTGAGGTGTCATAACTCTTTAACGAGAAAAAAAAATTAATTTTAGTACTACCAAAATCTACATAAAAATATCTAAAAATAGTCTTTATAAGGGAAATATGACAAAAAAAAAACAGTTTTTATTCAATAACTCGAAAACCGCAAATGATAGAATATTTTTGAAAACGGTTCTGAGTTTGTCTCAAAAAACTGCACATTTTTGGTAATTTAACCGTTTCTCTATCTTGACTATTAAGCGAGATACCCATGTAATCCCATCGAATTTGGACCACCCTGTACAGTGTAAAATAATATTTTTTTTAAAGTCACCTGTTATTTTCAAGTTTTCCTTATTTCCTTTATCGTTCACTTGCCGATGGATTTTAAACAATATCGGAGAAGGTGTTATCAGAAAATCTCGCAGACAGTATATCGAAGTTGATGCGATATTTGGAAATTTTTGCGCCAGTTTTCCTAGACCCTCCAGGCACACCATCAGCAACGGCATGTGGGCCAAAACAAGTCGATGACCATGGTTGGAGTTGATCTTTTCCGTTAATCTTCCACATAAACTGTCAGCTCCTACAAAATTTAATAAACAGTAACATTTACCCAAAAACATCAGCATTAAAAAAAAAACAAAAAAAAAAAACACTTTAACCCAAGCATTTTTTAAAACTAATTACACTACCACCAGAATGAGTTATTTACAATAACGCAATAATGTTTTTGTTCTTAAAATCAAGTAACTGCTGTTTAATAAGTTAACAAAAGAAAACACAGCTACTCGTTTGTTCAAAAACAAAAGATTATTAAAACAGTAAACAAATGCATCTACACCAGCATTTCATAATTTAAGTGATGTACATACAGGGTGCACCACTTAATTTCGGCCACTTTTGGGGAATGCGAGAGGAAAAGATTAAATTAGCAGAAAGGTCAATTTGTGACGATATTCAGAAATTTAAAAAGATGCAGTAGCAGTGTTTCTCAAAATTTTTACTCCGAGGGCCCTTATCAAAATTCAATTGTTACAGAGAACCCCAATGACTTGTTTTGTAGACACTATTTTGGTTTTATTCTGGTCTGGCAAATAAATTTGGATGTTATTTGGACATCATGAAAAGCCTCGGGGACCCCTTTAGAAGGAATCAGGGACCCCCAGGGGTCCGCGGACCACACTTTGGGAAACACTGCGGCAGACAAAGGCGAAAATGATTAGTTTGAAAAGTAAATGATACAATTTTTGAGTTTTTTGATTATTTTACATGCCAACTAAACTAATGATGTTAGCTTTTTCATAGCACACCTACTTATCAAGATTTAACATTAATTTTTTTATAGTATTAGATATTTAAATTTAAAAGTTAGATAGCATTTGTTTTTCTCTTCTCAATGATATATTGTTTGTTACAGAAAACAAATGCAGGAAACAAAAATGGTAGATGACAGTGTTATTTGAATTAATTTTGGATTTGGGATTGACACAGGAGCTGAGTATGGTTCACAATGCATCTGTGTTCAATATAATTAGTTTTTAACCCTATACAGGATGTACCAGTTATCGTGATCAGCATGGGGATCTCGTAAACGGTAAGAGAGACAGAATTGGTTAAATGAGTCAAAATGATCCATGGTTTGAGAGCAACTATTCCATAAAAAAAGATCTTGAAAAAAAAGGATTGTTTTTGCGCCATTCATTAAAAACAAAAAAATAACGTTTCCGATTTTTGCTTTTAACTTGCTTATTTAAAATCATACTCAAAATATTTTTCGACATTATCGGTACAGTTTTAATGCGCAGTATAGAAATTTGTTAATAAATTTTACCTATGTTCATTTGTTTTTGTAATTTTAACAACTTTCTTTTTTTAAATACGAGTCGTAGTTGGCTGTGACACCATTAGAGAATTTCATCTTTAAAAGCAAGTAAGTTATAGCAATATTATTGTATTTGTAAGCTTAATCAAAGTGACCATTGAAAAACAAAAAAACATCACATAAATAAACTAGCTGTTCTTAGTTAAACACAAAGAAACCTAAATAATTTAAGACATTTTTTACATTTATGTTTTTTCAGTTACTATTACCCTCTATTACTATCGAATTTAAATTATAACATGCGTTCAAAGTGTAGCCTGCTCTCCATGGGCAATAAAAATTTGAGATCTGCACTTTGTAGATAACAATGTTTTCCTAAGCATATTACTTTTTGTTTGATGAAATGTCCTTAAAACAGCTAATCATAAAAAGACATTTGAACACAATTAAAGAATAATTAAGATTGGCTAGTTTAGCAAAAGTTTATCAAATAGAAAGAAATATGCTCAGGAAAACATTATTATCTATAAAGTGCAGATCAGTGGCGGCTCGTGCATAAGCACTGCGGCACTGCAGCACCCCCAGCAAAAAAATGAAAAACCCAAATTTATTATTGTTTAAAAGAAAATATTAAAAACAATATTTACAAGCATGATATAAATGCAATTATACATGTTAAAGATATAAATTGCGTTTGGAAATCGTGAAAAGAGTGATTAAACGCTTTATAGCTACATTGTGAACACTGGAACTGCCAGCCAGAGCAGTTCCGCTTTTATAATATTCGGTTAGTCTCGGGCTAGACACAGGGCTAGATCCGGCGATATTCGTTGTCTGCAAGTAAATGCAACACCGGCACTGCCAATTTCGCAGTTCCGATACAGTTGATCATATGCAAAGTGGATGATGCTTTAGCTTTAGCGCGTACGCCAGAACAGGACAGTGGCTTTATTAGTTTGCGCTACGGAAGTAACATACGAAATTTTTTATAATTATGTTGTTATACCAGCAAAGAATTCCATAATTTTAGAGGATTGCTGGAACTATTAAATGCATTAAACGAAGAAAACTTAGCAAGTGTTTTTAGTGAAATGATTAAACTTATCAAAATTTTAGTAACAATTCCAATGACTACTTCAGAAGCAGAAAGGTGTTTTTCAACTTTAAAAAGAGTAAACTCGTACTTAAGAAATACTATGAGTCAAGAAAGGTTGACAGCACTATGTATGGATCAATTGAAAAAACGATGGTTTCTTAAATTCAAAATTTAAATGAAATGGTTATTGAGAAATTTTGCCAAGGCAAAAATAGAAGAATGGAGTTTATTTTTAAATAATAGATTTTTGTAAATACGTTTTTTTTTCACGAATATAATTTTTGTAATAATATTTTTTGTATATCCCTTTATTATGAATAACACATTTATTTAACATATTATACCTTTTTTTATGTACTTTTTAATAACCTGGCTATATATTAAATAGCACCCCTACTTAAAATTTTCACCGGCCGCCACTGGTGCAGATCTCAAATTTGTGTTGCCCATGGGATAGTTGGTTACACTTCGAACGCATGTTATATAATTTAGATTCAATAGTAATACTAATTGAAAAATCATACATTATTATGTTATGTAAAAAATTGTGTACAGGGTGGACCAAATTCGAATGTTTTACGGGGTATCTCGGTTACCGTAATAGATAGCGAAAATCGGATTTCGGTCTCTTGGGCTATTTTTCAGAGAAAATAACGCCTGTGTAATCAGATTTTTTCTATCGGATTCCATTTTGGCACTACAGACGAAAAATGAAATTTCATCATTTTTGAAAATGAGCTGTAACTTCTTTATTTATTAAATTAGAACAAAATGTTATAGAGGTTTTTTATATAGATTTTTTTGCTTAATTTAAAAACAAAAGTATTTTTTTCTTAGCCACCTTGACTTTCGAGATATGGAGTAAACTCACATTTTTTTAAATGGAAACCCTAGTTGGCCATGACTTTATATGAAAGAGTATTTTTTTAGCTTTTCAAAAATATATAGTTTTATATATTTGTTGCAAAAAATAACCAAGATATGGCCAATTTTGTAAAAATTCAATCATCAAAGTTTGCCATGATTTCGTAAACAAGTGATGTTTGCAATTATTAAACAACTAAACGTCATTGCCAAGTAAATTCTGCAGCAACCGCTATGTTTTTATCTTTTATAAAGTAATATTCTAACATATTAAACTTTTCAAAGAGTTCAAATTTAGCAATGTTCACAATACCACAATAAACAGTTATAAAATACAAAATAATACACGGATTTGCTTTAAAAATGAAAAATTTACTTCGAAATGACGTTTAGTTGTTTAATAGTAGCAAACATCACTTGTTTATGAAATCATGGCAAACTTTGATGATCGAATTTTTACAAAATTGGCCATATCTTGGTCATTTTTTGAAATAAATATATAAACCTATATATTTTTGAAAAGCTAAAAAAATACTCTTTCACATAAAGTGATGGCCAACTAGGGTTTCCATTTAAAAAAATGTAAGTTTACTCCATATCTCAAAAGTCAAGGTAGCTATGAAATTTTTTGTTTTGTTTTTGAATTAAGCATAAAAATCTGTGTAAAAAACCTTAATAACATTTTGTTCTAGTTTAATAAATAAAGAAGTTATAGCAAATTTTCAAAAATGATGAAATTTCATTTTTCGTCTGTAGTGCCAAAATGGCATCCGATAGAAAAAATCTGATTGCATAGGCGTTATTTTCTCAAAAAAATAGTCCAAGAGACCGAAATCAGATTTTCGCTATCTATTACGGTAACCGAGATACCCCGTAAAACATTCGAATTTGGTCCACCCTGTACATTATTCAAGTTTTTAATTATTTATGTGTTTAATTAAGTACAGATAGTTTATTTATGTGATGTTTTGTTTTTCAATGACCACTTAGATTAAACTTGATAAATACAATAATATTATAATAACTTCCTTATTTTTAAAGATAAACCTTACAGCCCATACATCAATGAAACCAGAAAAAAAATCTCTTTATAATGGTGTCACAGGCAACTATGACCCATATTTAAAATAAGAAAGTTGATATTAAAATAACAAAAACAAATGAAGATCCGTAAAATTTATTAACAAATTTCTATTCTACACAAAAAAACGTCCTGATAATGTCGAAAAATATTTTGGGTATGATTTTAAATAAGCAAGTTATAAGCAAAAATCCAAAACATCATTTTTTTTTGTTTTTAACGAACAATTCAAAAACTGGAATTTTTTCAAGATTTTTTTTAATGGAATAGTTGCTCTCAAATCAGATCATTTTGACTAATTTAACCAACTCTGTATCTCTTACCGTTTACGAGATCCCCATGCTGCTCACGATAACTGGGACACCCTGTATAATCTTTTAATTTAACCACACTATTAGTGAAAACAATTGTAAAAACAAACCAAATAAAAAATTCAAACACACAAAACGCATTTCACCTAATATGATAATCAATGCATTTAGAAGAGATGTAATGTTATATTCTTCGTCAACTGCAAAGAATAAAGCACAGAAGGATATTAATTTAAAAAAATATTAAAGCTCTAGTATTAAGAACTTTGTTAGCTTTAAACATTAGATTAACTTGCGGGTCACTGGTGACCCATGCGGTTTGCTGTTTTTAACTATAAAAAGGAACATTGTTATGAAAGAGTATCACCTCCTCGATTGTTCCATTTGTTTAAAATTAAAGCACAAAAAACCTTTTACATATATCATCAAATGGAGAAACGACTGCGTACAGGGTGGCCTATTTTCGATGCCCATCTTGGTTATTATCAGAGATAGTAAAAAACTAAGTACGTAGTCTCGATTTATTTTTTCGAGAGAAATTCATTGCCGTAAACAGATTTTTGATGTCTTTTTTAATACTCGAAATATAGCCAACACCATTTTTGCCACTTTTCAAAAATATTAAATATCTCGCTTAAAAAAAAGATAGAGAAAAACTTTAAAAACATTTTTGGCATGGTTTTTTGTCCTTAATAAGATAGCGATGTTCAATTTTTTTTTACTCATATCAATACCGATATATTACACCTAACTTTCTTATTTTAAATGGCAACCATAGTTGGCTTTGACATGAATCGAAAGTTTATTTTGTGCTCTTTTCAAAAATATATAATTTGCTTATGGTTGCCATTTAAAATAAGAAAGTGTAATATATCGGTATTGATATGAGTAAAAAACAATTGAACATTGCTATCTTATTAAGGACAAAAAACCAATCCATAAATGTCTTAAATGTTTTTCTGTATCTTTTCGTTTAAGCGAGATATTTAACATTTTTGAAAATTGCCATAAGTCGGTTTTTGGCTACATTTCGAAAATTAAAAAAGATATCAAAAATCTGTTTACGGCAATGAATTTCTCTCGAAAAAATAAATCGAGACTACGTACTTAGTTTTTTTCTATCTCTGCTAATAACCGAGATACCCTGTATGGGCATCGAAAATAGACCACCCTGTACAATCCCATAAAAATAATTTCGAAATTTTGTTCCACACGGTTTGACACTCAATTCGGGTCACTATGGACATCCCGCTTAATATAAGAGATAGAAATTCAGTAAGATTACCGAAAAGTTACGTACATCAGCATCAGAGCTCAATTTGTAGTGCAATTCAATTGTTTTGAAGAACGCATAGCTCACTTGACCGAAGCAAATAAAGTGATATTGTGATTGAATATTATTATAGGTATTAAAGAGTTTATTAGTAGGAAACAAAAATTTACAGAAAGTCGAAGTATCAGCATGTGCGTTCGCAGACGATATAGTGATTATGGCTAAGAATGAAAGGAACCTAAAAACCAATATAAAAATTTGGAAAGACGTACTGGAAGAGAATGGAATGGAAATTAATCACAAGAAAACAAAAGTGATGACGATAAACGAAGAAAATGAGAATATAAGCATAGAAATTGAAGGAGAAAAAATAGAAACCTTACAATATTTTGACTACCTCGGTGTAACGATTGAAAATTCAGGACAACAAGAATTAGAAATAAATAAGAGGATCGAAAAGGCAATAAAAACCTTTTATGCCATAAACAAAACCTTTATTAATAAACAAGAAGTCACCAAAAAAACAAAAATGAGCGTGTACCGTGCGATATATAGACCAATTTTGACATTTGGGTGCGAGTCATGGGCATTAACATCGAGCCAAAAAAGTAAAATACAAGCGACTGAAATGAAATTTTTAAGAAGAGTAAGAGGCGTAACAAGAAAAGACAAAATACGAAATGAACAGATTAGAAATGAACTGGAAGTAGAATCTATTCTGGAATTCATCGAAACTAGGCAACTGAGCTGGTGGGGGCATCTACAAAGAATGGACACAAGAAGACAGGTAAAGAGAGTGTGGGAAGCAAGAATACAAACAAGGAGGAAAAGAGGAAGACCGAGGGAAACATGGGAAAAGGCAGTAGCAAAAACCTTGGAGAAGAAGGGAAAATCGTGGTGCGAAGCGAAAGAAATGGCACAGAACAAAAAACAGTGGCGAAAATTCATGTACTATACATAGATGTGCACACCTTCCTACACCTACGGGTAGAAGGGAATTTGATTATATATATATTAAAGAGGATAGTTATGGAAAATAAATCTGGGAAAGAAAAGCATTGCGGAAAATATTTGGAGGAAAAAGCAAGGGGACCAATGGAGTATGGGAACAAATGATGAACTGGAAAAATTAAATGGTCAACCAAATATAATTAGTTTAGTAAAGACACAAAAAATGAGGTGGCTGGACCGTTTATTAAGATTGCCGGAACAAAGAATAATGATTCAAGTACTTATGTGAAAGAAGGACAAGGGGAAATACCTCAGACAAAATAATTGGAGATTAAAAAAAAAAAACATCTTACAAAGCCATGGGCCAGGTTGGTCTGCAGAGCTGATAACATTTCCAGCATGGGGATCTCGCTTATTATAAGAGATACAGGTTTGCTTATATTAGATTAATTATTTCTAAGTATGAGAGGAGCTACAATCAACTTTTAAAAGTACAAAATTTCTTGTCCAGATGTTATAGCAAAAAATATGAAAATGTTGAATATCTTTTTTCTCTTAAAACACCCTGTATAAAATAATTACAAGGCACAAAAATTTAAGTTTTTAGTTTATCAAAGTAAAAAATATATTAAAATCCAAATTTTTTAATTTTGCTTTGGTCAAGAAAACTATGCATTTTTCAAAATATTGAGAATCGCTACAAATTGATCTCTATTGAAGGTTTTAGTTAATCTAACCTAAACTCGAATCTTTTAATAAACAACATCCTCATAGTGGCCCGAATCAAGTGGTACACCCAGTGCCGGATTTAGCCCTTGGTGAGTCCTAGACAATATTTAGTGTTTGGCCCCATTTATAGGGGCTTTTTGCGATTTTTGCAATTTTATTACTAATTACAATTTTTTGTAGAGTCAAATTTGGACCCTCCTAATTACGGGCCCCAAACATTTGTTTTTTTTTTGTCTACTGGTTAATCCGGCCCTGGGTACACCCTGGGTGGTACCGAGTGGTCCAAATTCGACGGGATTACATGGGTATCTCGCTTAATATTTTAGATAGAGAAATGGTTAAATTACCAAAAATGTGCACTTTTTTGGGACAAACTCAGAACCGTTTTCAAAAATATTTTATTACTTTCGGTTTTTGAGTTATTGGAAAACGGTGTTACTTTGTCATATTAATAATGTGTCATATCTCCGTTATTGTTGTAAATATCGAAAAAGTTTATGGAGATTATTTTTAGATATTTTTATGTAGATTTTGATAGCACTAAAAGAATTTTTTTTACGCTCGCAGTAAAAAAGATGACACAAACTTACCTTTTTCTAAATGAAAGCTATAGATGGCTACGACCTATTTATATTCCTTATTTTTTTCTCATTTCAAATATAAAGGGGTTGATGTATTTATTTTTAATAATACGCAAGTTACAAAGATTTTTTTAAATTTTTTTAAAGATAAAAAACAAAACGAAGGCTGTGAAAAAAAAAGAAAAACCGGAAATGATAGAATATATTTGAGAAATGTTCTGAGTTTGTCCCAAAAAGGTGCACATTTTTGGTAATTAGCCGTTTCTCTATCTAGACCAGGGATGGCAAATAGGATTTGATCAGTGTGCCAAAATAAAATAAAATTTAATACAAATTTTTCCCCGTGCCAGTACCTAACCTAACCTACCCTACCTACCTACCAGAAACAACAGTCAGTTATTTCGTTCAGTATTGCCAACGTCATGATTTTATGTGTCACTAAATACATATGAAATCAGTGGCGTAGCTAGAGGTTGTGCCGCCCGGGGCGGTCCCTAAATTTGCCGCCCCTATAAATAAGGGTTGTTAATTTTTGATTTTTGCCAAATGCAAGCAGAGATCGACACAAAAAAGTGGGGGGAAAACAAATTGCGCCGCAGGCGTTTTTTTTTTTAAATTTTAGACGTTCAAACGTGTTTTAAAGCAAGTTAGATAATGGAGAATACTTTATCATCTTCCAAAATTACAGTTTTACAGTAGAACCTTTTCTGATTTTTTAAAAAATCAGATCGCCCAACTCCTATAAAATTATTTTTAATAAGGGCGAAAAGTCCCTGTTACAATAGAGTTTAAAAGTGCATGGAATTTAATGCCTAAAATAAATGAATTGTTTGAAATTTTATTGAATGGCTGGTACCGTATCGTAAATTTTATTAGAAACTTGGAATTTCTGTCGTTACAAGGAAGCGGGTTTTCAGTGAAGCAAGGTCAAGTAGACCGTTTTATCCTCTAACTTCGGTAAGAATTCCTTTTTCTAAAATTAATTTTTATGAATTTAATAGCGCTAGTGCGGAACTGATTATTATATCTACTGATCCTTCATTACCCCGAGATTTTCATTTTTACCCCATTTGGGTAGACTAAAAGTGCTGCCCCAAAAAAAGTGCCGCCCGGGGCGGACCGCCCCCCCCTTGCTACGCTACTGTATGCAATCAAAAGTTCCGTGCATTGCTACAGTTGGTATTTTATATGAAGATATAGTAATAAACAAATTATTGTATCGATATAAGAAGAGTTGTTATTTTCTGGTATTTTTAATTTTTTGATATTTAAATAACATGTAGTTGTAGATAATTAGCATACTAATTAAAAATAAATAAAACATTTCGAAAAATTTTAAAATTAAAAAAAAAATTATTCATAGAATTCTTTAGGGTGCCGTCGAAAATCTCTCGCGTGCCAAGTTTGGCACGCGTGCCACCTATTTGCCATCCCTGATCTAGACTATTAAGCGAGATACCCATGCAATCCCATCGAATTTGGACCACCCTGTACTCCTGTAAGAGTTGTGACAAATACTTAAGCTAGGGTGACCATTCGTCCCTGAAACAAGACTCAAGTCCCGGATTATAGCTGTCCCCGATTTTCAAAATTTTTCTATACACATTTAAAATAACTTTCACTGTTGCCAAATTATACAAATCTGTTAGTCTGGCAACATTGTAACAGTGTAATTGCTTATTGGCCACGATAACTGGAGTGGGGAGGAGTCTGTGCACGATAAATAAAGTGTCAAATGCGATTAGGTTAGGTTATTTAGGGTTACCATATGTCCTTTGTCCTGGACATATCCTCTCTTTTTGAAATGTGCAAAAATGCTAGGATTTTATTAATTTCCGCTCTTTAATTTGAATTTCGTTAATTAAAATGAAAGTTGTGGTGTACGGGAAACGGGAAAATAGATTTTACGAAAGTTAGTTAAGGACCTTTTTTTTGGCAACCCCAGCAGCTTAGTGTCCCCGAATGTTCGGGAAAACAAATGGTCACCTTAACTTAAGCGAATATAAAAACCACAACGAGGTGAATCACTGGTGATCCACGAAATCTAAATGGAGTCACCTGAAATTGGAGTATCTTGAAGATTTAATATACATTGAGCTCGCGTTATAAGCAACTAATGACGGCCAATTCCAATCTAAAAGTTGCTTATAACGTGAAAGTTGCTTATATGATAGAAATAGAAACGATTCGATTTTTAACATAAATAAATCTTGTTTTTAGTGACAAAACTAAAAATAAAAGTTCACCATAACAACGCGATCGCGGTCTCGTTGTTGTGGTGATCCGTGCGCTACCTATGTCAAACGATATACGCGCGTGCCACGTACCTTCAGTCGTGATCTATGTACTTGTACATCTCTAAAATAAAAAAATATGATGTGATTTCATAGCAAGTATACAGAGCTGATGAAACGGCCTTATTTTACAAGTGTTTACCGGACAAAACTGTAGTTCATTCACGTAAGAAAAATATTCCCGGGAGTAAAATATCTAAACGAGTTACTATTATGCCGTGTGCTAATTCCACCGGCAATCATATTGAACTTGATGGTCTTTGGTAAATTATATAAAGCCAAAAAATTTTAGTAATTTCACCTACCAGTTTATTATATTATTATACAGCGTCATTCAAAAAGTCTGCAACAAATGAATTTTTTTTTTATTAATTTCTGAAAAAAAATTATTCCTGATAAAAGTTGGTGCATGGTCTAAAACTAATTTAAGGAGAAAAAAGTTTGATAAAAAGTCATAGAACACTAGATTTTACCGACTTTTGAAATATTTGCAAGTGTAAAGGGCCCTTATTTTAAGAGTTACAAAAAAAATGTGTAAGAAAAAGTTATGTAGAATCCAAAAGTAAGTCTATATTTAAATTTTGACGGTCAAATTCAAATTTTGATTTTTTAAGAAATTTTAACATTCAAAAAATCTGCAACAAATGGAAAAGTTTTTTATTATCGATTTTTCTGAAAATTTTATTCCTAATGAAAGTTGGTATATGGTCTAAATCTAATTTTAAGATGAAACACAATTAATAAAAAGTCATATGACACCAGATTTTAGTGGCTTTTTGATTTTTTGAATGTTAAAATTTCGTAAAAAATTAAAATTAGAATTGAACCCTCAGAATTTAAACCTAGCTCGGTTTTTAGATTCTTAACCTTTAAGTAGTCGCACGGCGCCGCAGAGGCGCCAAGCGTTTTTTAAATCGTTGTTACATTTTTAATAATTTTTTTGTCACTAATATCTGTTTATGTATTCCTCAATTGTACTTTTAGGAATACGAATTATATAGTATTATTCATATTTCTCTATTTTACAGTCCGTAAAATGCAATTATGTGCTACTCGGCATGAACGCTATCATTTATGCCCTAGGGCTAAAAATCGACATTCGCAACAAATTTGTTCGCAATGCCATAAAAATATTTGTTCAGAGCATACAATAAAATTGTGCAGTGAATGCTTTGCATCCAATGTTTGATTCGTATTAAAAAAAAAAAAAATATTCTGTTTTTACAGTTATGTTTTATATACAGATATATATTTTTTATATCTTATAATTTATTTAGTCATTGTTATTCTTTTTAAGATTTAGCTTATATTTCATGAATAAAGCAGTTTAACACATTTTTAAGATTTTAAGTCAAAGTTATACCGTCCAGTAATACCAGATTTTTATTTCTTCGCCTTACAATTTATATACAACGGACGTTCATATACTTAATTAGTCAAAAATATTGTTATAAAACCCCAATGGTGCCTCCGAGGCGCCATGCGAGTAGTTATGTATACACAGTACACGCGACTAGTTAAAGGTTAATAACTTTTTTCCATATAAATAAAATTTTCCATTTGGTGCAGTTTTTGAATGTTAAAATTTCTTAAAAAATAAAAATTGAAATTTGACCGTCAAAATTTAAATCTAGCCTTATTTTGGGATTCTTAAAAACGATTTCCATAATATTTTTTTTTGTATCCCTTAAAATAAGGGCACGTTACTCTTGCAAATATTTCAAAAATCGATAATATCTAGTGTCATATGACTTTTTATCAAACTTTTTTTTATCTTAAAATTAGTTTTAGACCATGCACCAACTTTTATCAAGAATAAAATTTTCTGAGAAAAAAAATAATAAAAAACTTTTCCATTCGTTGCAGACTTTTTGAATGACACTGTATATTAATAATCTCCTAAAAATAAAATAATTGTTAAAAAATCTATTGTTATCTAATTTTCAAACGATATTTTACTACCCTTTTATGTTAAAAAAACTGAAAGTGCTATATCACTCAAAATTTTCGTAAAAATGTAAATTTTACGAAAACTGTTGACTTTAGACCCACATAACCTTTTACATTTATTAAAGTAAATTTTAAGAGAAATCCAAAAATGTAAAAATATACAGATGTTCTATTTAAAATTTCAAAGTTTGAATCCGTTTCCGGTTGATGAACCGGAAGTCGCATTGCAACCTTAATATTTCCATCAAATCCGAAAAATACTATAACGCTTAGATACAAAATTTCATTGTTATATCTGCAATAGTATTTTAGATATTTGTATTTTTAACCGCCACACTGACAGTTGCTTATATCGTATACTTCGATACGATAGTTGCTTATATCGTGGGTTGCTTATAACGCGAGTTCACTGTATTACAATAAAACAAACGATTTAGCACAACATGAAAATTTAAGAACATTTAACTTTCGCATGAAGCGAATTTTAAATATTTAGGAACAATAATTGCAGAAAATGGTAAATTGGAGGAAGATCTGAATAACAGGATAGCGGCAGCGACGCAATTTTACTACGCCACTAATAAATGTTTAATAAGTAAGAAGGGGATATCAAAAGAAACGAAGACGCGAGTTTTTAATGCAGTGTACGTACACATCCTCACGTACAGTTCAGAAACTTGGACACTAACTCAAAACAAAAACAAAGAATACAGACACAGGAAATGAGATTTCAGAGGAGAATAGAGGGATGTAGACTGATCGATAAAATCAGTAACGCAAAAATTCGTAATAACCTGGGAGTAACAGATATAAAGAAAATGATGGAGATGAATCAATTAAGGTGGCTTGGACATCTACTACGCATGCCAGAAAGTAGATACGCGAAAATAGGATGGAAAATGCAGATGGAGGGAAAAAGAAATAGAGGAAGACCAAGAATAAAATGGGAAAAAGAAGTGACGCAGAGACTAGAAAAAAAAGGAGTCAGCTGGAGAGATGGATGGACAATTAGCTAACGATAGGCAGGAGTGGAGAAACTAACACAGAAATAGAAAAGCATACCTCGACACCGAAAGGTACAATAGGAACCGATTAAGAAGAACTTTCGCACAATTTTTTTTTGCCAAAATAAACCGTCCACACCAATCAAATTTCTATTAATTTTGCTCTCAGGTTAAATAAAATCATCTTTCTTAATTTTTTTAAACTGCTGTTAATAGTAATCAGGCTGCAATGTTTAATTCGTTAGTATTACAATTGTCTTTTTCCTAAATATTAAGTTTTATTTCTCGATAAAAATAATTATAAATAATTCTCAATAAATCAAATCATATTTTTACCTGTTTCATCACCTATAGCCCATACTAGAAGATCTACGCAGGCGGCGTTGGCCATAACGTTCACTTTAAACTTGTTCACCAATGCATAATTGCTTTCCCTATCTTCCTTTTCGCTTGCATCGTGATTGCGACTTTGAAGTTCGGTTTGTCCATTCAAAAATAAACCTAAACAAGTCATTTTAACTATCAAAACATTCAGTAACTTAACATAATTCTTATAAATCTAAATTATTGAAATTTCAATATCTTAATAAATGTTTTAAATTCGATCCGATGCCACATTGCATGCAAACAAATGACAACAAAACTGTCTTAAGCCTTGTTCTCATTAGTCAAGTTACTTAAATTAAAGTAACTTGAAAGCATTTGACCAAGTCAACTAAATATTAGGTTCCCATTGGTAAAGTTACTTGAATGCAAGTCGCTTAATTTATGTAAGTAACTTGACTAATGAGGGCGAGACCTTACTTGAAACATGAAAGGAACTTGAAAGTCAGCTTTAAGTCAACTAAATATCAGGTTCACCTTGGCTATATTACTTAAATTCAAGTTGCTTGAATTTAAGTAACTTAACTAATGAGAGTGAGGCTTTCGTACGAACTTGAAAGTTAGCAAGTCCACTAAATATCAGGTTCACATTGGAAAAGTTACTTGAATTCAAGTCACTTGAACTCCAGTCGCTTGAATTTAAGTAATTTGACTAATGAAAGCGAGCTTCAAGTCAACTAAATATCAGGTTCACATTGGAAAAGTTACTTGAATTCAAGTTGATTAAATTTAAGTAACTTGACTAATAGGTTCACATTGGTAAAGTTACTTGAATTCAAGTCACTTGAACTTGTTGCTTGAATTTAAGTAACTTAATTAATGAAAGCGAGCTTCAAGTTAGCTTCAAGTCAACTAAATATCAGGTTCACATTGGAAAAGTTACTTGAATTCAAGTCGATTAAATTTAAGTAACTTGACTAATAGGTTCACAATGGTAAAGTTACTTGAATTCAAGTCACTTGAATTTAAGTAACTTAACTAATGAAAGCGAGCTTCAAGTCAGCTTCAAGTCAACTAAATATCAGGTTCACATTGGAAAATTTACTTGAATTCAAGTCGATTAAATTTAAGTAATTTGACTAATGAGAACAAAGCTGTTTTAAGAACATTTTATCAAACAAAACGTAATATGCTTAGGAAAACATTATTATCTACAAGAAGCAGATCTTAAATTTGTATTGCCCATAGAGAGAGGGCTACACCCACAACACTTGTAATAATTTAGATTAAATGGTAATAGTAAGTGAAAAATAATAAACTATCATGAAATGTGAAAAATATCTTAAATTTAGGTTTTTTTGTGTTTAATTAAGTACAGCTACTTTATTTATGTGGTTTTGTTTTGTTTTTTAATGGCCACTTTGATCAAACCTTATTAATACAATATTGCTATAACTTACTTATTTTAAAAGAAAAACCCAACAACCTACACATCAATGAAACGAGAATTTTGTTTAATGAAATCATAGCCAACTATGGTTACTATTTAAAAAAAGTTAATTTTGACTTATATCTCAAAAATCTGTACCATGACTTTTTAGATATGTTTTTCTTATTCTTTGTAAAAATATCTACAGGAATCATTTCATATATTGATTTTAACGGGTGGCTATCGAACTATTTACCATTGAAAAAATCGTATGTTTTTGATTTTCAAAATATTATAAAAAGTTGAAGGTGCAGATCAAATGTCAAAATGGCTTTAAATTCGTCTTGAAATTCTGCCCAACTTTGCTTAATTAACCGACTATGTAGCTCTCATAATAACAAAGTTACTTATAAACAACCCATGTAGATTATTGTCACCCTGTATACAGGGTTACGACAAAATCTCTTGAAAGGCCGATTAACTTAGTTATTTTAAAACTTTTTTCTTTGAAATTTGCCTTCAATATATGATTAAAAATAAAAGATTGCTATTTTCAATTTTATTGCATTTCCGGTTTAGCACGAAATGACCCAAACTTAATTTTTTTTAATGAGAGTTTATTTTTACATTTCGGATATTAAAAATAAATATTTTATTAATCTATTCAATGTTATTGCAGTTACGGTTTAACAGGAAATGATCCCAACTTAATTTTTTTTAAATGAGGCCCTGTATATTTTTACATATTCGGATGCAGAATAAAAAAACTAAATTCGGGGTTAAAAAAATTAAGTTGCAGTCATTTCCTGCTAAACCGGAAATGTAAGGTAACTGAAAATATCAAGAAATTATTTATTTTTGACCACACATCCAAGTAAAATTTCCGTTAAAAAAGGTTTTTAATAACTAAGATAATAAACCGTTCCGGACTTTGTCTTAACCCTGTGTAAATTAACCATCTTTTTCGAGAAACTTTTTTATGATAAAAGCAAAAATTAGATATGAAAAACATATGAAACAACAGAAAAAAAAGACAAGTAATTACAATTTTTTGATATTACATTTTACTTTACATGTTATTTAAATCAAAGATCGTACCTATTTGTCTGTTTCATGGCACACTAGTTGTTAAAAGCGTTTTTAATGGTTTTATTTATTCTGAGACAAACGATTAAAATAAATGTGTAAACCAATGCAATTTTTTGTAAAAAAAAAAAGTTTTGTGTCACTGCCAACTATTGTTTCTATCAAACAATGCAGCAGCTCTGTCATTTATCTCAGAACTTAAACAAACTTGAAATAACTGAATGTTACCATTTTATACAACATGACTACACTTCTTTAACAAAAAAATTAATTAATCTACAACTGAAATAAAGATATTCAAGTTAACCCTTTCACTGCGGCACTCGTTTCAGAAGTTCGTGCCTACAGTGCGGCGTTTTTCGGGTCTTATGGAGTTTGTGGGTTACGCTCGCATAATAATACGGCTCCGACACATGGGACACGAAAAATAAATGCGGATTATTACGGTTCCCGCAGTGAAAGGGTTAAGCTAATTTGAATTTTTTCCAAATATATTTTAGAATAGCTATCTAAAATAGGTAAATTTTGTCCAATTTAACTGACTTTGTACCTCTTCCTGTTTACGAGATCTCAAAATACACTAGTGGTTTCTAGATTAACCACTTACAGATTTTTACATCAGGAAGCAACAGCAAATAGAACTATTTGAGCAGCACTTTTTTTTTAACTACTTGACAATCCGACAAATGGGATGGCATTACAAACAGCTACACTCGTCCAAAACTAAGTGGTCGAATAATCGACCGCTAACCTATAATAGGTTAACTTCAACGTAACGAACGTACCTTTGACAAATTCCTGAACATCTTTGGTAAAAGGAACAGGTAATTCCTTCTGGGGTTGCAGCAGCTCCCTTAGTAAGGTAACCATAACTAAATTTATCGTTTCTGAAAACGTCTTATACGGAAAGATTTTAATTTTTCCCATCGAATAAATTTCCAAAGTCTGTTCATCGAGGAACGTCAACATTTCTTTGGTTAATAGCTTTTTAGCGAGTGCTAAAATAGTTTGCAGGTGGATTAAGGGAAACAGCAACTTCATCCGTTTTTCCGACGGTTCCGATATCCGTAACTGCGGAAACTGGTTAAAGCTGGAGCCGAATTTCGAGAAGAAATATGTAGTGGGATCGTAACTGGAAGAAGATAGCTTTGGAAGGGAACCTCGCTTAAGCGAATTGGATTTGTATGCAATATCTGTCACATCATAACCCTGAAACAATGTAAATATGAATCTTAATGTAGGTATTGGTTTCCTAGTCAAATTTAACGAAAATAAAGTCCATTATATTTTTATATTATTGGGATCTCTATACGTGCTAGCAGTTAAATGGACAGAAGGGTTTAATTGGTACAAAATATGTTTTTATATTTCAATTAACTCGAACTGATAAAAAGACAAAACAATCCAATTTTTTAATTTGTTCAATATCACTTTGGTTTTAAGCAGGGATGGAAAACGTAACGTAACGATACCCGATAACGTTATAATAACGATTCAACTATAATTTTTTATACAATAACGTAACGATATTTTTATAACGTTATATAACGTTATAATAACCGATAACGTTTCGTTAAAAGTTATTTTGTATCGTTATTCTCTATAAATTAAATTTTTATATGGCGATCTTTTTATTTTCTGAAGATATAATATTTTGTTTGTATTTTAGAAATTAAAATGAAAATAAATTATCTCAACCTCAACGTAATTTTGTAGGTACTATTTTTTAAAGTTACATTTACAGATCCCAAAAATAATTTCAGAGTTACAAATAAAAATTATTTTTATACAGCATGTTTCTTAAATAATGCGAAAAAATTCGGGAGGTGATACTTAATCGAAAATTAAAAGGGGTCTTTCATTTTTTTCTTCTTTAGGGTCTCCTCTCGGAGTTACACCCCCCTATAGGGGATCGGTAAAAGTTGGGTTTTTATTTTATTTCCAAAATTTGGATAAATGTGGGAGATTTATACTTATAAAAAGGTTTCCCATAGTAATATTTTTAATCATCTCCCACCTTTACAGGGGGCTGAAAAGTGCGAACCCTGTTGGTTTTTTTATCAGGACTTTTTGGTGGGTTGAAATCTAGCAATTTTAAATTTTCTTTAAAAACTTGATTTATTTATAAGTTTTTTTTATTCTTTAACTGTTCTCGTTTAACCTACAGTTTTTGAGTAAAAAATTATATGAATGAACATGAACCATCAAATATTCCAATATAAAACGATATTGGATAGAAGTGACGGGTGTAATTCATTTTGACGTTTACGCGGCGACAACGCTAAAACGCCCGTCAATTCTAGCCAATATGAACATAAACATCATATTTACTCATTTAATTTTTTACTCAAAACTGTAAGATTTGCGAGAAAAACTAAAGAATAAAAAAAGGTTATAAATAAATCAAACTAACAAAAAAAAAAAAAAAAATGCAACTCACCAAAAAGTTCTGATTAAAAAACCAACAGGGGTCGGACTTATCAGCCCCCTATAAAGGTGGAAGATGATTGAAAATAATACTATGGGAAACCTTTAAATAAGTATAAAACATCTACCAAATATCATTCTCCTGCATTTATCTAAATTTGAGAAATAAAATAAAAACCTAATTTTACCGCTCCCCTTTAGGGGGGTGTAACTCCGAAAGGAGACGTCTAAGAAAAAATTTTTATATAAAAGACCCCACTTTATTTTCAATAAGGAATCACCTTCCGAATTTTTTCGCAATATTTAAGAAATACCCTGTATATCATAATTTATGTAACGTTATATAACATAACAATTCATTTTTTTAACGTTATTTATAACGTTATGTAACGAAAACAAATAATAAATAACGTTATACAATAACGTAACGATTTAAAACGTTATTCCATCCCTGGTTTTAAGCGATAATTTTATGAAAATAAGTATCCTACTTGTAATGGAATGTGAGAAATTAACGACGGAATTTATTCATTGAAACGTCATTCAAAAAGTCTGCAGCAAATAAAAAAGTTTTTTATTGTCAATTTCTCAAATTTTTTTATTCCTATAAAAGTTGGTGCAGGATCTAAAACTCGTATTGAGAAGAACAAAAGGTCAATAAAAATCATATGACACTAGATCTTAGCAATTTTAGAAATATTCGTAAAAGTAAAGTGCCTCTATTCGAAGAGTTACAAAGACAATTCATACGAAAAAGTTGTTAAGAAATCAAAATTTTGGAATTAAAACGAAACTTTAGGTAAAAATTCCAATTTTTAATTTTGTAGCAGTTTTAACATTCAAAAAGTTTGGAACTAATGGAAAAGTTTTTTATTGTCGATTTCTCGTAAAATTTTATATTCGAGAAAAGCTGTTGCATGCTTTAAATTAAAACTAATTTTAATGTAAAAAAAGTTCGATATAAACTCACTAGATTTTACAAATAAAGTGCCCTTATTTTAAGTTACATAAGAAACAAAAGGTTGACTATACATTTTAATGTAAAAAAAGTTCGATACAAACTCACTAGATTTTACAAATAAAGTGCCCTTATTTTAAGTTACATAAGAAACAAAAGGTTGACTATACATTTTAATGTAAAAAAAGTTCGATACAAACTCACTAGATTTTACAAATAAAGTGCCCTTATTTTAAGTTACATAAGAAACAAAAGGTTGACTATACTATAGCCCAGTGTTTCTTAAACTTTTTTCTTCTCGATAATGATATTAAACATTCATAACCTTTATTAATTTTTTAATTATAAAAAAATACATTAAACCACTTACTCAATGTATTTATCAACTAAAACTGAATCTCATTACACAAAAAATTACATTTACATTGAATAAAATATAAATTTTCTACTTGGTTAAATAAATAAAAACTTTATTATTAGTTTCAATATGGTTTGCGATCCAAAATAAAATTCTTGCGAGCGACCCACAGTTTGAGAAACTGCTATAGCCTAAGACAGGGGTTGGCAACCCTTGGCATGCATGTCAATGGTTGGTAAGCGACAATATTTTTAGTGACACACAGAATAATTTCCTAAATTCGACTTTCTGTGTCTGGACGACAAAATATAAAATTTATGAGAACAAAAATAAATGAATAGTAAATCGATTCTGCATTCTACGCAAAGGACAATTTTGTTGACAGCACTCACAATTTTTAAAGTCTTTTTTAGACTATACAAATTTTTAATTATTTTTTCGTTTTAAGAAAATAGCATAGAATTTTTATACAAAAATCTAGTACAATAATTTTGCATGGAAAATATGAATCATTTATCTACATCAGGGGTGGCCAACCCCGCGCCCGTGGACGATTTATTGTGCGCCCGCGCCACGATTCCCGGTAAATCAAAATAATTTTTTTATTTTATTTTCAATCAATTTCATTCTCCAAACTTTTAAGCAGAATTTTCTTGGAATGAAATACTTATTTATTAATTGAAATTTTCAAGTAATTTTTTATTATGACATATTAAATACCTCCCTATAATAATAAAATATAAGTAGTTCCACTACAAAAAAATATTATTTTAGCGAATTATGTCGAATTCTAGCGCGATGTTTTATGTTTTTATTTCATGAAAACTGATCATTTTGCCATCTATTAATTCCATGATTAATGGTAGCATTACTACTTTAAGTGAAAAAATAAATGGATTTTATACAACAAATTTTGAAAATTTAGAATTGTAAATTGTAGAATTACAAAATGACGTCGCTTTAAAGTTATGAACATGGACAAGAAATTTTGGAAATTAGTTGAAGCACGTAAATATCCAATTCTAAAAAATTGTGCACTGACACTAAAATCTTTTTTTGGATCGACTTACTTTAATGCAATTTATTAAAAATAAGTTTAGATTACGTCTTGCGAATGAAAATTTGAATGACAGTAGTTTAAGAGTAGCAGTATCAAATTACTGTCCTGATTTTAAAAAATTATGTCAAGAAATACAGTCTCAACCTTTTCATTAACGAATAATAATTTATCATGTATTATGTATCAAAAGTCTTTCAATAAAATTGTTATTACAAATTATTATTATTATTTTGTTGTATTATTTTGTTTAACAAATGTAGAAAAAGAGCATTTTTTCAAAATATAATGGGATTTTAAGCTATAAGTAAAATCAAATGAAAAGAGTCAGAATTAAAAATGACAAAAATTAGAAAAACTATTTTTTTAAAGAAATTAAAATTAAGAAATGAAAAAAAATAAAATTAACTTTAACAATAAACAATAAAATATATATGATGTCATTACTTATTATTGCGCCCGCAACGCCTCTGAGAATTTTTAATTGCGCCCTTGCTTTGCAAAAGGTTGGCCACCCCCAGGGGCGCGCCGACACAGTGTGCAAAGTGTGCGGTGCACACAGGC
Organism: Elmis aenea; assembly: GCA_947652605.1. NCBI lineage: Eukaryota > Metazoa > Arthropoda > Insecta > Coleoptera > Elmidae > Elmis > Elmis aenea. The sequence goes on from OX393583.1 coordinate 23,058,808, forward strand.
GCCAGAATAGTAAAGGCGCCAAAAAAATGTCAGCTCACGGACAAAAATTAAAAAAAAAAAAAAATAATTCATTAAGTTAAATGTGCAATATAAAAATGAATTACATTTTTATTAAATTTTATTTTATTCAGAGCCTAGTTTATAACGGTAAAATTTCCGCAATAGGTCTGTTTTCGCCAGTAGTCGGCTTACGATCGTAAACACACGATTGATGTCATCCAATCGGTTATAAGGGCGAGTATAATGCAAACCTAACCTAACTTCTTTCAGTTGTTTAGAGAAAATAGAAGTAATAGTACATTTGAATTAAGAGCTACTAAGGTAAGTTATTCATTCTTTTCTCGTGTACATTTAGCGTAATAATTTCTTAGTTTTACTTTAATGAAAATGGAAGTGTGGTGATCGGCTCGAAGTGGGGTGTTCAAATTTCGAATTGTAGTAATAAAATTTGTTACAATTGAGTATTTTTTCTTTAATTAGATGTCCCAAGAGAAAAACAAAAATAAACTTTCCGGGTTTCAAAATTTAATAAATAAAAGAAAACGGGAAGAAGAAAGAGATAAAAATGCTTCCAAATATCAGGCAAAGTGTCTAGGTGAAAATATTGCTACATTTAAATTTATTTGTTGTGTTAGAGTTTGGTATGATATTTTAAATAAAGTGAATTTTGTCAGTAAAATTTGTCAGTCTTCATCTATGAATCTACAACTTGCTTTAAATGCATTGAATAAACTAAATAAGTTTCTAAATGATTATAGGTCTGATGAAAGTTTCAAAGAAATTGCACAAAGCTCAAAATTAATTGCAGCAACATTTGACGCACAATCTGTATTTTTTTGTAGTAGACCACTGAGGCGACGTAAAAAGGCAACACAATTTGATTACGAACATGAAGATGAAAGTATAGTAGATCCTGAAATTTCATTTAAAGTAAATTTTTTTCTCTGCATAATAGATCAAGCAGCAACATTTTTGCAGGAAAGATTTACGTTATTAAAAGAGCATATGAATTCATTTCAGTTTTTGTATTTGTTAAGTACTTCACAAAAAAGAACATTTATATTCATGTTGTAAAAAGTTACAACAAAAATTAACACATCATATTAATTCAGACATTGACGGAGACGATTTATGTGAAGAAATTTTACACTGTCAACCATTTATTGCTAATTTTAAAAACGATGTATATCAAATAATGCAGTTTATATATTCAAACGACTTAATCACAGTTTATCCAAACTTTACAATTGCTCTTCGGATTTTTTTGTCATTGCCGGTATCTGTAGCATCTGCGGAACGTTCTTTTTCTAAACTAAAAATTATTAAAAACTACTTGCGCTCCACAATGGTGCAAGACAGACTTTCAAATCTTGCCATCATATCAATAGAGTCAGATATTTTGAATAAACTTGATATACACGATATTATTCAAAAATTTTCACTAATGAAGGCTAGAAAAGTTCAATTTATTTAATGATTTTTCTTTCTGTTATCTATTATTTGTTAATTTATGCAAAACTATAAGATGCAATTTATTTTCTTCCAAGTGATATTTGATGTTTTTGTACCCTTCTTGTTTGTTTATTGTTTTTTATATATTTTATTGTGTTCCTAGTGCTTGTGCAATATATTTATAATTTATATATTTCGTATTTCATTTGTACTCACTGATACGTTTTTATAAAGTGATTTTGTATTTTGGGCGAGAGGTAGACGCAGGCAGTGGCGCAGACCAAATTGCATAGTTTTTTTTGGCTTAACTTTTGGGCAGCAAAACACCAAGTGGCGACGATTTTTTTTTTTTTTTGCGTTAACTTTTTGGTACAAAAATCTGGAAATAGGCGCCAACCAAAGTTCTGCACACAGGCGCCGGACACTGCTGGCGCGCCACTGGCCACCCCTGATCTACATAGTAATATGTTTTGATACAAAAGTTCTAATATGTTTTAATTACATTTAAGTAACTTTTATTTATCATACTTTTCGTAAGCCCTTTCGTGTTTTTAACAGGTTAAGCACCACCATGTTAAAAAAAAGTAGGTTTTTCTGGCCATCAATTTTTTTTTTAAATTAACGTTTCTAAATTGCCCTTATAATAATAATAATAAAAATCTTTATTGTCCACAAACAAAAAATGCCATGAGACAAAAAGCTGCTGATCAAAGCAGCAGAACATTGAATAATACATTATAAACAACAAAAAAAAGAACAAATAACAAAACAAGCCGTTAACAAAACATCAACACAAAAAAAAAACAAATTATTTATAACAAGATTACAGATAAAATAAAATATAGGGACAAAACCACATCCCAAAATCCAATGAAAATCATACATCACGATCGAGATATTCATCTAGTGAGTAGAAAGCGTTTTCAACCAAAAACCCTTTCACTAATTTAGCAAATCCCTTTTTCCTGATTGCACCTTTATATGTAGGAGGTAAATGGTTATACAATTTTATTGCAGTATATAGAGGTGATTTTTCAATAAGTATTAAGTAATATGAAAAAATTTCACAACAACATAATAACATTTTAACCAGTTTTTAATTTTCTTTTTGTGTGAATAAATTTGTAACATAAAACTCTTTTTTTTTTTTTTAATATCAATGTGGGTAAAAAAATCGCTGACACCAAGGTTTTCTGGTCCAGCGGGCCATCCTTAAACCTTTTCTGGTATAGTTATATGTAAAACGTACATCTATGTTTAAGCATACAGGCAGCCGAATCTAAATGTAGGCTGTTGTATCCAAATGGAAACAGGTGGCCCATTGGGCCAAAATGATTTGTATCCATATGGATACAAATGGCGCTTAACGTGTTAAGGTACAAAAATATAAACAATCAACAATTAAACGTGATTGTTTCTGTCAAATTATCTTTAAAACAACAGAATGACAGTTTGTTTTATCAGGTATATTCCCAATGACATAAGACTACTACTAGAAAAAAATTAAATATGAAAAATTAGCTAATTTTTGCTATAATGTAAAGAAAATGAATAAACTAACCCCACATGATATATATCTGTGGAATGGGGAATAATTCTCTATCTCGTGATGTCACAGCCAACTATGGGTTCTATTTAAAAAAATACAACTTTATGTCACAACTCGAATTTTGATTTTTTTTTGAAAAATTGTCCACGCCACTGCATTCTTATCAAAAAAATGCCTGTAGAACGTCAAAATTATTTTTCTTTATTTTCACAAACAAGCGAGATACAGTCATAAAACGAAAAGTCGAAAAATCGACTTATCGGCGATAACTCGAAAACAAAAGACGATAACCAATTTTAGTTTTCACCATTAACTTTTTCTCGAAAAAAGAGATCGAGGATGCGCGGTCCGTTTTTTGATACCTCTTATAGTTACCGAGATTCCCTATGAAAACATCGAAATTTGCCCACCCAGTACAAATAAAAATAAAATTGTTCTAATGATTAAGACAAAAAAGTTATGAGAAAAAATAAATTCAACATTTTCATATTTTTTGCTATAACTTCTGAAGAGATATTTTTTACTTTTAAAAAATGATTGTAGCTCCTTCCATTCGTGCAAATAAAATAAGTATCTCTGATGATAAGCAAGATTCCATGCTGGAAATATTATCTAAGACACCCTGTATATGTAGTTTTTAATTTGTCTTGGTAAACCTACACGATTTTGATATTTTAAACATTTCTTCACCTATTAATTGTAAGCGAGACACCCGTGTAATCCCATCGAATTTGGAGCCCTGTGTACAGTTCCGTCTTAATAAAAAAAACTTTGGTACCTGCGTAATTGCTAAAATATCCAATGCAGCCGACAAATTCCCAGATAAACTCCTCGGTATAATCGGTCTAAAATTGCTGAAACTTCTTTTGTAGGTTGGCTTCTCTGGCAGTCCCATATTTGTTATACGAGGGGGCTCTGGTTTCGGAAACAAACGACACAATAACGGTGGATCGCTGGTGCAACATCTTCCCATCGCCCGAGATAACCCAATCAAGACGGGTATCGTATTTTTGCACAGGTATAATTTGCTGGAACTCGAACTGACGCCTTGCTCTTCAAGACCCTTGACTATATTCGTCAGAGATGTCAAACATTCCACTTGGCAGTCGATAATTTCTTCCCTAGAGTCGTCACATCGTGCAGCAATATCACTCAATAATGTGTGTAGACAGAAACTGAATTTTTCTGCGACCGGTATTCCTAAAAACGTACAAACCAAACATTTTAATTAACCCGTTGTGACTCACGCGGGGTGCTATATACACTCCAGTTTTATTTTCAGTGCATTTTTTTTTTCCAGTTAGGTTTTAATACTGCTTCATTTCAGTAGCTGGAGTCACATTTTTAGGAAAAATGGTTTGTTTTTTCACATTTTTCAAGACAATAAATACGCTTCTTTCTATAGTGAATTTTGGGTGTAATCAAAGTGTGGTACTCCCCCTTTTTTTCTTTAGTTTTTATTTAAGATTAATGAAATTTTAGACATAAATGATATGTGTTGGGTTACCAACCTTGGGTTGTAAGAAAAGAGTACAGTACAGATTAAGAAATTGGTGAAGGGGGGGTATTAAAAATTATATGTACAGGGTCGACCAAATTCGAATGTTTTACGGGTTATCTCGGTAACCGTAATAGATAGCGAAAATCTGATTTCGGTCTCTTGGGCTATTTTTTTGAGAAAATAACGCCTATGCAATCAGATTTTTTCTATCGGATTCCATTTTGGCACTACAGACGAAAAATGAAATTTCATCATTTTTGAAAATTTGCTGTAACTTCTTTATTTATTAAATTAGAACAAAATGTTATAAAGGTTTTTTATAAAGATTTTTATGATTAATTTAAAAACAGAAGTATTTTTTTTTGGTCACCTTGACTTTCGAGATATGGAGTAAACTTACATTTTCTTAAATAGAAACCCTAGTTGGCGATGACTTTTTTTAGCTTTTTAAAAATATATAGTTTTATATATTTGTTGCAAAAAATAACCAAGATATGGCCAATTTCGTAAATATTCGATCATCAAAGTTTGCCATGGTTTCGTAAACAAGTGATGTTTGCAAAATTATTAAACAACTAAATGTCATATCGGAGTAAATTTTTCAACTTAAAAGCAAATCCGTGTATTCTTTTGTATTTTATAACTATTTATTGTTGTATTGTGAACATGGCTAAATTTGAACTCTTTGAAAAGTTTAATATGTTAGAATATTACTTTGTCAGTGATAAAAACGTAGCGGCTGTTTCAGAATTTACTTGGCAATGACATTTAGTTGTTTAATAATTGCAAACATCACTTGTTTACGAAATCATGGCAAACTATGATGATCCAATTTTTACAAAATTGACCATATCTTGGCTATTTTTTGCAACAAATATATAAAACTATATATTTTTAAAAAGCTAAAAAAATACTCTTTCACATTAAGTCATGGCTAACTAGGGTTTCCATTTAAAAAAATGTAAGTTTACTCCATATCTCGAAAGTCAAGGTAGCTATGAAAAAATTACTTTTGTTTTTAAATTAAGCATAAAAATCTGTATAAAAAAACCTATATAACATTTTGTTCTAATTTAATAAATAAAGAAGTTACAGCAAATTTTCAAAAATGATGAAATTTAATTTTTTGTCTGTAGTGCCAAAATGGAATCTGATTGCATAGGCGTTATTTTCTCAAAAAAATAGCACAAGAGACCAAAATCAGATTTTCACTATCTATTATGGTTATTATGGTAACCGAGATACCCCGTAAAACATTCAAATTTGGTCCACCCTGTATACGAAATACAATACAACAATAATTTGAAATTTTTGAAGTAGATTCTTAATAAAAATACAAGTTATTGGTATTGATGGATTCGTTAAAAGATGATCCATTTAAATAACCGCTAGTACCAGCATGGTTCCATTTAAAAAAATCGACTTTTCGTCAAAAAACCGATTCCGCAACCTTCAAAGCCGATTAAAGTAACCTAAATGTCATTTAAAATTTACAAAAACGTTTTTTGGACAATTGTTGACATAATAAAAATCAATTTGTGCAGGTCACGGCACCCTTAACCCAAAATTAAATTTTGTTTTAAAAAAAATTTGAGGTTAAAAAAATTAACCAAAATAGTGCAGTTGTATCCAAAATTGCTTCCTCATTCCAAAAATCTAAAAATATACAGGGTGTTCCATTTAAAATAACAAAGTTGGGGTCATTTCCGGCGAAACCAGAAGTGAAACAAATGTGTGCAACGGCTCAAAAAGCCCGGTTTTTGGCACATATCGTATGTCTAAATTTTCATTTATCTAAAATCAAAACTAAAGAAAAAAATGGGGGTGTACCACACCTCATTTACACCCGGTATCTAAAATTTTATTTGTAAAAACTCAAAACCAAAAAAAAAGATGAGCCTAATTTCGCTTACACCCGGTATATTATTATCACAATACAATACACGTTTCTTTCATTACCACTTAATATTGACTCCTAAACAACATAATCCAATTTAGTCAAAGTAAAAATCTATTATTACTGTAGTAAAAGTATGAAAGACAACACAATGTAAACATTGTCAGTTTAAAGTCCATGGAGTACTGGGAAATGTTCCCGTTAGCAATAATGGTTTTTAGTGAAGGATTTATTTAAGACACATACAGCAACATAGAAGTGTTAGCCGTAAATCTAATACACACATCAATAAAATTTAAAACAATGAAATACTTACGTTCTGTTTGATTAACTCGGACTTCATCTAACCAGATAGCTTTAACCAAACCTCTAGCTATTCGCAATAAATATTCCAAAATTTGATTTTTATGTTGCAATCCGGATTCCAAAAAGTATATTCCTAGAGCTAGAATGGCATCTTGTCCTCGACTGTTTAACCGAAATACTCCACTTGTTGTTTCGACAGGACATAACGAAAACAAAGTTTGAACCTTTAAACAAATGACATGTAAATTCACTGTAAACAATACATCAACAAATTTTAAATGACCGAATTTTGACATGTTTTTTGGCCACGAATCTATGTATCATTCATCCAATAGTTTACTGTTTTATAAATATTACTATTGCAGGGAAATAGGTCAATACTAAGTCGGTCGTCCAGGAAATAACCTTAAAAAATGTATACAACTAATTTGTGTACCTTTTCCCACGGTATATTTTGAATTGATGCCAAAGATCTGGCTAAATGTTGCACAGTTTTGTGGAAAAATAATTTGTCTTCGCCTGCCATACTAACTTGTCATTTTAAACATCGACCTTGAAAAATACACTTTAACTACTGTCAAACTAGGATTACATAATGCTAAATAGGTAAATGCGCCCCGATAACCACAGAATACGCATGTGTCATAGCGTCTGGTAGTTCAAATGTACAGGCTGAACCAAAGAACCGAATTGGAAAAACTAGTGATTACGATTACCTAAGGTGATTATTATCCGATTCGGCTTAAAAAGTTGCGCAGGCAATATTTTTACTAATTTAATAGTTATTTATATGTACCAGTGGCCAGGGCCCGATCTAGGTTTTCCGCCGCTCTGGGCAAAATTGATTCTTGCCGCCCTTTATATTTAATTATAAATTATTTTTTGTAATTATGATTTTTGAAAGTGAGTGTAATTTTTGCAGGTATTTGTTGAATAACAGGTCGTTTTGGTTATTTTACAATGAAAAGAAACAAACGGAATGTAATTGTCCCGTTGTATTTCTTTGAAAAAATTTCAACGTCGCGTCGTGTACAATTTAAATTCAGCTCCCAGCGAGCGATTCGCCAGGAAGAATCAATTATTAAAAACAAAAGGTAAAATGAACGCGCAGCTCGGCTCCCAGCGATTTCTCGCCAAGAAAGCTTTCGCGTAATTAGGAAGTTCCTTGGGCTTCAGCTCCCAGCGCAAAACGCCAAGAAGAACCCACAAGGAAGGATACAAATAATATTTTATATTTTGTATAGGAAACCAGAGTTCGGCTCCCAGCGCACAACGCTAGGAAAACTCTTAGTCGAGGTTCGGATAAAAGGTCGTCAGTCCTTTTACCTTCGCGAATTTCGTCTTTATACACTTCTCCAAACTCCTCCCTTCATTTTTGAAAACCTGTGCATCACCCCGCATCAAATAGGCGTTTGTTTTAATAATTTTTCTTTTGTATTTGTTACTAACTCAAAGCAAATTATGACGTATGCAGGGTGGTAGATTTACTTGTTCGTGATTCGTTATTTACATTCCCTCTACTTAAATTTAGTTAGAATATTAGTAACTCTCTTTATCCCCACCTTAAAACAATGACAGGCAATCTATTTTCACGCCTAGGAGTATATTTAATAGATTTAAATAGTTTAAATCACACTTTATTGAAATTATCTTAATTTTAATTACCTTAATTATTCAATTTATCACGTTTCATTAAATAAATATTTGGACTTATAAAATGAACGGCAAATCCCTGGAATTATCTATAACGGGAAATATTTTACTATAATTTGACCCAGTAACCGATATACCTGGGTCCAGATGGCATGCAGTTCCGACGTACCCATGACTGCATAATTTTTACGACCTGATATTTGACATGTTCCATGTTACACAAAAACACTTGTACTTTTGTTTATTTAACACCTAATTTAAGATTTCAGGAGATGCACTTGACAAATTAGCGCGCGCCTAGCCGGCACCTTCTCATGGGAAATAAACTATAAACAAAAATTCACCTTTGGTTTGATTTACCATTAAATTTCATTAATCAATGCTCGGTGCTCCATTCATACTATTACAATATGCGCTAAAACAAAACACTGTGTTTAGTTGAAAATAATTTTAGGTAATGTAGTAAAGTACTATAAACAAGTTTTACTTAAAACTTTTTTACAATTTCTTACTAATAACGGAGCTATGGAAAATTCGTCTTTGCTGGGACACTGTATAAATAATTTATAAATCTAATTTTACCGAATAAAATTAATAAATAAAACTATCTAATATTTTAATTCAACAACTTATTATCGCATACAAAGTTTATTGTTTAAAATATAATAAAACAAACTATTTTATGTTTTATTGGAAAAGACACTACATTTGAACCTACATACATTTGATTAAAAGAAAAAATGAAACTACCTACTCAAATAAATAAAACACTTATTAATAATAACAGTATAAATACACAGTAGGTACCTATACAGAAAAATCTTCAGCAATATGAAACAAATAAACATTAAATCTATTATTAAAAATCAATAAGTGCTTGACAAAATTAATAAGTTAGAGATCACTTAGTAGTATGGTAGTAATAAATATACCACAATACATTAAAGATTAAAGTAATTGACACTTTACCCAGGGCCGTTTCTGGCGGGGGGCGAAAGCGTGCCCCGCACATGGGCGGCCGATTTAGAGGGCGGCCAAATGCCGCTCTTGCGGTCTTTAATGTTTCACAAGAATTGAAAATAAAATATTAGTTTGAAAAATAGTATGTAAAAATGATCAAGGATTAAAGATCTCAATCCCATACTATTCAAAAAAAATAGCAAAAGCGCGTAAATCACTCTCCAGTTTGCTTATTCGGTAATTTCGACTTGAGAGTGAAGATTGCGATTAAATTTATGTACTCAATCGGCGGTTGTATACCGTACCGTAGCAATGTAGATAGCAATGCAATTGGCAATGGAACAAGTGCCAAGGGCGCAAGAGATGGCGCTGAAAATCCCTCTTACACATAATGACAAATTTACAGTCTTTCAAACAGTCTGCAACTAATGTGAAGAATTTTTATTATTGATTTCTCAGAAAATATTATTCTTGATAAAAGTTGGTGCATGGTCTAAAACTAATTAGGTATTATAAGATGAAAAAAATTTCAATAAAAAGTCTTGGAACACTAGATTATAACGATTTTTGAAATATTCGCAGGAGTAAAGTGCCCCTATTTTAGGAGATATAAAAAAAAAATTAAAGGAAAAAGTTATTTAGAATCTCATAATAAGGCTAGATTTAAATTTTGAAGGTCAAATTCTAATTTTGATTTTTTAAGAAATTTAAACATTCAAAAAGTCTGCAACAAATGGAAAAGTTTTTTATTATCGATTTCTCAAAACATTATATTCTTGATAAACGGTAGTGCATGGTCCAAAACTATTTTTAAATAAAAAAAAGTTTAATAAAGTCATAGGACACTAGATTTTAGCGATTTTTGAAATATTCGCAAAAGTAAAGTGCTTAAAATTTTGTAATAATTGTAAGTTTGGAATTTGGCCGTCAAAATTTACATCTAGCCATATTTTGAGATTCTAAATAACTTTTCTCTACAATTTTTTTTGTATCTCTTAAAATAAAGGCACTTTACACTTGCAAATATTTCAAAAATCGCTAAAATCTAGTGTCCTATGAATTTTTATCAAACTTGTTTTTATCTTAAAATTAGTTTTAGACTATGCACCAACTTTAATGAAGAATAAAATTTTCTGAGAAATCAATAATAAAAAACTTTTCCATTTGTTGCAGACTTTTTGAATGTTAAAATTTCTTAAAAAATAAAATTTTGAATTTGATCTTCAAAAATTAAATGTAGCCTTATTTTGAGATTCTAAATAACTTTTTCCTATAAATTGTTTTTGTATCTCATAAAATAAGAGCACTTTGCTCTTGCAAATATTTCAAAAATCCTTAAAATCCAGTGTCCTATGACTTTTTATTAAACTTTTTTTTATCCTAAAATTAGTTTTAGACCATGCACCAACTTTTATCAAAAATAAAAATTTTTGAGAAATCAATAATAATTTTTTTTTCCATTTGTTGCAGACTTTTTGAATGACGCTGTATACATGTTAAATATAATACTTGCAATGTCAATTATTTATTTTTTTAATTTCAATTTTTTTTGTTTACCGGGGCGGCGAAACGTACGTTAGCACGCGGGCGGCCAAGTACTCAGAAACGGCACTGACTTTACCCACATTTAAAGACAAAACTTAAGTGCAGTGTTTCGTAAAGATATACCGATTAAGAGTTCAAAGTTATTAAAATTCCAAGCCCCTTAGCTTGCGCGTATTTGTAGTAGCTTTTTAGAGTAAACAAATGTATACCGTCAATGAGATTCGAACACGGATTAGTTTCGAGGCACACATACTACCTGTCCGCTTTGACAATCTGCCACTTGTTATGGCAGTGCATCACATGTACTAATTACATATTTAATATCTCAACAAAAAAAATCACATGAATTTCCAGTTTGTCTAAACCTAAACTATTATACAATATTTTTTTTAAGTGGCTTTAATACAATTTCGAGGGGGAAGATATAGATATTTATAAACGGTTAAAATACTTATACAATAGGTTTGTTCCAACAACGATTTAATATTGGTTTATTACTAGTTCATGAACCGGTTTATTCGCATGCGTGAACTATGTACTGCTTGATGTACTGAATAAGTATTAAGCGCTGTTGGAACGCTTTTACGACTCGCCTAACTGTAAATGTCATTTGTGTATTGGGTTCATACAAATGTACGCATCGCTAGGATAAACACCTTAAGAATCTAGCACTCAGTGGGTTGAAGACCGATGCATAGCTAGCTGAGCTCACGTTAGTTATGAACAGCGCAAGCGTCTAAAAATCCTGGGAACAATTCATCTTTCAGTCCATGTACTGTTCTGATCGTCCGCAAACCGGTACACGAATTGATTTGAGATGTGTTGGAACGGATTACTGACCGTCCCGTTAACTGTCAGAACTTGTGTTGGAACGCGATATTGATACTGCGCAAACTCAAACCGTTTACTAAACCGTACAAATCGCTTGTTGGAACACACCTAATATATTGACATGTGTAAAGCTGTATTACACTACACAATTTCTTGTACAATTTCTTGTACAATATGCTGTCAAAAAAATTTATACTAGATTGTACAGCTGTTGCCAAGTTACAATGTCGTAAATTGACATACGCGAAGTGTCAGTTTACGACCTAAGACGTGTTGTAACTTGGCAACAGCTGTACAATATAGTATAAAATTTTTTGACAGCAAATTGTACAAGAAATTGTGTAGTGTAATACAGCTATTTACACTGATCTTGGGTAGTCCACAGCATACTATACTGTGGGTAGTCCATCGTAAAACAATATCGTATCACAATAAATAAACAACAGGGTCAAAAACGTTTTGAAGCCATTTGAAGCGTAATTCAAGTAACGAATATTGACTTTTTTGTAATATAATAAAAACGTTTTTTTTAAAGTAAGTTTTGCGTAGGTAATGTACTTTTATTAATATAAACTTAAAACTTTACGTGGCTTTAGTTTGAATTGTATGAGACAGTGCAGTTACCGTCAACCAAAATCGTAGGCGTCATTAGAAGTCTAATTTTATTTTCGAAGAATATTTTGTCAAGATGCAATCCAGTTTTAAGACTAATCTGTTCATCAGTTAAGTCTTATTTATTCATCTATCAAAGCACGATAAGTGATTTTTTATTGAGATTATTTATAATCATGAATGAGTTACATAAGTAAAACCAAAAATGTGTTGCGTAGGTTTATTCCACGTGGTGGACAATAATCAAGTTTATTGGCGGCTTTTAACAATGGGCGAAATATTGTCGTCAGTTGTGGAAATTAAACGAAATAAAGAAACCTGCAGCTTATTATTTTACCAAGCTGGCGTTGAATGGTAAAAGATTTAAGTGGTTTGGAGCAGGGTTGGATTTTACAAGAGGAATTTTACGGAGGTGAGAAGTGAAATTGGTTCACGAGCGAGAGCGGCAGGTTCTAAACCAGGGAAAATGCATGGCGGAGCGACCTCATAATTATGTACCTACGGATGGTAAGCAATAGTGGCGTACGCAGGAGAGCCTAGGGGGATAAATCCCCTACCAAAAATTCGAAAAGAACTTTTTTTTAAATAATCTGAACTGAAGTGCTGGAACTAAATCGCAATTGATTGTTGGCATTGGCAATTTGTGTTCCTCTACCTCTAGAGGCTATGGAAACACAAGAGATATTGCAAATTTTGTGGGAAAATCCTTAAATGTATGTAATTACATGCACGAACACGCACTAAATAAAATAAAAGGAACAGACTGCTTTTCCATACATATAAAATATATTATATGTTTGTATATTTTACTCATAAATGCTATTTTTGGGCACGTTTCACCTTAAAAATTAAAAAAAACTGGCTATGGCGCTGTTATCCGGGGGGCTGGCCGCCCCTGGACCCCCACAACTCTTTCTTACAACTCACTTTTTGTGTCTAGTTTAGCCCCATGGATCATTTTTTAATTGCACCATTACCAAATTACCATGCCCCGTTTGAAATTAGTCGGTATTATTTTTGCAAATTAAAACAATATCCTCCCTTGAAATATTTTTCTGCGTACGCCAGTGGTAAGCAATATACAAGATTTTAATTAAACAATTAAAATAGTTTTGTAGTAGAAATATCTAAATTGGTACATTTTCAGGTATAGAAGAAGATTAAGTGATCCGACCGACAACAACAGATTAATATTGGAAGAAAAAATGAATATTTCCAATATGCACATCAATAAAACACAAAAGTCGATGAACTGGAGTGAAACTGCGAAGAAAAAAACGATTTAAGTTAATTAATTTTAATTATTTCATGAGTGCAAGTGAAATATTAACAAATAAATCAAACAAATTGAAAAAATTTGTTGAATATTTGAATAAAACGAGACGAATTTAACTGAAATTTTTTATTGAATTTGATTTATCTGCTGATCTTTTATTGTTTGTTCATTATAAAAGTCGTGAATGTTTGTACAAAATTAATTAAGTTAATTTATTTGTTACGTAGATGACATTGGTGAGGTGGGATCACCGGAAGTTCATAGTTTGATGAGACACGTTATTATAAACGTCTTAAGACGTTCTGAAATATTTTTTTAAAATATTTAGGATGAATTTTCACATTTATTTAACGAATTTAGATAATCACAAACATCTCGTTCATTCTCATATTTAGCCCAATCTAACGCTGTATTACCTCCATCATCCTTGATATAAATATCAGCCCCGTGATCTACTAAAAACTTAACCAAGGACAAATGACCATTAAGAACGGCTGAATGTAAAGGTGTTTGATTATTAACATCTCTAACATTAATGTCCGCTCCGCAATTCACCAATGAAATCGCTACATCTAGATGTCCATATCTGCAGGCCGAATGTAATGGAGTCGAAACCAAACTCCCAAATTGTTTATTTATAATTCGGTTGAATGATGCAGAGTTTTTATGATTAACTAAATTATTTAATATAAATGTCGTGAAATTATTGTATTCATATCTCTCATAATAATATAAATATATCTCTAGATTGTTGTCAATATTGATTGTTTTATCGTTAAATTTTGTTGTAATTTTGTCAGCAACTCTAAACGAATGTGTTTTAATTGCGTAATCTAAAGGATAAAAGTTTAACAAATTGTCTCTAACATGTCTACCACCTTTAGTTAACAAAAGTTCAACAATCTTTTCCATGACATAGTTAACAAAATCTAATTTATGTTTATAGTTATTTATTTCTTCCCCCCGTTCTGGCACAGGATGTCTAACACCCCACGAAGCTGCCAAATGCAAAGGCGACCTCCCGCCCTCATCAACGTCATTAACAATGTCAGGACGTGATCCGATCATCGATTCAACCACATTTTTTTGTCTATTGACTATGGCAAGATGTAATTTATGATTTTTTGCCAAGATTCTGTCAAAAACGTTACGAACGACGTTGTAGTCGGGTTTTAATATTTCTTCGATTAACTTAAGGGCGACATTTCGATGCCGACGACCTTCCTTATAATTCTCACTGAGCCACTTGGCCGTAAAATACTCCGCAAACGTCCGGTGTACGAAATGTATGTTAAAGTCGCTACTAACTACTACGATTCCGTCCTTTTGAACAAGTTTAGTTAAATTTTTAATGATTGCATTAAAATGTGATAATTCGGTTTTAACGTCTAGTTCGTTTATTAAGTCACTGGGAAATATGACTTTTAGAGCGTATAACGTTTGATATTCGTTGATTAAATAGCTAATTTCTTTATTGTAATGTCCAAATTTGGATTTCAATATTTCTAATTTTGCGCGAACAAAACTTTCATACAAGTAAAGCAAATCGAAACTTTCGCTCAAATCAAGTTCTCCCGTTTGTGCATAATTTTTACAATCATCACTAAAAACCTCCGCTAATAGTCTGCACTGTAATGGCACGCCAGTGAATTCGTTATCCCAATCGCTTAAATTCTTTTTAGTCAATTCCAACAATTTATCAACAAATATTTTTACCCTACCGCAATAATCATTTTGCAAATTATCAATTTCTTGTGTGAAATATTTATTCAAAAACGTAATTTGATCATTTTTACTAAACGGATTTAATGCGATACTCAAAGTGTCAAACTTATCCTCGACATACGCCTGCATTACCGGTCTAGTAGTGAGAATCATCTTATAATTGTTATCGTACAAAGACCTGATCATATCAGTCATTTCCCTTTCATACGTTGTCGCAATTTCGTCAAATCCATCGAAAATAATGAAAACACGATTATCAGCTAACAAACAATTAAATATTAATTCATTAATTTCTGTGCCGCACGAATTCTCGGCCATGATGGCTTTATTAAAATGTTTTAAATGTTGAGATGGATTTGCATGATTTGTTTTAAATTCGTCACTGTAGTAATAATCTAAATAAAGTTTTAAATCTACGTTTAACACCCAAATATCTGATGGTATTTTGTGAGCTATATAATCCATGAGAGTGGATTTTCCCATCCCTGGACCTGCACTAATAATACAAAGTTTGTTATGAAGATTATCAACTAAATTAATTGAAGACGTACTAACATTAGAATTTGTTCTATATTTTTTAATATTGTTGATACCACGTTCTGTTTTAATCAATTCAAAAATGCTTTCATTTTCATGCAAACGCAATGCATGAATGCACTCTCTTGGATTTTCTTCAGCAATTGATTGAAAACAATCACTTTGTGTTAAAATAACATTATGGTTGCAAATTATATCTTTAATATTGCAATTAGCTGAATATTTAACAAAGTTTATATTTTTTATATCAATATTATAGTTTTTTACACAATCTTTAAAAATACTTTCTTTCTCAACGATAACTACAAATATATCCTTTTTACATTCAACCAGTGCCTTAGCATGAATTGTTATTTTAGATAAAGTTTGAGGTACGTAAGCAGGGAGCAACACATTTAATTCATTTCCTACACAAAATTTATTTATCAGAATGTAAATTATATCTTTTACTAAAATTTTATCCGTAAATTGTTCAATATTAGGTATTTGTTTTAATTTTATTAATTTTCCCTGCCATTTAACATTTTCCTTAAATATATTTGCTTTCAAATCCCCCTTTAAATCCGATAACTTACAAAATACGTTTGGATTTTTATCTAACTGCATATCGACAATCTTATTCACTAAAATTAAAACTCCTAACTTACATTCAGTGTTTTGTAACACATGTAATATCGCCCGATATTCTTCGATGTTATTAGCCCGCAATACTAAAGGTATTTCACCAACTAACCACATACCTTTAAAAAGATCCAACATTGTAATATAACGTGAAACACCAAATAACCGTCGAATTTCGATATCTATTCCTGACCCCTTCAAATTACCCATAATTTTGTTATTATCATCAGTCGTAAAGTTTGTGGTCCAAGTTTTTATGTAACCAACTTTAACTAAATCTATATTACATCTCTTATTAATTTTATCAAGCACATAAGTAACAATAAAATCATCGATGACATTACTATAATCGGTTTCAACTAACGTGATTTTCTGAGTTTGTACTATGTCATGCCATGATCCTGTCTCATACATTTTATGATACTTAAACTCTGTTGAATAATATTTGTTTATAAATGGATCTAATAATAATTCAATCAATTTATTTAATATTAAGGATCTTGTGATTGTATAAGGATTAGAAGCTATAACGCAACTATTTATAAAATTAAAATAACTTTTTGTAATTGTTGGTAATGTATGTAATGTACTGCAGTACTGTTGTAATTTTGTTGTAATAAATTGGTCTAAACGAATTTGGTCAACTTGATCACAAAATAACGCCAGTTTGTTTAAAAATGCACCAAATAGCGGGTCGTGGAAATCTTTCCATTGGCTATTAACTTCAGTGCATATATTGATGAAATTATTTTTATGAAGGGAACGCAAATTATTTAAGTATTGGTAGTGATAATTTTTTAATTCGTACCTTGACGAACTTAACTTAAATTGTAATTCTTCTATGCTTGACACGGAGGAAATGATATCTTGGATAAGGTTATACTCCATTAAAAAAATTTGGTAATCTACAGTATAAACTGCCTGATGAGTGGTGTTGCAATATGTTAAATTGGGATTTTTAATTTCTTTCAAAAAAGGAAAATCTGTACTGGCTTGACGGTTTGTGAATATTATTGGATAGGCATTATCGACATTTTCAAACATGTATTTTACGTTAATATCCTTACATCTTCTATTAGTTCTATCTAGCATATTCTTATAACCCAAATAATATTTTATTAGCGAAAAATCTCCCCTTCGCGAACAAAAGTCATCGAAGCGTATAGTTTTACCTCTAGTTTGATGTTTCAGCTGAATCATAGACGTTATGGTCTCGCCACAACGATTTTTTTTTCTGATAACGATGTCGTCAAAAGGCATACAGTCGGCGATATTACACGCCATTTCAAAATCTTCGGTATCTTGATTTAAACACTGTAATGTCATGAGAGCCGTCATTTTGTACTCGTATTCTCGTCCAAAATCTGCAGTGCCAACCTGCGTTGAATATTTCTGAAATAAAATTATTGATTAAAAACTTTTTAAAAAGATATTTATTAACCACCTACTACTATGGGGTGAACCATCCGTTTTTTTTTTTTTTTTTTTAGTGTATTGCTTTGATACTACTACGGGCAGTCAAATGAAAACGGGTCACCAAGCACAGAACTCAAGGCGCGCAGATTTTTGTGATGCGACTGTTTATAGGGTACCTCTATACAGGGTGGTCCACTTTTTAGTAGCAGGACTAACAGTCGATACAAAAACTTATTTTAAAGCGAATATTCCATATCAACATGGGTCCAAAAACGCTTCATTTTAAAGATCAGGGTGTCAAAATTTTCGAAAAAATAACGATAATGTTTAACCGTTACTCAACCAGTAGATATATTTAAACCAAATTTGGTATACAGCACCACCTTACAGGTTACCACAATCGGTGAAAATTTCAAGTGGCCTCAGTTGTAGGGGTTCAGTTTCAATAAATTTTATAAAAAACTAGTAGGGCCCTGTTCAAAATCAACCTCAAACTTGTTTTTGGGTAAAGCATTTTATTCTTAACTAAATTGTCTCCTGAGTTTGTCTTCGTATCTGTCACCGTTTGGCGCAAAATTTGATTTATTTTACCAGTTCGCGAAAAATTTGCTCATAAGTTCGATCTAAAAATATCGCTAGTATTCGAAATAAAGAAATAATTACCGATTTTTGCAGTTTTTAGTAAATGAGCATGCTAATAATGAGAAAAGAAGTTTCGCTAAATTGATGATTAATGAGCATTTAGGTACACTGCAATTTTCTGCTTTTCTCGATATTTTTAGATCGAACTTATTTCGCGCTAAACGGTGGCAGATACGAAGAAAACTCAGGAGACAATTTTTGTTTATAATAAAATGCTCTACCCAAAAACATGTTCGAGTTTGATTTTGAACCGGTCGTACTAGTTTTCTATAAAATTTATTGAAACTGAACCCCCACAACTCCGCCACTGGTTGCTTGTGGGGCTTGACATTCTCACCGAATGTGGTAGTGACGTCATCGCACGCTATTGGCTGCCCCACTACTACGGGCTCCAGCCAATAGCGATGCGGCGACTAGCCCGGCTACCTTATTTAAGCTGGACGCAACGCTACGATCGTCAGATACGCTTCTCACTTCGACTCTGTTGTTTGTTTTAAATAACTTCGTAGTGACCTAAGCAATATCTCGAGACCGCATTAGAACGGAGTACGCAATGTTCTAATGCACAGCTCTCACCAGTGCTTCGATACAAGTGCCGTTCAGCACTTCCAACAACCACCGTTGCCAGCCCGGTAACAATTGTCGCCCGCAACGTGGGGCCTTTCTGCGCAACAGCTCAGAGACCCATCCATGAAATTGAGATCTCAAGCCGAGGAAACATCAACCATGACGGACCAATCCATCACACCACCCGCCGACCTCGCAGCCGCCGACCTCGCAGCCGCCGCTGCGCTCGCCGCCGCTGCACTCGCCGACGCACAACCACCGACGACATCAAACCCCCTTCTGGAGGAGGGCAACCTCCAGTGGCGCCCAACTCAAATAACCGAGTTCTTTCGGTCAATGATGGAGGCCTGTGCCTCCAACTCACCACCGGCCGCACCAACATTCAGCGGCTACCAACACGAAGACCCGGAAATATTCTTCCGCGAGATGGAAGAATACTTCAACCAGACCCGGACACCCGCGGACAATCGAGCACGGACCACCGTTGCACAGCTCCGCGACGCAGCAGCCAGTCACGTCAGGCCATACGTACCCTTAGGACTGACCTACGACACGTTAAAAGCCGTCGTCATAAGAAAATTCGCCAGCCCTGAAGTACTGGCAACCCTATATTCACAACTGCACAGCCAGCAACAGCCAGCATCCGAGGCCGTGGACCTGTTCCTGCACAAAAAGGTACAACTTTTTAAACGACTTCGGCCTGAAGTCCCGTTTTCCGAAGTACGGCGTGTCCTGATTGAACAAGTCCACCCACGTCTCCGGCAGCTGCTGCTAGTGGCAAACATACCAGACGAGCAAGCCCTCTACAACCTCGCCGCCACGCTCGAAAACGCTGTGAAAGCTGCGGAACCAAGACGGCAACCCACGGCAACGACGTCAAGACAGCCCGAGAGAATTAACCGACCACCACCTGGACCACCACCTGCCGAACAGCAACAGCCTCAGCTTCCACGATGCCACTACTGTCCCGCTCGTCACTGGCACCGTGACTGCCCCCGCCTCCAGGGAAACGAGCCAGGGACCGGTCTGCTACCACCACCCGAACCATTCGGCCGGTCCTAAACCATCTGAGCTCAGTAACTCTCCCCCGTATCCACGTGCACCTCCACGGACAACAACTACAGGCCCTAATCGACTCGGCGGCTAGCCACAGTTTCGTCCGTCCGGAACTCACAAGCACGACCCCCAGTGCCACGGAAGTTCAAGTCCACCTCGGCGATCAACACACTAATCTCCCAGTGTCTGGCCAGACCAAGATTAGTTTCACTGCCGATGGACGCCCACATCACGCCTGGTGCTTAGTCGCTCCGACCCTACGAGAGCCACTAATACTCGGATACGACTGGTTGACTGCAAACCAAGCGGAGCTCAACTTCGGACGACGAACGTGCCATCTCGCCGCTACCGGGCAGACACTCAGCTGGACCGCCGAGACGTCTACACAACGCCCCACTAGCCAACGAGTCAGCACGCCGACACCACGACCCGAAGTGGTACACGCCTTCCCCGCCGATCTGCACGCCGACTTCTTGGAACTAATTAACCAGTACGAGCCAGTGTTCCGCGACCGCGGACCCCCGACAAGGTCAGCCTCCCACTCCATTCCACTACGGGAGAACAGACCGTTTCGACTAGGCAACTACCGGTGCTCACCGGCCAAGAAGTTGATCATCGCAAAGCAAGTAGACGAAATGCTAGCGGAAGGGATCATAGAACCCAGTACCTCCAACTACAACTCGCCCATCGTCTTGGTAACCAAAAAGGACGGCAACCCCCGGTTCTGCATCGACTACCGCCGCCTCAATCAGCAAACCAAGGACGAACACGCCCCGCTCCCGCTCATCGCGGACACCCTTCGGGACCTCGGCCAGGCAACCATCTTCAGCACGCTCGACCTCCGGTCCGGCTACTGGCAAGTTCCTATGGAGCCGGCCTCAAAACCCCTCACGGCCTTCTCGACTCCTGACGGGAGCACCTACCAGTTCACCGTGATGCCTTTCGGTTTGAAGAACGCCCCCGCACGGTTCCAGAAGTTGATGGCTCAACAGGTCCTACGCGGTATCCAAAACAAATTCGCTTTGGCATACCTCGACGACGTAGTCATCTACTCCAGAACCTGGGAAGAACACCTCGACCACCTCCGCCAAGTATTCGATCGATTGCAGATGCATGGACTCCGCTGCACGCCGAAGAAATGCCAGTTTGGTACCAATCGCATCGAATACCTGGGGCACGTGATTACCGCCGAAGACAACCAGCCACTACCCCTTCACATACACCGCATCCAGTCATCGACGCCTCCAAAGACAAGGAAGCAACTCCGGGCCTTCCTAGGCGTATGCAATTGGCTCCGAGAGTACGTGGAACGATTCGCGGAGCTAGCCGCTCCACTGACTGACCTCCTCGGGCCTACCAAACCATTCCGGTGGACAGCCGCCGCCGCCCAGGCTTTCCAAGACTTACAAGAAGCCATGGCGAAGCCCCTTCGACTCCACCGACCGGACCCGTCGCTACCTTACCACTTACAAACAGACGCTAGCAAGACGGGCATCGCAGCGGTGCTATATCAGCACAGACCAGGCTCCGAAGAGCGCCGAATCATATCGTTCTCCAGCGCCCGCCTCAACGCCACGCAGTCCAACTACCACGTCAATGAACTGGAATGCCTCGCAGCCATCTGGGCCATCCGCCGGTACCGCCCTTACCTAGAGGACAAGCCGTTCACTCTAAGGACCGACAGCCGAGCCCTCACCTGGCTTCAACAGACGAAAGATGAGCGATCCAAGCTGACGCGCTGGGCCTTGCTGCTGCAAGAATTCGCGTTCGACATACAGCACTGCCCAGGCCGTCTGAACGAGCTCCCGGACGCCCTCTCCCGCCAACCCGACGACACGCCCGTGGACCACGACGACGACGTGGCCAGGATGATACCCCCGCAACTGACCCTCCTCACCGCCGAGCTTCCGGCCACCATCAAGGAGGCACAACGGCAAGACGAGGGGATACAACGCCTGATCAATCGTTGGAAATCCGCCACCGACCAAGGCCCGCTCCAACCAGGAGACGCCGGACTCACTCAACTCTACAAAGTCCAGGACGACCTGCTCTGGCACCGCCACCAACCCAACGACCAGCTAGTCGTTCCAGAACAGCTCCAACTACAGGTGATGCACCAGTATCACGACGCCGACACAGCCGGACACCCAGGAGGGGACGAAACAGCGCGGGCCATAATGACGCACTATTACTGGCCCCGCATGAAGCCGACCATCCGCCGCTACGTGAAGCAGTGCCTCCTGTGCGCCGCAGTCAAGCGCGGACCGATCCAAGCCCCGGCCCCACTAACCGCACACAAGGCCTCCAAGCCGTGGGACATCGTGTCCGTGGATTTTATGGGCCCATACCTACCAACGGCCGACAACAACCGGTTCGTGGTCGTCGTCATGGACCTGTTCTCGCGATGGGTGGAAGCAAAGGCCGTGAAGGACATCACCGCGCCAACCACCACCCACTACCTCCAGCACGAAGTTTTCGAACGCTTCGGCTATCCTCGGGCCATCATAACGGATAACGGCCCCCAGTTCCACAGCCGTGCCTGGGACAACGCCTTGGAACAATGGGGGACGCAACACTGGACAACCCCGATCTATCACCCCCGCTCCAATCCCGTCGAAAGGAGGAACCAGGAGATCAAGAAGTGCATACGCACCAGTCTACAGGGGCGAAACCCGCGCCACTGGGACCGCCACCTACCTGGTGCACTGTTCCACTTGCGCACCAGGGCCAACGCCGCCACCGGGGTCACGCCTAGCCGAGCTTTACTAGGCTACGACCTTCCAAGACCCGGAGATTGGTTCATCGACGCCCCCGGACAACCTCCAGTTCCCAGGGAACTGCTGTTCTACGAAATGAATCGCCACCAGCGTCGATACCGACGGCGATACGTCCATCCCGAGAGGCCACGAAAGCCTTACCGACCCGGAGATCACGTCATGGCCCGGGACAACACCCACGAGGGCATCCATCACCTCCGCTGGACCGGCCCCCACCTCGTCACCGCCGCTGCCTCACGGTATGTGTACTGGATCGACCGAGACGGCATACCGGTGAAGGTCCACTACGACGACCTCCGCTACGCACCCATCCCCAGGGCACCACCACGAGCGCCTCCAGCCGCCGCCGCGCCCTAAGATGTATATACGTTAGATTTATTCATTACTTATTTTGTTACTTACACTTGCATACCTTACATTGTATTTTCTCTTTTATCAAAATAAATCATTTCGAGCGACCGTAGCTTCGCGCCTCCAGGTTGGGGGGGTGACGTCATCGCACGCTATTGGCTGCCCCACTACTACGGGCTCCAGCCAATAGCGATGCGGCGACTAGCCCGGCTACCTTATTTAAGCTGGACGCAACGCTACGATCGTCAGATACGCTTCTCACTTCGACTCTGTTGTTTGTTTTAAATAACTTCGTAGTGACCTAAGCAATATCTCGAGACCGCATTAGAACGGAGTACGCAATGTTCTAATGCACAGCTCTCACCAGTGCTTCGATACAAGTGCCGTTCAGCACTTCCAACAACCACCGTTGCCAGCCCGGTAACAGTAGTAAGGTGGTGCTGTATAACAAATTTGATTAAAATATATCTACTGGTTAGGAAACGGTTAAAAATAATCGATATTTCTTCGAAAATTTCCACACCCTGCATCTTTAAAATGAAGCGTTTATGGGCCCATGTTAATATAAATATATTCGCTTTTAAGTTTGTGTATAGACTGTTAAAGTCCTGCTACAAAAAAAAGGACCACCCTGTATAACATGATATGGCCAATCACGCAAAGCAGCCATAAGTCTGCCAATTTTTTGATAACCGCAATGAGCTTATATAGGATTTCTTTTAATAATTTAATTTTTAAACGAAATTTAAAGGTAAAATTCAATTGGCAAGCCCGTTATCCGCTGAACTCGTCTTTATTTAGCAAAGAACTTCCCGTGTACCTAATTCTTTCTTTTTTTTTTAATGTTCTGAAAGTATGTGAATGATGAGTGATTGTTTGTGACGAATAATGGATTTTTGGACGGATATCGGAGCATTTTTTGCCGAAAAAATGTAACGAATATAGGGGTCGACGCAGTGGCGTAGGCAGGAGGGGGTCGGGGGATTAGAACCCCCCCATAGGTTCGCAGTAAGTCGTTATAGATCCGGAGAACTGTAAATTTTGTGTTAAAAAAAGGTCTTCGGCTCTTTTTGCCGTGTATTAACCCCCTCCCATGATGAAATCATCGAACATCCTGCTGCAAAAAGATAGTGGTGACCTAAGAAAATAGGTCCTCAGCTGTTTTTGCGTTTGTTAACCCCCCCACCCAAGAAAGCATAAAAAAAAAACAATTCTAAAACATAGTAACATAACGAAAATGTGGAACGAACTAGATGCACGAATATTCTTTTAAGCTTTTTACTAATCTCCTTTTTTAATCGGTATCTTTTAAATATTCAGGTAAACTAATGTTAAAAGTTTTTAAACTTAAAGCAATAGGATTATTTAGGCCAATGTTGGAAAAAACAGGGTGCAAATAAAAACACTGAGCACCTCGTGTTTGGTATTCATGAAAAGAATAGTTTTTTTGTGATGACATTCGATTATTGTTTATTTTTTATTATTTTGTAAATAAGTTGGGCTTGTTCGATTTTTACAAAACTTTTCAAACTATAAATTTTGAATATACAGGGTTTGTCGCAAAAGTATCGAGAATTTTTTTTTTCAGACAATTTATTGCCAATAAACGTACAAACACTTAATATTCTTCAAAATACGCCCCTTGGGCGTCAATACACTTTTGGTAGCGTTTCTTCCACTCTTGGAAGGCACTCTGGAAGGCAGAAGACGGAACCCCCTTAAGGCACTGCGTCGAAGCGGTTTTCACCCCATCCAACGTCTCCAAATGGCGTCCCTTTAGGCTTCGCTTGATGCGGGGGAACAAAAAGAAGTCTGGTGGTGCTAAGTCGGGACTGTACGGCGGTTGCGGCAGTGTCGCCACGCCTTGCTTAGCGAGGAACTTCTGGACGACGACAGCCGAGTGTGAGGGGGCATTGTCGTGATGCAAAATCCAGGTGTTGGCGATCTCCTTTCGCGCAACCGTTTAAGGACGGACACGTAAAATTCTTTGTTGACAGTGTGTCCTTCAGGAACGAATTCACTATGGACAACACCTTTCCAATCGAAAAAAACGATTAGCATTGCCTTGATTTTCGACCTGCTCATTCGAGCTTTTTTCGGCCGCGGTGAGTTCTTTGTGTGCCATTCCGAGCTTTGTCTCTTCGATTCGGGATCGTACTCGAAGATCCACGTTTCGTCGCCCGTCACTACTCTCTCAAAAAAACGAGGTTCACCTTCACTGCGTTCCAGGACGTCCTGAGAAATCCGAACCCGAGTTTCCCTTTGTTCATCTGTTAACACTTTTGGTACCATTTTGGCACAAATCTTCCGCATTTGCAAATCGCCCGTCACAATGCGGTGACTGTGTCTTTTGTCATGTTGCACTTGTCCGCTATTAAGCGGACACTGAGACGACGATCAGACTGTAACGCTTCCCTCACTTTCGTGACGTTGTCATCAGTTTTGGAAGTTGACGGTCGTCCAACGCGCACATCGTCTTCAATTGATTCCCGGCCGTTTCGGAATTGTTTGCGCCACTCGTAAACTCTTGCCTGTGACATGGCTTCATCTCCGAAAGCTTCCCGAATCATGGCCAGGGTCTCGATACCGTTTTTTTTTCAGTCGAACGCAGAATTTGATGGCTGCCCGCTGCTCCAGCAAACGTTGCATCTTGATTTCCGACGCGACAACAAAACACACTTTGCGCGGATCACTGTGCTAGCTCTACCGTTGCTAGGAGAGGAATCAGCAGCGGCGAATTTGGTAGCTCCGACTCCCCCCTACCATCCTCACCACTCGGCGCATCCCGCTACCCCTTCTAGCGGAGTCAGGAATTTTTTTCTCGATACTTTTGAGACAGACCCTTTATTATACACATCTATGGTAGGTTTTAAATAATTTATGTTAAATAGTATCTTGACAATTTTATTTCCTATTTGGAATTAAAAAAAAAAACTTGTATAAGACGCCTGAGCAATAATTAAAAAAAGCGTGATAGATTTTATGTTTGAGTTAGGTTGTTAATATAATAGTTAATTGCTAGAGTGATCGCACCCAAAAGTGGACCGCGAGATGCGCAAAGAGAGGGGATCGCGATTGATATTTAGACTTTTCTAAAAACGTTGACTTTTAGTGGACTTAATTTGACTACTGTGATTTACAGGTTATTACCACGTTGCTGAGACAGGCCGATGTTTTTAGGTGGTGCAGTAATAAACGCTTTGGACCTGTTTTGGTTTCTGCGTCACAGTCCACTTCTCGCTGCGACCACTCTAGTTGTATCCTCTATTATGGATAGGTCGCTTAATTTGAATTTTTTGTAAGTCAATCGTATTTGCCCTTCCTTTATAGTACGTGGTGCGTCTCCACAGTCTGCACTGCATTGCACTTTAGGACTCAGATTACTAATACAAAATAATACCAGTTTAAAACGAAATAAAAAGAGAAGCAAAAAATATATTTTTTTAAATCTCAATATTCTAAACAGTAAAGACGTTTTATAAATTTTTCGCGGCCCCCAAAAATACCTCTTACGGCCCCCCGGTTAAGTATCGCTGGTCTACAGTGTTTGGTGTGGATCTAGCGGGCCATGGGTTAATTAAAAAAAACTTAAAGTTTTGCTAAGTAGCTTACTGAATAGAGCACATTTTGGCTTATTTAACCGATTTTGTATTTACAAGAGCTTTGATAGAATCAAAATAAGCCTTGCTAGTTCAAAATATAAACCTTTTACAATAAATAATTAAAACTTACCCTTGGTTGGAAAACGGGTTGACTATGAACTTGTAAATAATTTTGATTCTGTTTTTCTCGATCCTTGTGTTCGCTGCTGGAAAGACTGCCTGGAACTTCGAAGGCACTTCGGTCACCTGTCTGAGGAACATTTCTGTTTAGTTTCCTCTTCTGTAAGACAAAAATAATCCTATTAATGACCGAATCAAGATACTTTCCGATAAATCTATTACTCTTCAGTGAGACAACCAGAGCCCGATCTAGGAGGGCGCAAGCAGGGCAACCGCCCAGGGCGGCAAAATTTGTAAAAAAGGAAATTATCAGGGCCGGATTTAGGAGTGTGCAGAGTGTGTACTGCACACGGCCCCGCGACTAGACCGGCACCGCGCTAGCCGTTTAGGGTTTGCGGGGCCGAGGGCGAAAATAAAAAACACACGCACACAGGCCGGCCCGCGCTAAAGGAATGAGGGTGAGGAGCTTTTTTTGTAACCAGCCCGTTTTTTAGTAACATTGTACAGGGTGGTCCAAATTCGATGGGATTGCATGGGTATCTCGGTTAATATTTAAGATAGAGAAACGGTTAAATTACCAAAAATGTGCAGTTTTTTGAGACAAACTCAGAACCGTTTTCAAAAATATTCTATCATTTCCGGTTTTCGAGTTATCGAATAAAAAGTGTTTTTTGTCATATTAATAATGTGTCATATCTCCGTTATTGTTGTAAATATCGAAAATATTTATCAAGATTATTTTTAGATATTTTTATGTTTAAATTGATTATACTAAAAAAAAAAATTTTACGCTCGCCGTTAAAAAGTTATGACACAAACTTACCTTTTTTTAAATGGAAACGATAGTTGGCTATGACCTATTTAAATTCCTCATTTTTTTATCATTTCAAATATATAAGGGTTGATGTATTTATTTTCAACAATACGCAAGTTATGAAGGTTTTTTAGTTTTTTTTTTAAAGAAAATCATAGTAGGCTGTAAAAACAAAAAATAAACAAGGTGTAAAACCTTATAAAACTCATGTGGTACAAGTTACCAATGTTTTTTAATTTGTTATTGAGATAAATACGAAATTTTTTGAACATAAGATAAACAACAATATCCTACATTACTGCTGATACCGACTATATCGTTGTTTTCTTATTTTCAAATATTTACAATGTTTATCTCCACAACAAATTAAAAAACCTTGGTAACTTGTACCACATGAGTTTTGTAAGGTTTTACACCTTGTTTGGTTTTTGTTTTCATAGCCTACTATGATTTTCTTAGAAAAAAAACCTAAAAAACCTTCATAACTTGCGTAATATTAAAAATAAATACATCGACCCTTATATATTTGGAATGAGAAAAAAATGAGGAATTTAAATAGGTCATAGCCAACTATCGTTTTCATTTAAAAAAAGGTAAGTTTGTGTCATAACTTTTTAACGGCGAGCGTAAAAAATTTTTTTTTAGTATAATCAAATTAAACATAAAAATATCCAAAAATAATCTTAATAAATATTTTTGATATTTACAACAATAACGGAGATATGACACATTATTAATATGACAAAAAAACACTTTTTATTCGATTTGTTATTATAAGAGTTACAAGGTCGGTTAAATTAGCAAAATTGGGCAGAATTTCAAGACGAACTTAATGCAATTTTGACATTTCACCTACACCTTCAACTTTTTTAAATATTTTGAAAAAACTAAACACAGGCGATTTTTTCAATGTTAGATAATTCCATAGCCATCTATGGTAAAACCAAACTGTAAAATGACTCCTGTAGATACGTACGTACTCCTGTACGTAGAATTAGAAAAAAAATATCCAAAAAGTCATGACACACTCGGTTTTTGAGATATAAGCCAAACTTGCATTTTTTAAATGGCAACTATAGTTGGCTATGGGTTCATTAAAGAGCATATTTTTGTCTGATATCGAAAATTTACGGGTTGTCATATCTAAATTTATTACTTTTCTTAAAATTTGCAAAAAAAAACAAAACTATTACTAAATAGTACAAGGGTGCCTTGGATTTGGAGAAATAATGTCAAGTTTTCTTGATTTATATCTCATCATCGGAAATAATTGAAATTGAAATTACCAGCAAAAATAATTTTATTGAACAATAACAAATTAGAAACTTAACGGCTATTATTATTAAACCTTTGCCTGTCCTGTGCATCACCGGTGATGCACACAAAAAAAATGGTCCTTCGTACGCTCTATGTATCATATGGAAAACACATATCTTTGCACTTGCTAGATGCTTTACACTTATCCTGACACTACATTATACGTATAAAATAATCCCACAGAGCCGTAGAACATGATACATGTGAAATATTTAAATGGGCGTACGGCACAAATTTTATGTAAAATTTTGGACAGGCAAAGGGTTAAGCTACTTGGATAGTAAGCAGGGTTGAGCGGATTTAAATCAATTGATTTAAATCACAATTTAAATCATGATTTAAATCAAGTGATTTTTTTTAAATTATCAATTTAAATCACAGATTATGTGAGTACAATATAATATTAATTTATAATAAAACAAAATTGTATTACTATTAGTAATTAAATACACGAAATGGTGAATAAACCATATCAATTTGCTCTTGTAAAGTCATATTCATTGTGGAAATGCAATAATTCAAAACATAAATGACAAGTTTTTGACGTTAGCGTAGTGAACAGTCAGTTTTTTCAATTTCCACGGCACTCTATTGCTTCAATAACGATTTGAAAAAAAATGTCGAATATCTCGAAAAGTATGAGTTTTGGGTATAGGACATACTTAACAAAATATGAAGCTCTTTTAAAGACGAATTCGATGACATAAAAAAATACAGGGGTTTGCATTTGAAAAAATCGAGTTACGAGCTTTTGAAAATCATGGAAGTTGCCACCTATTTATAAACACCCCTGTATGTGATTCAAATTTTTTCATATCGAGCGAACAGAGCAATTTTTTCTGCATGTCCATACCAAATTAAAACTTTGTATTTCAAAATAACTTCAGGAGAATTTTTTAAATAAAGACTTAAAACCTTGAATAATTTAGAAAATAATTTTTTTTTACAACGCCGTATAAAAACCTGTAGTACTTTATATTGATGCAAAGCTGAAATTAAGGCGGTCAAAAATATTAAATAAAAAATTGGGTGTTGTATTTGAAATATAAAAGTTGCTATTAGTTCCAGAAAGGTGACTCACCCTGTATATTTGAAAATATTTTTATTGTGTTGTTTAGAAAAAACTGTATAAAATAGTATTTGAATCAACTTAATATCTCAAGCCGTTTAGCCACAATCGACCGATCCCGCACTAATGACTCAACCTGTATATAATTAATTAAACATCACCATTTAGCACTGATTTTTTCAAAATTCTTAATCATTATATTTAATTTTTCATTTTGACAAAAATTTACCATTGAATTAAATATATTAGCACAAAACAGAAATAGCATGTGAATATGTCACTAAATTCGATAATATGGTACATTTGATTTAAATCAAAAAAATCTGATTTAAATCAAATAAATCGATTTTTTTGATTTTTTAAAAAAAATCATGATTTTTATCCACCCTGATAGTAACTAATATGACTATAAATTAAATTAATAATTAATTCTGTGGTCGGCGGGAAAAAGCACTTAAGTCAAAAAGTGCAATTTTTTTATTATTATCCTTATACCATTCATATTGTTATGTTTTTATACTGGTAATTTGAATTTCGGCACTTGTGTTTCCTGTTTATAATGTTAGTTCCATTTCACATATTTTTATTAATAATATTTTTTTATTGCAATGAAATTTTGTATAATCAAAAAATACCTAATAAAAGTTTTATTTAAAAATGAGTATTTATGTTCACTCCATAATTTTTTTTTAAATTCTACATAAAAATGTGTTTTTTAAGAATAAACGAATAAACTTAATAGGTATATCCATTTGTTTACATTTGTTAAAAACTACTTAGGTTATTCTTATTTTATCCCAGTTTAAGTCAAGTATTTACTGTTTATTAAAAAATTTCATCATGTTGACATATTGTGATAATGTAATACTTAATTTTAAGTAAAATATACCATACAAGTAAAATTAAAACTCACATGATAATCAGTAAAATAAAAAAACGTTGCTCTTGAAAATTGCACTTTTTGACTTAAGTGCTTTTTCCCGCCGACCACAGTTATAATAATGCTTTAAAGGGGCCACCATTTTCTTGAATACAGAACTGACACCGTTTTATTGTTTCACTTTGCAATTTTTAATACAGTATTATGTCTGATTTCTGCTATAGATTCCCTTATCTTGGTTTTTAGATCGTCAACAGTATGTGGCTTTTCCTTGTAAACTTTATCTTTAATAGTTCCCCACAAAAAAAAAATCTAGAGGTGTTAGGTCTGGAGACTAGGAGGCCAAGAAGGTCCTACCTCTGTTACCTATCCAATTCGAAAATCTTTTTAATAAATAGTTTGATACAATTTGTGCATTGTGAGCAGGTGCTCCATCATGCTGAAAATATTTTAAATTTTGTATCATGTTCAACGGAACATCGTTCACCATTTCTTTTCACTCATTTTGTAAAAATACCAAATAGCGCTCTGAATTTAGATTTTCCTCATTAAAATAAGGACCGAGTATTTTCGTACCAAGAATGGCACACCAAACATTGATGGTAATTTATGCTTGTAAGAGACCAGCGTGGCTGTCATATGAACGCTGTGTTCACTTGTAAGCGTTTGTGCGTAAAAGTATTTATGAAGGTTGTAACCCATTACACATTTATGGCCTACATTTAATTTATCCTATGCATTTGAAAAACAGAAAACCTTAACCAACCTTTAACCTGACCCTTTATTATTGACCAAGTGAACGAGGATGAGGTTTAAGGTTGGTGAAGGTTTTTTTAAACTGTAATTTATAATTTTTAATGAATTGCAAAAACCTTTATGATGAGTTTTACGCCCAAAGGCTTACATGTGAACGTAGCGTTTAAACACGAGACCATAGCATTAATACCTGACAGCCACGCCGGTCTCTTACAAGCATAAATTACCTCTATTTTGGCTTCTTTTGGTTTACAAAAAGATCCGTACTGTTTTAAATTAGCTTCAAATTTTGCAAACAGTCTTTTATCTGGCTGCCTTCTTTCCATGTATGTTAAGAGGTATAATTCCGATGCTGCTTTTGCGGACTATAAGACGCTACGGACTATAAGACGCACCTTAATTTTTAAGCAATTTAAAAGAAAATAACATTTTTACCATTTTTATTATTAGATTGCAAAGCCAGACTAAAAAAAAAATCTTAGTTTATAAAACCGAAATGAACTTTAAAATCGTCGCATCAGTGCACTGCTGCTGCCAGTTGAATCCAATGTTGCCAGATAGAGATAGGTTTCCCGCGGCATCGAATATATGGCGGGAATTTTAAATAAAACACTGGACATTTTTATATTAATTTCGAGTATAAGACGCACCTGAATTTTAGAGGCAATTTTTCGAAGAAAAAAGTGCGTCTTATAGTCCGTAAAATACGGTAGTAATTTTTTTGTGTGTGCAAATTTTAAGAAAAGTAATAAAAATAGATAAATGATGGCCCATACATTTTTCAAATCAGAAAAAAATAAGCTCTTTAATGAACACATAACCAACTATGGTTGCCATTTAAAAAAAAGCAGGTTTGGCTTATATCTCAAAAACTGAGTGTTATGACTTTTTAGATATTTTTTTCTAATTCTACGTACAATTATCTACGGGAATCAGGGCCGGATTTAGACTTGATAAGGCCCTAAGCTATTTGAGATATGGGGCCCTTTATAAGTCCATATATAATCTGTCAGTGCCAAATACGCCAAATATAGGGATAGACAATATTTTTTGGAGGCCCCCAAGAAAGTGGGGGCCCTAAGCTATAGCTTGTGTAGCTTATACGTAAATCCTGTACTGACAGGAATCATTTTACAGTCCGGTTTTACCATAGGTGGCTATGGAATTATTTAACATTGAAAAAAATCGCCTGTTTTTAGTTTTTTCAAAATATTTAAAAAAGTTAAAGGTGTAGGTCAATTGTTAAAATGGCATTAAATTGTCTTGAAATTGTGCCCTACTTTGCTAATTTAACCGACGATGCAACTCTTATAATAACAAAGTTACCCACACACAACACATGTAGATTATGGCCACCCTGTATATATTTTGATATGTAGAATAATAATTTCTCTAAAGTCGCCGCAAAAATTACAAAATATACAAGGTGTTCCATTAAAAAAACAATATTTTTTATCCGGCGCAAAAACTAAACACTGTATAGCTTAAAATAATTTTAGGTTATGTAATAAATGATTACAAACAACTTTTATATTTAACTTTTTTTAATATTATTACTGATAACCAGGGCCTGAGAACGGAACGAAAACGTTAAACGAAATTTACCGAATTTTTTTTTAAGAACGAAAACGAAACAGAAAACGAAATAATTATTTTTCGTTCAAGAACTAAAACGAAATAAATATTTTCCAAAACCGGTTATAACCGGTTTTGTCGCTATTTCAATTTTATTTGTTAAACACAAACGCGAATTTACCTTCTGTGCTGGGGACACTCTACGAGGCAGTCAAAAATCTCACTTGAAATAAGTGAGCTTCACTTTTCTTCATATATTTACGTGAATATGTATTAATGTATTAACAACTTTTATTGTTTATACTTGCAATTTCGTGTAACACAATTAACGGTACAGATATTTTCTATTTCTAATTTGTTTTGTAGATCATTAATATAGAATATACACTTGATTGGATATGTATTATCAATGTGTATGTTTTATTTGCGTTTAGACATAATAATAGTAAAATTTATTCTTACTTCAAAAAGGACTAATGTAAAAGAAGATTTATTGGAAGATGTGTTGCTAGTAAGATTTAACGGAATGTGAAAATGTATATTGTATGGTATGTACAAACTATAAAGTTAAAGTATATTTCAAGTTAATATAATTTTTTTTTAATATCTTTTTTATTTATAACATTTAGTAAATTATCCACTTGAATTCATTCTTTTGTCTTTTTAAATAATTACAGCAGGATATTATTTAATTCAAATGCATAGATTTTTAGTACTAAAACAAATTTAAAACAGCACGCTATATTTTCATATTTTTAGATAAAGATCGTGTGTCTAATTTAACCTAATCACGTTGTGTTTTTGCACCTTACGGGTGTTAAACTTAATAAAATGGTTAAATGTTAATGTGTTTAACGATTTGGTAAATTTATTATGGCGATGGTTTGCCAGTAGCCAGTCTAAAATATGCTGTCCGTGAGCATCAAACCCCATCGTCATCGTTTATATTTTAGTTGAGAAGCAAATATTGTTATCGTATTTATAGAGGGTTGTAGCGACTTGAAAAAAAAATGATTTTTGACGACAAAAAAAATGTAAAACCGGTTTTAACCGTTATTATTTCGGTTCACGAAAACGAAAAAAGAATTTTTTCGGTTAGAACGAAAACGAAATATATCGTTTTCGTTCCGAACAGAAACGAACTGAATTTTTTTCGTTTTTAGTCCCTGCTAATAACAGAGCTGTCGAATTCGTCTTGGCTAGAACACCCTGTATTTTGAAAGTTTTCGCGGGCCTATAGATTACAGTCGCGCAGCCGCGGACCGACGGTTGAATAAGAAACACTGATCCTAGATTGTCATCAAAAATATGAGTGTAGCAACTTACCTTGTATTCTAATGTAGATGAAGTTGCAACGGTTTGTAATGTCGTGGTGGTTTTGTTACTGTCCTGGTTCTCCAAAACCTTAAAACAATTCCTTTCTTTGTCAATAATGCCAGAAATTATCGATTTCACTTGTCCAAGTTCCCTCCGACGCCCGTTGATTATTTCCAACGGGATAATATTATTGTCTCTGATAAAAGCTTCTCCCATACTTAGAACATTGTTTATTGTATTTAGACATCCTTTTAAACTAGCATTGTTCTCCACCAATAATGTAATTTTATCTGTCATTACATTCGATGAAAGTGAATAATGCGATTCCATTTTATTACATATAAATAACTACACTATAACGTTAGTAAAGTTCATTTTAAACTCGTGTAGAAATGTTAAAGTGCACTTGCAATATTCGACTAAGATAAGATAAACCGATTTGTGGGAAATGTTTGGAAGCTATCACTGTTGTTTAACCTTATCTTATGGGAGTGAATATTTACACAACAACTGTGAGTAATAGAATTGTGCAGCTGTATCATAAGTACCTACTTAAAAACTTATTTAAACACGTTTTGATATTTGATATAATTCATTAAAAAAAACTATAAAACACTTTACGGGCGCATAATTTGTTATGAAAAAATGGTACTTGTCTCTTGTCTGTTTTGTGAGAGCCAGTAGTGTCTAATGTCACTTTTTGCCAACCATTCGCTGTCGTATTATTTTGCCTAAATTTGTATTACTTATTTTTAAAAAAAAGCTCTAACCAACCTTTAACCTGACCCTCTTTTACTGATCATATAAATAACGGTCAGGTTTGAGGTCATTTAATTTTTTTTTAAGCAAACAAACTGTATTGTATCAGTGACAATAGACACTACTGGTTCTCACGAACTTTCATTAGTTCGTATAACTCGAAGTAGTTTAAAGTTACTGACAGCTCAACGACAGAAATTAGTAATATGTAAATACAAACATATACTTAAAATAACCTAAAAACAAGAAGAATAATATGAAAATAATAAAAAGTTAAAAAATGAAATTTAAAAGATTTGAGTTTTTTCGATAAGAAAAACAAATCATGAAATTGTATCCAAACAATAAAATTTTAAGTAAGACCAATGTTAAAGTTGCCTAATAACACCAAGAACCCTGTTGTAGATGGATGAATATAATGGATACAGTTACGGCTTTAAATAAAACAGCCGAGTGTTGTACTAAATGTCCAGTATTTGCTGATAACCCAAGTAATAAACACGTTTGTGACAAATCATTTGCAGCAAGAACAATGTGTGCTGTAATTAACATTAAAAAAGAAATTTTAGGAGAAACAGAAGATTCTTCATCAAAGTGTATGGGTATTAGGTCCAATTACTCGGAGCTTGATGCTTTAAAAAATGTTTTCATTAAACAGGAAGTATTGGAAGACAATGAAATGAAGGCTGAAGAAAATCTGAAGAACAATAAAATATGTTATAATAATACGTATGCAAACACTGCACCAGATTCAAACACTCGCCCTTTTGAATATATTTTAAATGTAAATAATGATTGCGTGGTTAAATCGTCAAATATTAGTGATGACACTGTGTACGTACAAACAGTTGGTAACAATTTAAGAAATTATGTTTTTATTAAAAGTGAATATATGGACGACCGTGACAATTTGTATGAAAATATGACGCTAAAAACAAATGAAAATGTAACACTAAAAGCAAGTGAAAATGTGATACTAAAAGCAAACGAAAATATGATGCTAAAAACAAATGAAAATGTGACACTAAAAACAAATGAAAGTAAAACGTTAAAAACAAGTAATGAATTTGACAATCTTCGGGATACAATTGATGAAAGTTTTGTTTGCAGCAGCCAGTTAAGACTTCAAAGCGCCCAAAAATCCTACCAATGCAGCATTTGTGATAAACAATTCAATCAAAGTGGAAATTTAAATATTCACATGCGGAAACATACCGGAGAAAAGCCATACATATGCGAAGTTTGTAACAAGGGATTCGTGAACAGCAGTAACCTAAATGTTCATAAGCGGGCTCACACGGGCGAACGACCTTATACGTGTGAAATTTGCAAGAAAAACTACATCCATGCAGCCGATTTACGAATTCACACAAAAACACACTCCGGCGAAAAAGATTTCACTTGCGAAGTTTGTGGCAAATGTTTTACTACCAACAGTGAGAAAAAAAAGCATTTGAGAATCCACATAGTAGAAAACCCGTTTAAGTGTGAAATCTGCAATAGAAGTTTTAAAATCCAATCGTATCTAACGAAACATGTGAAAATTCACGTCGGCCAAAAACTGCACGAGTGCGCGATTTGCAAGAAACGTTTTTATATACTATCCGATCTAGATAAACACATGCTTTGTCACTCCAGCGACCGACCACACAAATGTGACTTTTGCGAGTTGCGTTTTAAATTTAGCAACACTAAAGAAAAACATATGCAAAGTCACACCACTGAAAAACCACATAAATGTAACATTTGTGAGAAATGCTTTTCGACCGTCCCAAATCTTAAACAACACATGAGATCACACAATGATGAAAAGCCATATAAGTGTGAAGTTTGCAACAAGTGTTTTAAATACAGAAGCAATTTAAGAGAACATCTGACAACTCATGCAACAGACAAACCTTACAAGTGTGAAATTTGCAACAAAAGTTTTGCATTGAAATCTCTACTCAATTGCCACATGAAGCATCACATTGATAAAAAACCCTACAGTTGCAATATTTGTGAAAAATCGTTTATGTTCAGCAGTAAATTTAAAATTCATATGAAAACACATGCAGTAGACGGTAACTGTGTAAACTAATTATTATTAATATAAAGATTGTAGCTTCCGTGGGGTGTCGATTAGTTATTTATATATCGGGTGATCGAAAATGATTGATGCCAAGGGTGTTGGGAACTTTGTTCGAACGGATGGTAACCCATAGGGGAAAACCGTAATGTAGGAAAAATACTTTGTATTGATAGAATGGGTAATACAGAGATACCAACTAAAACTTGGTTATTTTATTTTCGGTCTGAAGTTAGCGGGCATCAGTCATTGTTGATCACCCAATACAATAAAATAAACTATTAAGACAATCTATTACAGGCCGTTTATGTCCACTAATATTTATTTATATTTATAATACATCCTCTCGTGCTTTTTGCTTACCGTGCATAAATACCCACTTATTATGTTGATTTAAAATTCGTGTTTGTAAATTGAACAAGTAAGGCTATTCCCTTTTTTAACCTCCTCCATGGACACGTCCTGCCCACACCACTGATTGCAATATTGCAAACAAAATGTTTTGGTATTTGGAACTAAATTGTTTTTGTTTTTTTAAATTTTTTTTTACAGAACGATTATATACCTTTCAATTTTTTTTTAGCCTTTCAGTATACTTGAATGTGTTTATTTTCATGTTAATTTTTTTTCAACAATGTTGCGGAAAACTAAAAGTAAATACGTATGTATGCGCAATTGAGCTTAAAGGTTATCCAATAAGATTTGATGGCATTTAAAAATTAGTTAATATGACTCACTGTAGTTCAAAGTTACTGACAATAGTGTAGGTTAAAGAGACAGACTCCATATAAATAATATTTTTACACGGAGCACTGAGAAGAATCACTTGTTAATTCATGGAATATTCAGAAAAATCAGTAAAAATGTGTGAAAATGTCAAAGATATAGATCAAATTAAAACTGAAATCGACGATTCAGTCTCACATTCAACATTTTTCGAATCCAAAAACAACTTTTTGCAAAATAATGTGGTCAAAACAGAACCTGCAACAATGGAGTTTGTGAAACTTGAAACTTTAAACCGAGAATTGGAAAATGAAGAACATATAACACAGAATTTTGAAAATAGTGGTAGAATATCAAGTGCAAGTGTTTTGCAAAATGTGAAATGTAGTTCAAAGAGCGAAGAAGAAAATGAAAGCAAAGCACATAGCAACAGGGTCCAAAATATTGATGTAAATCATGAAAATGAGTTCGGAAATCTAGTGTTTATAAAGAACGAAAAATGTTTTTCAGATGATGAAGATAAAGTGGACAGTTCAGAAGTAATGAAGATCGACAGCGTTGATATAAATTATGTTAAAAACATAGGTTGCACTATAGGTATTCAAGCGTGTTCTTCACAAGGGCTGGATGGTTCAACTCAAACCGATGACTGGCTTACTGGCTCGAAGAACTATATTTGTAAATTTTGTAAAAAATATTTTAACCACGGCTGTGATTTGATAGCACATTTGAAAACACACACTGGAGATAAACGTTATGTGTGTGAAATGTGTAACAAAAGCTTTAGTACAAGCTACGGCAAGAAGCAACATCTAAGCCTTCATACCGAAGAAAAATTGTATAAATGTGAAGTATGTAACAAACATTTCAGAAGAGATATACAATTGAAAAGGCATTCAAGAACACATACTGGTGAAAAACCGTACCAATGTGAAGTTTGCAACAAATGTTTTAGTGAAAGCGGTTCACTAAAAACACATTTGAGAACACACACTGGTGAAAGACCGCATAAGTGTGAAGTATGCAATAAGAGTTTCAATCAAATTAACACGCGGAACATACACATGAAGATACACACAGGCGAAAAATTGTATTGTTGTGAAATTTGCCAAAAACGTTTTTACCGTAACTCATATCTTGTCGCACACATGAGGACACACACCGGTGAAAAACCTTATAAATGCGAAGTTTGTAACAAGTGTTTTAACAACAGGAGCAACTTAACGATGCATTCGAGAACACACACCGGCGAAAAGCCATATAGATGCGAAGTGTGCGGTGTAAGTTTCAATCAAATTGCAACCCTACACAGACACGAAAGGATACATTCAGATATAAAACCATTTCAGTGTGAAGTTTGCAACAAACGTTTTACTAGCAAGGAATATTTGGTTCATCACAGGAGAATACACACCGGCGAGAAACCTTACAAGTGTGAAGTTTGCAACAAGTGCTTTAACAACAAGAGCAACTTCACAATGCACAGAAAAACGCACACTGGTGAAAAACCGTTTCAATGCGAAATTTGCAATAAGTGTTACAGTGAAAATGGTTCGTTAAAAACCCACCTTAGAACTCACTCTGGTGAGAAACCGTACAGCTGTGAAGTTTGCAACAAATCTTTTAATAAAATTCATACGCGGAACATACACATGAGGTCGCACACAGGTGAAAAATTGTACGGGTGTGAACTTTGCGAAAAGCGTTTTTTTCGTAACTCTTACCTTATTATACACATGCGAACGCACTCGGGCGAAAAACCTTACCAATGTGAAGCTTGCAGCAAACGGTTTATTAGCAAAAGTAACTTGAGGATACATTCAAAGACGCACGCTCTTGATAACACACATAAGTGTGATATTTGCCACAGTCGCTTTAATACCAGTGATGACTTAAGTCATCACCGGGAGACACACAACGACGAAAAATTATTCAAGTGTATAAGTTGTTACAAATGTTTTCACCAGAGCTATGATTTGAAAGTTCATATGAGGAAACACACAGGTGAAAAACCATATCAATGTGAAGTTTGTGAAAAACATTTTAGCCAGTTTTCCACTTTGAATAGACACATGAGGACACATACCGGCGAAAAGCCTTACAAATGTGAACTTTGTGAGAAAAGTTTTGCTCAAATGGACACGCTAAGGAGGCACATGGGAACACACTCGGGAACTATTCAAGAAATAGTTACCATTAAAGGAATTGATTAAAATCCTAGAAGTACACAATTTGTCATGCAGGGTGATTATTTCGATGACTACAACTTGAAAATGACGTCTAGTTGTTTATTAACTGCAAACATCACTTGTTTACAAAATCATGGCAAACTTCGATGGTAATATTTTCACAAAACTAACCATACGTCGGTTGTTTTTTGCAAAAAAATATACAGGGTGTTTCTTAAATTCTGCGAAAACAATCGGGAGGTGATTCCTTATTGAAAATTAAGGGGGGCCTTTTATTTAAAATAATTTCATTAGACGTTGTCTTTCGGAGTAACACCTCCCTAAGGAGGAGCGGTAAAATTAGGATTTTATTTTATTTCTCAAATTTGGATAAACGTAGGCGAATGATG
The DNA here is from genome assembly GCA_947652605.1 of Elmis aenea. NCBI lineage: Eukaryota > Metazoa > Arthropoda > Insecta > Coleoptera > Elmidae > Elmis > Elmis aenea. The sequence continues at coordinate 23,099,663 of OX393583.1, forward strand.
TTTGTTAGATGTTTTATTAAAAGGTTTCCCATAGTAATATTTTCAATCGTCTCCCACCTTCACAGGGGGCTGAAAAGTGTGACCCCTGTTGGTTTTTGTGTCAGAACTTTTGAGTTGGTTGAAATTTTGCAATTTAAAAATTTTGTTTTGTAAGCTTGCTTTATTTATAAACTTCTTTTATTCTTTAGTTTTTCTCGTAAAATCTACAATTTCTGAGTAACGAATAAAATGAGTAAACATGCACCATTAAATATTCCAATATAAAACGATTCATTTTGGTCGTGTCCATGGTTTGTTTATGTTCATATTGGATAGAATCATAAATATATATAAAAGTCCAGCCTGACTCTGTGACTCTATAACGCATGAATATAGCTACATAGAAAATCAAATAAAACTAGGATTACTAACAGCCTGCATAAAAATTGTTGAGGTCATGTTATGAAACGTGATTTTTGTAAATTACGCGTGCAAACACCGATGTTTAACAATCCGAGGCGAATTTGCAAATTAGTACAAACCTTAGAACAGGTTTTTGTATATAAATTGTAGTTTTTACAAATCATAGATCAACGTCAAATGTCATATTTTTAAACTGTCAAAAATTAGGTGAACATTACGCGCGCTTCTCACGTTGTCCAATCCGATGTATATTAGCTGTCAATGGTCCAATCGCCGCATTAAAAAGAGAGGTTGTATATCTGTACCGTTGACTATGTTACGCAAAATTGAACTACTAGCAATATTATGTTTATTAGATTCTAGCAGAGCAGTTAGCGCGTACTAGGACGGGATTGTCAAGTATGACATAAGTCAACCCGCGTTACAGACTACTGTAATAACATAACAGATTATTATAATAACATTACAGATTACTATAATAACATGATGATTGTCAGTTATGACCATAGATAAGAGAGAAAATAGATACTACACTCCCATACAATGCTTTTGAACTAAATTGCGCCATCTGAGCGGCTTGGGGTTCACTTAAATTTGCACGCTTGTCATAGAATTTACAGTAATCTGTAAATACGACCGGATTTGCTTGTATAAATTATAGGAATTCAAAATTTATACTTATATTTATTATTTATGGATAAAATAAAAGGATTAAGATGCATTTTAAAATAAAAAATATTTATTTATATGAAATACAAAATATTTATATATATAAATATAATTAAAGGTCTATTTCTTACAAGCTATTAATTTGTTGTAAACTTTTGTTGGGGTGACATCCATCCCGGTTTTAAGTACTGTCCCGGTGTCCCGAAAAATGAATGTCTGTATGATTATAATAAATAAGACTGAATTTATATTTATAGTTTTAAATTGAATTATTTTTCAAATTATATTGTTACTTAAATTAGACAACAAAAACTTTATGTACAAAAAATTGTGGTATTTGGGTCGTTACTTTTTTGTAAAGAATGTATGCGTTCCAATTTTTTTTTTCTATAATTGTATAATTCGTAACAGAAAATCATTAAATTTATACTTCCCATTTACGAAACAATGGCATAATCAAAGGGGAAGGAAAAGTAATTTCAATTTCATCCATTAACACTAAAAATATATATTATACTTCTGTTATTCTTCAAATTTTATGACTTTATTACTTTTAAAATGTTTATTTTATGTTATTTAAATATTTTGATGTTATATTTTGTAACAATCTTGGACCCCGAGTTCGTCAAGATCTTTTTTACTACTTCCATCCATTTCTTTCGTAGTCGTCTCCTCCTTCTTTTAGAGTCCGCTTCACTATCTAGCACTAGTTTTGTTACTCTTCCTTCAGGTAATCTGGTGATATATGCAAGCCATCATAATCTTTGGATTTTTGCCACAGTTTTTATATTAGTTTGTCCATATATTTCCATAATTTCTTTCTTTGACCGTCTTCTCCATATATCTCCCTTCTTGATTCCCCCATATATTCTTCTAAGTATCTTCCTCTCCCATATTTTTAGTTTGTTTTCCATATTTCTATTACAGACCTACGTTTCACAAACATAGAGAACAGTCGGTCGATAACTGTTCGATACACTCTACATTTTGCGTTTAAGTGATACCTTTTTTGATTTCAGCATTATTGCTAACACTCCGGCACTTTTACTTCCTTTGGCTATTCTCTCATCTATTTCTTCATTTTTTTCATTTCTGTTAATGTTACCCCCAGGTAGTCAAAATTGTTCACTATCTCAAAATTATACTGCTGCTCTGCACTTGTAACTTATTATTATAACACACAAACAATTTCAGATATTGAACAGGCCGAACAGTTCGTTCAAAATTATGATATATTTTCTTTATCTATGATTATAATATTTCAAAATATTAAAATATTCATATTTTTATTTTGACTTTTTATAGCCAAACGGGGGTAACCATAGATAAAGGGTACGCAACCATGGAAACCTTCATTCATAATCCGCTGCGCAGCGTATTATGAATGAAACCCAAGCCGTGTAGGTGGCGTGTAAGTCTGTTGGATTATGAATGAAGTTAGTCATGAACGCAACATACACGCCACCTACACGGCTTGGGGTTCAACTATTTTCAATGAAACAAGTATTCGATTCTGCCCATAAGAGTGCAAACACCGTGATTATGACATAAGTCAACCCGTAGCTATATTCATGCGTTACCGTGTCACAGATAGATAGAGTCAGGCTGGACTTTTCTATATATTTATACATTATATATTATATGGATAGAATTCACAGATGTTATTCATTTTGACGTTTACGCAGCGACTACACAGGCGTTCTTTTCTCGAAAAAAACAGCCCAGGAGTCTGCTATCAGATTTTCACTAACCATTACGGTAACACGTAAAACATTTGGTCCACCCTGTATTATGAACCTGTTGTGTAAGTTTGTTTTTATTTTTATTGTATAATGTAGCGTCGTATTGATTGCATGTCTATTAAATTTGTGATACATACTTATTTTCAATGTAAATTGTTACTATGGTTGATTTGTACCTACATACTTTAGGAAATAAATGAAAATATTTATTGTTCGAAAGCCTTTAATAAAGGATTATCACATTATTTTTATCCCTAAGTATCTACATTTGTTTAGCTTCTACACAGTTTTTATGGCAAAGAATGTAGCATCTCAACAATTATTGCAAAAGATGAAATTAGAAGTAACATTTCAAAAGTGGAAAGTGATGCAAAATCTAAAATTTTAGTTACGTTTTATATAAAATACCTAAAGAAAGTACAAATAAAATTGATCTGATGATTAAGACAGAAAGATTATGGGAGAAAGAAGAAACCGAAAGATGTGTTGCAATTATTGCAATCTCAATACTTGCATTGAATCTGGGAACATACGATCATGGTCAGATACCAAATTTTATTGTAATATTTTCAATATAATTCTAAAAATTTGTCTGTTCCCATACTTTTGTGCAGCACTGTATATAGTTTGATCCGTATTTCTTATTTTCTCTAACTATATGTCTTATTGTACCATACACCATACATTCATTTATTTATAAGGACGTAGAGAAATATCAACACCATGTAGTTCTTAGCGTGGGCATCTAGCATCTTGCTCTCACAATATCACTCACTCCAATGAGTTTCCGGTGTCAACACTTATTCACTAGAATGAGACTTACTATGACGGTTTAAATCACCATTGGTATAAAAACATTTTCCGCAAATGTCACATTTATATGCTTTTTCACCTGTGTGAGTCATCATGTGACGATTTAAGTGGTTACTTTTAATAAAACATTTGCTACACATTTCACATTTAAATTTTTTTTCCCCACTGTGAATCTTCATGTGATAATGTAAAGTTCCACTGTCATAAAAACATTTGCCACAAATATTACATTTATATGGTTTTTCTCCAGTGTGCATGTTCATGTGACGGTTTAGATGACTGCTGACTTGAAAACATTTTCCACAAATGATACATCTGTATGGTTTTTCCCCAGTGTGAACTCTCATATGAATATTTAGTTTACCATTTTCACTAAAACATTTTCCACAGACGTTACATATATACGGTTTTTCTCCAGTGTGTGTTCTTATGTGAACATTTAGAGTGTTTTTTTCGGCAAACGATTTGTTGCAAACTTCACACTTATGCGGTTTTTCCCCAGTGTGTATCCTCATATGAACAGTTAGATGATTATTCTTGATGAAATTTTTCCCACATACTTCACATCTAAATGGTTTTTCCCCGGTGTGGCTTCTTTTATGTACATTAAGAGTGCTCTTTTCAGTATAAGATTTGTTGCAAATTTCACAACTATACGGTTTCTCGCCCGTGTGTGTTCTTTTATGTGCGTTTAGGTGGCTGCTAACCTTAAAACTTTTGTTGCAAACTTCACATTGATATGGTTTTTCACCCGCGTGCTTCCTTTCATGAATATTCAGTTGACTAATTTGATTAAAGCGTTTATTACAAGTCCTACATTTATATGGCTTTAAATCGGTGTGACTTCTAGGTCTCACAGCATGCATCTCTGTTTTAAATTGTTCGTTGTAAACAATCTCCCCCAAACTGTTTTGCCTGTCCTGTTTTGTTTCCTGTAAATTATTAACCCATATATTCCTTTCTTCATATTTAATGATAACTTCTTTCGATTCTATATTTGGTATTGTACTTCCTGGTAAACTAGCTTTAAGCGATACATCATTTCCCAACTCTATATTTTCTAAATATTCAGGCTCGTCATATAACGGTTCTTCTTTTATTTTATATTTATACGAGGCATTATCGTTAACGAATTCATAATCGGATTTTAATTTATCTTCTTTTTCTTCTACTTTTAAGGGTACTTTAAGTGCATCATTTTCACAGTAATTAAGTCTTGGATACTCTTCTGTTGCCTCCTCAATATTTTCCACTTTAATAAACTCAAAACTCGTGTTCATTGTTGCAGACATATTTGTTTCCATTTATTCTACAATTGTTACGAATTTAACTTTTAGTCACTTTATAAATGCGTTAAGGGTTTTGTATAAACTTTAATAAGTTTATTGAATTTTAACAATTTGTAGAACGTAGACATTTTGAACCGCTCAATGTAATCATGCATTTTGATCTACTTCGGTAAATTTGAACTAATAGTTATGACTTGGTGACAATTGGAAACTGTGTTAATAAAGTTTTCAGAAACAACAAATTACAAAACCTTCGTAACTTGTACCAAATGAGTTTTAAAAGGTTTTACACCTTGTTTTGTTTTTGTTTTTAAAGCCTACTATAATTTTCTTTAAAAAAAAAACTAAAAAACCTTCGCAACTTACATATTATTGAAAATAGCTACATCAACCCTTGCATATTTAGAATGACAAAAAATAAGGAATAAAAATAAGTCATCGCCAACTATGGGTTCTATTTAAAAAAATACAACCTTATGTCACAACTCGAATTTAGATTTTTTTTGGAAAATTGTCTATGCCACTGCATTCTTATCAAAAAAGTGCCTGAAGAACGTCAAAATTATTTTTGTTTATTTTCATAAACAAGTGAGAGCTAAAACGAAAAGTCGGAAAATCGAATTATCGGCGATAACTAGAAAACAAAAGACGATAACCAATTTTAGTTTTCACCATTAACTTTTTCTCGAAAAAAGAAGGGATGCGCGGTCCGTTTTTTGATACATCTTACAGTTACCGAGATTCCCTATGAAAACATCGAAATTTGCCCACCCTGTCACTGTCATGGCGGCTTGGTAGATCAAGTGTACCTCGGATATTTTCGTGTCGATTATGAGTGCTAGGTTCATAAAACATCAAATGAGAAACAGGTTTAAGGTTACTGAAAGCCTTTTTTTAATGAAAATAACCCAGAACCTTTATTTTCATTCGTTATTTTAAAAAAAAGCATTAACCAACCTTTAAGCTGATTTTCTATTACGAATCAAATATTTCGTACGTCACGCCAAAAGTAGGTAGTAGTGAACCTAACATTCATTTTCCACACGAACATATCCGAAGTACACTTGATCTACCAAGCCGCCATGACAGTGTACACCATCGTCACCACAAGTTTATCGAATCCGCAATATACGATAACGATCAGATACCAATTTTCACCGGAATGTTTTTTAATATGTTTGCAACTTTTTACCCCGAATATCATAGCATTTTCTACGAGCAACAATAACGTCAACTGTTGCACACTATGACACTAACATTAAACTAACGGTGTTTCACTGACAATAAAAATTATGCATTTTATTTTATAAAAACTTATCTAAAACTCGGACACATTTTAAAAATCCGCCCGGACTTCCCCGCCGAAGTACAAAAACCGGACAACCGGGAAAATCTCGACCCGAGATAAGACTAGGACTAGAGTATTTGCTGTTTTCAATTTATTTTTAAACAAAATAATTACGATTTCTGTGATTTAAAAAAATGGTATTTACTTTTTATTTTATAAACGTCTGTGTCCCTACTGTAGTACTATAGAACAGATTCACAAATTCAAAAAGCGACAGCGCATGATAAGTAGTTCATATCACAACTGGTAGTTCAAACAAATTGTGGATAAGGTAGTATCATTTGACGTTTTTTAAACCATGTTCACTAAAATACTGAAACAATTAGCACGAATTTTCCCCTGCATTTTATCAGGTTATACCGAAAGTTTGTGAGTACAGCAAACAGTCAGCTTAAAGAATAAACAGGAATAAATTTGTAACTAGCGTTTAACAAAATTTATTGGTTGGTAAAAGTTGGAGAAGGCAATTATTTTTAAACATGTCCACAACAGTAACTACACTTTCCAAATCAATGGGTCAAGATCACATCCAGTCTGCATCAAAATCTATGAAAATTTCGATGGATGAAAACAATTCATTCGAACCACAATTTGAATTTGTTGAATCGAAACCAGTTTTACAAACAAATTTATTTGATGATTTATCTAACAGTAAGTTGGAATGTTTCAATTATAACGAGTCCTGTTTAGAAAATGACAGTCTACAACGTTTTAATAAACAAAAAGAAACGTTTTCGGGTATGCGTCAGAGTAATTTTATAACTGAAATAAAAAAGGAAGAGGAGGACATACAAATTGATGAAAGCCTTATACAAAACAACCGATTTTCTGCAACGTTCGTAAAAGAAGAACAATTTGATGTAGCTGAAAATGAATTTGAGGAAACTAAATCAGACTTGGGTTCAAATGAAGACACTATTTTAAAGAGGCAACATTTTGATACAAATTTAAACAGTGACAACTTTGAAGCAAACAATTTGCCACAAAAATATAGTACAGCTCACTATGTTAACAAATCGTATAGTTGTGAAGTTTGCATTAAACAGTTTGGTGATGGGAGTGCACTGAGAAAACATATGAGAGTACACACAGGTGAAAAGCCGCACAAATGTACCATTTGTGGAAAATGTTTTAGTACCAACAGTAATCTCAATGCCCATATGAAAACACACACTGGTGAAAAGGCATATATGTGTGACATTTGTAAGAAATGTTTCGGTCGAAAGAGCCATCTCAACGTTCACATGAGGACACACACTGGAGAAAAATCATACAAATGTGACATTTGTGGGAAACATTTTAGTCTGAAAGGTGATTTAAATGTTCATACGAGAACACACACCGGCAATAAACCGCACAAATGTGACATATGCGAGAAATTGTTCAGTAACAAAAGTAATCTTAACGCTCACATGATGACACACACTGGCCTAAAACCGTATAAATGTGACATTTGTGAGAAATTTTTTAGTCGCAGTAGCCATCTCAACATTCATATGAGAAAACACACTGGTGAAAAGTTATACAAATGTGTCATTTGTGGAAAATGTTTCTGTCAAAATAGCCATCTTAATGATCATATGAAGACGCACACTGGTGAAAGGGAATATAAATGTGAAATTTGCGAGAAATTGTTCGGTCGCAGTAGCCATCTCAATGTTCACATGAGGACACACAATGATGAAAAACCGTATGAATGTGAAGTTTGTGGCAAGTGTTTCCGTAATATCGGTAACTTAAATGAACATATAAAAACGCACACTGGTGAAAAACCGTACAAATGCGTTATTTGTGAAAAAACTTTTAGACAAATTAGTCAACTTAATGTTCACAAAAGACGTCACACCGGTGAAAGGGAATATAAATGTAACATTTGTGATAAAAGTTTTAATCGGAGTGATAGCCTTAACTTTCACACGAGGACTCACACCGGTGAAAAACCCCATAAATGTGAAGTTTGCAACAAATCGTTTTCTTACAAGAAGATATTGAAGCAACATCTTAATCTGCACACCGGTGGAAAACCTTATAAATGTAATATTTGTGGTAAAGGTTTTAGTTACAATAGTAATATGAACGTTCATATGAGGACACACACTGGCGAAAGAAAATATAAATGTGACATTTGTGAAAAATATTTCAAAGTATCTTCACATTTAAAAAAACATAAATCTACTCATTCTAATTAAAATTGTTTATTGTGGTGAGCTGATTATTTATGTTGAGTAAACATTTCGAATGTAATTAATTGTGATGGAGATAAAAAGTTTTTAAATTATAACTTGTTTTTTTAGAGACTGATCTAATTTTACTTATTTTATAAAAAAGTTTCATTTAAAGTCTAGGTATATCATGTCATACAAAATTTCATGAGCTTTTAAATTATTTATTTATTAGAGAATAAATATAGAATGTCATTTGAAAAAAAAATAGATCGATACAGGTAGGTACAACACCGATTTTCCGGCAGTTGATGGTCTGGCACCTCCTTTAGTTCGGACAAAATTACGGGAGTGAGTTTGAAATTCCCGCGGCCACCAGACAGTTTGTGGTGGTACCGCAATATTGTGAAATTCTTAACTTTTAACCAAGAGTGCCGTAAAAATTGATGTTGTACTATATCTCAAAAATAATTAAATTTATGTAAAGTTTGTTTTATACTATACTATTTGTTCGTTTAAGAAAATCGTATACGATTTTTAATACAAAAATTTCGTTAAGAATTTAGCATGAAAAATATGAACCATTTACAATATTTACATTGTACTATTTTTTGGTACGAAAACTCCAATATATTTTGGTTACTTTTTAGTAACTTTTATCATATTCTGTTGGCACCTTGAGTAAACATGTCAAATGTTCAATTTGATCACAGAACAGAAAGCGAATCATTTTCAAATATAACGTTTATTTAACGCTTGTTCCATTCTACATAATTATTCCTACAAAATAAATTGTGAGGGATTATAACGGTAATACATAAGTAGTATTTAACATCGTTTGATTGTTTCAGTTAACCTAACCCACAAATGACATGCGGTCAGATACAGTTACAGTAGAATATGCATGCGCCCATGCAAATTGGACGCATTTAGGGGCGGTAGTAATGTAAGAATTTTTCGTTCAAGATTTTTAATTTCTGATTGACACCGTGCTAGAAAATCGTATACGATTTTCTTAAACGAAAAAATAGTATAGTATAAAACACTTAAAATTTAAGAGTGCGTCTCCTTTTGTGTCAGAAACGTCTAACAAAATTTCGGAAAATTCTATTTACTTTTGAAGTAGGTAATTAACAAACAGATGTGTTCAAATAAGTTCAAAACGACCATCGTGCTTAACAAATACAGGGTGTCCCAGTTAACGTGAACAGCATGGGGGTCTCGTAAACGGTAAGAGATGCAGAGTTGGTTAAATGGGTGAGAATGATCTATGATTTAAGAGCAACTATTCTAAGAAAAAAAACCTTGAAAAAAATTATTTTTTGCGCTATTCATAAAAAACATTTATTTTTGGAAGATTAAAACAAAATCTCAATAATTGTTGGACATTTAACAAACCCAGAACAAAGTAATACAAAATTAAATAATGTGAAGAGGTTGTTACCAATAATCATCTACCATTTTCAAAAAAGCAGGGATAAAATAATATAAACTAGAAGATAATTCAAAAATAATATAAAACTATTAACATTGAATTTTCAAATTGACTTCCATTATTTGCAACACATAATTTATTCACATCGCCTTGAAACACTCTGAACTGCGTTGTAAATATGAATAAAGCTAATATTAGACGTTGCGATTTTTTTTCCAACTGTAAGAAAAATATTTTACACCTTGTAAAATATACAAGACCCCTATTACACGTTGCGATTTTTTTTGCGTACGATTCGAAATCGCCACTGTGCTGCACAATTTATCTGACATTTAAATGACAGCCGGCTGTCAATTAGCCGCATCATAACATGCGCAAAATGCGTACCGTTTTAAAAAATAAGGGAAAAGTGAGAAACGTCCTGTATTTGGTCAACATTATTATGTGTGATTACTATTTGTTGACCACGACGACGGACACACGGAGAAAAAGGAGGTGGTGGGTAAAACCCTGGAGAACAAGAAGAGCTGAAAGAGGCACACTGCATCTTCTTCAGCAGGAGCTCCGATACGAAGACCCAGAAGAGTACAGGAACTTTTTAAGAATGGACGACGCAATTTTTAATTTCCTTTTAAGTAACGTTAAAGAAGTAATAGCTAAACGTGACACCGTAATGAGAAACAGCATTTCAGCAAAGGACCGTTTGGTTGTGACTCTTAGGTTTCTCGCGACTGGTGAAAGCTATAAAAGTCTAAGCCAATCCACCAGAATTTTACAGTCTTCGTTAAGTAATATCATTCCTGAAGTTGCGACGTAATTTATTCTTCGTTGATAGAGGAATATCTGAAGATGCCGTCAACATCAGAAGAATGGAAGCAAGTTTCAGAAGAGTTCTATTCGTCATGCAATATTCCAAATATATTTGGTGCTTTGGATGGAAAGCACATAGCATTTCATGCTCCTAAAAGTGCAGGTGCCACTTTTTACAACTACAAAGAATTCAACAGCATCGTGTTGTTGGCCCTTGTTGATGCTTCATATGGTTTTTTTGTACATTGATGTAGGAGTAAATGGGAGAGTATCTGATGGTGGAGTTTTTGAAAATTCCGATCTGGCATTTGGATTGAAACAAAACTTATTAAATTTACCCACCAAGTCGATTCATATGGTATAACACCATCTTCCTCCCCTGTACCGATTCTTTTGTTTGCTTTCAGAAGTTTGCTTTCTTTGCTGAAAGTACTTCTTAACCCAGCAATCTTTGTTGATACATCTTTTACGTTTACAGTTAAGTTAAACATTTTCTTTAATGAAGTTGTAATTTTGCTCCACGCCTTAGTTCTTAAAGTTTTGTTACAGTAATTTGGGCTATTTATCTTCCATAAACATGGCTGGCCCTTATATAAAGTTATTAGCATACTAACAACATTTCTCTTCTTAAAGTTTTTGTCATCCATTTTTCAAATTCAAAATTGTTGACGTCAGTACTTTATAGGTTATGTGATCGTTTTTGAAAACACAGTGGCACAAAAATTACCAAAAGTTACTAAAAATGTAAAAAAATACGCTTGTTTGACCTTGAAAAATTAGAGCATGTTCAATAGAATAAAATCCTATGACATTTAAAATACGTTGCAATTTTTTTCCTATGCACATTTAGACGTTGCGATATTTTGGATTTGCGTTGTGGAAAAATGATTTGTAAGAAAAATCGCAACGTCTAATATGAGCATAATAGAAATAGAATTAATACACTGTATAAAATTTTTATATAAATTGTCTTTAATGTGTCCCCAAAATGAGATTTTGTTTTAATCTTCCAAAAATAGATTTGTTAGGTTGCCTTCTTTATGGGCAACGATTAAAATAAATTTCACTTGCAGCTTTAAAATTATTAGTACCTACTTTGAATAAAACATTCTTACATATCATACTTTTCGTAATATTCATAAGCCATTCCGTGTTTTTGTTTTTAAGATACAAAAATAAAAACAATCAACAATTAAACGTGATTATTTCTGTCAAATTATCGTTAAAACAACAGAATGACAGTTTCTTTTACCAGGTATATTCTTAATGACATAAGCCTACTACTAGAAGAAAATAAAATACGAAAAATTACCTAATTTTTGCTATAATGTAAGGAAAATGAATAAATCGACCCCACATGATATACAGGGTGTTTCTTATGTATTGCAAAAAAATTCAGGAGATGATTCCTTATTGAAAATTAAGGGGGGTCTTACATAAAAACAAAATTCCTTAGACGTCTCCTTTCGAAGTTACACCCCCCTAAAGGGGCGTGATAATATTAGGTTTTTATTTTATTTCTCAAATTTGGATAAATTTAGGAAAATGATATTTGGTAGATGTTTTGTACTTATTAAAAGGTTTCCCATAGTAATATTTTGAATCATCTCCCACCTCCACAGGGGGCTGAAAAGTGCGACCCCTGTTGGTTTTCTTATCAGAACTTTTTGGTGGGTTAAAATTTTTTAATTGAAAATATTTTTTTTTAAAGCTTGATTTATTTAGAAACTTTATTTATGCTTTAGTATTTCTCTTAAAACCTACCGTTTTCGAGTAAAAAATAAAATGAGTAAACGTGAACCATCAAATATTCCAATATAAAACGATTCATTTTGGTGGTTGCCATGGTTTGTTTATGTTCATGTTGGGTAGAATTGACGGGTGTAATTTATTTTGAGGTTAACGTGGCGACAACGCTATAACGCCCGTCGATTCTACCCAACATGAACATAAACAAACGATGGAAACCACCAAAATGAGTCGTTTTAAATTGGAATAATTGATGGTAAATGTTTACTTACTTTATTTTTTACTCAAAAACGGTACGTTTTACGAGATAAACTAGAGAATAGATAAATTTAATAAGTATAAAACATCTACCAAATATAATTTTCCTAAATTTATCCAAATTTGAGAAATAAAATAGAAACCTAATTTTACCGCACCCCTTTAGGGGGGTGTAACTTCGAAAGGAGACGTCTAAGGATATTTTTTTTTATGAAAGACCCCCCTTAATTTTTTACAAGGAATCACTTCCTGAATTTTTTTGCCATAATTAAGAAACACCCTGTATATTATTGGAATGGGGAAAAATCCTCTTTCTTGAGATGCCACAGCCAACTATGGGTACTATTTCTTTTGAAAAATTGTCTACGCCACTGCATTCTTTTCAAAAAAGTGCCTGTAGAACGTCAACATTATTTTTCTTTATTTTCATAAATAAGTGAGATATGGTCATAAAACGAAAAGTCGAAAAATCGACTTATCGGCGATAACTCGAGAACAAAAGGCGAAAACCAATTTTAGTTTTCACCATTAACTTTTCCTCGAAAAAAGAGTTCGAGGCAGCGGGGTCCGTTTTTCGATACCTCTTATAGTTACCGAAATTCCCTATAAAACCATCGACATTTTTATTGATTTTAATTTTCCCTTTCCTTTTTGCCGCCCCCCAAATTTGCCGCTTTGGGCAGTTGCCTTTGTTCGCGCCCCCCTAGATCTGGCCCTGCATGTATTTTTATTATTTACGGAGATAGCAATAGTGATACATAAAAAAGTGAAACACCCTGTATTTGAATTTGTTCGAAATTGACTGTGCACCATTATACCGGGTGTCATACGTTCATGGTACACCCCCTTTTTTTTCTTTAGTTTTGATTTTAAATAAATGAGATTTTAGACATATGAAATGTGCAAAAAACCGGGCTTTTTGAGCCGTTGCACATATTTGTTTCACTTCCGGTTTCGCCGGAAATGACCCCAACTTTGTTATTTTAAATGAAACACCCTGTATATTTTTACATTTTTGGGAAGAGGAAGTGATTTTTGATACAACTGCACTATTTTCGTTAATTTTTATAACCTCAATTTTTTTTAAAACAAAATTTAGTTTTTTATTAAGGGTGCCGTGACCTGCACAAATTGATTTTTATTATGTCAACAATTGTCCAAAAATTGTGAAAATTTATTAAGAGATCCTGTTAATCGCAGTACACTGTGCATAACTACAACAAAACAAATGATCGTTGTTTTATGTTTAACTACTATAGTCATTTAATTAAAAAGTCTAAAAATTTTGGTAATCATTTTTACATAATTAGATTACTGCGATTAAAAGGATCTCTTAATAAATTTTCACAATAATTTGAAATTTTTGAAGTAGATTTTTAATAAAAATACAAGTTATTGGTATCGATGGATTCGTTAGAAGATGATCCATTTAAATAACCGCTAGTACCAGCATGGTTCCATTTAAAAAAATTGACTTTTTGTCAAAAAACCGATTCCTCAACTTTCAAAGCCGATTAAAGTAACCTAAATGTCATTTAAAATTTACAAAAACGGTTTTTGGACAATTGTTGACATAATAAAAATCAATTTGTGCAGGTCACGGCACCCTTAATAAAAAACTAAATTTTGTTTTAAAAAAAATTTGAGGTTATAAAAATTAACTAAAATAGTGCAGTTGTATCAAAAATCACTTCCTCTTCCCAAAAATGTAAAAATATACAGTGTTCCATTTAAAATAACAAAGTTAGTGTCATTTCCGGCGAAACCGGAAGTGAAACAAATGTGTGCAACGGCTCAAAAAGCCCGGTTTTTTGCATATATCATATGTCTAAAATTTCATTTATTTAAAATCAAAACTAAAGAAAAAAAAGGGGGTGTACCATGAACGTGTGACACCCGGTATAAAATAGTTTTAGCAAATTACCTCACGAAATTTGAATAAAAAATGTAAAAATTCTGTTGACAAGCAGGCCACAAATATTTGTTAAGTAAACTCTAAATTTCGGGGAATATGAAAGGTAAAAATAAACATAGATTATTTTATCTTATCAAACGGTTGGCGCTGTAAGCTGATCCTAGTTTGAAACTTGAACCCAAGTTGATCGTGTTATCGTTTCAAGTGTTTACATAACTTTTCACACGGCAAACACCTGGAAGTCACGTACACATCGATCAATCATTTAGTTCAAAATACTTGGAAGCGATTAAGATAACAAACATTTTTAACAAACTTGTACATTTTTTTCTATAAATTATTTGCACTACAATTGTATAAGATAATCGAATGATATTTTCACACGCAAGTAAAGAGCCATGAAATTGTAAGCGTTCTATTCAAAAAGTCTGCAACAAATGGACAAATATTTTATCGATTTCTCAGAAAATTTTATTCTTGATAAAAGTTGGTGCATGGTCTAAAACTTATTTTAAAATAAAACAAAATTCAATAAAAACTTAAAGGACATTGGATTTTAGCGATTTTTGAAATATTCGCAATTGTAAAGTGCACTTATTTTAAGAGATACAAAAAAAAAGTTATTTAGAATCTTAAAGTAATGCTAACTTTAAATTTTGACGGTCAAATTCCAATTTTTATTTTTAAAGAAATTTCAACATTCAAAAAGTCTGCAACAAATGGAAAACATTTTTATAATTGATTTCTCACAAAATTGTATTAAAAGAAAATTAAATTTTGGACACCCTTTAAGTAATGCATCGATTGCAAAAATTCCAGGATGTATTCCAAGGTTTCTTCTAGGCTTCTTCTAGGATGAAAATCAAAAATCTTTCAAAAAGTCCAAAAATCTAAAAAATGACTGCACTTAGGTATAGGGAATGCTAATAATAGTCCCTCTAAAATAACGTTTTAAATCCAAATACGCAATAAAAAATGGACCATTGTATTTGAAATAAGAAAGTAGACGTCAACTTCCGGTATTTCCGGAAGTGTCGTCATATTGAAAATATTTTCATTAAACAGATCATATGCCATTATGGTCATAACGAAAATTTCAGATACATACCCTTTTTCATTCTTCATATATTTGTCTCAATCAATCACCCTGTATAAGAATTTCTAGCTGGCGCGGGCCTGCTCCAGAGCGATATATTAAATTTATATTCAAAACAAAAACAAAAAATCTTATATTTACAAATTTCGTGCGTTCAGTAAATTTTGAAATAAATAAAACAAACCATGTATAAATATTGAATATAAATTACCAAGGTGACCAGGGGGCAATCACCCCCCTCCTGGAGTCCTCACTGTTAAGCCCGTTGTTTAGCGCCCTAGGCTAAAAAAATTGACACCCCAGTCATATTAGAATGTAAATGAACATCGAGAAAGCTTTTACGACTAAAACCTTTTTTCACAACGAAACATTTATATCGTTTTTCTTTTTTACCAGCGTGTGTTATCATATTATGAACAATAAAACTCAGAGCCGTTCATAGGGTACACAGGGTGGAGTGAGAAAATAAATTCAGCGCCGAAAAAAAAAACACTTTTATTTACCTATTACCTATGCACGTTTTACAAATCTAAACATATAGGAGTATATTTTTTACATAGATATATAATTTATACTGTGATTAAAACTTTTCTCTTATGTGCTTTATTTTGTGAATTTTAAGATTACTACTCACACTAAAACATTTCTCACAAACATCACATTTATATGGCTTTTCACCAGTGTGTGTTCTCATATGACCAGTTAAATGACCACTCTCGCGAAAACATTTTTCACAAATTTTACATTTATAGGGTTTTTCACCAGTATGTGTTCTTAGATGAATAGTTAAACTTGTACTGTTATTAAAACCTTTTTCACAAATGTAACATTTATATGGTTTTTCACCAGTGTGCTTTCTTTGGTGAATTTTAAGAGTACTACTCACACTAAAACATTTCTGACAAACGTCACATTTATAAGATTTTTCACCAGTGTGTGTTCTCATATGAATGCTTAGATGACTACTATTGATAAAACGATTATTACAAATGTCACATTTATATGGTCTTTCACCAGTATGTGTTCTTACATGAACAGTTAAAACTGAACTTTTATTAAAACCTTTTTCACAAATGTAACATTTATATGGTTTTTCACCAGTGTGTGTTCTCATATGATCAGTTAAACTATTACTGCGAGTAAAACATTTTTCACAAACGTCACATTTATACAGTTTTTCACCAGTGTGTGTTTTCATATGCTTCCTAAGTGTACCACTATCTATAAAACGTCTACTACAAATGTCACATTTATATGGCTTTTCACCAGTGTGTGTTCTTTGGTGAATTTTAAGACTACCACTCTCACTAAAACATTTCTCACAAACGTCACATTTATATGGTTTTTCACCAGTATGCGTTCTCATATGCTGGCTTAGATGACCATTACTTATAAATTGTCTATTACAAATGTCACATTTATATGGTTTTTCACCAGTATGTGTTCTCATATGAATAGTAAAAGCACTACTGGTACTAAAACCTTTTTTACAAACTTCACATTTATATGGTTTTTCACCAGTGTGTGTTCTCATATGCTTCCTTAGTACACCACTATCTATAAAATGCTTACTACAAATGTCACATGTATACGGTTTTTCACCAGTGTGTGTTCTCATATGAACAGTTAATGCTCTACGGTCAGTAAAACATTTCTCACAAACGTCACATTGGTATGGTTTTTCACCAGTGTGTGTCCTCATATGGTTACATAGACTACTAGTACTACTAAATTGTCTATTACAAACGTCACATTTATATGGTTTTTCGCCAGTGTGTGTTCTCAAATGAACGCTTAGTTGACCATTATGTACAAAATGTCTACTACAAACGTCACATTTATATGGCTTTTCACCAGTGTGTGTTCTCATATGAACAGTTAAATGACCACTTGCGCGAAAAAATTTTTCACAAATTTTACATTTATAGGGTTTTTCACCAGTGTGTGTTCTCATATGAAGAGTTAACTTACTACTGTCGCTAAAACATTTTTCACAAACGTCACATTTATATGGTTTTTCACCTGTGTGTGTTCTCTTATGCCTGCTTAGATGAGCGCTAGTAGTAAAATATTTATTACAAATGTTACACCTATATTTTCTATTCATATTTTCGGTTCTTCCTATTCTCCGCTGCCTGTTTAAATCTTTAACCTTATGTAAATTTTTATTGCTGCTTTCATCTTTTGCATCTATAATTTCACTTGTATGTGTCAATCCCAAATTGCACACTGATCCACCTGGTGTTGATACATCTAAGACGATATTGAGGTCATTTATATCGTTTATAATTACTATACTGTCTTCTAGTATTGAATCTAATTGATTCAAGTATTTTCTTTTTGCACTTTCATTCATCATTTCGTTCGCTTTATTACCTCTGTTCTCATTGTTATCATCATCGGTAATGATTTTATTAGCACAATGTTGTAGATGGTCTTTATAATCTAATGGTTCTTCTGTTATTTCAATTTTTTCAATCTCATCTACACTTTTCGTTTCGGTGTTTAAATATTCCTCTTCAAGGTTACTACTGGAACGTACATATTCGTGATTTGTTACCTTACTTTGTAAATTACATTGTTCTAGCGACGACTTTTCTTCTTTTACACACACTTTTCGTTGTATAGGTTCTTCACATTTATAATAATCAGCAGTATTTAAAGTTGACTCCATGTTTAACTAACACAAAAATGATATTAAACTGTTCTAATTACGGTTTGTACGTTAACAGTTCGTCGTTTGCTTATTAACATTGACCACAATACTTGAGGTATTTATGCTGACGATTATGTTATGTGCACACAAGAGCTAAGTCACAATGTGGGCACAACTCACAACAACACAACATGGCCAATATGGGTGCGAAGTTAGTTCACTCGCACGCATGTAAAGTTTTGTATGAACTACGGCGGTTGATATAAACTAAAATAAATCCGAATTTATGGGAATCAAATAAAACCTATTTGTTGCTTCGAAAGTCGTTAAATAAGAAAAAAATACACTTTAAAAAGCTTAAAATCGAATTGGGTAAAGTTCAGATGGTGTACACTGTCATGGCGGCTTGGTAGATCAAGTGCACCTCGGTTATTTTCGTGTCGATTATAAGTGCTGGGTTCACAAAACAACAAATGTGAAACAGGTTTAAAGTAGGTGAAGCCTTTTTTTGTTAAATGTAAATGTCCTACTTTATATTTTTCCAATAAAATATAAGAACTTATTTCATTTAATAAAAATTGCAAGGCGCAAATTCGAATATTTTATTAAACTTTAACGCGCCTAACTACCTATTTTTATCTGTGTTATCTTTATTTTATTATTATTATACTGTTGATTTAAAACAAAACTCGAGAAACAAATTGAGTTTAGTATACCGGGTGTAACTGAAATCAGGCTCACCCCCTTTTTTCTTTAGTTTATTATTATTATTATGTACAAAAATCCGGATTTTTTGAACATATGTACATTGTACACTATTGTTTTACTTCTGGTTTCGCCGGAAATGACCCTAACTTTGTTATTTAAAATGGAACGCCTTATTAAGTTTTAATAATAGAAAGCAATTTTGAATACAACTGCATCATTTTAGTTAATTTTTATAACTTCAAATAATTTTTGGACAACAATTAAATTTTTCATTCAGTGTGCCGTGACCTGCATGAAATAAATAAATTATATTATGTCAACGAGTATTCGAAAAACGTTTTTGTAAATTTTAATTGACATTTAGGTTACTTTAATCGGCTTTGAATGTCGCAGAGCGGTTTTTTGACAGTCATATTTTTTTTTCAAATAATTAATCCAATTTAAACAGACCTTTATCTCTTACAATAAGCGAGATCTCCATGTTGAAAATGTTATCTGGGACAACCTGTATTTTTCTTTTTTATATTACACACCACAAAATGTCTTAGTATTTAATTTTGTCGGATTGAATTACCATAATTATCAGGAGTCGGAGTCGGGTGTTTTTTACCGACTTTGCAGCCCTGGTTTATTCACTATGTCCAAGCGTTATCTTTATTTTTATCATTTTAAATTGTATTTATATAATGTTTATAAGTGGCCAAGATTTAAAATTTTTAATTAAGAAAAAAATTGAATTTTTAATCTTTTCTTTGCTGGGGGTGCTGCAGTGCCACGGCGAAGTTGAGTTTGGGGCCCTGAACCCATGCTTCCTGCCGGCCCTGCATACATGCATTAGGCAGGTGCAGGGTTGTTTGAATTAATTCAAATGAATTTTTTTAAAAATTCATATGAATTAATTCATATTATTATTGTTTACTTTACTACAAGAAATGAAATATATTTATTATTATCGGTTTAAATGTCAATAAGAAGCCAAATAATTTTCTTTAATTTACAAAAATGGGTTTATACAAGTTACAACTTGCACATATTCTGCACTCTGCAGCATTACCTTTGATTCAGTTTTATGTCAAAGTTGACAGTGAGCAGTGGATGCTTATTTTAAGTATAAGAAATTTTACCAATTCTTATAAAGTTTATTGGTCGTGTGAAACCTTTTGATGATTCTCTACTTCATCCTAATGACCTAATGCAGTGGTTTCCAACCTTTTTGTACCTGCGCCCCTCTTTTTTATGAAAAAATTTTTGCGCCCCCCTCCCTTTTCGTGAAAATCTAATTTCATAAATACCATATACCCATATCCTGTATAAGTAAAGTTCTTTTTGTTTGTTTGTATTCAAAAATAGTATGTTGGTAATAGCTGCGCGCCCCCTTGCAATAGTCTCAGGTTGGAAACCACTGACCTAATGTGTTAGCCAGCATGACTGATGCAGAGTGGTGGACGTCAGCATTTAGTATCATAGGCCAAAATGAAGAAACCGAAAAACAAAATAATCTTATAATGCAGTTCATGACAGCAGTTGCATCGTCAGCTGCAGTTGAAAGGTTTTTTTCAACCTTTGGATTTGTGCATTCTGATCTAAGAAATCGTCGGTGTAGAAAAAGCGGCAAAATTGACATTTATATTTAAAGAATTTAATAGAAAAAGAAAACAAGTTTTTTTGATAAATAAGTCCACTTAATATACGAAATTAATAAACAAATAAAGTGTTTTAGTTATCCAAGAATATTATATTATTTTTAAGAATTAGAAATGTTTTATTTATTAGTTGACATTCATTTAAATTTGAATTTATCTTTTATTTGTTATTACATGTAGAATATTTTTATTATTTTTACATAAAATAAAACTTGTACCTCAATAAATGAACCTATATATTGTAACTAATATTTTGTAACTTTTTTTACGTATACAGGGTGTTTCTGAACGATGTAGCATAATTTTTACTGGTGAATCTACATTGAAAAATAGGACGATTTAGCCCATCATGCCTTATAGAAAGTTACATCGTTTCTAAGTTACAGCCCCATGAAGAGGGGATGAAAAATTGTTGTTTTATTGATAAATCGAGAACGCTTTGATCTACAATATTTATATTTGGCACGTATTCTACAATAGGCAAGCGTGTTCTTATGCATAAGTTTGAGCGAAATCCCACCATAGGGGGCGCTACAATCGATAATAGCAGAGAAATAACCTGCTGTATTTTTTTTGTCGATCTTAATTTCAAATTTTTATTGTAACAGTCGGATAGGTAGGTCTAAAATGTACATTTTTAGTAAATTACAGTTTTTTGATAGGAGCCATCGTTTTGGAGAAAAACTCAATTTTATTAAAATATAACTCTGAGATTCATTGAAAATATTTAACAAAATCATATTTTATACAAGTAAAACTGGATATAATAAATAACAAATAATAAACATAAAAATAACTAATACAATTAAAAATGATTGTTACAATAAACGAAAATATGACATCTGACTACATTTGTTTTGTTTGTTAATTCACAGTAAACTAATTTTTGTTAAATATTTTCTATAAATCTCAAGAGTTATATTTTAATACAATCGAGTTTTTCTCCTAAACGATGGCTCCAATCAAAAAACTTTAAGTTACTAAAAATGTACATTTTAGACCTACCTATCCGACTGTTACAATAAAAAATTGAAATTACGATCGACAAAAAAAAAACAGCAGGTTATTTATCTGCTATTATCGATTGTAGCGCCCCCTATGGTGGGATTTCGCTCAAACTTATGCATAAGAACACGCTTGCCTATTGTAGAATACGTGCCAAATATAAATGTTGTAGGTCAAAGCGTTCTTGATTTATCAATAAAACAACAATTTTTCATCCCCTCTTTATGGGGCTGTAACTTAGCAACGATGTAACTTTCTATAAGGCATGATGGGCTAAATCGTCCTATTTTTCAATGTAGATTCACCAGTAGAAATTATGCTACATCGTTCAGAAACACCCTGTATAACGACTTGCGCAAAAAATTCTGAATTAATTCAAAAAATTCAGATTTAATTCAAAAATGTTGAATTTTAAAAAAAATTCATGAATTTTTCCAACCCTGGGCAGGTGTAAATATTAGATTGAACAATAATTCAATAATATGTAAATAAAAAACTGTATATGATAAATATTTTATTTTAAAATATAATATCGACACTGTACATTTTTATTCAATTTAACAATTTTTATAACATAACAAAGGAAGTTCATTTGTATTTGTAAAAACACACAATAGCAAGCCAAGTTGTATATTTTTACAGAAGCATAAAAAATAAATATAAAATCTTTCTTTTTAATAAAAATATGAAGCAATCGTAAAGATTAACAATGTTATTGAAAATAATATTAATGATTTGCTTAGTTAGGTCAATAAAAACATCCTAAATATATTTTTGCTTAATCTTGAAATATCAAATTAAATAGAGATTTTTGCGTATAACCATGTTCTTGATGAGTTTATTACAGGAACTAGTAAGTAGAACTAAAAAAAAGTATTGTAAAGCTTTTTAAGATTTAATTTTAAACTTGACTTATTAACAAAATTATATTTAAAACAATTTTATTACAGTGAGCATTGAGCAACCTAAGTCGTTAATATAAATAATAAATAAATAACGTAGAAATTGCGGGCTTATATTGCATTACAACAATTCGAAGACCAGGATCTGGAAGACTACGAAATGGTAGTAAATGTAGCAGATTGCGTGCCATTAGATGATTTTTTAGCAATAAACGGAATGCACAAAAGGCATGTTATACCTACATGATTCAATCAAAACACCAAGTCCAAGATAAAACCATGAGTTTTGTTAAAAATTATGATTCGTTCATTTAAAGGAGTAAAAGTATTAATAACATTGTTAAAATTATCTAAGAGTTCGTTGTCTAAGATGTACCTATGTCCTTTTATAAATATAAATTGCCAGATCTTATGGAATGACGGCAATTTGTAAACCAGGACCCGGAGGACTATGAAATGGCATGCAGTATGTAGCGTGCCATTTAATGATCTTCTGGTAAAAACAAAATATTATGGAGGGGAGAACTTTCATGCTACATAAAGTTTAAACTTAAACAATAAGTTTTGATGAGTGTGGTTAAAAAGGGGAACTTTAGCTTGATGAAATATTCTAAAGATTTTCAAAATTTAATTTAAGATTAATGCATAATAAAAAAATTATTTAATAAAATTTATAGAAATATCTAAATGAGTTAGATGTTGGTAGTGAATTAATATAAATTGCCAGCGCTTATGGCATTACGACAATTTGAAGACCAGAACCTGGAGGACTACCAAATGGCAGTAAACGTAGCAGGTTACGGACATTTAACGATTTAGTAGTTGATGGTGGCGGAGGACATAACTTTTATACCGCAACTCAGGCACCAAGTTTGGGGTAAAAGCATAACTTTGACTTAAAGAAGTATTTTGGAGGTTCTCAAATATTTATTTTATGTTTGTGTTGCATAATTATTTGTTAAAAACAATAATTTTCGATTAGATTATTTAAAAAACTAGGAATTTTATCTTGATCAAGTATTTTTAATTTGTGCCATTAAAAAAATGTGTTTACTACTAAAAAGCATTCTGATGCTTTTCAGAATTTTAAAGTGTCTTAAACAGATATTTTAAAAACCTTTTCAGAAATATATAAGAAAGTTCAGAACCTTGAACGGGGTCGTATATTTAAAAGCAAATTGCGGGCTTGCATTGCATTACAACAATTCGAAGACCAGGATCTCGAAGACTACGAAATGACAGTCAATATAGCAGGTTACGTGCCATTTGATGATCTTGTAGTTACAAACGAAATTACCAAATTTACCAAATGGCAGTCAACTTAGCAGGTTACGGACATTCGACGATCTGGTAGTTCATGGTGGGGGAGGACAAACCTTCTTGTTGCAATTCAAACACCAAGTTCAAAGTAAAAGCTTAACTTTTAATGAATTTGATTTAACAGGAACTTAGACTTAATGAAGTATTCTGAAGGTTCTCAGATATTTGTTCTATGCTTGTGCAGCTTAATTTTTTTAAAATTGTACTTAATAACATTACTCAGAGTTCAGAGATCTTCAACAGAGTTCGAAACAGCAGATGTGAATATGAATATAAATTACCAGCTACTATGGCGTTACATTAATCTAACGATAAGAATGTGTAGGACTATGAAGTGACAGTCAAAGTAGTATTTTGCATGCCATTTAATGAACTCACAGTAACAACGAAATTTCATGGTGAGAGGAATCTTTCATGTTACAACTCAAACAAACTGTTTATAGTTAAATAATAATTTTCGACGAGTTCCGTTAAAAAATTGAGAACTTTCGTTTAATCAAGTGTTTAAAAAAAAAAAAATTTTTAAAAAAATTGTCCCATTAAAAAAAAAATTCAACACTAAAAAAGAAGCAGGTTGCTTGCCATTTGACGATCTTGTAGTAATAAACGAAATGTAATGGTGGGGGGGGAACTGTCATGTTACAACTCAACACAAAGTTTAAAGTTACACAATGACTTTCCCTCAAAAAATGAGCACTTTATCTTGATCAAGTATTTTAAAACTTTCCAGGATTTTAATTTAATTTGTGCCATTAAAAAAAATGTGTTTACTACTAAGAAGCATTCTGAAGCTTTTCAGAATTTTATTTTAAATTGTCATTAAAAAAATATTTTAAATCATTTTCAGAAATATATGAGAAAGTTCAGAACTTGGAACGGGGTCGTGACTACGAAAGCAAATTGCGGGCTTGTATTGCATTACAACAATTCGAAAACCAGGATCTCGAAGATTACGAAATGGCAGTCAATGTAGCAGATTGCGTGCCATTTGATGATCTTGTAGCAATAAACGAAATTTCATTCTATTTGTGGATCGTTCGGTGGCCTTGTTATGTTGACAAAATTTCATGGTGGGCATAGAAAGACTTTCATATTGCTAGCTAAGCACAAAATTCAACGTTAAATCAACAGTTTTGTTGAAAGTTTTTATACGTTCTTTAAAAATATTAATAACACTTTCAGAAAAGTCTAAAAGAGTTCGTTGCTTAAGATGTGTCGTTTAATGAATATTAATTGCCAGATCTTATGGCATGACGGCAACTTGAAGACCAGGATCTGGAGGACTATGAAATGGCATGTAGTATGTTGCGGGCCATTTAATGACCTGATAGTAAACACAAAATATTATGGAGGGGGAAACTTTCATGCTACAATTGAAACATAAAGTTTAAAGTTAAACAATAACTTTTGATGAGTTTAATTAAAAAAGGGCAACTTTAGCTTGATGAAGTATTCTAAAGGTTTTCAGAATTTAATTTAAGAATGACCCATAATAAAAAATGTATAGTAATATCTAAGAGAGTCTAGAACCTCAGTTGTTGGTCTTAAATATAAATATAAATTGCCTGTTCTTATAGCATTACCACAATTTAAAGACCAGAACCTGAAGGTCTATCAAATGGCAGTAAATGTAGCAGGTTACGGACATTCGATGATTTAGTAGTTCATGGTGGGGGATGACAAACATTTATGCTCCAACTGAAACACACAGTTCAAGTTAAAAGCATAACTTGGGATGGATTTAATTTTAAAAATCGGGAAATTTGACTTAAAGAAGTATTTTGGATATTATCAGATTTTTATTTTATGTTTGTGTAGCCTAATTATTTTTTTAAAAACAATAATTTTCATTTGTGTTTCATTGTGTGTTGATAAAAATGTATTTACTACTAAAGAAGCATTCTGAAGCTTTTCAGAATTTTATTTTAATAGGTGTTGTTAAAAAGTCTACACCCTGTATAAGAAAGTTCAGATTCAGATTTAGATTCAATTCGTGATTATGAAAGCAAATTGCCAGCTTTTATTGCATTACAACTACTCGAAGACGAAGACCAGGATCTGGAGGACTATAAAAGGGCAGACAACGTAGCACCTTGCGTACCATTTGATGACCTCGTAATAACAACGAAATTTCATGCTGGGGAGAATTTAAAGTTAAACAATAACTTTGATGAGTTAGGTTAAAAAAGGGCAACTTTAGCTTGATAAAGTATTTTAAAGGTTTTTAAGATTTTATTTTTAATTTGTGCAATTTTAAATACGGTGTTTAAAAACATATTTTACAAATATCTAAGAGAGTTTGAAACCTCAGAATTTGGTAACGATTATAAATAAAAATTGTCGCTTTACATAACATTTAAGCACCACGACCTGGAGGACTATGAAATGGCAGTCAATGTAGCAGGTTACGGTCATTTGACGCCTTAGTAGTTCATGGTGGGAGAGGAAAAGCTTTTATGCTGCAACTAAAGCATCAAGTTTAAGGTAAAACCATAACTTATGATGAATTTAATTTAACAAATTGAGAACTTTGACTTGGTAGTCAAAGTAGCAGTTTGTACGCCATTCGATGGCCTTGTTATGTTGACGAAATTGCATAATGGGCATGATATACCTACATGATTCAATCAAAACACCAAGTCCAAGATAAAACCATGAGTTTTGTTGAAAATTATGATTCGTTCATTTAAAAGAATAAAAGTATTAATAACATTGTTAGAAATTATCTAAGAGTTCGTTGCCTAAAATGTATGTCCTTTTAAGAATATAAATTGTCAGAGCTTATGGGAATGACGGCAATTTGAAAACCAGGACCCGGAGGTTTATGAAATGGCATGAAGGATGTAGCGTGCCATTTGATCATCTTCTAGTAAAAACAAAATATTATGGAGGGGGAACTTTCGTGCTACATAAAGTTTAAACTTAAAAAATAAGTTTTGATGAGTTTGGTTAAAAAGGGGAACTTTAGTTTGATGAAATATTCTAAAGATTTTCAAAATTTAATTTAAGATTAATGCATAATAAAAAAAGTATTTAATAAAATTTATAGAAATATCTAAGTGAGTTAAATGTTGGTAGTGAATTAATATAAATTGCCAGCGCTTATGGCATTACGACAATTTGAAGACCAGAACCTGGAGGACTATCAAATGGCAGTAAACGTAGCAGGTTACGGACATTTAACGATTTAGTAGTTCATGGTGGCGGAGGACATAACTTTTATACCGCAACTCAAGCACCTAGTTTAAGGTAAAAGCATAACTTTCACTTAAAAAGTATTTTGGAGGTCCTCAAATATTTATTTTATGTTTGTGTTGCCTAATTATTTTTTAAAAACAATAATTTTCGATGAGTTTCTTTAAAAAACTAGGAACTGCATCTTGATCAAGTATTTTAAAAATTTTCAGGGCTTTATTTTTAATTGGTACCATTAAAAAAAAATGTGTTTACTACAAAGAAGCATTCTAAAGCTTTTCAGAGTTTTATTTTAATAAATGTTAAAAAATATTTTAAAAACCTTTTCAGAAATATATGAAAAAGTTCTGAACCTTGAACGGGGTCGTGTATATGAAAACAAATTGCGGGCTTGTATTGCATTACAACAATTCGAAAACCAGGATCTCGAAGATTACGAAATGGCAGTCAACGTAGCAGGTTGCGTGCCATTTGATGATCTTGTAGTTACAAACGAAATTACCAAATTTACCAAATCGCAGTCAACTTAGCAGATTACGGACATTCGACGATCTGGTAGTTCATGGTGGGGGAGGACAAACCTTCATGTTGCAACTCAAACGAAAAGCATAACTTTTAACGAATTTGATTTAACAAATCAGGAACTTAGACTTAATGAAGCATTCTGGAGGTTCTTAGATATTTGTTTTATGTTTGTGCTGCTTAATTTTTTTAAAGTTGTACTTAATAACATTACTCAGAGATCTTTAACAGAGTTCGAACAGCAGATGTGAATTTGAATATAAATTACCAGCTTCTATGGCGTTACATTAATTTAATGATAAGGATGTGGAGGACTATGAAGAGGCAGTCAAAGTAGTATTTGTGTCATTAAAAAAATGTATTTAAGTACTACTAAATAAGCATTCTGAAGCTTTTTAGAATTTTATTTTAAGTATCATTAAAAAATATTTTAAAAACATTTTCAGAAATATAGTAGTATAAGAGAGTTCAGAATCTGGAACGGGGTCGTGACTACGAAAACAAATTGCGGGCTTATATTGCATTACAACAATTCGAAGACCAGGATCTGGAAGACTACGAAATTGCAGTCAACGTAGCAGGCTGCGTGCCATTAGATGATTTTTTAGCAATAAACGGAATGCACAAAAGGCATGTTATACCTACATGATTCAATCAAAACACCAAGTCCAAGATAAAACCATGAGTTTTGTTGAAAATTATGATTCGTTCATATAAAAGAATAAAAGTATTAATAACATTGTTAGAAATTATCTAAGAGTTCGTTGCCTAAAATGTATGTCGTTTTATGAATATAAATTGCCAAATCTTATGGCATGACGGCAGTTTGAAACCAGGACCCGGAGGACTATGAAATGACATGCAGTATGTAGTGTGCTATTTGATCATCTTGTAGGAAAAACAAAATATTATGGAGGGGGGAACTTTCATGCTACATAAAGTTTAAACTTAAACAATTTTTTTGTAAGAGTTTGGTTAAAAAGGGGAACTTTAGCTTGATGAAATATTCTAAAGATTTTCAGCATTTAATTTAAAATTAATGCATAATAAAAAAATTATTTAATAAAATTTATAGAAATATCTAAGTGAGTTAAATGTTGGTAGTGAATTAATATAAATTGCCAGCGCTTATGGCATTATGACTATTTGAAGACCAGAACCTGGAGGACTATCAAATGGCAGTAAACGTGGCAGGTTACGGACATTTAACGATTTAGTAGTTCATGGCCACCATGAAGGTGGAGGACATAACTTTTATACCGCAACTCAAAGAAGTATTTTGGAGGTTCTCAAATATTTATTTTATGTTTGTGCTGCCTAATTATTTTTTAAAAACAATAAGTTTCGCTGAGTTTCTTTAAAAATTTAGGAACTTTAACTTAATCAATATTTTAAAAATTTTCAGGATTTTATTTTTAATTTGTGCCATTAAAAAAATTTGTTTACTACTAAAAAGAATTAAGAAGCTTTTCAGAATTTTATTTTAAATAGGTGTCATTAAAAAAACATTTGAAATCATTTTCAGAAATGTATGAGAAAGTTCAGAACCTTGATCGTGGTCGTGACTACGAAAGCAAATTGCGGGCTTGTATAGCATTACAACAATTCGAAGACCAGGATCTTGAAGACTACGAAATGGCAGTCAATATAGCAGGTTGCATGCCATTTGATGATCTTGTAGTAATAAACGAATTTTCATTCTATTTGTGGATCGTTCGATGGCCTTGTTATGTTGACAAAATTTCATTTACAAACGAAATTACCGAATTTACCAAATGGCAGTCAACTTAGCAGGTTACGGACATTCGACGATCTGGTAGTTCATCGTGGGGGATGACAAACCTTCATGTTGCAACTCAAACACCAAGTTCAAAGTAAAAGCTTAACTTTTAATGAATTTGATTTAACAAATCAGGAACTTGGACTTAATGAAGTATTTTGGATGTTCTCCGATATTTGTTCTATGCTTGTGCTGCTTAATTTTTTTTTAAATTGCCTTTAATAACATTACTCAGAGATCTTCAACAGAGTTCGAAACAGAAAATGTAAATATGAATATAAATTACCAGCTACTATGGCGTTACATTAATCTAACGATAAGGACGTGGAGGACTATGAAGTGGCAGTAGGAAGTAGTATTTTGCATGCCATTTAATGAACTCACAGTAACAACGAAATTTTATGGTGAGAGAAATCTTTTATGTTACAACTCAAACAAACAGTTTATAATCAAATAATAATTTTCGACGAGTTCCGTTAAAAACTTGAGAACTCTCGTTTAATCGTGTTTAAAAAAAAGAATTTTTAAAAAAATTCAACACTAAAGAAGAAACGTAGCAGGTTGCTTGCCATTTGACGATCTTGTAGTAATAAACGGATTTTTTTTTTCCATTTGTGCCATTAAAAAAAAATGTATTTACTACTAAAGAAGCATTCTGAAACTTTTCAGAATTTTATTTTAAATAAGTGTCATTAAAAAAATATTTTAAATCATTTTCAGAAATATATGAGAAAGTTCAGAACCTGGAACGGGGTCGTGACTACGAAAGCAAATTGCGGGCTTGTATTGCATTACAACAATTCGAAAACCAGGATCTCGAAGATTACGAAATGGCAGTCAACGTAGCAGATTGCGTGCCATTTGATGATCTTGTAGCAATAAACGAAATTTCATTCTATTTGTGGATCGTTCGATGGCCTTGTTATGTTGACAAAATTTCATGGAGGGCATAGAAAGACTTTCATATTGCTAGCTAAGTACAAAATTCAAGGTTAAACCAATAGTTTTGTTGAAAGTTATGATACGTTTGTTTAAAAAAATAAAAATATTAATAACATCTTCAGAAAAATCTAAAAGAGTTCGTTGCTTAAGATGTGTCGTTAAATGAATATTAATTGCCAGATCTTATGGCATGACGGCAATTTGAAGACCAGGATCTGGAGGACTATGAAATGGCATGTAGTATGTTGCGGGCCATTTAATGACCTGGTAGTAAACACAAAATATTATGGAGGGGGAAACGTTCATGCTACAATTGAAACATAAAGTTTAAAGTTAAACAATAACTTTTGATGAGTTTAATTAAAAAAGGGCAACTTTAGCTTGATGAAGTATTCTAAAGGTTTTCAGAATTTAATTTAAGAATGACCCATAATAAAAAAATTATAGTAATATCTAAGAGAGTCTACAACCTCAGTTGTTGGTCTTGAATATAAATATAAATCGCCTGTTCTTATAGCATTACCACAATTTAAAGACCAGAACCTGGAGGTCTATCAAATGGCAGTAAATGTAGCAGGTTACGGACATTTGACGATTTAGTAGTTCATGGTGGGGGAGGACAAACATTTATGCTCCAACTGAAACACACAGTTCAAGTTAAAAGCATAACTTGGGATGGATTTAATTTTAAAAATCGGGAAATTTTACTTAAAGAAGTATTTTGGATATTATCAGATTTTTATTTTATGTTTGTGTTGCCTAATTATTTTTTAAAAACAATAATTTTCATTTTTGCCATTAAAAAAAAATGTATTTACTACTAAAGAAGCATCCTGAAGTTTTTCAGAATTTTATTTTAATATTTGTTGTTAAAAAGTCTACACCCTGTATAAGAAAGTTCAGATTCAGATTCAATTCGTGATTATGAAAGCAAATTGCCAGCTTTTATTGCATTACAACTACTCGAAGACGAAGACCAGGATCTGGAGGACTATGAAAGGGCAGGCAACGTAGCACCTTGCGTACCATTTGATGACCTCGTAATAACAACGAAATTTCATGCTGGGGAGAATTTAAAGTTTAACAATAACTTTGATGAGTTAGGTTAAAAAGGGCCACTTTAGCTTGATAAAGTATTTTAAAGGTTTTTAAGATTTTATTTTTAATTTGTGCAATTTTAAATACGTTGTTTAAAAACATATTTTACAAATATCTAAGAAAGTTTGAAACCTCAGAAATTGGTAACGATTATAAATAAAAATTGTCGCTTTACATAACATTTAAGCACCACGACCTGGAGGACTATGAAATGGCAGTCAATGTAGCAGGTTACGGTCATTTGACGCCTTAGTAGTTCATGGTGGGAGAGGAAAAGCTTTTATGCTGCAACTAAAGCATAAAGTTTAAGGTAAAACCATAACATGATGAATTTAATTTAACAAATTGAGAACTGACTTGGTAGTCAATGTAGCAGTTTGTACGCCATTCGATGGCCTTATGTTGACGAAATTGCATAATGGGCATGATATACCTACATGGATCAATCAAAACACCAAGTCCAAGATAAAACCATGAGTTTTGTTGAAAATTATGATTCGTTCATATAAAAGAATAAAAGTATTAAGAACATTGTTAGAAATTATCTAAGAGTTCGTTGCCTAAAATGTATGTCCTTTTATGAATATAAATTGTCAGAGCTTATGGCATGACGGCAATTTGAAAACCAGGACTCGGAGGTTTATGAAATGGCATGAAGGATGTAGCGTGCCATTTGATCATCTTCTAGTAAAAACAAAATATTATGGAGGGGGAACTTTCGTGCTACATAAAGTTTAAACTTAAACAATAAGTTTTGATGAGTTTGGTTAAAAAGGGGAACTTTAGTTTGATGAAATATTCTAAAGATTTTCAAAATTTAATTTAAGATTAAGGCATAATAAAAAAATTATTTAATAAAATTTATAGAAATATCTAAGTGAGTTAGATGTTGGTAGTGAATTAATATAAATTGCCAGCGCTTATCGCATTACGACAATTTGAAGACCAGAACCTGGAGGACTATCAAATGGCAGTAAATGTAGCAGGTTACGGACATTTAACGATTTAGTAGTTCATGGTGGCGGAGGACATAATATAAAAACATAATATAAAAATACCGCAACTCAGGCACCTAGTTTAAGGTAAAAGCATAACTTTCACTTAAAAAGTATTTTGGAGGCCCTCAAATATTTATTTTATGTTTGTGTTGCCTAATTATTTTTTAAAAACAACAATTTTCGATGAGTTTCTTTAAAAAACTAGGAACTTCATCTTGATCAAGTATTTTAAAAATTTTCAGGGCTTTATTTTTAATTGGTGCCATTAAAAAAAATGTGTTTACTACAAAGAAGCATACTAAAGCTTTTAAGAGTTTTATTTTAATAAATGTTAAAAAATATTTTAAAAACCTTTTCAGAAATATATGAAAAAGTTCAGAACCTTGAACGGGGTCGTGTATATGAAAACAAATTGCGGGCTTGTATTGCATTACAACAATTCGAAGACCAGGATCTCGAAGATTACGAAATGGCAGTCAACGTAGCAGGTTGCGTGCCATTTGATGATCTTGTAGTTACAAACGAAATTACCAAATTTACCAAATGGCAGTCAACTAAGCAGGTTATGGACATTCGACGATCTGGTAGTTCATGGTGGGGGAGGACAAACCTTCATGTTGCAACTCAAACACCAAGTTCAAACGAAAAGCATAACTTTTAACGAATTTGATTTAACAAATCAGGAACTTAGACTTAATGAAGTATTCTGGAGGTTCTCAGATATTTGTTTTATGTTTGTGCTGCTTAATTTTTTTTAAATTACACTTAATAATATTACTCAGAGATCTTCAACAGAGTACGAAACATCAAATGTAAATATGAATATAAATTACCAGCTACTATGGCGTTACATTAATCTAACGATAAGGACGTGGAGGACTATGAAGTGGCAGTAGAAAGTAGTATTTTGCATGCCATTTAATGATCTCACAGTAACAACAAAATTTCATGGTGAGAGGAATCTTTCATGTTACAACTCAAACAAACAGTTTATAGTTAAATAAAATTTTTCGACGAGTTCCGTTAAAAAATTGAGAACTTTTGTTTAATGAAGTGTTTAAAAAAAATATTCAACACTAAAGAAGAAACGTAGCAGGTTGCGTGCCATTTGACGATCTTGTAGTAACAAACGAAATGTCATGGAGGGGGGAGAACTGTCATGTAAAGGCGCATCCCCATTATGCCGATATATGCCAACTGGCAATGCCA
The DNA here is from genome assembly GCA_947652605.1 of Elmis aenea. NCBI lineage: Eukaryota > Metazoa > Arthropoda > Insecta > Coleoptera > Elmidae > Elmis > Elmis aenea. The sequence goes on from OX393583.1 coordinate 23,133,329, forward strand.
ATTGGCAAAGCCAGTTCCGCTACCGCACTGCGTCCACAGTTCCGCTTGGCATGCCAGTTGGCACAATTTTGCCAACTGGCATAGGCCAACCAACACGTCCACATAACTCTTGGCAGTGCCAACTGGCATTGCCAGTTGGCATATATCGGCATAATGGGGATGCACCTTTACAGTTACAACTCAAACACAAAGTTTAAAGTTACACAATGAGTTCCCCTCAAAAAATTGGCACTTTATCTTGATCAAGTATTTTAAAAATTTACAGGATTTTATTTTTAATTGGTGCCATTAAAAAAAAAATGTGTTTACTACTAAGAAGCTTTCTGAAGCTTTTCAGAATTTTATTTTAAATAAGTGTCATTAAAAAAATATTTTAAATCATTTTCATAAATATATGAGAAAGTTCAGAACCTGGAACGGGGTCGTGACTACGAAAGCAAATTGCGGGCTTGTATTGCATTACAACAATTCGAAAACCAGGATCTCGAAGATTACGAAATGGCAGTCAATGTAGCAGATTGCGTGCCATTTGATGATCTTGTAGCAATAAACGAAATTTCATTCTATTTGTGGATCGTTCGATGGCCTTGTTATGTTGACAAAATTTCATGGTGGGCATAGAAAGACTTTCATATTGCTAGCTAAGCACAGAATTTAAGGTTAAACCAACAGTTTTGTTGAAAGTTTTTATACGTTCTTTAAAAATATTAATAACACTTTCAGAAAAGTCTAAAAGAGTTCGTTGCTTAAGATGTGTCGTTTAATGAATATTAATTGCCAGATCTTATGGCATGACGGCAACTTGAAGACCAGGATCTGGAGGACTATGAAATGGCATGTAGTATGTTGCGGGCCATTTAATGACCTGGTAGTAAACACACACAAAATATTATGGAGGGGGAAACTTTCATGCTACAATTGAAACATAAAGTTTAAAGTTAAACAATAACTTTTGATGAGTTTGATTAAAAAAGGGCAACTTTAGCTCGATGAAGTATTCTAAAGGTTTTCAGAATTTAATTTAAGAATGACCCATAATAAAAAATGTATAGTAATATCTAAGAGAGTCTAGAACCTCAGTTGTTGGTCTTAAATATAAATATAAATTGCCTGTTCTTATAGCATTACCACAATTTAAAGACCAGAACCTGAAGGTCTATCAAATGGCAGTAAATGTAGCAGGTTACGGACATTCGATGATTTAGTAGTTCATGGTGGGGGAGGACAAACATTTATGCTCCAACTGAAACACAGTTCAAGTTAAAAGCATAACTTGGGATGGATTTAATTTTAAAAATCTGGAAATTTGACTTAAAGAAGTATTTTGGATATTATCAGATTTTTATTTTATGTTTGTGTTGCCTAATTATTTTTTAAAAACAATAATTTTCATTTGTGTTTCATTATGATGTTCATTTAAACAATTTATGCCACAAAAGCCCCTTAAAAGAGGCTATAAAGTTTGGATGTTGGCAGATAATAATGGATACTGCCATAAATTTGAGATATACACAGGAAGATCACAACCGGGTAAAGTGGAAAAAAATTTAGGAGCAAGAGTTGTGTTGAAGCTCACGAATGAATTTAAAAATAAAAACCATTTGGTATTTTTTGACAACTATTTTTCTGGGGTGGAACTAATGGAAGAGTTAAAATTACAACAACTTTTTGCTCTTGGAACTGTAAATTCAACAAGAAAACATTTACCACAGTTTAAGATAGATAAGCAAATGGCACGTGGCGATTACGACTGGTTTTGTAGTGACTCTGGGCGCTCTCAGCAATGAAATGGAAAGACAAAAGGTCTGTTCATTTATTGTCAAATTATCACGATCCCAGAGACACTACAGAAGTCAATAGAAAAGAAAAGGACGGAACAATCACTAAAGTACCTTGTCCGACAGCACTTTTCGATTACATCAAAAATATGAATTTTGTAGACAAATTTGATCAAAATTTGTCCACTTATATAATAAACAGAAAAACCTGTAAATGGTACCATAGAATTTTTTTTTATTTTTTGGATGCCGCAGTAGTAAATTCATATGTCATATATAAATTACTAAACTTGCCACAAACGTCGATGAAAGATTTTCGGAGACGCATTGTCGATGGTTTGGTAAGCAAAAGTTTATTTGTTAAACAAAAAAGATCACTGAACATCTCATCTTGTAGTTACAAACGAAATTACCAAATTTACCAAATGGCAGTCAACTTAGCAGGTTACGGACATTCGACGATCTGGTAGTTCATGGTGGGGGAGGATAAACCTTCATGTTGCAACTCAAGCACCAAGTTCAAGGTAAAACTTGGGATGAATTTAATTTAACAAATCAGGAACTTAGACTTAATGAAGTATTTTGGAGGTTTTCATTTATTTTATGTCTGCGCTGCTTATTTTTTTTAATTGGATCTAATAACATTTTTCAGAAATCCCTAACAGTTTTCGAAACAGCAGATGTGAATATGAATATAAATTACCAGCTTTTATGGCGTACATTAATTTAATGATAGGGACTTCAGGACTACGAAACTGCAGGCAATATACACTCAACGGCACAATTAACCGCCCACTTCTTAACTTCGAGATATTTGCCAGTTTAATTTTTTCTCACTTTTAATATTAATTATGGTTAATTAAAAACACAAACGAATTACAAAAGGATACTTAATTGTGTACCTGGATTTTGTTAAAATCCGTTTTTTGTCGTATTTAGCGTTGGAGGGAGGAGCCGTAATCTTTTGGGTTCATTTGTTCGTAATTGCTATAGCTTAGTTCATGTTTGGTGTTACATTTGTGTTTGTTGTTAATTCTTATTAAGTTTAATTACCATAATGACAACAAATAATGCCTATGTATGCGGCTATTGTAGCTAGGTCTGTCGCGTTGGTAGACGATCGCCAGAGTCAACGTTACGCGACTCGTATGCTGGGGGTGCCCCGTACAACAGTACGACATGCCATTAGGCGCTACCGGGAGACCGGCTTGTATACCCGAAGACCAGATGAAGATCGCAAGAGGTGCACATCTACTAAGACGATAGATTTATGACGTATGGTGTTAAGTAATCGCTTTACAACTGCAACGCATGCCCGTAACCAACTGTATGGAGTTCGAGGGGTCAGCATTAGTGAAAGAACTGTAAGAAGAAGGTTGACTTAAATAAATTTAACAGCTTCTAGACCAGCTCGAGAGCCAGAATTGCTCCCGTAGCACCGGAGAGTTCGACTTCGTTTTGCCCAAGTACACGTGCAATGGTCTGTGAACCAATGGAAGAATATTATTTTCTCGGACGAGTCAAGAATTTGTTTAAGATGACTAGATAGACGACAGCGAGTGTACAGACGCCCAAACGAACGATTTGCACCCTGTACAATGGTCCAAACCGTGAGTTACCATGGTGGGTCGGTAATGGTTTGGGGCGGAATATCGTACGAGGCTCGCACTGAATTAGTGGTATTTGAACGTGGTGGATTGACAGCTCTCCGTTACTTGGAAGAGCATGTCGTGCCATTTGGGCCATTTATTGGTGAAGATTTCCAATTAATGCACGATAACGTGCGGCCACACGAAGCCAGAATCGTTTCCGATAACTTGGATGCTGTGGACTTCCAAAGATTGGACTGGCCTGCACCCTGCACGGAGTCCCGACCTCAATCCTATAGAATAGAATATGTATGGGACAATCTAAAGAGGCGCATAAAAAGTCGAATACATGTACCAACAACATTGCAAGAGTTACGGATAGCGCAGAGACATCCAGTATAATATCAATGGGCTTCCTAATCGCCACCAGCAAGTCAACAGAGCACGTGGAGGCAATACACGTCATTAAAATTTTGAAAAACAATTACCATGCAGCCTGTAGTGTGTAATTGTGGAGTTCAGGTATTGTTTGCAATTGAGCACCTTCTTGTAAAATGTTTACTTTTGTGTTAAAAAACGCAAAAACACATTCAAATTTTGTAATTCGTTTGTTTTTCCAATCCCTGATTTAGTTTTTAATTGATTATAATTAATATTAAAACACATAAAAAATGAAACTGGCAAATATCTCGAATTTTAGATGTGGGCGGGTAATTGTGCCGTTGAGTGTAGTATGTTCCGTGCCTCTTAATGATCCCATAGTAGCAACGAAATTTCGTGGTAGGAGGAAGCTTTTATGCTACAACTAGAACAGTTAAAAGTTAAAAAAAAATTCGATGAGTTTAAGCTTAATTTTTAAAAATTTCAGTGTTTTATTTTCAATTTGTGCAATTAAAAAAATTTTAGTCAATAACATTGAAAGAAATATAATTTAAAAAATTTGGTACCTCAGATGTTGGCCGTGAATATAAATATAAACTTCCAGCTTATATCGCAATACAACAAATCGAACATCAGGATCTGGAGGACTACGAAATGGCAGTCAATGTAGCAGTTTGTGTGTCATTTGATGACCTCGTAGTAACAACGAAATTTCGTACTACAACTCAAAATAAGTTGATGATGAAACACTTTATTCTGATGGGGTTTGTTAATTAATGAGGTACTTTAGCTTGATGAACAATTAAAGAAAAAACGTCATCAAAAAAACGCTTAAACATTTATCACCACAAACATTAAACTATAAGTTACGTTACGATCAATTCACCATGGTAATTTTCCATCTTCATGTAGATTTGAAAGACCTCTCAACGTTTATTTTGCAGACTTTAAATTTATGCGATTTTCAGTCTCACGATATCACTGCAACGCCAATGTCACTAAAAATGTTTCCACAAATGTCACATTTCGTCCTCAAATGAAGACCGATATGGATACTGTCACAGAAATTTCTCACAAATGTCTCATTTGTATGTATCATGGTCATGGGCATCTCTTATATATGATCTTCATACTCATACATTCACATGATCATTGAGATGGCCACTTTTACAAGAATATTTATCACAAATGTCACATTTGCATGATTTTTATTTTTATGGTGATGTATGTCTTCAGTTGACTACTGGTGTTGAAATGTCACATTGTTATGATCACATGCGACCTTATATGAAGACTCAGGTGCACACTTTAATTGTGTGTTTATGATGGTACGCTCATTTATATTTTTTTCATTGTGTGTGTTTGCCCTTTTTACTGAAAGATTTGTTATTTAATGTTTATGGTGCTGTGCGTCTTTTTGTGACGATTTATCTGACTATTGGTACTGAAACGCTTATCACAAACATCGCATTTATATGGTTTTTCGCCAGTGTGCATGTTCATGTGACGATTTAGATTAGCACTTTTATTGAAGCCCTTATTGCAAACACTACACTTGAACGGTTTATGATTTCTGTGTATGCTCATATTATGATCATTTAAATGGGTACTTCTACTAAAGCACTTACTGCAAACATCACATTTATATGGTTTTTCTCCAGTGTGTGTCCTTTTATGAACATTTAGATTACAAATTTTATTAAACCATTTCTCACAAATGTCACATTGATACGGCTTTTCTCCGGTATGAGCTCTGATGTGATCGGTCAGATGGGTATTTTGGCCGAAACACTTGTTGCAAATACCGCATCTATATGGTTTTTCTCCCGTATGCGTTCTCACGTGAACATTTAAGCTGTCACGTTGATAAAAGCATTTCCCACAAACGTCACATCCGTATGGTCGCTCTCCGGTGTGGGTCCTTATGTGGACACTTAAATGGACATTTTGTCTAAAATGCTTTCCACAAATGTCACATTTATGTTGTTTACCATGTGCGTGAGATCTCATATGACCGCCGAGATGGTTACTACAACTAAAACGTTTTTCACAAATGTCACATTGATATGATTTAACGTCAAGGTGCGGTTTTATATGATCGATTGGGTTATTTTCTTGCTTAATGATTACTTCTTCTGATTTTATATCTGGAATTGCACTTCCCGGCAAGTTAGTTTTAAACGTAACGTCATTTTTTAACTGGGGCATGTCTTCAAAATATTCAGGCCGGTCGTGTATTGGTTCTTCTTTAATTTTAAATGAGTCATTATCACTACTGATGTCACAACTTGAAACGCCATAATGGTAGTTTATTTCAGTTTCTTTTTTGATGGATGCGTCGCTTTCACTTATGTTAAATTTTGAAGATTGTTCTGTCGGTTCTACTTTAATGAACTCAAAATTTGTCGTGATTGTTGCAAATGACATAATTACAACTTGTTTTAGGTTAATTTTATCTTAGTTTTATGGTGCCTGAAGTAGGCAATACACGTTACGTTAGCACAAGTAATTTAAGTTTAAAAGGCATTTGTTAAGTCTACGATAAATGTAATAAATTATTTTGTACGAACCCCACTAGCACTGCGCTAACACTCTTTCAGCTTCTATGGATTACTAAGGGAATTGGTACTACACGGCGCGGTATATACTACAAGCGATATGAACTAACACACGTCGGTCGATTTAAACTACGATAAGAAAAAGTAAATACGGATTGCTTTGAGCCTTAAGTAATACAATATTTTTTCTGTACATATCGCACAACTTTTTTTTCACAATCATGCTTTATTTAATGATAAATACTGTACGTTATTTCATAATTTTGAATGACAAGTTAATATTTATTTTATACGTCATCAGTGGCGTAGCAATAGTGGGTGCGGTGGACACGGGCTCACGAGCTAAGGGGGCCTATAGGATGTAAACAGCTTGTTTATTAATTATTGAAAAAAAAAAAACTTAAAGGTTAACTTCGGATGGTGTACAGCAGGGTTGGGCAAATCTTTTGATTGTCGGGCCACATTGCGGATGAAAATTTGACCGCGGGCGAAACAATTTCTTTTTCTAATTTTAAGTATAGTTTTTGCTAAAGAGGTTATTTAATAAATTTTAAAACCAATTTTTGAATCAAAACATGTATTTATTAAGCAATTTAAAGAAAAAAATTGAAAAGAAAATTTTTAAACATTAATATTAGATAATTATCAAAGTGTACCTACAATACTCATACAACATAAAACAACAAAATGAATAAAAATTTTATAAAATAATTTTAACATTTTTCACAACATAAAATTTAAAAAAAAAATTACTTAATATTAATACAGATTAATCGATTAATCCTTTTATGAAAACATGCAATTTTAAATAAAACAAAAATGTAATTGAAAGAATGATATTTACACATATAAACGCATATAACATTGAATTTACGAAAGATAGAATTTTTCATTGAAGTACGAAGAATTAAAACTAAACTTTTGGAGGTGAATGAAATTTTCTCAAAACATGCAACTTTTATACATATCAAAATTTAATGGCTTAAGTGAAATTTTTTAGCATCGCTTATAATTTTTTGTATGTCTGGTGAAAATTTTGTTGCTGAAATTCTTAAAACTGCCTTTAAATGTTCATCACTAATACAGGATCTGAACGGGTTTTTGTTAAAAAAAGATTTATAAAAAGAGCATATTTCTTCACTGCAATATAAATCTGGCTAGTCACCCGACAACATAGTACCAGACCGCCGAACAGATTAGGGACAATATGCAACTGGACGACTCTGACGGTCAGTATGACATTAGTTTAATGTATTTTATTGGAACCGCCTTATTCAAATATTGTATTGAATAATTTTATTTTTCTAAAATTGTTTTTATGCGCCAATTTATATTGGACAAACCGCAATATTTTTGCTTTTAATAATCATTTATAAAATGCTTCGCGGGCCGAAGAGAATTCTACCGAGGGCCGGATCCGGCCCGCGGGCCGCCATTTGCCCAGGCCTGGTGTACAGTGTCATGACGGCTTGGTAGGTCAAGGGTACCTCGGCTATTTTTGTTTCGATTATGAGTGCTAGGTTCACAAAACATAAAATGAGAAACAGGTTTAAGCTTGGTGAAAGCGTTTTTACTAAATGCAAATAACCCAGAACCTTTATTTTCATTAGTTATTTTTAAAAAAAGCTTTAAATAATCTTTCACCTGACATTCTATTACTGACCAAATGTTTCGTACGTCACGCCAAAAGTAGGTAGTAGTGAACCTAACATTAATTTTCCACACGAACATATCTGAAGTACACTTGATCTACAAAGCCGCCATGACCGTGTACACCATCTGAAGTTTACCAAATTAAAAATGTCTTGGATCTTGGATCAAACGAGTCCGATTACTCGGGTTGCATACAGGCCAATTCTATTCTTGCTACGCCACTGTACGTCAGACTTTATCTAGTGCTGTACGTTTCATTTACTTAGTAAATAAAGGTAGAAACACATTATTCTCACGCCCCGTCACCTCACGACTCACGTTCCCATCAACTGTGTGAGCAGCAGGGCTGTGGCTAGATCATTTGGCACCAGGGGAAAACGTAAATATGGCGCCCCTTGGATAGGCCTTTCATTGGTCTATAGATACAAATTTAGGGATCATAAAAAACGCTTTTTATTGATATAAGGAGTATTATATTTCCATAAAACCAAAAAAGTTTAAAGATATAATAAAAAATCACAGCATTATTTGATTAGACAGGATTAGACCAAATGACACTACAACTTGAACAAGTAATGGGCAAAATTTTTTGAAAGTAGCAAAAAAAAGATCGTAAATAATTTCATTTACATTCTTAATTGGTTCTAAAGCTGACGCAAGGTTTGACGGATCTAAATGCAAATAAAAATTTGTAATTGATTATAACTTATTTCGTATATTTTTTGGTAAATTTACATCCAAGTACTATAAACTACCGAAATATCAATAAGACTAGAAAAGGTTGAAATGAAAATCTCAATTATAAATATATACCTATACAGTTCAGTAGGTGCAAATAGCCACGCCACAACCTAAAGTTATACTACACTTTTCACAATTATAAGGTTTTTCACCCGTGTGGGTTCTATAATGGGGTTTTAATATAATAATAATAATAATGTCTTTATTGCCATAAAAGAAAAAATATATAAATAATACAACAATATTATTACATATACAGCGATGCGCAAAAGTATGGAAACAGACAAATATCTGGAACACTATTGCAGATATAACAATGAAAATTTGTGTCTGAGCGTTGTGGTATTTTTCGGATTCGATGAAAATATTAAGGTTGCAATGCGACCCGGTTCAACCGGAAACGGATTCAAACTTTGAAATTTTAAATGGAATACCCTGTATATTTTTACATTTTTGGATTCCTCTTAAAATTTACTTTAATAAACGCATGGTTATGTGGGTCTTAAGTCAACCGTTTTCGTAAAATTTACATTTTTGTGAAAATTTTGAGCGATACCGCACCTTCAATTCTTTTAACATTTAAGTTATTTAAAAAGACAGTAGAATTTTGTTTGAGAATTAGATTAACAATTGATTAAATAGCCATTTGCGCTAGCTACATTTAAAAAATATTATACAGGGTGTTTTTTACGCTTGGTCAAACTCGTGAAACTTTAAACATCGATAACTCGATTTTCTTAGATACAACACACTATTTATTTTTACATAGTCTTGTAGGAAAATTTGATTGTCTTTCAAAAACATTAACCATGTTTCATACCTAAAACTAATATTTTTCGAGTTATCGCTATTTTATTGTAAATTATTCCGGCAACGTAATATTTTCGAGTAGGCTATGAAGTAAATATTTAGGTGCTTTAGACAGAAATAAATTATGGTACAGAGTAACACTTTGTATTTTGTAGGATACGTTTATTTTGCATATAGACCCATCCAATTTCATTAAATATGAGGGAAATTCTTTGAAATTGTCTTATGCCATAAACTAATCTAAATGAACTGTTTTGAACCCTTTGAGTTTTACATTTGGTATCGTAATCTAAGCAGTGACCATAAACTGGTGCCGCGAAATTGAAATGTGAGAGTACTCTTGCGTCGCACAACATTTTTTTACATTAATATTTAGATAGCTTCTGTGAGGATATAAAAGTTTTTAATTTAGGTTGCGCTGAGAAAAACTTTTTTTTACAAATTTCACAAATATAAGTCCGCGTTCACAATGAACGTAGTAGATAGCAGATAGTGGTTAGTGCGTAATACGTAAGAAATCCGTAACGAAATGTTTACTTGGATACGGTTAGCAACCGACTTGTTTGTAGCAAAGCACATAACCACATAACCTCAATTTAAACGCGGATGGTTGTTTATCAAATTGACACCATGTATTCTACGTATTGATGATTTGTGGAGGATTATAAAGGTAATAAGTAGTATTAAACATCGTTTAAAATTGTAATTTGAAACATTAATAACCATATATCTAATAAACATATATTGCTAGTAGTTCAAATTTTGCGTAACATAGTCAACGGTACATCTCTGTGTATACATCCTCTATTTTTAATGCGGCGATTGGACCATTGACAGCTAATTGCAGCTAATATACATCGGATTGATTGGACAATGTGGGAAGCGCGCGTAATGTTCACCTAACTTTTGACAGTTTAAAAATATGACATTTGACGTTGGTGATCTACGATTTGTAAAAACTACAATTAATATACAAAAACCTGTTCTAAGGTTGGTACTAATTCGCAAATTCGCCTCGGATTGTTAAACATCGGTGTCTGCACGCGTAATTTACAAAAATCACGTTTTTATATAACATGACCTCAACAATTTCCATCAGGCTCTGTTAGTAACCGTAGTTTTATTTGATTTTCTAGGTTTGCTGCCAACTGTGAAAAGTACACCTTAGAAAGAGAGGTACATATTTCCATTTCATTCGATCGGCTTCACTTTCCACTCATTGGGAAGATAGGGAATCAGCGATATACAGGGTGTCCCCGTTATCACCGCGAATATTTTAAGTAGTGATAGAGGACCTTTTTCTAAGAAAAAATTTCAAGTAAATTTTTTTCCTAAAATCAAATGCTAAGCTGATATCAACACTTACTTGATTTTTTTACACTTCTGCATTTATAAGACTCTGTAGCCGAAAATATAAATTTTATCGTAAAATACCTCAGGGCTTTTTAATAGTGCATGAAATTCTCTACAAAATTAGTTCTATTTATTTTTTGTCTACATGCAATGGTTTGAGAGTAATAAAGCAGTTTGTACAAAAAAATGTAAAAAATTTACAAAATTTAATTGTTTCTAATGGTGCCTGTACACCTGAGAGTAAAGTACTCTCGAGAGTAGCGTCGCCAAGGATACAGCCCCTGAGAGTAACTCGCGATTGGCTGTATCCTTGGCGACGCTACTCTCGAGAGTACTTTACTCTGAGGTGTACAGGCACCATTAGACTTTGCAACCGCTGTATCTTTAAAACTAAAGGTTGTACAAAATTAACGACGGCCCATTTCGGATAGCAAATTTTATGGTCAAGTGAAATTTTTTGAAAATCAAACCGATTTTCTGGTAAAGCTGAAAATAAGGAATAGAGTGCAAAAACAAAATATCCTACAAATATTGTTTTGTATTTAAAAATGCTTTTAAAAAGAGTGCGATTACGTAATTGAATAATGGAGGTCATTTTGAACGCTTATTGAAGTAATTTTGTGGTTACATGTTCATTTTATTGCGTCCAGATGGATTTGCATTGTTTTGCATTTTATCGTTTTTTTTTCACCTTTTTCACTATTATAAACATTTCTATGATACATTTAGCTTTATTGAACAACATATTTACCGAAGTTGTAGTCCGTTAAATGCATTATCCGCAATAGGCATCCGTTTTGCTCTACGACGATTCGTTAAAAAGATGCGGCGTTTTTAAAAATTTACATAACTTATTTATATGATATTTTATAATTTTTTGTTAAATTTGTTCGTTAGCTCCTTAAAAAAATGATGAGGGGTGGTTTTCTGAAGAATTTAAACTTCATAAAAAGCTTTGAAACTGATGAGATACATAATTTTATGAATGTTGGCGATGCTATGGCATTTTTAAATACAAAATATCATAATTACCGGGAGTTTTTGTTTTTCGAAAACGATAAAATGCAAAACAATGCAAATCCATCTGGACGCAATAAAATTAACATGTAACCTCAAAATTATTTAAATAAGTGTTCAAAATGACCTCCATTATTCAATTACGTAATCGCACTCTCTTTAAAAGCATTTTTAAATACAAAACAATATTTGTAGGAAATTTTGTTTTTGCACTCTATTCCTTATTTTCAGCTTTACCGGAAAATCGGTTTGATTTTCAAAAAATTTCACTTGACTAAAGTTGTAGCCCATAAAATTTGCTATCCGAAATGGGCCGTCGTTAATTTTGTACAACCTTTAGTTTTAAAGATACAGCGGTTGCAAAGTCTAAAGTCTGTTTTATACTATACTATTTTTTCGTTTAAGAAAATCGTATACGATTTTCTAGTACGGTGTCAATCAGAAATTACAAATCTTGAACCAAAAATTCGTACGAAATAACTACATGTTCTAAATGCGTCCTATTTTACATGGGCGTGTTTTGTGGCATGGGCGCATGCGTATTCTACTGCAACTGTATCTGACCGCATGTCATTTGTGGGTTAGGTTAACTGAAACAATCAAACGATGTTAAATACTACTTATGACCGTTATATCTCTCACAATTTATTTTGTAGGAATAAATATGTAGAATGGAACAAGCGTTAAATATACGTTAAATTTGAAAATAATTCGCTTTCTGTTGTGATCAAATTGAACATTTTCGTACCAAAAAATAGTACAGTGTAAGAGGTTCATATTTTCCATGCTAAATTCTTGAACGAAATTTTTATATCAAAAATCGTATACGATTTTCTTAAACGAAAAAATAGTATAGTATAAAACAGTCTTAAGAAACAATTAAATTTTGTAAATTTTTTACATTTTTTTGTACAAACTGCTTTATTACTCTCAAACCATTGCCTGTAGACAAAAAATAAATAGAACTAATTTTGTAGAGAATTTCATGCACTATTAAAAAGCCCTGAGGTATTTTACGATAAAATTTATATTTTCGGCTACAGAGTCTTATAAATGCAGAAGTGTAAAAAAATCAAGTAAGTGTTGATATCAGCTTAGCATTTGATTTTAGGAAAAAATTTTACTTGAATTTTTTTCTTAGAAAAAGGTCCTTTATCACTACTTAAAATATTCGCGGTGATAACGGGGACACCCTGTATGTTTATTATATTATGTTAATAACATAGATACTTCACTTTAGTTACCATAGTTACTACGTAAATCTTACGTCTATTGTGAACACTTGCATTTGATTCAATGCATTTCAACTTTAGCTACTAACCACTATCTGCTATTTACTACGTTCATTGTGAACGCGGACTAAGGTTTTTTGCCAGGGTGTGTCCTCATGTGGCCATCAACTGAACACAGCGTTCATATGATAGTTACGCCGGTCTCTTACAAGCATAAATTACCAGTGACGAAGCACTTATTGCAAGATGTGAATCTGTTCTTCCGCATGATATCGAATATAATGTCTCTTTAATTTGCTGCTGAGCGTGAAACATTTGCTGCAAGTCGTACATTTATACGGTTTCAAGCCAGTGTGGAGTCGGGTGTGGATAATGAGGCTTCGTTTAGAAGAAAGCGATTTGTAGCAAACTTCACAATCATACGGCTTTTCGCCGGTGTGCGTTTTCAAATGTGTTTTCAGGGTACTATTTCTTAGGAAACATCTATCACAAGTTTCGCACCTGTAAGGTTTTACTCCCGTGTGCATTCTCATATGAATACTCAGATTTCCACTATCTCTAAAACACTTGTTGCAAATTTCACACTGGTACGGTCTTTCGCCGGTGTGACATTTCATATGCACTTTCAGTACACTGTTCCTGCTGAAACGTTTGCTGCAAACTTCGCAGCTAAAAGGTTTTTCGTTGTTGTGAGTTTTCAGATGTTGGTTCAATGAATAGTGCTGTTTAAAAGATTTGTTGCAAATTTCACAGCTATAACTAGCGTGCATTTTCATGTGCCTTTTTAAGTAGTTCTCAAGTGTGAAACGTTTATTGCAAATAGTGCAAATGTGAGGTTCTACATTGCTATGATCTTTTACGTAATGTCGCCTTAACTTGTGATAGTTCATAAACCTTTCGCTGCAAACTTCACATTTATATGGACTTTCGCCTGTGTGCGTTCTTATGTGTATCTTTAAATGGATCTTATTTTTAAATTGTTTGTCACAATGTGTACACTGATGAAGATTTTTCATTATGCTGCCTTCTTCGCTCTCATGTAGTGTTGTTTTGTTTTTTACACAACTTTTGTCGCAGCTTGAAATGTCATCATCGAGGGCATTTTCATTCTTAATTTTTACTTCTGTTTGTTCGCCTACTTGTAAATTATCATCAATTGAGATTTCGGTTTTCAGCTGAGGAATAACTTCCAAATATTCAGGATTGTCGTATAATGGTTCTTTTATAAAACTCTTTGGTAACTTGATAAGTTCACGATTTGATGTTGTTTCTTCCAGTTCCAGTTTTATAGGTGTTTTTATTGGATCATTTTCACATGCACCGACTTTTAAATATTCCTCTGTTGATTCCAAGTTTTGTTCAACTTTAATAAACTCAATAGGATTCATGGTTAAAAACGACATAATTGCAACTTGTCTCCTCTTTTATTTTAAGAGTTCGTTGCTGATGTTCTTGCTATGTGAATTAAATAATGAGAAAAAGTTTTAATAAATCTTTGTACAAAAAGTTTAACCAACGCCAAAACTATTTACTTTCAGTTCGTTAGTTAATGTTTTTCACTAAATGAACTAGACAATCTGCACTAACCTAATTTTTGTTTTGAAAGGTGATACTATTTAAACTACTGTTAGCTATTTTAACTAATCAGACATATTGCAACTACCAACTTTGTTTTAATATTAATACCAACAAAGAAGTTGTATATAGCTATATAGGGCCGGAGAACCTTAGATCAAAGCGGAGAACTGTAAATTTTGTGCTTAAAATACGGATAAACGTCATGGCGGCTTAGTAGATTAAATGTACCTACCTCGGATATTTTCGTGTTGACTATGAGTGAAAGGTTCACAAAACATCTATTCAGAAACTGGTTTAATGTTGGTGAAGCCTTTTTCTAAATGAAAATAACCCATAACCTTTATTTTGGTAAACTTCAGATGTTGCACACTGTCATGGCGGCTTGGTAGATCAAGTGTACCTCGGATATTTTTGTGTTGATTATTAGCGCTAGGCTGCTAGGATCACAAAACATCAAATGAGAAACAGGTTTAAGGCTGGTGTGCTGGTGAAAGCCTTTTTTTAAAATAAAAATAACCCGGAACCTTTATTTTCATTAGTTACTTAAAAAAAAAACCTTAACCATAACCTGACCTTCTATTACTGATCAAATGGATGACGAGCAAGTTAAAGGTCGCTTAAAGCTTTTTTTAAAGAAAATAAACCAGTATTTGTTGCGTAACAGTACTCGAAAATGTTGTAACGGAAGTAATGCAGAAAAAGGGCTTGTTGAACTAGCATAGAATTACGTGCGTCACGCCAAAAGTAGGTAGTAGTGAACCTAACATTCATTTTCTACACGAACATATCCGAAGTACACTTGATCTACCAAGCCGCAATGACAGTGTACACAATCTGAAGTATACCAAAAAACGAGACAGGTGACCTAAAAAAGGGGTCTGTCTCTTTTTCAGGTTAAAGGTGGGTTCATTATATTCAAGAGCGGATTATCGCACAGGCGCAGGAAGCGCGCGCTTGGGGCCTCAGATTGTCAGGGCCAGGGCTCTTAAAAGTTGGCAACTTAAAAAAAAAATACATTTTGCGAATCTCACGGACAGATGGCCTTCATCTGGACAATTTGCCGTTCGTCAATGAGTAGCAAACGGTTTTATTACCTGACCAATAAATAATAATATAAACTATTTTGGATATTATTAATATTCAATTTTTTTTTTGGTTTACGTTTACGAAAAAAGTCGTTTTGTAGAAATCGTACATAATAAACAGGAGCAGAGGAGCAATCAAAATTGTTTGCTCCAATAATTTGCTGGTACTCTTTATTTGTTACAACTTATTTCAATTCAAAAGAGTTTGAGACAACCGGCATTATACTGAGAAAAGTTAACTGTATAATACAGGATGTTTCAGACCACCCGTACCAGCACTTTTATTCGAAAATGCGACGTCTGACAAGGATGAGAAAAAAAAAATTATAACAAAAATGCAAATGCAGAATTTACTGACGCTACAGCTGTCTTCGTGATTAAACCGGAAGTAACTTTAAAAACTTAAATAAAACTATCCGCTTTTTATTGCACAATTAGAAAGATATATGATAAAAAAAAAAAGTTTTTGAAAAATTATTTGATTATCCGTATATTTGTAATCCATTGGACAAATCATAACAACACTTAAAACCCTATTGGCATGAAACTGAGTTCTGGACACCCCCTTATTTTTTAAAGTTTTGTATTTAATTAAATGAAATTTTAAACATTTATGATATGTGCAAAAAAAAACGATTATTTAAACATATGTACATTACTGTTTCACTTCCGCTTTCACCGGAAATGACTCTAAGTTTGTTATTTAACCTCTTAAGCTGTTATGCCGAATTAATCGTCATCGGCCTTGGTCATGAATAGCGACTATGCCGTACATATTCGCTTTGAGTAAAATTGTGTATATCTTATTGTATTTGACGAAAACGTACGCTTGCTTTGCTTCGGTCATTACATTTAGGATCACTTTATGACGTCAACTATTTAGTTTGTTCGAAACCGTTTCCAGCGCCATTTGCCGATATTTACCATGTGTTCTGTGCTTCAAAAAAGGAATAAGAAAAGAAAGTCGTTATTGGTGTGCAATTTGTAGCACGGGCCTTTGCCCTGAACCTTGCTTTAAAGATTTTCATACCAAAAATTAAATTTTTGAAAACTTTGTACCTACTGTTTTGTAATATTTTTAAAAACATGCCAAATGGATAATTATGCATTGTTGTGTGATGTAATATGTTGTATACACTATAAAAAAGTAAAATTTTAAAAAATTCTAACGTTTTATTAATTTTTTAATTCATATTTTCAATACAATGAATATGACGTACGAGATTTTCTATGCAATGGTAATGACGTAAATACTCGCTAGCGGTCTAGAGTTCGTGTCGCTGTGAAAGGCCTCGCGCGCAGAGGCTGTGGCCACTTAAGAGGTTAAAATGGAACACCCTGTATATTTTTACATTTTTGGAAAGATTTTGGATGCAACTGCACTATTTTGTATAATGTTTATAACCTCAAATAATTTTTGGACAATTTTTGTTTTTTAATTGAATCATTTTTTTTACGGAATGTTAGTGGTACATTAAACAAAATAGCCCAGTCCTATTCAAAATCACTTATTTCCAAAAATGTAAAAATGTACAAGGTGTTCCATTTGAAATAACAAACTTAAGAGTCATTTCCGGCGAAACCGGAAGTGAAATCATTGTTTACATATTATGTTCAAATAATGGGGTTTGTGAAATATCATATGTCTATATTTCATTTAATTAAATACAAAACTAAAGAAAAAAGGGGGGTGTCCTAAACTGAGTTACATGCGAATAGGGTTTTAAATATTGTTATGATTTAGGTCCAATGGACTACAAACTATACGGATAATCAAAATTTGTTTTTAATAAAAAGTGTTTATTTATGAAATATTTTTCTAATTATGCAATAAAAACCGGACAGTTCCATTTAAGTTTTTAAAGCTACTTCCGGATTTGGCCACTTCCGGTTTAATCACGAAAACCGCTATAGCGTTTTCCCATCTTTG
Source organism: Elmis aenea (assembly GCA_947652605.1). Classification (NCBI taxonomy): domain Eukaryota; kingdom Metazoa; phylum Arthropoda; class Insecta; order Coleoptera; family Elmidae; genus Elmis; species Elmis aenea. The sequence continues at coordinate 23,151,034 of OX393583.1, forward strand.
TCAGACGGCGCATTTTCGAATAAAAGTGCTGGTACGGGTGGTCTAAAACACCCTGTATCCTGTATTATAGAGTTAATTTTTCTCAGTAAAATGCCGGTTGTCTCAAACTCTTTTGAATTGAAATAAGTTGTAACAACAAATAAAGAGTACCAGCAAATTATTGCAATACTTGGAGTACAATTGATTGTTAGGGATAAATATTTTAAAATAACTTACCGAATTTACCATGGTTGTAAGAAATAAATTCGATGAAATTGAGAACGATGCCAATTTCTTAACAGACGAAATTACAAGGTGGCTAGGTTTGAAATAAGAAATTTGCAATTTGAAGAAACAACTTATAATAAATAAGCTGTGAATTATTTTATTAATCAAATTTCAGGATAAAGGCATTAAAATTTAAATTAATAACATACTGTTTTATCCATATTTAAAATCTAAAAATTACGCGTACAATCTTTTGATATAAAATAACCTAACGTAACTTAAAAAGTTCAAGCAATGCAAATGTTTAATTAAAACTTTAAAAAAACGTCCTGAAATTGATGTTGATGAGTCACTTGTGACATTTTCACATACAGCAGAAAACAGCACTGTTCTCAGACATGCAGTTTTTGGTTTTCCTGAAGGTGGTCTATTTGTGAACTGATCCAATTTCTTCAAACTTTTTCGCTAATGAATTCCTTGTCGAGTAAGACGATTAAATGCAGCGAACAATCCACGAATTTTGCAATAGGTTTCTTTTATTGAAGGCCCATTTTCATAACATATTTTAATGCTTTAAATTACGTTGTTCTGGTGGCAGCGACGCCATAGTTAGACTTGTATGTAGCTTAATTTAGGGTAAATAAAATTCCATCAGAACATAAAAGGGCAATCTGTAGTTATCGGCATTCAAAATCCCCAAGCCCTGTTTGGAAAAACCTTTATTTGTGGACAGGTTCGTCCAAATTCGATCGGATTACATGGGTATCTCGCTTAATAGACAAGATAGAGAAACAGTTAAATTGCCAAAAATGTGCAGTTTTGGGACAAACTCAGAACCGTTTTCAAAAATATTCTATCGTTTCTGGTTTTTAAGTTATTAGCAAAAAAACTGTTTTCTGGTCGTATATCTGTGGTGGTATGGCAGAAGTTGATATGTCACTTTTTCATGTTTTTGAGAAATCAAAGAAATAACTTTCAGTCGTTATTATAAAATCACTAAAGGTGAGTATATAATCACAAGTAAGTTTAATAAATGGTTATATTCATACTTTGACATCTAACTGTTTTCAATCAAAATAATCTTTAATCTGGGGGTGGGGGACCAAGCTACTTATTTTAAATATAACACCCTGTATATTATTACATTTTTGGATTCGTCTTTAAATGTACTTTATAAAATGTGAAAGGTCATATAGGCCGAAAATTAACCGTTTTCGACTAATTAATTTTTTTCCCGAAAATTTTGAGCGATGTAGTTCTTTCAAAAATTTTCAATATTTAAGAAATGTGTGGTGACAACCGAAATTCGTTTGAAAGTTATGCTTTCTATAACTGTGTATACGATTTGTATTATTTAAAATTTTGAAATATAATACAGGGCGTTTGTTGCAACATCGCTCAAAATTTTCGGGAAAAAAATTAATTACTCGAAAACGGTTAGATTTAGGCCTATATGACTTTTCACATTTTATAAAGTACATTTAAAGACGAATCCAAAAATGTAATAATATACAGGATGTTCTATTTAAAATAAGTAGCGTGGTTGCCGTAGCAAGTAAACCGTAAAAAACAAAACAAAATCGAGTACCTATACCATAAGGTGCAGAAAAGATAGCCATGCATCTTTTATATAAAACATTTTGTCGTTAAATCAATATTTTAGAAGATAAAAGCGGTATATCATACTTTTTTATGTTAAAATTTACTTTTATTTACTAAACTTTAAAGGTCTGTAACTCGATAACCATCGAGTATTGGACTATGGTTTATACAACATTTTTTGCTTAAATTGACTTATGGAACATGCTCCTTAAGTTTGGCCATTACGTAAAGCAGTAGGTAGACATGAGCAATACCAAATAAGTGACATATCATGTTTTGCCCACCTCCGTTTTTACAGATTAAAACATATCAATATTTGCCACTGCCCATAGCCCTCTCGTCTGTAAAATTTTGACTTATCGAATTGTGCCAACTTATGAAACCCCTTTTAAGAAGACATTTCAACTGAAAACTAAAAAATGAAAAATTTGGACATATCAACTTCTGCCATAACACCACTCATTTATAATGTGTCGTATCTCCCTTATTGTTTTTAAATATGAAAAAAAATTATGAAGACTATTTTTAGATATTCAAAATATTTTATCTTCTGGTTTTTGAGTTATTAGTGAAAAACTGTTTTTTTTTCATATTTGTAATGCGTTATATCTCCCTTGTTTTTAGTATCGAAAAAATTTATGAAAATTATTATTGGCTATTTATATGTAGATTTTGATGGTAATATAAAAATGTTAAAAAGTTATGACACAAACTTACCGTTTTCAAATGGAAGCTATAGTTGGCTATGACTTATATAAATTCTTATACTTTTCTCATTCCAAATATATACACAGTCATTCAAAAAGTCTGCAACAAATGTTTTTTTTTTTGTTTTCTCAAAAAATTTTATTCTTGATAAAAGTTGGTGCATGGTCTGAAACTAATTTTAAGATAAACAAAAGTTTGATAAAAAGTCATGGGACACTAGATTTTAACGTTTTTTGAAATATTTGCATGAGTAAAATGCCCTTGTTTTAAGAGATGCAAAAAAATGTATAGGAAAAAGTTATTTAGAATCTCAAAATAAGGCTAGATTTAAATTTTAAAAGTCAAATTTTTATTTTTTAAGAAATTTCAACATTCAAAAAGTCTGCAACAAATGTAAAAGTATTTTATTATCGATTTCTCAGAAAATTATATTCTCGATAAACGGTGGTGCATGGCCTAAGACTAATTTTAAGATGAGAAAAAGTTTAATAAAAAGTCATAGAACACTAGATTTTAGCGATTTTTGAAATATTCACAAAAGTAAAGTGCTTAAAATTTCTTAATAAATAAAAATTGGAATTCAACCGTCAAAATTTAAATTAAGCCTTATTTTGAGTTTCTAAATAACTTTTATCACGAATAAAATTTTCAGAGAAATCAATAATAAATTTTTTCCCCATTTGTTGCAGACTTTTTGAATGTTGAAATTTCTTAAAAAATAAAATTTTGAATTTGATCTTAAAAATTCAAATATAGCCTTATTTTAAAATTCTTAATAACTTTTTCTTATGAATTTTTCTTGTATCTCTTAAAATAAGGGCACTTTACTCATCCGAATATTTCAAAAATCGTTAAAATGTAGTGTCCTATGACTTTTTATCGAACTTTTCTTCATCTTAAAATAAGTTTTAGACCATGCACCAACTTTTACCAAGAATAAAATTTTTTGAGAAATCAATAATAAAATTTTTTCCCATTTGTTGCAGACTTTTTGAATGACGCTGTAAAGGTTGATGTAAGTATTTATTTTCAAAAATAAGCAAGTTACAAAGGTTTTCAATATTTTTTCAAGATATACATGAGTAAAAACCAAAAGTAGTCTGTGAAAACAAAAAAAAAGACAATATTAGAACAAAAGATAAACAAAAATATAGTCAGAATCAACAATTATGTGAAAAAATATGAATATGATTTAATTATAACAATCGACTCTAAAGCAAAAATGTATTGCAAACCTAACTAACTAATCATAAAAGACAAAACTAAATCATTTTTAAATAATCGTTGGAATTTGGTGCCACATTAGTTTTATAAGGTTTTCACTCTTTTTCTTTTCATAGCATACTTTATGTATCTACCCGTTTCTTTTAAAAGAATTTAAAAACCTTTGTAACTTGCTTATTTTTGAAAATAAATACATCAACCCTTATATATTTGGAATAAGAAAAAAAATAAAAAATTTAAATAGGTCATAGCCAACTATCCCTCCCATTTAAAAAAAGGTAAGTTTGTGCCATAACTTTTAAACGGCGATTGTATATTTAAAAACAATAAGGGAGATATGACACATAATACATATGACAAGACAACAGTTTTACGCTAATAACTCGAAAACCAGAAATGATAAAATATTTTTGAAAACATTTCTGAGTTTGTCTCAAAAAACTGCACATTTTTGGTAATTTAACCGTTCCCCTATCTTGTCTATTAAGCGAGATATCCATGTAATCCCATCGAATTTGGACCAACCTGTACAGCTCTCTGTCCAAAATTGCAATATAGCTTCTCTCCCATTTCTCATTAGTTTATTTTTCTATTAAATCGGCCGACGCCTTTTTACAGCCTGACCTTGTTGCATGCTCGACTTTTCTGAAATGCACCGATGACATGGCCTTCTCACGACTGTGTACTCCCATGTGAACCTTAAGATGTACGTGTTGTATGAAAGATCTGTTGCAAATTTCACACTGGTAAGGCTTTTCACCAGTGTGCAACCGCATGTGTGTTTTGAGGGTACACGCTATGCGAAAACTTTTGCTGCACACTTTACACTTATACGGATGTTCGCCTGCATGAATCCGCATGTGTGTTCGAAAATAATGGATTCCCGTGAAGTTTTTACAACAAATTGGACATTTATACGGATTTTTTCCCGTATGATCTTTCATATGTTTGTCTAATTGTGTCATTTTATTAAAATAAGTAAAACAAATTCCACATTTATATACTTTTTCACGAGGTTGCTTTAATGGATCTTTGCCCGTTCGTTTGTTGCAGGTGATATCTTCACATGATTGTCCATCTTCACTTATAGATGGTTTTGGATTATCATTTACGGAATCACCACACAAACGCTCTACGTTAACAAATTCGAATTCGTTACCTGATGGTGATAGATGTATTACTTCAGTTTTAATTGGAATTTTGTGTATTACATTCAAATAAGATATCGTAGTGTGTGATTTGCTCTCAGAATTGTCCACATCTTGATTGTTGTCTTTTCCCAGTTCTAAACGTTCTCTTAATTTACTTTTCTCACATGAAAATATATTCTTATCCTCAAACTTGTGTATTGTATTTTCTACTAATTTTATTTCATCTAGCGGTTCTTCTTTAACCATTGTGTTTTGCATGAAAGAAGAAAGCGACTGAAGGAATGGTGATTGTGGAACCGATTCTTCATTTTCTATTTTAATTTGTTTCACATCGGTTATGTCTGTTTCTAAATTGTCTATCAACGATAAAGATTTTGTTTGAGATGACATCATTTTTTTCAATGTCTTGTAAAAGAAACAAATAAAATTAGTTTCGGTTTTTAATAACCTGTGTGTAACACATTTAATTTTCCATTTAATTAACTTCCTCAACACTAATAACAATTAATCTAAACCAATAACTCGACAGATACATTTTTTATTAAGTACAGGATCATTTGAACTAAGACCTTAAGTGTTTATGAACTACGGGAAATGTGCAGTTTAACTACTGGAACTAAATCTTCTAAATATTGGTTAAATAAAACCTACTTGGCAATCACGAAGAGAAGCTCATCACGGTGTGTTCACAAGTGCCGCAAACGTAAGCATCAAAGAAATACCGTTTGTTTTCTTGAAAATATTAAAATCAGAGTGTATATGTCCTTTCTCACGACCGTCATTCATTTTGTCGGTAAAAGAGGGTCAGGTTAGAGGTCTGTAAAAGCTTTTTTTTTAAGCAATAAACATTATAAACGGAACCAACCACAACTACAATTTATTATAATATCGAATGAAATACAAACAGTACTGCCTTTTAACAGTATTAGCAAAAGAATGATCCCAAGCCAACCCCGAGACTCCTCAGGGTGGCTTTACAACATATCTGAAGTGTTTTTAACATAAACAAATATGAAATTCCTGGACCAGGTAAGCTGGAATCAGCAGTAGCGTAACACCTACTTTTGATTTTCCATTTTCATGGACAAACGCAATAAAAGCGGTTTACAGTTATTAATATTGGCATTTGCTGTCATTTCCAAGGCTTACTAATTAAAAATGTTGCAATTTCTCTTAAATTTATCAATAATTGTTAATAACTCGAAAATTGTTGCAGATAGGTATAGGAAACGCTAATACAGATTGATGCAGAATGTAATTTTGCATTAGAAAATGAAAAAAAAAAGTTTGAGCAATGTATTTGAAAAAAAAACGAGTTTTAGTGACTGAAGTTGTATTAAAAGAAAATTAAATTTTGGACACCCTGTATGTAATGCATCGATCGCAAAAATTCCAGGATGTACCCCAAGGTTTCTCCTAGGCATGGTCTAAATTTAAGCGTTTTTTCTTCAAAAATAGCGGCGTTAGATAAAATGAAGCATCACGATGAAAATCGGAAAATTTTCAAAAAAGTCCAAAAATCTAAAAAATGACTTCTTAGGTATAGGGAATGCTAATTAAAGTCCCTCTGAAATAACGTTTTGAATCCAAAAAGGTAATAAAAAATAGACCATTGTATTTGAAATAAGAAGTAGATGTCAACTTCCGGTATTTCCGGAAGTGTCGCCTTTCTTTAAACAGATCAGACGCCATTATCGTCATAACCAAAATTTCAGATCAATACCCTTTTTCATTCTTCATATATTTTTAAGTACCGGTCTTAATCAATCACCCTGTATAGTGTTATATATTTAAAAAAATCATTGTTTATAGTTGAAAATAATTTTAGGTTTTGTGGTAAATGACTACAAACAACTTTTATTTAAAACTTTATTAATAACAGAGCTATCGAATAATTCGTTTTGGCTGTGATATACTGTAGTCTGTAAGATAAGTGTCCAATCATCAAGGCTTAGGATGCCCAAACTTTTATATCCTGGTTGGCTATAACGTGTTTGTACTCTATCGGTTTCTCGTCAGAAGGATCAGTATACTCGATATCATGAGGAAACTGAGCTAGATCTGCAGCATTACTTTCTGAATGTTCAGACTTAGTGACGTGGCTTTTTAAATGTTTATTTCGATTGGATAAGTTGTTGAAAGGTTTGTTACAAACTTCACAGCTATACGGTTTTTCGCCGGTGTGCAATCGCATGTGTTCGTCCAAGCTGGCCCTTTGCGTAAACTACCTTTACATGTGTCACAGCTGAAGGGCTTGTAACCGGCGTGACTTCTTAAATGTTTATTCCTGTTTGAGACGCTGTTGAAATGTTTGCCGCAGACTTCGCATTGATACGGTTTTTCACCGGTGTGAAGTCGCATGTGCTCGTCGAGACTCGCCTTTTGAGTGAAACGCTTGCTGCACACTTCGCATCTGAAGGGACGTTCGCCAGTGTGCGTCCTCATGTGTTTGTTCAAGCTGGACACGTTTTTGAAAAGTTTGTCACACATTTTGCACCTGTAAGGTTTCTCGCCCGTGTGAATCTTCACGTGTTCGTTCAGGTTCGCTCTTTGCGTGAAACACTTCTTGCATTCTGTGCATTCATAAGGCTTTTCTCCCGTGTGATTCCTCATGTGTTGTTTCAGGTGAGAAATCTGGACGAAACGCTTGCTGCACTCTTCACAACCGTATGGCTTGTCGCCCGTGTGCGTTTTGGTGTGCTTATTTAGATTGGAAATGTTGGTGAAGTACTTGTTGCAAACTTCACACTTATAAGGTTTCTCGCCTGTGTGTACCCTCATGTGCATGTATAAATTTGACTTTTGGCTGAAAATCTTGTTGCAGTTAGTACACTCATACAATTTCTCGGTAGAATGCGCCGAATCATCGTTTTCGTTGGAATGGGTCTCGATGTGCCTCTTCAAATTCGACTTTTGACTGAAACATTTGTTGCAGACTTCACACCTGTAAACAATAGTTTTATTTAGTTAGCTTCTAGGTTGGTAGAAATGTTTGGGTTAGGGGTTAGGGAGAGAAAGGAATCACTTCCCGTTTTGACATTACAGACGAACGCCCTGTATATTTTTACAATTTTGGATTCCTCTTAAAATTTACTTTAAAAAATGTATAATAATAATATGGGTCCAAAGTCAACCGTTTTCGTAAAATTTACATTTTTGTTAGCACTTATGACTATGAGAATAAGATGTTTCATTAACATATCTATATTTTAAGAAATTATTTACGTTTCAGAAACATTGTCTACACACCTATGCGGTTTTTCACCAGTGTGCGTCTTGATGTGTTTGTTAAGGCTAGACTTCTGCGTGAAACATTTGCTACAGTTTGGACACACGTACGGTTTTTCGCCTGTGTGGGTTATCATATGTCTGTTCAGGTTGGAAATTAAATTGAAACCCTTGTTGCACAACGTACACGAGTATTGTTTTTCGCCGGTATGCGTTTTAATGTGCAATTTAAGGTTAGCGAATCGGTTGAAACTCCTATCGCAAATCACGCAACTGTATGGTTTCTCGCCTGTGTGTGTTTTCAAGTGTTCGTTAAGACTAGATCGTTGGATGAAGCGTTTTTCACAGTACTTGCATTCATGCGGCCTCTCTCCGGAATGGATTCGCGTGTGTTCGTTAAGGCTCGATTTTTGCAGGAATCGCTTTTTGCAGAGATCACACTCAAAAGGTTTTTCCCCGGTGTGGCTTCGTGTGTGCTGTTGGAGGTGGGAATATTGACTAAAACTTTTGTTGCATGCTTCGCACCTATAAGGCCTTTCGCCAGTGTGTGTTTTGTTATGTTTGTTCAGATTTGATACGTTGTTAAAGCATTTTCCGCACTCTTCGCATTTGTGACGTTTTTCTCCGGTATGAATCGTAAAGTGCAATTTAAGATTAAAAGGCCTATTGAAGCCTTTACGACAGATAATGCACTTATAAGGTTTGTCGTTGATAACTTTCGTTTGTTCGTCAACACTTGACTGTTCTATTAAACATCGTTCACAACTTCCACATTCACACATGGTACCAGCTTCAGTTTTAGAGGATTTCCCATCAAGACTAGTGTCACATACATCATAGTCTTGTATTGAAGTGTTACCAATTAAGTTTACACTATCATCCTTTACAATTACCTTTGTGTGATCAAATATGAACTTTTCCGTGAAATGTCCTGAACAATCATTATTTTTGTTCCGATCAAAATTTTCACAGACACTGCCAGATGATGACTTGTTTCTGTTTTGAATTTTCTGTGCACTATTTTCTTCTTGTTTAAGAGCATTATCTGGGACTTCTTCTTTAACTAAACCATTTTGTTCCGAATTTGTTGGTGACCATGTCGGTTGCAGCCATACAAAATTGAAATTCGCATTGTCTTGATCATCTACATCTTCTACCTCAGTTTTAATTTGTTTTCCATCTATTGTACAATCACTCATTTTAATACAGTAATATTATTTTAAACTGAAAATGACTACGAAAATATTGCTAATATAAAAATACATTACTAGGGGCGAAAATGTGTGTCTGACATTAATTTACTACGTAATTATTAACACCAAACACATGTTCGTTTAAAAACGAACATCAACTGACACTAATCTGTTAAAGCTGACACATTGAGTTGTTTTGGTTATTTGAACTACTCGGAGTTATATGAACTACCCGCAAATAAATGGACAAATTTAGTTATTTCTTTAAATCGTATACAGGGTGTCCCACAAGGTATGCTTGCACTAATTTTTAAATAAATCGAATGTTTAGCATTTGAATTAAGCGTTTTTAGCATAAAAATTGTTGATGTCCTTTCATATACAGGGTGTCCCAGAAGTCCCAGTTATGGTGAACAGTGATAAAAAACAAAACACATTAGGTTTTTGATTTTTGCTTATAACTTGCTCATTTGAAATCACATTCAAAATATTTCTCGACATTATTGGGGCACTTTTTTGCGTATATTTGAAATGCGTCAATAAATTTTATCTACCTCTATAATTTAATTCTTCGAAATTAAGGAAGTATAATGACCAATATTTACAAAAACAATCCGTCAAATCGTATGTTAACATGAGCGTGTGTAAGAGATAGTTTAGTTACTTTAGTTAGTAAGTTGGCAGTATGGAGTTTGGCGTACAAGTGCTTTGTCATGCTTTGTGTCTGGATTTACAATAAATACGTTTTGATATAATAAGTGTTTTATTATAAGATAATTTATGTGAAAGACATAAATAATACAGCGTGCGAAATTTTTTAAGTTTCTGTCACCCACTTGTCGCGTACCGGGTCACTTTATCATTACGTCATTCCATGTAAGCTGATAGAGTTCATCTTTTGCTTGCCGAGATTAACAGCGCTAGTTTAAAGAGTTTTTTTTTCTGGTGAACAATGTTTGATCTGCTGATCGAAATAGATTTTTTACTGAAAACCCTAAATATGTTACCATACTAAAGCACAAAAAAAAATTAATTGATTTATATCGAAATCGAATTTGGCACCGCAATCTTCGAAGGAGATAACTAAAGCTGCGTTCACATAGAAAAGTATTGTATTGTAGCGTAAGCAAAGTTAAGTTTACGAATATCAAATGCTAGCGTTCAGCGTTCACATAAACAAAGTAGTGGAATTGCCTTGCAAGCCGCGTTGCAAGACCTTGCAAACTCCAAGCTTCTTGCAATACCCCGTAACACGAACCAATCACAGTGATCTACGGATTAACCCTACGTATGCGCAATGGGTATCACCATTAGTGTACAAGTAGCTAGCGCTGCCACTATAACACTTCCATGTGAAGGCTACTCGCAATACAATACAATACATACTTTTCTATGTGAACGCAGCTTAATATAGGAGCGTTCGGGACACTGCTCCCGGAGCAGAACGGAGTGGGAGCGACGCCGGCGTAGTCACGTGGTCTTTAGAGCCTCCAAGGGTAACTCTAGCGTTCGAGACGTGTAGGTGCCGATTTTTCAAATGTAAACAAAGATAAGCTTACTACTTTGTTGTAGACCGGTCTAATCATGCGTCGCCTTTAAAAATCCTTACCACAGGTCAAACAAACAACAGATTGTGGTGTTTCGAATTCCTAACATTAGCCGAGCTTATTCGATTATAAAATTGATTTATAATGACACAATATACATGACACAACATATTGTTTGTAGTAATAATAATAGTCTATGAAGAGCACTCGCGGAACACTGAGTTTTTCAAGCCGAATGGACGGATAAATACTGATTTTTTCAAAGTGGGAAAAGTTATATGTAACCAAAGTGTAGCAATGCCAAAAAAATACAATTCGATGCTGCTGTTTGAATCACAATTGACAACTACAAAATAATAATACATGGTACTTTTCTAACCATTACAGAATATTTCAAAAGCACAACTAACATATTGGCCCTTTGCCAGTAATACTGAGAAAGTATAAATAATATTAAAGGATTTTTTTTTAAGGGCGAGATTGTTTCTTAAATCTTTTGCAATCTCATATGACGAAGCAGTTTGTGTCTTCCGAATATTATTTAAGTGAAAATACAGCTGCCTCATCATATTTGTTTGGAAGCACTTATATGTTTGTGCACAATATTTTTTTGTTAATAAAACTCAATAAGTTAACTCATTCACTGAAACTATGCAATTTTGCAATATGTGCAATGGGCATAATACCTGATATAATCATTTTTTTATCAACAGTTCAGGCCCAACGTCGTCCCTGATTGAGTCCCAAAGTTATTATTTTTTAATATGCATGGAATTTTGATTTTGGCAATATATTTTAGGTTTGTTCAAATAAACTTTAGTTTGTTAATATAATATTTCGTAACAATATTTATCATAAAACATGACCATGATGTAGTTCTCATTACAAACTATTGAACTGTCATAAAATAAAAGTTATTGCTTTTTAAATATTTTTTTAAAGGTACCCTTCACTAAAAAAAAATGTATGCAACCCTTTATTCATAAAAGGTTTTTAAAAAACCCTATATGAATAAGTTTTATTCAACAAAATTAGTGTTGCGATCCTCCATAACAAAATTAATAATCTACAAAATATAATTTTAAAAACACATGAAATAAAAAAAATAATAATTTAATAACTTAATATATGCAATAAATATTTAACAACAAAAAAACTTTGGTCTTCCATATGATGCCAAGTTACCACTGCAACAAAGGCTGAACGCATTTATTTTACACTGGGCATCTTCTGGACTTGTGTGGGACGTATTTGTCCCATTGGGACTCGTAGGTTAATTACAACGCAAACTCAAACAAAAAAGATACTTCGAAAGAATAATAATTTTAAGAAGTGTAGTTTGTTGACAGTCCTTATTAATTCTTGATATCAAGGCCAAGCTAACAACGTATTCTTTGTAAATTAAATAAAACATTCATTATTTTTTTGTTCATGAAAATAATTGTATTAACCTTCGATCATTGAAAAGACGAGTAGGATAAACTGTTAATAAACTCACAGCCAACTTATATTTACATTTAAAACATAGTTTTTGTTAAAGGTGCCTGTCCACGTGAGAGTAAATTACTCTCGATAGCAGCGTCGCCAAGGATACAGCCCCTGAGAGTAACTCGCGATTGGCTGTATCCTTAGCGACGCTGCTATCGAGAGTTGTTTACTCTCACGTGGACAGGCACCATAATCTCAAAAACAAACGCCGTTCAAAACAAAATGTGTTTACTTAAAACTTATAATTATTTACAATTTTTTTCTCGAAAATGGTTTTCTATCATGTATACCCAACAAAAAACATGACAAATTACATTTTCACCAAAACTTAAATCGACTTTTTTCGAAAGTTGTAAACTTTTAATACTTGGGCTCATAATTCTACTCCATTTTACTTATTTAACTGTTTCTCTATCAGTTTCAGAGATTCGTGTAATAATCATAAAAAAGATTCGGTCATGTACAGGGTGGTCCAAATTCGATGGGATTGCATGGGTATCTCGGTTAATATGTAAGATAGAGAAACGGTTAAATTACCAAAAATGTGCAGTTTTTTTGAGACAAATTCAGAACCGTTTTTAAAAATATCCTATCATTTCCGGTTTTCGAGTTATTAATTAAAAAGTGTTTTTTTTTGTCATATTAATAATGTGTCACATCTCCGTTATTGTTGTAAATATCATAAATATTTATGGAGATTATTTTTAGATATTTTTATGTTTAATTTGATTATACTTTTAAAAAAATTTTACGCTCGCCGTTAAAAAGTTATGACACAAACTTACCTTTTTTTAAATAGCAGCGATAGTTGGCTATGACCTGTTTAAATTCCCAATTTTTTTCTCATTCCAAATATATAAGGGTTGATGTATTTATTTCCAATAATACGCAAGTTACAAAGGTTTTTTAGTTTTTTTTAAAAACAAAATTATAGTAGGCTGTGAAAACAAAGAAAAACAAGGTGTAAAACCTTATAAAACTCATGTGGTACAAGTTACCAAGGTTTTTAAATTTGTTGTTGAGATAAACATGACAATTTTTGAACATAAGATAAACAGCAATATACTACATTACTGCTGATTCCGACTATATTGTTTTTTTCTTATTTACATGTTTATCACGACAAATTACAAAACCTTGGTAACTTGTACCACATGAGTTTTATAAGGTTTTACACTTTGTTTTTTTTTGTTTTCACAACCTATGATTTCCTTAAAAAAAAAAAAAAAAACCTTCGTAACTTGCGTATTATTGGAAATAAATACATCAACCCTTATATATTTGAAACGAGACAAAAATGAGGAATTTAAATAGGCCATAGCCAACTATCATTCTCATTTAAAAAAAGGTAAGTTTGTGTCATAACTTTTTAACGGCGAGCGTAAAAAAATGTTTTTTAGTACAATCAAACTAAATATAAAAATTACTAAAAATAATCTTTATAAATATTTTCGATATTTACAACAATAACGGAGATATGACACATTATTAATATGACAAAAAAACACTTTTTATTCAATATCTCGAAAACCGGAAATGATAGAATATTTTTGAAAACGGTTCTGAGTTTGTCTTAAAAAAACTACACATTTTTGGTAATTTAACCGTTTCTCTATCTTAAATATTAACCGATATACCAATGCAATCCCATCGAATTTGGACCACCCTGTATATGTTACGTTTTTATTATTTTTCACAAGTGTATTCTTTTGTGCTTATTAAGAGTACCACGATGAGTAAAACATTTTTCGCAAACAGGACATTTATATGGTTTTATACCAGCATGTGTCCTCATATGAGTAAGTCTAGCACAACTTCTGTAAAAGCTTTTTCCACAAAAGTCACAGGAAAATGGTTTTTCTCCAGAGTGAATCTTCATGTGAGTGGTTAAACCATCCTTAAGACTGAAACATTTCTCACAAACTTCACATTTATGGGGTTTTTCTTTAGTGTGTGTTCTGATATGTTTAGAGAGATAGGAACTTTTACTAAACTTTTTCTTGCAAACTTCGCACTCGTATGTTTTAACTTTCACTTCAATTGTTGTATCAGAATGGTTGTTGACAAGTTTACGCTCTAATGTTTTAACTTTTACTTCAATTGTTTTACCAGAATGGCTGTCGACATGTTTACTCAAATCACTGTGACTCCAAAAGCATTTGCCGCAATGGTTGCATTTGTGGGCCCTTTCCCCAATATGGTTCCTGATATGATTTATTAAATATCTCTTAGCACCGAGACTTTTATTACATAAATTGCATTGGTACGATTTTTCTTTTTTGACAGTGTGGGTTTTAATGTGCCTGTTTAGGTTTGATTTGTCATTAAAATGTTTGTTGCAAACTTTACAGCTATATGGTTTTATGCCGGTGTGTCTAATCATGTGATTTTTGAGCTTGATATTTTCCACGAAGCTTTTTTCACAAAGGCTACATTTATACGATTTTTCACCTGTGTGCGTTTTTAAGTGACGATATAAATTATCACATTGATTAAATCTTCGGTTGCAAACTTCACAACTAAAAGGTTTTTCACCAGTGTGGACCCTCATATGATATTTCAACTTTGCTGTATCCATAAAAATCCTTTCACAGACACTGCATTCAAAGCGATTTTCACTGTGTGTTTTTATTACATTTATATCATTAGCATTTTTGCTACAATCATTGACTTTGTGTGTTTCATCACTGTGTGTTGGTTCCAATTTAATTATGATCGGAACTTTATTTTGTAAATTCCAATTTTCATGTAAATATTGATCGTTATCCTCAGATTTTTCACTCACGTTACGAGATATATTATTGTAATCAATGTCATCTGAGCACATATCTGCCTCTTGTTTAATTAAGAGTTGTTCGTCAAAACAAATTATTTCTTCGATATATTTGAGTTTATCTTGGTTTTTGTGTTTAATTATCGTTCTCGTTCCGACACTTTTTAAACCATTAACAGTTTCATTTTCGCAAATATTATAGCAAAGACTTTCGTCGGTTTCCAAATTTTGTGCCATGATTTTTTCAAATGATGTTTTGTCAGATACAGAGTCATCTTTTACAAAATCTAAATTTTGTGATATTGTATAAGAGCTGTCTAACCACGATTGCACCTGGGTTTGGTTTTCTATTTTAGGTTCGAGTTCTTCAATGTAAGTGCCACTCTCACACATTTTTAATAAATAGCGTGTTTTGTTTGAGCACTCTTTAAAATCGTAAAACTTTGATGCAGCGCTGGTCAACATCAAAACATGACTAAATTAATTTGAACTACTTATGATTGGAACTACCTAAGGTTATAGGAACTATGCTATAAATTGAAGTAACGAGAATACGAGGGTTACTTTATAATTGTTGAGAGATGAAAACTAGGTAATCTTCAAGCGGTTGGAACCCCAGTATATTCGTGATTGCCCAAATGGAGAATAAGGTTAAAGGTTGGTAAAAGACTTTTTTCAACTTTACATGCTTGTTTGTTTAGGTCAAATCTTGCACTCAATTTTGTTTAAACTTCAGATGGTGTACAGTACAGTCATATACAGTTGCTCTCGAATCAGATAATTTAACCAACTCTGTATCTCTTACTGTTTACGAGAGCCCTATGCTGTTCATGATAACTGGGACACCCTGTATGCTCGAAACTGGTCACCGGCTTGTCCAAACCCTGTTTTATAGAGGTACCCTACTTGACAGTATAATGTTTAATTCTTAACATTGCGACTAACGGTAAACTTCAGATAGTGGTCACTGTCATGGCGTCCTTGGTAGATCAAGTGTACTTCGGAAATATTCGCGTGGAAAATGAATGTTAGGTTCACTACTACCTACTGTTGGCGTGACGTATGAAATTCTATGCTTGTTCACCATTTGTGACATGTTATTTGGCAATCACGAAGATTAGTTCATCACGCTGTGTTCACAAGTGCCGCAAACGTAAGCATCAAATAAATGCCGTTTGTTTTCTTGAAAATATTAAAATTAGAGTGTATATGTCCTTTCTCACGACCGTCATTCATTTTTCCGGTAAAAGAAGGTCAGGTTAGAGGTCTGTAAAAGCTTTTTTTTAAGCAATAAACATTTACCTTTATTTATTAAATTCTTTGTGCTTACGTTTTTGACACGTGAACACACCGTGATGAACTAATCTTCGTGATTGCCTGTTATTTTAGATATAACCTATAAAAAGTGTAAACAACTGTTTAAACTATTACTATTAGGCAATCACGAAGATTAGTTCATCATGGTGAATTCACAAGTGCCGCAAACGTAAGCAGACAACATAATGTAAAGTTAAATGTTTATTGCTTTAAAAAAAAGCTTTTACAGACCTCTAACCTGACCCTCTTTTAACGGCAAAATGAATGACGGCCGTGAGAAAGGACATATACACTCTGATTTTAATATTTTCAAGAAAACAAACGGTATTTCTTTGATGCTTACGTTTGCGGCACTTGTGAATTCACCATGATGAACTAATCTTCATGATTGCCTACTAGTAAGCATTCAGGAACTATGGAGGTTCCTTCCTTATAGGATATGGTTGACATTGACAGTGCAAACAGTAGGTAGTAGTGAACCTAACATTCATTTTCCACGCGAATATTTCCGAAGTACACTTGATCTACCAAGCCGCCATGACAGTGACCACTATCTGAAGTTTACCGAAGTCCGTTTTTGTTACATATCAAGAACAAACGTCAAAATATCACTTAAAAGAAAGTCTTTATTGGTGCTTCTTCAACTAAACATTAGCTACAATTCATCCTCTAAAATTGTTTTTTATCATGTAATATACCAAATTAAAAAAAAATGACCAATGATATTTTCACAAAAATCTGATAGACCTCTACTTTTCCAAGTTTTGAAACTTCATTTACCTGGGCTAATATTTTTACTTTTACCCATTCCACTGTTCTCTATTGCTCATAGTTTCTGAGATCCCTGCAATAATAATTTAAAAAAAAAAACTCAGCGAAGAACTTGTCACGTTTTTATTATTTTTCACAAGTGTGTTTTTTTGTGTTCATTAAGATTACCACGCATAGTAAAACATTTTTCACAAACGGGACATTTATATGGTTTTTCTCCAGTGTGTGTCCTCATATGGACGAGCCTATACCAACTTCGTGAAAAGCGTTTTTCACAAAAGTCACAGGGAAACGATTTTTCTTTAGTGTGAACATTCTTGTGAGTGGTTAGACTGTTCTTCAGACTGTAACTCTTTCCACAAACCTCACATTTATGGAGTTTTTCTCCTGTGTGCGTAACCATGTGATTTTTTAGCTTGGTCTTTTCTATGAAACTTTTTTCACAAATGTCACATTTATGTGATTTCTCACCTAAGTGCATTTTCAAGTGACGATTTAAATTCTCACGTTGGTTAAATCTTCTGTTGCAAACTTCACAACTAAAAGGTTTTTCACCAGTATGGATCCTCATATGATTTTTCAACTTTGATGTATCCATAAGAATCTTTTCACAAACATTGCATTTATAGCGATTAATCAGGTGTGTTTTTATTACTTTTATATCATTACCATTTTTGTTACGATTATCAACTTTGTACTTTTCATTGTTGTGTGTCGGTTTTGTTTTAATCGTGCTAGAAACCCTGTGAACCCCTATGTGAGTGGTCAGATCATTTTTTAGACTGAAATTTTTTTCACAAACTTCACACTTATGGGGGTTTTCCCCTGTGTGTGTTCTGATATGTTCAGAGAGATGGCAATCGTCACTAAAATTTTTATTGCAAACTTCACACTTGTATGTTTCAACTTTCACATCAATTGTTTTACTAGAATGACTGTGTACATGTTTACTCAAGTCACTGTAACTCCAAAAACATTTGCTGCAATCGATACATTTATGGGCCCTTTTTCCAATGTGGTTCCTGATATGATTTTTTAAATATCTCTCAACACCAAAACTTTTATGACATAAATGGCATTGGTATGATTTTTCATTTTGGACAGTGTGGGTTTTTGTGTGCCTGTTTAGGTTTGATTTGTCATAAAAACTTTTGTTGCAAACCTCACAGCTATAGGGGTTTTTCCCTGTGTGTGTAATCATGTGATTTTTGAGCTTGGCATTTTCCACGAAACTTTTTTCACAAAGGTTACATTTATACGATTTTTCACCTGTGTGCATTTTCAAGTGACGATTTAAATTGTCACGTCGATCGAAACCTTTGCTACAAACTTCACATTTATGGAGTTTTTCTCCTGGGTGTGTATTCATATGATTTTTAAGCTTGGCCTTTTCCACGAAACTTTTTTCACAAATGTTACATTTATATGATTTTTTACCTGAGTGCGTTTTCAAGTGACGATTTAAATTACTAAGTAGATTGAAACTTTTGTTGCAAACTTCACAACTAAAAGGTTTTTCACCAGTATGGATCCTCATATGATTTTTTAACTTTGAAGTATCCATAAGAATCTTTTCACAAACATTGCATTTAAAGCGATTTACAATGTGTATGTTTAT
Organism: Elmis aenea; assembly: GCA_947652605.1. Classification (NCBI taxonomy): domain Eukaryota; kingdom Metazoa; phylum Arthropoda; class Insecta; order Coleoptera; family Elmidae; genus Elmis; species Elmis aenea. Next base: position 23,169,861 of record OX393583.1, read on the forward strand.
GGCATTTAAAACATTAGCTTTTTTGTTACGATCATCGATTTTGTGTTGTTGGTTACTGTGCTTTGGTTCTGATTTAATTGTGCTAGGAACTTCACTTTGTAAATCCCAACTTTTACGTAAATATTGATCATTATCCTCTGATTTTTCACCCGCGTAACCAGAAATATTATTGTAACCGATATCATCTAAACATATATCGTCCTGTAGTTTAACTGCTTGTTGTTCGTCAAAACAAATAATTTCTTCGATATATTTGATTTCATCTTCGACTTTGAGTTTAATTACCGTTCTAGTTCTGACATTTTTAAAACTGTCTACGTTTTTATTTTCGTAGATATTAGAGTGTACACTTTCGTCGTTTTTTAAATTCTGTGCCATCTTATTTTCAAGTGGTGTTAAATCAGTTACAGAATCTACTTTTATAAAATCTAAATTCTGTGATATTGTGTAAGAGCTGTGTAATTGTGATTGCACCTGGGTTTCGTCTTCTATTTTAGGTATAAGTTCTTTAATTTGAGTGTCACTATCACACATTTCTAATAAATAACGTATTTTCTATGGCACTGTTTAAGGTATTGATTTTAAAATCGTACAACGTTTAATGCACCGCGAGTCAACATCAAAACATAACCAACATAACCATGTAAATTCACTTGAACTACTTGTGCTTGAAACTACGTAAGGTTATAAGAACTATGATACACGAAGTAATTTTACATTTTGTTTGCGAAATATAGCTATTAATTATTACAATTTCATGTCCGACACAAAATAATGGCCAAGTATGAAGATTTGCTCGTAGAGAACAGATTTGGGTAATTTATGCTTATAAGAGACCGGTGTAGCTGTCATATGAACTTATGGGTAATTTATGCTTGTAAGAGACCGGCGTGGCTATCAGTTATTAGGCCAGAACAATTATTGAAAATGCATACCTTGAAAATATTTTAAAAATTATTTATACAGGGTGTGTAAAAATTGGCGGAAGCGCTACACGTGGCGATGTTCTTCGTAAAATTCTAAGTCGAAAATCTTTATACAAAAATGTTGTACCATGCTTGCTGTGTCTGCAAGAGGTCCTCAAAGTTTTGACATTTAGTCCTTTAATAAGCGTTATTATTTAATACTTGCAAATGAAAAAGCTGCAATTTGGAATAAAAATAAATTTTGAATAGTATTTTTTCCTAGATATTGTGTTCTTCCTTTCAAAAATTGGTGTGGAAAATATGTAAATCACTGATTTGAATGAAAACAATACATATGGCAACATTGTCATTAGCTGTCATCTCTGTTTTTCTCGTAATTATTTCTAGTTTGTGTTTTACAATACCCAAAAGTTTGCAGCTATGTTTACGAACTAAAGGCTTTCAGTTCGAACAAAAATGGCAAATACCTAAGTAAAAATTCCTGATAAAAAAATGTCTAAACGCAAATCAATGTATGCAATGTTGCCACTTTTTTTTTTCTTTAAATGGTTCCTGAGGCCATAGGAAAAGCATCGTACAACATTTTTGTATCAAGATTTTCGAATTAGAATTTTACGAAGAACATCGTCACGTGTAGCGCTTCCGCCAATTTATACACACCCTGTATAGCTACTATTGCCAGTAATAAATAAAAATATTTATTTCATTTGATGTATATGTCGTAGGCATAATGTGAAATTCGGCATTTTGTAAAACGCCTAGGCACAAAACTATTAGCTTCATTTTTATTATTTATTTAAAAAAAAAATTTAACCAACCTTTAACCTGACCCTCTACTACTGACCAAATGAATGAGGGTCAGGTTAAAGGTTGGTTAAAGCTCTTTTTTTGTATGAATACAAATGTATGGGTCTAAGAAAAAGTCATAATTTGCTCGTTTTGCCGGCTTTTTATAAAATGCCTAGGCGTTTTATAAAATGCCGGATTTCACATTATGCCTACGACATATACATTACTAATGCGGTCGTCACAGTACAGGGTGGGCAAATTTCGATGTTTTAATAGGGAATCACGGTAACTATAAGAGGTATAAAAAAACGGACCGCGCATCCTCGATCTCTTTTTTCGCTTGTTTATGAAAATAAACAAAAATAATTCTGACGTTCTACAGGCATTTTTTTGATAGGAATGCAGTGGCGTAGACAATTTTTCAAAACAAATTCCGAAATTCGAGTTGTGGCATAAAGTTGTATTTTTTTAAATGGAACCCATAGTTGGCTATGACTTAATTAAATTCCTTATTTTTTTGTCCTTTCAAATATATAAGGGTTAATGGATTTATTTTTAATAACACGCAAGTTACGAAGGTTTTTAAGATTTTTTTTTAAACAAAATTATAGTAGGCTGTGAAAACAAAAACAAAACAAGGTGTAAAACCTTTTAAAACTCATTTGGTACAAGTTACGAAGGTTTTGTAATTTGTTGTTGTGCGCGGTCCGTTTTTTGATATCTCTTATAGTTACCGAGATTCCCTATTAAAACTTAAAACATCGAAATTTGCCCACCCTGTACATCACTCATTTTTCTGGTTTTATAATCTTTTCCTTGGTCTACCAAATTTACTTCTTTCTCGGGGCTATACAGGGTGATTGATTGAGACCGAGACTTAAAAATATATGAAGAATGAAAAAGGGTATGGATCTGAAATCTTGGTTATGACCATAATGGCATCTCATCTGTTAAGTGAAAATATTTTCAATATGGCGACACTTCCGGAAATATCGGAAGTTGACGTCTACTTTCTTATTTCAAATACAATGGTCTATTTTTTATTGCGTATTTGGATTTAAAACGTTATTTTAGAGAGACTTTTATTGGCATTCTCTATACTTAAGTGCAGTTATTTTCTAGATTTTTGGACTTTTTTGAAAAATTTTTGATTTTAATCGCGGTGCTTAATATTATCTAACGCCGCCATTTTTGAAAAAAAAAACCCTTAAATTTAAACCATCAGTAGAAGAAACCTGGCAGTTCATTCTGGAATTTTTGCAATCGATGCATTACTTACAGGGTGTCCAAAAAAAAATTTTTTTTTTAAACAACGCAGACCACTAAAACTCGTTTTTTTAAAATGCAATGCCAAAACTTTTTTTTTCATTTTCCAATGCAATATAACATCCTGCATGAATCTGTATTAGCGTTTCCTATACCTATCTGTAACAATTTTCGTGTTAAAGAATTTTTGATAAAGTTAAGAGAAATTGCAAAAGTAGTAAGCCTTGGAAATGACAACAACTGCCAATATTATTAACTGTAAACCACATTTATTGCGTTTGTCTGAAGTATCCGTCAAAAAAAAATTAAGAGGATTCAAACACGAATATTTTGAACTTATTTTATATTCATGAAGAATGTCACAAGATTATTGAAAGAACTTGCCGTGTGTTCAGTGATAGGTAACCTCATTTGACTGTAATGACCAGACATAAATTTCATTGAATAGAATCATTTTTTTTGTTGCAATTTAGAAAAGTGAAATCTGCTAGTATTCGACCTAAACATGTGACAAATAATGAAACTAACGAAGTTAACATCTTGGGACATCTTAATGACCATTCTCAGCGGTCAATTCGATTGGCAGCCAAGACTCGGGTTTAACTAACATACTATGCTGTACAAGCTACATTAAAAATGCACTATTTATTCGCATTTTCAATAATCTTGTGCAGGGGCGTAGCGAGGGTAAGTGGCGCCCGGGGCATATTATTTTTTTGCGCCCCCCCTCCCACGTCTGTATTTTTTATTGTAGTTTTTGAGCTTAAAGTGAAATAATGTTGTTTTGTTTAAAAGTTGTTTCCAGGTTGGAACCCGATAAAGGAGGACGAAACGTCGGTTATGAAGAAACCTTCGACGCGGTTCCAACCCGGAAACAACTTATACAGGGTGATTGAAATTCGAGTTTAAACATGAGGATCTCGCTTATTATAATAGCTAGAGTATAGGTTTAAATTTCGCAAAGTTGCTAAATTCGATGCTCATTGATAATCCAAAGAGAAATTGGAAATATTTCAAACGGTATTCGAGAAAATTAGGAAAATTGTTTGAATACTCTTGATTTTCCATTTTCATGGATACTTCAGACAAACGCGATAAAAGTGGTTTACAGTTTACAGTTATTAATATTGGCATTTGTTGCCATTTCCAAGGCTTATTATTTAAAAATGTTGCAATTTCTCTTAACTTTATAAAAAATTCTTCATAACTCGAAAATTGTTGCAGATAGGTATAGGAAACGCTAATACAGATTCATGCAGAATGTAATTTTGCATTAGAAAATGAAAAAACAGTTTGGGCATTGTATTTGAAAAAAACGAGTTTTAGTGGTCTGAAGTTTTATTAAAAGAAAATTACATTTTGGACACCCTGTAAGTATTACATCAATTGCAAAAATTCCAGGATGAACTGCGAGGTTTCTTCTATGCATAATCTAAATTTGAGGTTTTTTTCTTCAAAAAAGGCGGCGTTAGATAATATTAAGCATCACGATGAAAATCAATTTTTTTTAAAAAAGTCCAAAAATCTAAAAAATGATTGCACTTAGGTATAGGGAATACTAATAAAAGTCCCTCTAAAATAACGTTTTAAATCCAAATACGCAATAAAAAATAGACTATTGTATTTGAAATAAGAAAGTAGACGTCAACTTCCGGTATTTCCGGAAGTGTTGTCACATTGAAAATATTTTCAATAAACAGATGGGATGCCATTATGGTCATAACCAACATTTCAGATCCATACCCTTTTTCATTCTTCATATATTTTTAAGTACCGGTCTCAATCAATCACCCCTGTATGTATCGATATGTTTATAAATATTGAAATATCGATATATCGGTATATGATATTTTTCTGTATTAATGTGTAGTTTATTGAGGATCAATATTATTTATCGATAAATCAACCGGCCCCAATCACATCCGTAATCGGCCGACCACGGCGATGGCTAAGTTATTGTTGACAAACTGGTAATAAATTATTGCGCCGCTCAAGCCACCTCAGAAGTTAATATCATAATCGTGCACCCTATTGTATCTGTTATCACGGAGAAACACCATCTACCTGTTTGAACTAAGTTCACACCACGTCGTTTGAGGTAAACTTCTGCATCTTTCTCAAAACGCCACCGGTATGCGTCGGTCTCTTTTGTGCAATTACTCATGTTTTATTAAATTAAGGTAGCTCTCTGCTAATACTGGAACTAACTTCCACTATCTATTAGTAAAACCTCATACCCCTGTAGAATATAACGTTGATCTATGAGGATTAGCACTGCCGTTATCAAATTATTCGCCGTCTTTGTCTATAACGACGGAGCGGCTTGCAACAGGAGCTTGCAGAACAGTGTTTCCCAACCTGCGGTCTGCGGTATGTCTTCAGGTGATCTGGTGATCAGTGTCTGCGGAACCAACAATATAAAAAAAAAAGCTATGAATAAAGAAAGATCTAGAAACGAGAGGCACTGCACAGCAGCTTTTCCTGATGTTACACAAGCATTTAATGTAGCCAGTGGCGTAGCAAGAGTAAGGTGACTATTCAGCCCCCCCCTCCCCGAGCTTTCAAGGACACTAACTTGGGGTTATATAAAAAAAAGGTTTCCGACTAACTTTTTATTTTTCCGTACACCACAAACCTTCATTGTAATAAAAAAAATTCAAATTAAAGAGCGGGAATCAAAACCCACACATTTTTGCACATTTTAAAAAGAGAGGATATATATGTATGTCCAGGAGAAAGGACGTATGGTAACCCTAAGTAACCTGACCTAACATAACTTTATCGGACGACATTTTATTTATCGGTGGCTGACAGGTACGTAAACAAACTCCTCCCAACTCCAGTTTTCGTGGCCAATAAGCGGTTACGCTGTTACAATGTTGCCAGACTAACAGGTTTCCATAATTTGGCAACAGTGAAAGTACCATTAATTCGTTATTTTAAATGTGTATAGGAAAATTATGAAAATCGGGGAAAAGAATAATTCGGGACTTGAGTCTTGTTTCGGGGACTGTCTCCGAAAATCGGGGACGAATGTGCACCCTACGCTAGAGTTTGTGCCGCCCGAGGTGGTCCCTGAGTTTGTCGCCTTTCTCAATAAGGGTTGCCAACTCTTGATTTTTCCCAAAAGTAAACAGAGATCGACACAAAAAAAGGGGGGAAATAAAATGCGCCGCAGGCGATTTTTTTAAATGTAATATTTTCATACGTGTTTTAAAGTTTTAATGCAAAATTAGATAATAGAGAGTACTATACCATTTATAATTACAGTTTTGTGACAGAACCTCTTCTGATTTAAAAAAAAATCAGCTTATACCTCCTGCCCTCCCCCACAATATTGAATTTTTTCAAAGGCACCTCGCCTTGCCTAAACACGACTCCAAATGTTATATTAATGATAAAGGATTTTATATATCTGTCAAATTGCACTAATTATCAAACACGTAGACCAGTCGCGTACTACCAATATTTTATCACGTACTTAATAACCTCCCAACAATAATTGTATTTACATACAAGCAGTGGCGTACGCAGAAAAATATTTCAGGGGGAGATTGTTTTAATTTGCAAAAATAATACTGGCTAATATCAAGCGGGGCATGGCAATGGTGCAATTAGAAATTGATCTGGGGGGCTAGACACAAGAAGTGAGTTGTAAAAAAGAGTTGCCGGGGTCCAGGGGCGGCAGCCCCCCGGGTAACAGCACCATAGGCGTTTTTTAAAATTTTTAAGGCTAAACGTACCCAAAAATAGCATTTATGAGTAAACTATACAAACATATAATATATTTTATATGTATGGAAAAGCAGTCTGTCGCGCAATATTGAAATGCGGTAATTATAATGTTTACGGCCAGATGCTGATGATCTGGTGTAAATTTGTAGTGTATTTTGTATAAAGTGCGGATGTGTAAGTGTGTGTGTTGTGTGTGTTGGAGTGCAGCCTCACACCCCTACAATTGTGGCTTAGGTAGTTGTTGAATGAGTAAGACTATTAATCTGTACTAATTTATTAAAAATAATTTTCTCTATTTATACACAATTATTTGCTGATATACAGGGTATCCCAAATTCGAGTAAATGCATGGGGATCTCGCTTATCTTAAGAGCTACGAGGTCGGTTAAATTAGGGCAAAGTTGTTAAATTCGATGCTCATTAATAATCCAAAGAGAAATTGGAAATATCTCAAACGGTATCCGAGAAAATTAGGAAAAACTGGAAAGTTCATTTTTGAAAATCGTTTATAATTCCTTTGGAGTTTGAAATGTTTGAAATGTGTAAAAAAGTTGCCCAAGCAACTTTTTAAGCCGAATCGGATGGTGGTCAAAAATTTTTCCTAGGTCGATTCGTTTTTGTTTTAGGCAACCAACTTTGTTTTTTCTTATGGGCAGTATATCGCGTTTTTCTTCGTTATTAAAGTTCATTTTTACGACTAACAGGCCTTCAAAACTTTTAGTTTGTTGATCGGTTGTCATGGAAACAACATAAACTACAATGACCGGGCAACCTGATTTATAATGGTTATTGTTTAAAACGTATTTTTTGAAATTTGACAATGAAAGAAAAAGTAAAATACCATGTGTGATACATCAATGGATTCAGAAAAATAAATGCTATTTGATTATGTAATTAGCAAAAATTGCGCCCATAAGAAAAAATAAAGTTGGTTGTCATAAAACAAAAACGAATCAGTCTAGAAAAAATTTGTGACCACCATTCGATTCGGCTTGAAAAGTTGCTTGGGCAATGTCTTTACACATTTAAAATATTTCATACTCCAAAGGAGTTATAGACGATTCAAAAATCGTATTTTCCAGTTTTTCCTAATTTTCTCGGATACCGTTTGAGATATTTCCAATTTCTCTTTGGATTATTAATGAGCATCGAATTTAGCAACTTTGCCCTACTTAAAACCGACCTCGTAGCTCTTAAGATAAGCGAGATCCCTATGCATTTACTCGAATTTGGGACACCCTGTATACATTAAAAATTACATAAAAATATTACTAACGGACTTTAAGATTGTGTATTACCTTACTTTGCAATTTACTAATTGTGAAATCGACAGGTAATCGATTCGCACATGTAGCAAATTGCAAAATAAGATGTTTGTCGGCACCTGTGTTCGCTGCAGGAAATGAAATATGAGATATTAAGTAATTGAATTAAAATTGAAATATTAAAAGTATTTGAAATAAAATTTAAATATTAAAGAAATAAGAAAAAATGTTCAGATCTGAACAATAATTTTAGTTCATTTCAAATTTTCTGGGGGGATTTATCTATCTAACCCCCTCTTGCGCACGCTACTGCATAAAAGTGATTAAAAATCGTCATTATGCACTGTTTCTGGTGCCCTCTGATTTGAAAGTCCTCTTACCAATGTTCGAAACTTTTGTACATCTAGATTTGCAAATAATTAGACGAATGTTATCGCTATACGACGATTGGTTAATGTAGAAAGGGATTTTTACCTCAAATCAAGTGTTCGAAATAGAACGGAAGTAAAAAATCCTTGTTACAGTAGAGTTTAAAACTGCATGGAATGTAATGCCTAAAACTAAAATAAATGAAATGTTTTATAATTTTATCGAATTTTATTACTTGGAATTTATGTCGTTACAAGGAGGCGGGGTTTCAGTGCAGCCAGGTCAAGTAGCCCGTCTTATCCTCCAACTTCGATAAGAATTCTTTTTTTTTATGTGAATTTTTTATTGGGACTAGCGCTAATGCCAGCACATTACAATATCTACTGATCCTTCATTTTTACCGCATTTGGGTAGACTCAAAGTCTGCCCGGGACGGACCGCCTTCCTCGCCCCCCCTAGCTCGGCCACTGGGTGTAGCATACAGGCCTAATCTATAAGATTAATATCAATTTACAGCACCCATATTGTCAAGCCCTAACATTCTTCCTAAAAGATTAACATTTTCTCATCAAGTAAAGGGCACAACCAGCACACCCGCACGGTACGGCCCTGGGTCTGCAACTCAAATGTGATTTGGGAATGTGGTCCTCTGGTGTAAAACAGTTGGGAATCACTGATGTAGAGGACGACCCAAAGGACACTATTTGTCATATCATAAGCGATACATTGAACAAACACGATTACCAACCCAGCTGCTACAACATTTCATGCAAATACCTCAAGTAATCAATTGTTGAAACTTGAAGGAATTTGTTGGATGACAAGACGCAAATTTGCAAGTGAATGCTGTGAGGTTTAACATGGATTTTCGAAAAACGTACTACAAATTCGAACGACTTCGGAGAAAAATGCATAAAAATCACATTACGAGTAAAAATTAAGGATGAACTAGAGTGGTCGCAGCGAGAAGTGGACCGCGAGATGCGCAAAGAGAGGGGATCGCGATTGATATTTAGACTTTTCTAAAAACGTTGACTTTTAGTGGACTTAATTTGACTGCTGTGATTTACAGGTTATAACCTAGTTGCTGAGACAGGCCGATGTTTTTAGGTGGTGTAGTAATAAACGCTTTGGACCAGTTTTGGTTTCTGCGTCACAGTTCACTTCTCGCTGCGACCACTCTAAATCTTAGTCGAAGTGTCAATTTTTGCAGAAGTAATAATACACGTAATGTCATATTTACATCTCTTTCTACTACACTAGCAGAAAACAATAAAGCAAAACTAATTTCCCCCTCCATATTTCCCCGCCATATATTCGTTCATCACTCTTTATCTTAGCAGTCTATCATTGTCTATTTTTAACCCTGAAAGCGTTTTCCTAGCAGCCTATTAGATCTTAGCAGCTAAAGGCATAAATTTTATAGTAAGTACTACTTTTAGAAAAATTAAATATTACAAAGTTAAAGTTTTTTTACTGTAATAATCAATATAAATTCAATGTATAAATAGTTTTAATTATTTCATATTTCCTATAAAAAGAAGAAATAAATAGAAAAATTGTGATGTTTAATATAAGTTGGTGTGAATATACAAGGGACATTAAAGGTGGCAAAAATGTCCTCTATCTGTGCATATCCATTGCCTATTGTAATAATTGCACTTACCGCTGTTGTATTTAAATTTAATTCTTTATTATCAGGACAATTATTAACGTTTTTAGCAGTTGATATAACATTTTGTGTATGACACACTTTGCATTTGAAATGTAAATTGGAATAAAATCCGTTTTTTGTTTCCCCAATGAAATGCATATCTCGGATTGTACATAAAAATGGAGTGTGCACAATTTCTTGAATTTGTTGCATAAAGAAACCTACATCAACTAATCGCATTCCATATAATTTGGCATCAAATTCATTCAAATTTAATTGTTCCTCAACTTCGAAATCATCTAATTTATGGTTTATATCATTATAACTAAAAAAATATGTTCTTTTTTAGTTATTGCAGTTATTATTAGGTACAATAATTTTTTTTAAATATTTTACCAGGTATTTTCATTTAAATTAATTTCCCGCAAAACAACATCGGAATTGCCAATATTCATTGCTTGACCAGGTACAGTGACTATGTTTTCTTCACGCATTTGTCTAGATTTAAAGAAAGAGTTATGTATATATAAGATTTTAATTATGTATTGTTTTAGAAATACTATAAACAGTCAAGTAGCATTCATATATCTATCTATACAATAGAACTGTTCACTTGCCTTTACAAAAATATATATTCATTTAAGTGAATTCAATTTTGCGCGGCTGAATTTTTTTGAAATTGTAATGAATCTACTAGACACCAGATTAAATAGTGTTTTTGAAAATTAAATGAGTGTCAATTCCATATAATCCCGGATTCAAAAATATATACATGCAGTTAGGAGAATTAAAGGAAGGTCATAATAAAGGTAATGATACTATAAGAATGGTACAGTTAGTTTGTACTGATTTTAACGAACTCTTTTAATTAAACATACTCTCTTGCTCTTGCCATTCTCATTTTACGTCTTGCTGATGTTTTTCGGCTATAGTAGTTGCTTTTACTATTTAAAAATGTTCGCCCCATGATCTATTCTATAGTATAGATCTATGTTTCTCAAAATTGTTACCAATAGCTTACAATAAATAGTTTTGTTGACAATATTTTGTTTTTAACTTAGCCTGGTCAATAAATTTGAATGATTTTGGAATATAATAAAAGGTTTGGGTTGGGGGACCCCTTCAGATAGATTCAGGGCCTCCAGGGCTTCGCAGACCACACTTTAAGAAATACTGGTATAAGAATAAATTGACGTTTAGATTTACCTGTCATTTTTTGTGTTGTATGTTGTAGAACAGACATACGGCGATAAAATGGTGGGGTATTGCAGCGCCTTCGCTTCGGAAAGTACAAGTGAAATTTCCTTAAAAAATGGGTTTCTTAGTTCAAGTTTTTAGAAAAAGATTGTGAATAAATTAATTTCAAATTAACAACAATTATTAAAAACATGTTCCTTAACGGCGGTTCAGGACGATATTTTAATTTTAGCCAATAGTTTACAAATATTGATGGTGTAAACAGACGTCAATTTTTAGTCAGTTTTTAATATTTTTTTATGCTTAACAGTATTAACTTTTTTAAAAATCGAGCCTGTACCGCCATTCTCGAACCAATAATCTGTTTACTTACAAATTTTTAAGTACTTTTGATAATTAGTGTGAGAGAAAAATTTGAATTACGAAATAGCGTGCCTTTAGTTCCCCCTTAACGCAAAAATATGCTTTGTGTATAAAAATATTCATTAAATTTGTATATTATCCATTTATATTTGAAACTTTTCCTATGTACACTTACTTTTTATTGCACTATCGGATTTAGAATTAGAATGTACTTCTCTAACAGAATAAATAAAAAAAAGTATACAATGTAATTTAAAAAAAAAAGTTGACTATCGCTAGTCTGAAATATTGCATCGTAGAAAAAAGATTTGAAGCTCATTCGATAAAGAATTTTTCACGATATACAAAAACGTACGTTTTATGGGGGTTAAATAATCCATTGTCAATCTAATTTTCAAACGAAATTCTACCGCCTTTTTAAATAACAAAGGTTGAAAAAAATTGCAAGTGCTGTATCGCTGAAACGTGTCACAAAAATGTAACTTTTACGAAAACGGTTGACTTTAGACCCACATAACCTTATACATTTTTTAAAGTAAATATTAAGGGGAATCCAAAAATGTCAAAATATACAGGGTGTTCCATTTAAAATCTCAAAGTTTGAGTCCGTTTCCGGTTGAACCGGAAGTCGTATTGCAACCTTAATATTTTCATCAAATCCGAAAAATACCATAACGCTGAGATACAAAGTTTCATTGTTATATCTGCAATAGTGTTCTAGTTATTTGTCTGTTTCCATACTTTTGCGCATCCCTGTATAAATCAAAGACAAGAAATTTGGTTCTATTGGTAGTTGTAGATTGTTTTCAAAGAGTTTTGAATTCCTTTTGTCTCTCATTATACATCTCTGGTGTAATACCGATTATTATTAGCCTACTTTGATAATTAGACTTGTCAAGCGAGAAGCGCACCTGAACAAGAAAGTTTTCTCGTTGAGAAATGAGTTCGCAAACGTAAATTTCAGCCAGATGACAACTAAATCTCTCCTTCTGGTAATCAATATTAATTACCTTTTATGCTATATTTGTAAAGGCAGATTCTGGTATATTTAGCGGTATAAATTATTTGTTCGTAAAGTACTAAAGGTAATTTATTTGATTGTGTTTCGTCTGAAAGCTCCTTCGCTAATACCGGTTTCCATAATTTTAAATTCGTTGTCGGCAGATAAATCATCGAAACTATTAATTATTTCTCATGATTTAACAAATGGAACTACACAAACTGCTACCATTAGTTAATTATTTATTGCAAGTTAGCACACAGAAAAAACACTGCACGGGGTGGTCCAAGATCGGGTATTATATTGACAGGGCCGTTCACAGAAAATTCGGGCCCCGGGGAAGCAATAGACAACGGGCCCCCCATTACTCTTAGAAAGGTTTAAATTTAATTTTAATGGTATTTGTAAACAAAATATTGTGTATTAGCTAGAATCCGGGCCCCCTTGACAACACCGGGTCCCGGGAATTAGTCCCGTCTACCCCCCTGCGATAGGCCCTGTATATTGACATCTCGCCATCTCGCCTATTATTTATTATACAGGGTGTTCCAACCAGGGGCGGACTGGGTGCATAAAACTGACCGGGCAATTTCCCAAAATCGGCCCACATAGGTAAAATAAACTTTCGCGATATCGTTTTTATGGCATTGATTGTTTTTGCCCCACCCCGCGTTTTCGAGATTAAATTTGCTTAAACGTTGCCAGTAAGTTATTGGATTCGCATAAGAAAATCACGTATAAAAAATGTACCCTAACTTACGCTTTTCAACTTACAATAACGGTGTCGAAACCACCCATAGTGTAATTTAGAGTTATTACCTTTAGACCAGGGATGGCAAATAGGATCTGATCAGTGTGCCAAAATAAAATAAAATTTAATACAAATTTTTCCCCGTGCCAGTACCTAACCAAACCTACCCTACCTACCTACCTACCTACCAGAAACTGTCAGTTATTTCGTTCAGTATTGCCAACGTCATGATTTTATGTGTCACTAAATACATATGCAATCAGTGGCGTTGTGCCGCCCGGGGCGGTCCCTAAATTTGCCGCCCCTATGAATAAGGGTTGTTAATTTTTGATTTTTGCCAAATGCAAGCAGAGATCGACACAAAAAAGTGGGGGTAAAACAAATTGCGCCGCAGGCGATTTTTTATTTTTTATTTTAGACGTTCAAACGTGTTTTAAAGCAAGTTAGATAATGGAGAATACTTATCATCTTCCAAAACTACAGTTTTACAGTAGAACCTTTTCTGATTTTTTAAAAAATTAGATCGCCCCCACTCCCACGAAATTATTTTTAATAAGTCCCTGTTACAATAGAGTTTAAAACTGCATGGAATTTAATGCCTAAAATAAATGAATTGTTTGAAATTTTATTGAATGGCTGGTACCGTATCGTAAATTTTATTAGAACTTAGAATTTCTGTCGTTACAAGGGAGCGGGTTTTCAGTGAAGCAAGGTCAAGTAGCCCGTTTTATCCCCTAACTTCGGTAAGAATTAATTTTTCTAAAATTAATTTTTATGAATTTAATAGCGCTATTGCGGGAACTGATTATTATATCTACTGATCCTTCATTACCCCGAGATTTTCATTTTTACCCCATTTGGGTAGACTAAAAGTGCTGCCCCAAAAAAAGTGCCGCCCGGGGCCGACCGCCCCCCTCCTTGCTACGCTACTGTATGCAATCAAAAGTTCCGTGCATCGCTACAGTTGGTATTTTATATGAAGATATAGTAATGAACAAATTATTGTATCGATATAAGAAGAGTTGTTATTTTCTGGTATTTTTAATTTTTTGATATTTAAATAACATGTAGTTGTAGATAATTAGCATACTAATTAAAAATAAATAAATAAAATAAATACAATTCTTTAGGGTGCCGTCGAAAATCTTTCGCGTGCCAAGTTTGGCACGCGTGCCACCTCACCTATTTGCCATCCCTGCTTTAGACTGTACAGGGTGGCTTATTTTCGATGCCTATACAGGGTATTTCGGTTATTATCCAAGATAGAAAAAAACTAAGTACGTAGTCTCGATTTCTTTTTTCGAGAGGAATTTATTGCCGTAAACAGATTTTTGATATCTTTTTTAATTTTCGAAAAATGTATAGCCAAAAACCAATTTTTGGCACTTTTCAAAAATGTTAAATATCTCGCTTAAACGAGAAGATAAAGAAAAACTTAAGACATTTTTTGCATCGTTTTTTGTCCCTAATAAGATAGCTATATTGATTTTTTTTACTCATACGAATATTGATATATTACACCTAACGTTCTTATTTTAAATAGCAACCATAGGCAAATTATATATTTTTGAAAAATGCAAAAAATAAGCTTTCGATTGATGTCAAAGCCAACTATGGTTGCCATTTAAAATAAGAAAGTTAGGTGTAATATATCAATATTTGTATGGGTAAAAAAAATTGAACATTGCTATTTTATTAACGATAATAAACTATGCAAAAAATATCATTTAAGTTTTTCTCTATCTTTTTGTTTAAGCGAGATATTTAACATTTATGATATCTTTTTTCATACTCGAAATAGGTTATAGCTAACACCATTTTTGGTATTTTCAAAAATGTTAAATATCTCGCTTAAACGACAAGATAGAGAAAAACTTTAAGGACATTTTTTGCATGGTTTTTTGTCCTTATTACGATAGCGATGTTAATTTTTTTTTGTTCATACAAATATTGATATATTACGCCTAACTTTCTTATATTAAATGGCAACCGTAGTTGGCTTTGACATCTTTTCGTTAAAGCAAGATATTTAACATTTTTGAAAATTGCAAAAAATCGGTTTTTGGCTATATTTCTAAAATTAAAAAAGATATCAAAAACCTGTTTACGGTAATGAATTTCTCTCGAAAAAGAAATCGAGACTACGTACTTGGTTTTTTTCTATCTTGGATAATAACCGAGATACTCTGTACGGGCATCGAAAATGGGCCATCCTGTACGTATTGAAATTTGTATCCAAACAAATGTATTTAATAATTAATTATAAATAAGATGAAGATTAAAAATAGCCAAGTAAATATATGTATATTCACAGTAATTTAATTAATTAAGTACATATTAATAATACAAATTTTGGATAATATAATAATAATGCAGTTTATGCTGCATGCGTATAATGTCCAAAATTTATTCAACACAATAATCTTTAAAAAATTTAGTGATACGTGTCCAGTCTAACTTCAGCTTATATCACCTATAATTTAAAAACGAAACTTACTTGGTTAATTAATCATTAATCTGTCTTCAATTTTCACACTGAACAAAAAATAAAGAAACTTGTATTGGTACTTGGTAGCCTGTAGCCTCCCCAAATGCTGTCAACAGTCTCAGAGTCTCAGCAGACATCGACCGTACACCTTAGGGTTTTTTATTTATGTTAAAAATAACACTAACACCCGGCATTTTTTTATTAAGTTGGTAAAATAAAGCTGATTATACAGGGTGTCCCCATTATACACGCCAAAAAAGTAGGTGCATATTCCTGAGTGAAAATGATGACCATTTGTCAAATATTTTGTTATCCGAAAATGCTTCCTTTCAAAGTTAGAGCCGTTTAAGCTAGCTATTTTTGACGTGTTCCTTCCATTTGAACTTGACGTTTAAGTTTAGGCCAAGATATTTAGCAGTATTTTTGCAAGGGATTATATTATTATTTAGATACACTGGTAGGTAGTTTATTCTTTTGTTGGTGAAATTAACGTGAACAGATTTTTCTTCGTTGATTTTTATATGCCACTGTTTTGTCCATGCATATATTTGATTAAATTGCGCTTTGGAGATTTTCTGTTGTTTCTTCTATGGTTGCTCCTGTAGTTAGAACTGCGGTGTCGTCAGCAAATGTGGCGAGTTTTACGTTTTGTGTTTCTGGAATGTCATGTGTATACAGAAGGTACAATACCGGTCCAAGGACACTTTCTTGAGGTACCTCTGCTCTTATAAGCTTAAGTTTTGAGTATTCCATTTTCCATTTTGACCTTAAACGTTCGCTAAAATAGATATGACTCCAAGAGCTGACTATATTGAACAGGAAGCATTTTCTTTAATTTTATTAGTAATCCTTCATGCCAGACTTTGTCAAATGCTTTAGCAACATCGAGGAATGTTGGCGAACAATTTTTTTTTTTCTAAGGACTTCTCTATATCATTTATTATTCGATGAACCTGGTCTACGGTACTACGGTGGAGCTGGAGTGTTTGTCACAAAATCCAAACTGATGTGGTGGAATAAGTTTTTTTTTGTGCGATCGTACTAGAAACAGCTGTTTGACGGACGCGTTAGCAACCATAAAGTACTGCATTACCAGCCCTATCCTTAGCAAAAGTTACTTTTCAGGCCGTTACCCTTAGCAACGGCCGAAAAAGTAACTTTTATGGCCGTTGCTAAGGAGAGGGCCGGTAATGCAGTACATACGCCGTCATCTGTCAGTGACAGAATGTCACGTAGTTTCTAACCTATAATTTTGAAAATTACTAAAAATTTAAATAGTTTTTAATTCGATCGCACAAAAAATGTAATATACACCTCGGCCAAAACGTACTTTTTCGGCCTTGCCTGCTTGCCAGACGCGGCCGAAAAAGTTACACTTTTTGGCCTTGATACATAAATAACTATTTTCTCTCGATTATGATGTTCATCCTTTTTAGTAGCAGCCAGGGTACCCGAAGCGGGATAGGCAAGCGTGTATCTTAGCTTTTTAGTTTCCCTCCCTGACACGGCAAGGCGCTGATTTGAAAAAATAATTATTTTTAAAGTGGAAAACAATTTTACCGGTATTCAACAAAATAATTTCAAATTTGATCAAGGTGTATTGTGTCAAGTGAAAATAAAATATTGTTGGAAGTTGAGCACAGAAAGGTGAGTTACTTAATACTTTTTATTATTAATCTTTATCAGCCTGGAAATTATTTAAATGTGATCATTTAAATTTTATAGTAATAGACAACACGCGGCAATTTTAAGGAAAACCGGCTACAGGTAATAAAAAAGTGAAGCAAACTTAATCTTATACCCAGAGGCGGATTTAACGGCGGGCGCACCGGGCGCGCGCCCTGGACCCCGACTTCTGAAGGGCCCCGCAAAACCCCAACATTATTTATTTAAAAATATGGTTTACATGTATTTTTATTTTCCCGGTTTCTCTCTCTCTTTTTTTTAAGGGGCCCAATATTTTCTTCTGTGCCCAGGGCCTCAACTGACTATAATCCGCCTCTGCTTATACCGAATGTATAACAGATACATGTACCGTTTTGCAAGTATGAAAATGGCTAGAATTATTAACTTTTAACAATGAACTTGTAAACAACCCGTAGCTCGCATTTCTTTAAGATTGTCCAATTCGCACAACTCCAGAACCTAAGGATTGGGACCCGCCTGCTGAAAATTTTGAAGCAGCGAAATCTTTGGAACTGTGTGCAAATGTATTAAACAAATGTATTACCCAAATTTTTAAACTATGCAGTTTGTTTGCTCAATATTTTACATCCAAATTAACTTTGTGTTGCACATGCATTTATTAATTTAAAAAAAGACTTAACGACCAAGTATTGTTCTATCTATTAATCTATTTAATCAACATTGTAAGTGGTATTTGATTATGACTATGCTAATTTTTTACTGCCTTCAATTTTACATTTTTAGTTTTACTACATTTTATTATTGTAAAAAACCATGTAGATTTTCTGTTTGGATGATTAATCATTTCATACTGATAATTTAATTAAAACCATATATCCAATTTTTGCAATTTTTTAATCCATAAATACATAAATAAAATAAATAAATTGAAAAATACAAAGCAGAAGGTCTCTGTTAGTCCAGATTGTATGCAAAAGGCGCACATTTTATTTAAAAATTGGGCAGAGTTGCATAGGATTATGTTTGTAATATTTTGTTGTATTGTGTATTTATTGTACGTATTATATAATTATTGTATTATGCTATTATGTACTGTATTGTGTCTCATTTCTGCAATATATGTATGTTATATTATTTATTGTTTTATTGCATCACTATTCTTTAAATTTCGCAAGCAATTACTATTCACTTTTGCTCTTCAAAGGGTTTATTTATTGTGAGTCTTACTGTTAATTTTAAAGATTTGGTCCTTTTGTAACAATTCCTTAAAAAAACATTAAGATTTACTGTTCAGTTAACATCTTTGGCAGCAAAATTAAATAGTAATTGTGATTCTCAAAAACATTAAAAATCAAATCACAGGAGCGTTCAAAATTATCGCGTTTTAGTACCCCTACCTGACAAGGGATGGCGATGTACGGGACCAGTCGTTACTTAGGAACTTCGTGTTCTATAGTAGCTATGTTCTGTGGTAGCAGCTTTTCAAAAAGCTTAGATATTATAGGTAGAAGTGAAATTGGCCTATACGATGTAATCTGATCGATAGGTTTCCCCGGTTTTGGTAACATTATTACTTCAGCTGTTTTACCGCCTGAGGTCAATTATTTTATTTTACTTAAATGGTATTTCATTTACTTTTAAATGTATCTCCTACGGGCGGGGCGCTATGAAAGCCCGACGCACTAATGAAGGACCCTGCATAAAGGCCACAATTTTATCTCGTTGCATGCGGCTCCTGATTGACCGCACCCGGGTGCAAAGCACCCCTTGCACCTCCGGCACGGCGCGCCCCTGGTACGGTGTATTGTTAATCTATACATTGAATAATAACGTCTCTTTTGAACGCACCTCATTATGCAAACATACTTGCGCCAACTCCTTTCGCACAAACCGCAGTATCTCCGACGTTTAATAGAAACATTGCATTATATTTGAAGTATAATTTGGATATCCTTCGTACATACAAATTCCTTAATTTTGTTCTATACCAATCCCCGTCTAAGTGGTTTCACAAATTGATCAACCCAATCAGCAAAGACGAATGCTGTTCCATTAATGGTATTACGCTTGTTTGCACAAACGCACATTTTGACCATCACTAGAACGAGTTTTTCTCTCATTGATCTTGTTGTAAGGAAAGAGACGCGTTCAAGTAACGTGTACAGAATCGCGAAAGAATACGCGCACGTTTCGGCATTACAATGCAGTAAGACTACAAGTCAGCGTCTACCTGGGGAAGAAAAATGGACTCAATTACTTAAATTCATTACCACGATTGCATCAAATGCTTTACGATTTTACAAATAAAGTTTCTTTTATTTTGTGTGGGATGGTCAATTTTGGATTATATATTTCTTTAATTACCTACCTCTCAGTTTATCAGTACAGTGTGCTCGCGTTGTAAGCAACTAACGGCGGCCAATTCCGATCTAAAAGTTGCTTATAACGTGAAAGTTGCTTATATGATAGAAATAGAAACGATTCGATTTTTAACATAAATAAATCTTGTTTTTAGTGACAAAACTAAAAATAAAAGTTTACACCATAACAACGCGATCGTGGTCGCGTTGCTATGGTGATCTGTACGTACCTATGTCAAACGAAATACGCGCGTGCCACGTACCTTTAGTCGTGATCTATGTACTTGTACATCTCTCAAATAAAAAAATATGATGTGATTTAATAAATTGAACTTGATGGTCTTTGGTAAATTATATAAGGCCAAACAATTTTAGTAATTTCACCTACCAGTTTATTATATTATTATACAGCGTCATTCAAAAAGTCTGCAACAAATGGAATTTTTTTTTATTATTAATTTCTCAAAAAAATTTATTCCTAATGAAGTTGGTATATGGTCTAAATCTAATTTTAAGATGAAAAAAATTAATAAAAAGTCATGACACTAGATTTTAATGGTTTTTGATTTTTTGAATGTTAAAATTCCGTAAAAAATAAAAATTAGAATTTAACCCTCAGAATTTAAACCCAGTTCGGTTTTTAGATTCTTAATAACTTTTTTCGATAAAAATAAAAATTTTCATTTGTTGCAGACTTTTTGAATGTTAAAATTTCTTAAAAAATAAAAATTGAAATTTGACCGTCAAAATTTAAATCTAGCCTTATTTTGGGATTTTTAAAAATCACTAATATCTAGTGTCATATGATTTTTTATTGAACTTTTTTCATCTTAAAATTAATTTTAGACCATGCACCAACTTTTATCAAGAATACAATTTTCTGAGAAAAAAATATTAAAAAACTTTTTCATTCGTTGCAGACTTTTTGAATGACGCTGTATATTAATAATATCCTAAAAATAAAATGATTGTTAAAAAATCTATTGTTAGTCTAGATTTCACACGATATTTTACTGCCCTTATAAATAACCTGAATGTTAAAAAAAAAACTGAAAGTGCTATATCACTCAAAATTTTCGTAAAAATGTAAATTTTTCGAAAACTGTTGACTTTAGACCCATATAACCTTTTACATTTATTAAAGTAAATTTTAAGACAAATTCAAAAATGTAAAAATATACAGATGTTCTATTTAAAATTTCAAAGTTTGAGTCCGTTTCCGGTTGAACCGGAAGTCGCATTGCAACCTTAATATTTCCATCGAATCGGAAAAATACCATAACGCTCAGATACAAAATTTCATTGTTATATCTGCAATAGTATTTTAGATATTTGTATTTTTAACTGTCACACTGACAGTTGCTTATATCGTGTACTTTGATACGATAGTTGCTTATATCGAGTGTTGCTTATAACGCGAGTTGCTTATATCGTGGGTTGCTTATAACGCGAGCTCACTGTATATGTTAGTGGCGTGCAGGGTCGCCGCGTGTAGGGTGGCAGGTTGTGCACCGCACAAGGGCGGCTAATCAAAGGGGCGGCAAATTCCTGAGTAATTTAAGTTTTGCATATTTTGTATTATATTTGTTTTCATTTCGTGCCAAAACGCCAGATTGTTCAATAAATTCAGTTCAGAATTTTAAGCAATACAATTTTACGATAGGGGATCTTGCAACATTTAAGTACCTAGGGTCAAGTGGGCCACAGTGGATCACTTTTTGTTTGGAAGGATATCACTTGGCTCTGAATAGTGTTAGGATGCTACTATTCAGTATGAATGTACAGGGTGGCCTATTTTCGATGCCCATACATCTCGGTTATCATCAGAGATATAAAAAACTGAGTACTTAGTCTCGATTTCTTGTTTCTAGACAAATTCATTGTCGTAAACAGATTTTTGATATCTTTCGTAATTTTCAAAATATAGCCAAAAATTGATTTTTTGCACTTTTCAAAAATGTTAAATATCTCGCTTAAACGAAAAGAACTTTAAAAACATTTTTTGCATGGTTTTGTGTCCTTAATAAGATTGCAATATTATTTATTTACTCATACAAATATTGATATATTACACCTAACTTTCTTATTTAAATGGCAACCATAGTTGGCTTTGACATAAATCAAAAGCTTATTTTTTGGGCTTTTCAAAAATATATAATTTGCTTATGGTAGCTATTTAAAATAATATTTGTATGAGTAACAAAAAAAATTTAATATCCCTATCTTATTATGGATAAAAAACCGTGCAAAAAATGTATTTTTTACAGTAAACCGTTTTTTTTTTAATGAAAAAACTGGTTTTTGGGCAAAAACCGTTATAAAAATGAAGTTCTCGATTTTCGGTTAACCGTTAACCAATTTGCTTTTCGGTTTCGAGCCCTGCTTTTAAGGAATAAAAAACAAAACGTTATAATAAACATATTGTTTATTTTTACATTTACAAAACTATTTTTAATTCAATGATATTTATCAAATGAAGAATCCTAATACCTAACAACAAAATTATTTAATAACGGCTTTGGTCGTTAAATTTATATTGAATTTCAAAAATTTAGCTAATTCTATACCTCAAAAATGTTTGTATTCAAGATAGATAAATTTGTTGATACGAATATTAAACATCTTTCATTAATTATGATAATTAAGTTGCAAACAATTGTTTACTTAATTCCTGTTTTAATGTCCAATGAGCAACTGAAAAGTATAGATTCATCAATTTATTTTCATATTTTATGACAAAATTACATTATTAATTCCAATCATTGCTATTAAATTGGTGTAGACAGATAATTACAATGCACATTTTCTTAAAAATTAAAAAAATAATTGTATTTAACTTAGCTTATGAAATTTACGTATGGTAATAACTATCACTAATGTCTTTTAAAGTCTTAGATTATACTTAAACACTCTGAACACGCAAGAAAAAAATAAAATGTGTACATTCTCCTATGCTCTCCATACAAACGATTTAAAATCTGGAGGTCGCAGCCTAGTGGCAAGCGAAACTCGACCGTATATACAATAGAAAGCTGTCCAGCGCCTGTTCTTACCCTGTTTATAGAGGTATATAATTACGTTATTTTAAATACTGTACACTTGTACAGTAATATAATTTAAAAACAAACAAATATATATTTTTTTAAAATTAAATACATTTGAAAAAATTAATTACATACAATAAATGATAAAATTTTAATATGAGTGTTTAGTTCAAGATAGTTTTGGGGCCCCCTCAATCGTGGGGCCCGGGTGCATTGCATCCGCCGCACCCCCTAGAAGGCCGGCCCTGAATGAAACAGCAAGTCATCAAGGTGAAATGGAATGGATTTTTCTAAACAAGTCAAGGATCTTTTTTGTGTGAAACAGGAGACCAGTTTGAGTACCATGCGAGGACTTTTTTTAGTCCCGACTGCATAGCAAAATTGAAAGGGGCTCGCACCGAAAATTGTTATGAAAAAGTGAGGCGCAAAAACAAAAACGCTAAGAAACGCGGCATTATTGAATAGAACAGATAAAATTAAAAGAGCTTGTGAACAGTTAGAAAACAAACAAAAAACCTCATCTATTTCATCATCATATATATAAAAGAGCTTGTTTGTGTGTTTGTTTGTTTGTTTGTTCGCTATAGAATCCTAGGTCCGTTGACCGATCGGGACCAAATTTTGCACAGTTACTATTTAGGACCTTGCAGATCTAACGCCAAACTTTAAGTACAAGCATATATTACCAATTAAAAAAAAAAAATTACTTGGACGGGATTCGATCTTACGTCGGCAAATACCTGGTCAAAACACGATACGGCGCGGTGTATTTCTCAAGTAAAGATTGTTTTGTATACAATTAGTAATAAATATACATGAAGTATTATTTTTATTAGTACATTTTTAATTGAAACAAGACGAAAGAAAATAAATTTGAGTTATTATTCAATTTTTAAGCAATAAATAGTTATTTTTTAATGAATTATAAGAAAATGAAAAGATGATTGATCAGAGTATGTCATTTGTGTATGATTTGGAATTATTGGGCTTATTCAAGTTAAAAAAGTAATTAAAATTGTAATCGCCCTTGCAATGCCGGGTAAATCATCTTGTTTCATATAAATAAAAACAACCCATCACTTAAAATGAAACAAAAATATACAGGGTGTCCCAGTTAACTTGAACAGCATGGAGATCTCGTAAACGGTAAGAGATACAGAGTTGGTTAAATGGGTGAGAACGATCTATGATTTAAGAGCAACTATTCTATGAAAAAAATCTTGAAAAAAATTTAGTGTCTACGCTATTCGTATAAAAAACAAAAAAATGACGTTTTCGATTTTTGCTTATAACTTACTTATTTAAAATCATGCCCAAAATATTTTTCGACATTATTAGGACACTTTTTTTGCGTAGAATTGAATTTAGTTTATAAATTTTACCTATCTTCATTTGTTTTTGTTATTTTAAAATCAACTTTCTTATTTTAAATACGGGTTGTAGTTGGCTATGACACCATTAAAAAGATACTTTTTTTCTCGTTTCATTGATGTATGGGTTGATAGGTTTATTTTTAAAAATAAGCAAGTTTTAGCGATATTATTGTATTTGTTTAATTTAATCAAAGTGGCCATTGGAAAACAAAACAAAACATGGCTGTACTTAATTAAACACAAAGAAACTTAAATAATTGAAGATGTTTTTCAAATTACATAAAAATTTATGATTTTTCAATTACAATTACTATTAAATCTAAATTATAACATGCGTTCAAAGTGTAGCCCACTATTCATGTGCATTACAAATTTGAGATCTGCACTTTGTAGATAACAATGTTTTCCTAAGCATATTACTTTCTGTTTGATGAAATGTTCTTAAAACAGCTAATCATAAAAAGACAGTTGAACACATTTATTAAAGAATTACAACAAAAGTTTATCAAATTAAAAGAAATATGCTTAGGAAAACATTATTATCTACAAAGTGCAGATCCCAAATTTGTAATGCACATGAATAGTGGACTACACTTTGAACGCATGTTATAATTTAGATTCAATAGTAATTGTAATTGAAAAATCATAAATTTTTATGTAATTTAAAAAATATCTTAAATTATTTAGGTTCCTTTGTGTTCAATTAAGTACAGCTAGTTTATTAACGTGGTGTTTTATTTTGTTTTCCAATGGTCACTTTGATTAAATTAAACAAATACAATAATATCGCTAAAACTTGCTTATTTTTAAAAATAAACCTATCAAACCATACATCAATGAAACGAGAAAAAAGTATCTTTTTAATGGTGTCATAGCCAACTACGACCCGTATTTAAAACCCTTTCACTGTCCAACCCGTAAATATACGTTGTGCAATAAAATGTTGCTATTGTCAAACCCGTAAATATACGTTATTCTGCCCCTCAGAGTTGAAATTCTGGTGAATGCGCCGGGTTAATAATTAAGCTAATTTTAAGACAAATTATTTATTATCTTTGTTACCTATTAGGGAAGTAACAAAAAAGTGTTTTTCCACAAAAGTTGTTGGAATTTATTAGCTATATAACATACAATTATTTTTTAAATGCACAGAGTATTTAGTTTACGAGAATCAATATGCAAATTTACTGTTTCAAATAGAACACCCTGTATATTTTTACCTTTTCTTGTAGATAAATTAATTGCCTTTATAAAATATTAAGCATGTTTATGTCTTAAGTTAATATTTCCAGAGTTATTATTCTGGTGGATGCGTAGGGTCAAAAATTAAGCTAATTTTAAGACAAATTATTTGTTATCTCTGTTATTAGGGTAGTTACAAATAAGTTTTTACCACAAAAGTTGTTGGAATTTATTAGCTATATAACCTTCAATTATTTTTAAATGTATTTAGTTTTTGAGAGTCAATATGCAACTGTACTATTTCAAATGGAACACCCCCTACCCTGTATACCTATTTTTTACGTTTTCTTTTAGATGCATTATTTGCTGATAAAAAATATTTAGTACCTATGTCCTATGTCTAAAGTTAATATTTCTCGGGACATAATGAACAGTTCGCAAAGGACGTTCGTTTTGTAAATAAATACACATCCCGAGAGAAGGCCACATATTGCGAGTAATTACATAAATATAAAAATAAATTTAAAAGAATATGTAACGAACCATAGTTCGGCTGAGAAACCAACCAAAATCCAAGAATAAAAACAATTCGTTCTTACTCAGTTTCTATGGCAAAAAATGTAGCATCTCAACATGTCAAAATTTTCATTAGTTGTAAATCTGCCCAAAATTATATGATAACAAATTTGCTACAAAGACTATCAAATTACAAAACAGTTCTATAAATAGATTATAGCTCCTCTCATACTAAAGGATAATTAATCTAATTTAAGCAAACCTGTATCTCTTGTAATAAGCGAGATCCATACTGAAAACGTTATCTGGGACATCCTGTATATGAATTTATATCACAGATATCGTCGTAAAGTGTTGGTAACCAAAAAATGTGTTTTATGCAATTTATTTTATGAAGATTTAACAAATGCATAATTATATTATGTAACTTATGATTTCCAATAGTTTTTTTTGAAAGAAAACTTATTTGTAACTACCCTTACAACAGAGATAATAAATAATTTGTCTTAAAATTAGCTTGATTTTTGACCCTACGCATCCACCAGAATAATAACTCTGGAAATATTAACTTAAGACATAAACATGCTTAATATTTTATAAAGGCAATTAATTTATCTACAAGAAAACGTTAAAATATACAGGGTGTTCTATTTGAAATAGTAAAGTTGCATATTGATTCTCAAAAACTAAATACTCGGTGCATTTAAAAATAATTGAAGGTTATATAGCTAATAAATTCCAACAACTTTTGTGGTAAAAACTTTTTTGTACCTACCCTAATAACAGAGATAACAAATAATTTGTCTTAAAATTAGCTTAAATTTGACCCTACGCATCCACCAGAATAATAACTCTGGAAATATTAACTTAAGACATAAACATGCTTTATATTTTTTAATGGCAATTGATTTATCTACAAGAAAACGTTAAAATATACGGGGTGTTCTATTTGAAATAGAAAAGTTGCATATTGACTCTCAAAAACAAAATACTCCGTGCATTTAAAAATAATTGTAGGTTATATAGCTAATAAATTCCAACAACTTTTGTGGTAAAAACTTATTTGTAACTACCCTAATAACAGGGATAACAAATAATTTGTCTTAAAATTAGCTTAATTTTTGACCCTACGCATCCACCAGAATAATAACTCTAGAAATATTAACTTAAGACATAAACATGCTTTATATTTTTTAATGACAATTGATTTATCTACAAGAAAACGTTAAAATATACGGGGTGTTCTATTTGAAATAGTAAAGTTGCATATTTACTCTCAAAAACTAAATACTCTGTGCATTTAAAAATAATTGTAGGTTATATAGCTAATAAATTCCAACAGCTTTTGTGGAAAAAACTTTTTTGTTACTCTTCTAATAACAAAGATAATAATTAATTTGTCTTAAAATTAGCTTAATTATTAACCCGGCGCATCCACCAGAATTTTTCTTTTAAAAATAAAAACCCGACACAGACGGCCTGTGCATACAAAAATTACCGGACAGTGAAAGGGTTAAAATAAGAAAGTTGATGTTAAAATAACAAAAACAAATGAAGATAGGTAAAATTTATTAACTAAATTCAATTCTACGCAAAAAAGTGTCCTAATAATGTCGAAAAATATTTTGGGCATGATTTTAAATAAGCAAGTTATAAGCAAAAATCGAAAACGTCATTTTTTTGTTTTTTACGAATAGCGTAGACACTAAATTTTTTTCAAGATTTTTTCATAGAATAGTTGCTTTTAAATCATAGATCATTCTCACCCATTTAGCCAACTCTGTATCTCTTACCGTTTACGAGATCTCCATGCTGTTCACGTTAACTGGGACACCCTGTATAGCAATTTTCTGAAAATTATTCGAACGGAAAAGTAAACATAAATAAAATGCAAACATTGAAGTTAGCTGCAAATGTGCATAACTGTGTTAATAAATAAAGATTGCAGAAGTTCAAAGCTGTTATTTAAATCCATCAATTGCAGTCTCTAGAGGGCGCTGCAGGGATTATCGGTCTCTAACAAGCCATGTCAGCTAATTAGGGCCTCAGTCGACAGTAGATTCGCAAGAATCGCGTTTCGACCATACGATGCATTCCCGAGGGACTGCTGGCCATTTAACTTACGCTTTCATCTTTTTCTCTTAACAACAACACACAAAGAATCGCCAGCGAATAATAGGTAATGTGTACCAGGGGCGGCCAACTAGTTTGTCGTCGAGATCGACTATACAGGGTGATTCAAATTCGAGGGCGACCATGGGGATCTCGCTTATTACTGAAGATAGAGGGTAGGTTCAAATTAGGCAAAGTTGCTAAATTTTATGCTCATCAATAATATCAAAACAAATCTGAAATATATTTTATTCTTAAGGCTTTCGCGGCCGTTATCCATAATACAATCTTGGTTTCCGGGTTTGGAACCGCGTCTTCTATATTTAGAAGTAGTTGACGTTTCGACCATTGTGTCTTGGTCTTTTTCAAAACGACTAATTTGTGAGGGATGTTGCTGGGTTTATATATCCAGCTTGTGGAGGCGTGGCGTTCCGCTTGATGGATTTGTTGTGCCTCAGTGATTTTGTGATGACTGGTTTCCAGATGTTTGGGAGTTGTATGCCTGTGTCTCTGTTGTAGTTGTTTGGGTTCTTGATGATTTCCAATGATTCTCGATATAATCTTGGCCAGAAATGGTTTGCGCGGGCCAGTAGTTTTGTTTCTCTGAAGAGGATGTTGTGTCCTGTACCCTGGGCGTGTTCTGCTACCGCTGATTTATCGACTTGTTTTCTTGTTGTTTGTCCTTCGTGTTCTTTGAGACGCGTTTGTATACTCCTGCCAGTCTGTCCTATGTATACTTTTCCACAGGAGCAAGGTATGCTATATATTCCCGCGTGGTGTAGTCCTGTGTCGTGTTCTTCTTAATTTATTCGAGAACTTCAAAGGAGCGTTGAAAACAGGGCATGAAACCGGTTTTTTAAACCGGTTTTGAAAAACCGGTTAACCGTTATTTTTTGTCAGAAAAAGTGATTTTTAACCGAAACCGAAACCGTTATTTTTAAAGGCAAAAAAAACGGTAACCTTTAACCAAAATAATAAAAAACCGGTTTTTTTAACATCTTTTTTTTAATAAAAATTACGATGAACAATAAAAAAATCTGTATTATATGCGATTAGTTTACCAGAAGTCATTACTGAACTCTTGATTGTACATTTATTATAAAATTATAAATAAATAATATCTTTTCATACTTTGCATTCCTGATCTAAATAATTTTAAAAACCGGTTAATTAACCGGTTTTTTAAACCGGTTTATAATTTAAATCGGTTTCTTACACTAAACCGGTTTTTTACGAATAAAACCGGTTTTTCAACAAAAACCGTTATAAAAATAAAGTTCTCGATTTCGGTTAACCGTTAACCAAAATTTTATTCGGTTTCGAGCCCTGGTTGAAAACGGTTTTGATTTTATGTTTTTGTAGAAGCTTTGATATTTTGTTAGTCACTCCGCTGATGTAGGGCAAGTAAGTCGTAGCGATGTATTCTTTCTTTTCTTTTCCTTGTTTTGGCGTGGCATGTTTTTGTATGGTACGAAGTATTTGTTTACGCTGGTAACCGTTTTCTTGCAGGGCTCT